>CAJQZP010001435.1:1670000-2342500 GCA_907164705.1 Parnassius apollo
CTTAGTAACTATATAGCTAAGTATACATTTAAAATAATATGCCTCACTAACAGCGCCTATGTTATATAAGTGTATCTCGCACGTTATGGATAAGTTTACTGCGCCATTTCGTTTTATAGTTTTATTTTTAATTATTTTACTAATGTTCTAGGTCAGTGCCCTTCAACATACCTTCGGTAGAATCAAAGTCTCCCGAAAACAATATAAGACCTCAAACGGGGTTCACACTACCAGTATTTTTAGAGAAGGCCCTAATAAGTACAGACAGTACACCAATAGAAGGTGAAGAATCATCGGTAGTTAGGTGGATATTTTTTTTCGACTGCATTAATGTACATTAAAACGTGTATAATAAAAATAATAATTTTTCACCACTGTTTATTACAAAATAAATCGCAGACAAATTCATTATTTAAATATTTTTCGCTGTTATTTATCATTTTGAAAATTTTTGTTTATGCTAAATTTAATATTACTCGTAGCTTTGGATAGATTTATATTAATTTTATAAAGACTACGCGAACAAGCTTGGGTTTTTTTTTTTATAGAAGAGGGAGCAAATGAGCATGCAGCTCACCCGATGCTAAGTGTCGACCGCTGCCCGTGAACAACTAATAAGCTTTTAATTTCGGGTTTTTGTTAGTTGTTTGCTCATTATTGTTTCATTAATTGCCTGACTCGTTAGTTTAGTGGTGGTAAGCGCAGTTTTCGATCATGAGGTAACCGGTTCGACATTAAGGGTTGAAAAATCAGTTTTTGGGTTTTTCTGTTACAAAATTTTCAACGGCAGCCCGGATTCAGGAAGTTAGCGGTGTTTCTACCCCGTACCTCGGAAACACACAAAACCGTTGCCCCTGCGCCGGATCTCTCTTTGGTCGTATCGGATTGCTGTCTAATGGAGGGATTAAAGAAGCCTTTTTTTGTACTAGGTGTGCAAATAAAGCATAAATAAATAAATATGGATTAATATGATTTTTATAAAGACTTCAGGAACAAAATTGGACTAATTTCGGGTCTGGACTTGACACTTTGGTCTTTTCCTCATTATATATATATATATATATATATATATATATATATATATATATAAACATGGTACTTATATTAAAAGAAATAACACTTAATTTCAAAAAATTCGGTTGGTACTTCATTTTTTGATTTTTGCTAGGAAAGTGCGAATAGCTCCGACAGCTTTGACTGCAAAGACTGAACCCAGTCGCATTAGGCGCCGGCCTACTGGCTACGTGCATGTCAGCGCGGACTCCGACACCGACGCGCGACGTCGCTCCGTTCTCGCACGTCTCTACGACGATGTCACGATCAAAGATGAACCTGGGCCCATTTTAAAAGATTATAAGTAACTTCTTTTCTGTAATTGTTAGACCATCTCATCATAAATTTAATAACAATCCGCACTGAAACGCTCTGGTTTTGTCACCGATACTCCGCTATATTGCTTAAAAAGACTAATACCTATGTACTCGTGGTAATTATGCCCAAGTAATTTTCCACATACACTTCCCTTAAAACTAACTTTAAGATACTCATAAAACAACAAATTTAGATCCCTTAGTTACAAAAATTTTAAAGTTAGTTTTTATCCAATTTTCATATTATAAAGAGGGTACTTGATATTTTTCGAGTAGGTACTTTATTGGCTCGATCTGTAACTACCCTAAATAGCTTAATGACTTTAAATTAAACATATTTTTTTATAGGATAGGGTGACAAACGAGCACGCAGTCCACCTGTACACACAAGTGGTTGATGTGGCCCATAGACATTTACCATCTATCGTTTATTACGAACCAAAATGCAGATGCGTTGTCAACCGTGAGGACTAAGACGAAATGCCTCGTTTCCAGTAAAAAGGGTCTTCGGTTCTCTACACTCACCATACGAAACACAGCAGCATTCGGCCTGGCCACGGGGATCGGCGGTGCGGACGGCGAAGCGACAGGCGGGGCGATAATTCGCGCGGCGCGATTTGAGGGCCACGGGAAGTCACGTTTGCCGCCGCGACCAGATAGGCCGAGAGTGAAATGTCTTCATAAAGTTATCTCGATATTGCTTAGAAAGTAATTGTTTTTTGATTCAAGATATAATATTTGGAAGAGATTGCGGAGTACATGATTTGAATAGGAATTGGGTTATAGATGGAGAATAGAATGCATCTAGAAAAAAAATTCGAGTAAGTACCAAAATGAGTGTCGAAACCTGCGATTATATTCTTGTTAATATTTAACCAGAATTAGAGATAAAAATCAATGCGGATAGAATTTTAAGTCGTTTTTATTGGCGCGGAATTTTTCGCGGCGAAAACAATTAAAATATTTTGTTCCCTATATTATTCGCCGGTTTTCACCGCGTCTGCCGCCAGACTCCGTGGCTTGCACCGTACTGATTCATACATTTGTTTCAGTCGCCCGCCGCGCCGCAAGTCGCCCGCGCGATTCGCACGGTAAATTTCGCCGGTCGCGTCGCCACTCGCCGATACGCGTGGCTTGCTCCATATATTTCTATACTTTTGTTCAATGCCGAGAAAAGTAATTTAATAATTATGTTATGGATCCATTCCATAGGGGCCTGCTTCTAAGCGTCGAAAAGGTTGTGCGAGATCCAACGCAACATTATCCTTCACATGCGAAGATGTTCGTGCAAAGTCTCGTAAACGCTTTCCAATCCAACCTGTAATTTTAGCTGAATCTCCAGACTCGACATATGTAATTGGCGTATCGTCGCGAATTATCCCTTCAATTAAGTTATTCACTGCTATTAAGTTTCCTTTCGCAGAAGCCATCCGAGGGCGACCACTTCTTTATTCATCTGTCAAATGTTGGACCGGGCCGTACCAGCGCTAGGTACCAAAGATTTGAAATCTTACACGGTGACTATAGAAAAGCCTATATATCATCATTTGAAGTCCATCGACCGATTTAGGCGACGAAGAAATTTTAAAGCACATTCTTAAACTCATAGTTTTACTTGTAGATAAATAATTGTTGTTTTTTCTTTCATAATAAAATAAAACTGGCCAGTGTCTCAAACGAAAAATCTTTCAGTAAACTTTCTGGGTGCCATGTCGTATTTAATATGTTTTTTATTATCGAGTAATAATTATTTATTGTTTGTAGACCGATGTCTGAAATGAGGCAAAAGAACATGTTCCTAACATTTTCAACTAATTTTGGACCTAGAAGCGATGAAAGCACACGAGAAAAACTCAATCGACCATCCTTAAAAATTGAAAAACCGTCCTTTGATCAGGTTATGAATATCCAACATGGCAAAAAACTAGAGCGCAAAGTATCTTCCGATTATGTTAAAACTATAGACCAAATTGAACAGCAGTTCGAGCAGTTCGAAAATTCTATTCGTAGTATAGAATTCGCAAAAAAAAGACCGGCGATGTCCGTATCGCAATATCATAAGAAAAATCAAATGCACCAAGAAAACATGGAAGAAACTTAGATCTTTTAAAACATACCTACGTATTTCTAATTTCAGTACTAATACCTAGTAGAAACAATAAATATGATTTTATTACTTGGTGAATGTTTTTTATGAAAACCAGACGTCTGAATAATCTGATGATCATCACAGCTCATGAACAAAACGTCTTGTTTGGTGTTTGAAACACTAATGTTTTTAAATTTCAGATAAAAGAATAAAAGTACAGTATAGAATTATATGCTACAGTTTGTTTATTGAACTATTTTGAAGACAAAACTAGTTTGTATTTCAGTTTTTTATTTACAGCTCCTTTTATTTAAACCGTTTCCTGCAAAAAGATACAAAAACTAAACAAAAGCTAGTTCTTGACTACCTACTATCCCACTTGATGGTAAGTGGTGATGCAGGAGTGTCGGATTGACCACGTACCAGTAATAAATAGTAGCAAGGCAGCCCCGCGTATCCAAACTCACCTATCACCGCCTAAGCGTAATTCTTTGAGTAAAACTTATTAAGACAAGATAAATTGAAATTACTTGATGTATAAAAACGTTAATCGTTACACCTTTTTTAGACCAAGACAATCCACGTCAGACAATCGGTAACCGGGACTATTTAGTTGGCGAAAATGAATCACGGAATTTCATCAACACGCCGACTGGCTCGCTTTTCATACTACTAATCATGCGGGGAGACCTGTTTACGATTTTGCCTTGGCATATGGTCTGACACAACTGATCACTTCACCCACACGGATTCCAGATGTGGGAATCATACGCCTTCCCTGTTGGACCTTCTGCTCACTTCCCATCCGGACAGCCATCAATAATGTCTCCGTCGATAATGTGTCGTCTTGGCTCTTCGGATCATTCACTGATCCGAAGTACAATGCCTATCACTTGCTCAATGCAGGCACTATCTGTAAGGCTGAAGCCGTATGTAGCACTGTAGGTTAGCGGATTAGGATGGGATGTGGTTTATTTACATCCTATCCATAGGAGCGGATTAGCTTCTCACAAGAAGATCCCAAAAAATTCGTTGCTGAGTATTTCGCCGATGTGGTACTTCAGGGGATACTTTACTACAGGGAACTTTTAATACCGTCATCTGTAGTGCCCATCGGCGGCAGAGCCCGGTTTTGGTTTTTGGCAAAATTGCGTCGCGGAAAAATCAGGAGTGTCACAAGGCCTGGGCTGATATATTCCGGTTCGTTCGTCCACCACTAGCACATTCAAAAGGAAGTATAACTCAGCCTCCAGGTCCTTCAAATGAGTTATCGCTAGGGCAAAGTCGGAGCACATTGGGAGAAATGGTGAGAAACTAGTTCGCCTACCTTCAGGAACTCGTGCGTTCTTATCCCTCACCAAGGCTGCCCAAGGGAATTTCTGTAGACCATCATTACCATCTTTGCGCAAGGAGGATAACTTGCTTGGCCACTCCAGAAATTAGAAAGCCGAACTTTTACGATTGCGTCCAACTCGACTATTCAACGACGGGGAGAACATACCGCCGACCATCCCACACTCCATGCCGGATGTGCTGTTTACGAAGCGCTCGGTGCGCAAAGAGCTAATGTTCTCGACGTCAACAAGTCGAGGGGGCCTGAAGGAATCCCCCAATTGTGCTGACAACGTGAGCTCCAAAGTTGGCAACGATTCTTACGCTTCTTTTTCGGTTCTATTACTCTTTAGGTGTCGTTCCAGGCTCATGGAAGTAGCTATAGTGCACCCGATCCTTAAAAAAGGTGACCGCTCAGACCTGTCCAACTACAGGCCTACCACTCTCACCCCCTTATTCTCCAAAATAATGAAATCCAATATTAGCTGCAAGCTCATGCAGTACCTTGAAGAGTTGAACCTAGAAGTCTACCTTTAGGAGTTTACCTTTAGGAGAGAGTTGATTAATGACCGTTAATACGGTTTCCGTCGAGGTCGTTCAGCTAGTGTTCCTTTTGGCTACCTGACTCACTGATGGGCTGAGTCAGTCGAGACTAAGGTGGAAGTCATGGTGGATGGTGGACTTAGCGAAGGCCATCGATCGGGTTTGGCAGAAAGCGCTTCTTTCGAAACTTCCCTCTTATGGGCTTCCCGAGAAATTATGCACTTGGGTAACCAGTTTTCTTACAGTATTAATTCGAAGGTGCATGCTCCGGCTTCAAGCCTGTAAATGCTGGTGGTCCTGGTGTGATTGACACTATGAAAACCGAATCTCTGGAAATTCAATATTGTTTAGAAACTGCTTTGCGGATTTACTGGCTCTCGTGATCAATACCTGCAGTGGATAATGTTCATTTTCGACATGGAACCGTATTAAAAACTAATTTAGGGAACACTATGAGTCAAGAACGCCTGAATTATTTCTCTGATAATATTGAATACCTATTACTACCAATGATTTGCTCAGAGAAATTGATACCGATAGTATTATTTCTAAATTTACCCATATTATGAAATCTATAAAAGTTACTTTGTAAAACGTTTAAAAAGTAATTAAAGAAACAGATAAATAAAATATACATAATTTAAAGCAGGTACACCGTTGTTACTATATAAGTTAAATAGCTGTTTCTAAAAATATAATAAACTTTATGATAAATATAAACTTTGAAATATGTGCTAAAAAGGTTTACAATTATTTGTGTAGTATCGTCAGTTTCCAATCGTTACTTGCTTATCAAAATCATTCTTAACTGCCCAGACAATCTCATCCCTTGCTTTCTGTACTTGTCAGAGTCCAACAGGGCCTATAGTAATCTACTGTACTATTAAACACCAACAAAGTTGTAATCTATAGATGGCAAATAAACGTATTGAGTATTGAATTGTTTTTTCGCTTTATACTTAAGGTATACATAGCAGATTAAGGGCCTCTATAATTTGCTACGGGCCCCGCGCTTGCTTAATCCGGCACTGGATGCAGCCGAAGATGAGACATAAGAAATGATAGAATTACATAGACCAGTTTGTCCAACAAATCAACAAAGACAGCATTTTTTATAGGATGGCGTGACAAACGAGCACACAGTCCATCTTATGGTAAGTGGTTGCTGTGGCTCTTACATCTATCCTTGATTACGAATCAAAATGCAAATGCGTAGTCACCCGTGAGGGCTAAGATGGAATGCCTCGTTTCCAGTGAAAAAGGGTCTCAGGTTCTCTACACTCACCATACGAAACACAGCAGCATTAAGCTAATATTTTATGCTGGTATTCTGTGAGAGTATGTTCCTTCCCCGGTCGAGCCAACCCATTCGTGCTACAACTATACTACTAATATAACTGCAGCATGGCTCTACCACGTACAAAAAAACATTATCATCATCATCATTATTACAGCCCTTCACAAGTACACTGCTGAACATAGGCCTCCCCCAAGGAATGCCACAAAGCACGGTCTTGAGCCACCTGCATCCATCGACTTCCTGCATGTCTTACCAGGTTGTCATTCCATCTAGTGGGAGGTCGCTACCGCACTTCGCCTACCGGTACCGGTACGAGGCTGCCACTCGAGAACCTTTTTTCTCATCGGTAGTCGGTTTTTTAAGCTATATGGCCGGCCCATTGGCACTTCAGCTTAAAAATCCGTTGGGATACTGGGATCCGTTGGGTCACTCTGGTTCTAGTGCGAATATCCTTATTTCTAAGTTTATCACGCAGAGAAACTCGGAGCATAGCCCTCTCCATAGTTCGCTGAGCGACCTTGAGCGTTGTCATACGGCCAGCAGTGAAGGATCACGTCTTAGTTTCATAAGTTATGACTGGCAACACGCACTGGTTGTACAGTCTCGTTTTCAGATTTTGAGATAGGTATAGCCGGCGAGAAGATGTGTCGCAATTTCCCATACGCTGCCCTGCCGAGTTGAAACCATCGATTGACCTCTTGGCCGAAGTTGGACTTACCTAGTCGGACTATTTGTCCCAGGTAAACATACTCGTCAACAACTTCGGGCTTAGTGCTCCCAACAATTACCGACATATGTGAGACATGGAGGTTACACATGATCTTTGTTTTGTTCATGTTCATCTCAAGACCTATCCATTGGGAGGCACTATTGAAGTCATTCAGCATAGTGCTTAAGTCCTCCAGCAGTTCTGCCATAAAGACTATATCGTCGGCAAATCGAAGGTGAGTGATTTAGTCACCACTAATGTTAATAACGTGACGTGAAGACAGCATATTAGTTAGTAAATAAAATGTGTTTAAGAACCGGCACACACCACGAAGAACGAGTGTAGGATGGAAAATTTGTATAGTGAATCTTATGAGTGAGGATTTTTTTTAATTCAAGGCGTAAAGTTCAATCTGTGTCAAATAGTATATAAATGACTACGTTTAGTTTCGTCTGAATCCATCTGAGTATAAACAGTTTCGAAGTCGCCCTTGCAATTTCGATTATGATACTGTAAGTGTCCGCTCGTCTGGATGACAAAAGATGGTACCTACTCCAGTGCTCGACACACTGTTCTAGAAAATCTTTTGAGGTACAGACAATCTTGTACAGCACCAGGACCCAATTTTATGTATGAGGCACCGAGTCGAATCTAGTCTATCAAGGCAGGAAAGAAGTTTCGTCGGTAGCGTTTAACAATCTTAGACATGACTTGTTTCTATTATTACGAGTATGAGTAGTTATTGGGCGTCACATTTGTACACGCAAGAACGCGCCACGCACGAGCCCGCGCAACTCGTTTTAACTGGCGTGGCGCAGCGCGTGCTTGCCCAATCTCCGAGCCACTGACTCAATGTATTTAGCGCAGCGCATCTGATGTCGTATGAGTCGAATTGCCATTGTCATGGAGCAATGCCACTGAAGAAGAAGGCATCGTTGTTGCTTTAGCCGCTTTTGTGGATATCATTTTTACTTAATAAAATTAACAAAAAGAAGAAGAAAAGGCATATCTATATAGACATGAGAGTACCTCAACTCAACGTCGGACGAGTTAAGACGAAATGAACGAGTTCAATCTTGTAAGCACACGCCGCGCCGCGCCTTTTAAGTAACCGATTTTAAGCGGATAGCACGCGCCGCGCCACCCACGCCCGCGCCACCCCGAACCAAGCCCTTCTCACGGCGCGTGGCGCGTGCGGGCGCGGCGCAGCGCGTGATAACACACGCAGTGAAAAGCCGCCATTAGAACAATGATACGTCGGTGCTGTTTTAGTTAACAACTTTTGATTATTAATGCGTTGTGATGTGAAGTCGTCCATAGTATGGTAGTTGCGTTGATGATTAAATACGGTTTATTTTAACTTGTAGATGATGTTAAATAAATAGTAGTGTGTTTTGATCATCTCACCATTTTGTGAGCCTCAATGGACGTATGCGACCACGTACGAGACGTCTGCTGGTATTTATGGAGGGATCTCAACGGACGGAATGTACAATTATAAATTAACTAGCTGTTCCCCGCGACTTGTGATGCTGCGTGCAATTTATGAACCCAAATTCTATTTTTAAAATAAAAGTAGTCTAAGTTAGGTACTCCTTATAACATCAGCTACCTGCCAGTGAAAGACCAAATCGGTCCCGCCATTCCCGAAACTAACCGGAACAAACAGACAGAAACTGACACAGACAAAACTGAAAATTGTATTTTTGTTATACGTTTATATGCATTTAGTAAAAAGTTTTTTTTTTTTTTATAGGAGACAAACTAAGAATTTTTTTATAGGCCGCAAATGAGCATACGGCTCACCTGATGGTAAGTGACTACCGTCGCCCATGAACAACTGCAACACCAAAGGATTGCTGTGCTTTGCCGGTGCTTTAGAAAGGAGTAAGGAGGCTCTTTTCTTGAAGGTCCCTAAGACATTTGGTCCGAAAAGTCGTCAGTCGTAAACTATTCCTAATAACTTCTAGTGAAATATACAGTGGTAGACCGCCAAGCTATCTGGATGATGGTGTGGATGGTATCGGAAGTTTTGCCGCGATATGCGTTCATGAAATTTGGTGGCTGGGATTAATCAGAACAATTCCATAGAGCACTACCCGTGGTAGATGCGAAAGAAAATGCAAAGGGATGCAACATCTCTTCGCAGCGTCAGTGTATTGAGCCGATCGTAACCTACTACGACTACCGCTCTGCGCTGGATGCAGTCAAGTGGATGGCACTGGCACTGGGGAGCCCCAGCCCAGAGATGGGAACAGTATTCCATGTGAGGCCGAAGCTGTGCCTTGTAAAGTTGCAGACAGTGTGCCGTCATGAAAACGCTCTGCTGAGTACGCCAAGCGTGTTAGAGGCCAATTTGGCCTTGTCTTCCAAGTGACCACAAAACTGCACGTCACTCGATACGTCGATGCCGAGGATTCCGATACTTGCTGAGGCAACAAGGGGAGTGCCTTGAAATTGAGGAGATACGACGAAGGGTTTTTTTAGCGGTAAACGCGCAAACTTGTGTATTTTGGGGATTAAACTGGACTAAATTTAGTCGCCCCTAGTCCGCGATTTTGTTCAACAAAGTTTCGATTTCAGACACAAGTTTGTCCCGATACTCAGCGAGGTTTTCCCGAGAAATATTGGCACGGCCGGTGTATAGAGCATCACCAGTGCTGTCGTCTGCATAGCAATGAATGCTACCGATTTGCAACATGTCATTGATATGCAGAAGAAACAGCGTTGGTGACAGCACGCAGCCTTGTGGAACAATAGCGTTAATGGGCTTTATACAGAGCATGCACCGTCTACTACGACCTTGATGCTCCTATGAACTTAGATGACTGGTATGATCTCACCTTTCTGATGGTGCAATCCGAAGGGGAGTATAGGATCTCTGTAACGGCACCAGATAGGACGATTGTTTGAACTCTTTTGAAAGGGCTCATAGAGACTTAAGTCACTGTTATGATCTCACCTTTCTGATCATGCAATCCAAAGGTGAGTATAGGAACTCAGTGACGGCACTATTTTTATATTTTCATTATTTTAAATTTATAGGAGTCTCGCGATTTTATCTGTGTCAATTCTAAACTAAAAATTAAAATTTATGTCCCCCATCCCCAAAGGGGGAAACCCCAAAAAAATAAAGAAAACTAAACCTATATGTAATAAGTAACTTAATACAATACGTAAAATTTATTATTTTATAAAACTCAGAATATTTGATTATCAAACAAATCAAATTATTTTATTTTATTAATTCTAGACTTTTTATTATTCTATCATTTTTGTACTTAACCTTACGTACGTACTTAATCTTACGCTGGGGCGACACGAAAGAGAACTGCCGTTAATTATCGCGTTGATGGACGTTGAATGTAGCTGTGGCCACGAAATAATAACGCGTTGAAGCGGCCACAGTACGTTTGTCTCATTGTGCACGATGAGTGCAACGGCGACTTCGACATATGATTATGATGGAGCGGAATAATAAAAAAGTTATTACGTTTCTTGAGACTCTGCAAACAGAGCTATGTTTGTAGGATCCGAGACTCAAAAGTTTTAAAAATCGTACATCGCAAAATGATGCTTTGTGACGAATTATCCAATTATTACCTTCTTTCAAAGAATTAGAAAGACGAAGGAAACCTAATGGGTTTTTATAGAACCGTTTCAAACAAATATAAGAAGGTTCTAACCCCAGAATACTAATCATCGCCTGAGAGGCCGCGCACGGTCAGTTTTTTTCCGTTATTTTAAAAACTCGCTCACGAATCAAGTTGTGTTATCGCGCCAATTCAGTATACCTCGCACCACGGTGGGAAGCAGTTACGATCTCTCCGTTATCAAAATATAAGCTATTGAATCGCCTGGCAGGCGATCATTATAACGGTAAGTTTATTTTTCGTTACTTATTTTGATTTTTGCTTTTTTTTAGTATTTAGCTTTCTTATAACTTAGAAAATGTTTATTTTCTTTTTAGATGAGTCTTAACGAATAACAAATAGTGGATCTTTTACAAAATGAGAACTCCGATACCGAAATCGAGGACAACTAGGAAGTCGATCCTTATGACTCTGACGATAGCGCAGATCCTTCTTTCGTGCCATTTCGACTGGAAGAAGACCTACAAAATATTTTGCCCCAAATATTTCAATACCATATCAAGCCATTAGCAATGCGTCAAATTCATTAAATCCTGCGTCACAAGAAGGACAAACAGCGGAAAATCTTATTATTTTGCCTTCTGCGTCGACTGTGAGAGGTAAGAACAATTATATTTGGTCTAGAGAAACATCAAGTAGGTCACGATCTATGAGAACCGCTGCCAGGAACGTAGTCCATATTTCTCCCGGCCCAAAGCTGGATAGTAGAGATGTCATTAGACCATTGAACTGCTTTGAAATTTTTTTTACTTCAGATATGATGGATGAAATTTTCCTACGCACTAATGAAGATATTTTAGTCAAAGCCAGCAAATATAAACAACAAAGTTCGACCATATCACTGATAAGAATAGAAGAACTTCATACACTGCTTGGTCTTATAATTTTCAGCGGTGCTATGGGTAATAACGATTTACCGAACAGAGAGCTTTTTGATCCCACACTTTGTGGTTCAAAAGACATAGCTACAATGAGCTTGGAACGTTTCGAGTTTCTCTTACGCTGTCTTCATATTGATGACCGCAGCACCCGTGAAAACAGAAGACAGAATGACAAATTTGAACCCATCCGAAACATCTGGGAGATATTTATACAAAGATGTAGAGATCTTTACAAGCCATGCGCCTACATAAACATCGATGAACAGCTGCTTGCTTTCAGAGGTCGATGTCCATTCAGAATGTATATACCGAATAAACCAGCCAAGTACGGCATAAAGATAGTTTTAGCTTGTGATGTGAACAGTAAGTACATGTTTGATTCTTGTCCCTACTTAGGAAAAAACGCTGAAACTGCCCCGGCTGAACTTCTTGGTACTCATTACTGCAAACTGATTACAAAGACTATTTATGGGAGCAACCGTAACGTCACGGCAGACAATTGGTTCACATCGGTACCTCTAGCTGAGCAACTTCTGGAAGATCCGATCAATCTGATATTCACTGGAACAATAAAAGCCAATAAAAAAGAAATACCATCCGAGTTCAAACACAATCCATCACGTCGTGTCGGTACATCTATGTTTGGCTTTCACACTAAACTCACACTAGTTAGTTTCAAACCGGAATCCCAAAAAAATAGTTCTTCTGTTGTCTACTTTGCACAATGAACCGGTATTAGATTCCGTAACGAAAAGGCGCCTGCAATCATTTTGTCTTACAACAAAACTAAAGGCGCTGTAGATACATTCGATCAAATGTGTGGTCATTTGAGTTGTAATCGCAAAACAAGACGTAGGCCGCTGTGCCTATTCTATGGGATGATCAACATGGCTGTATTGAATAGGTACATATTGCATGTATCCAATACGAAGACTCGCGGGACTAAGCCAATGAACAGAAGAGAGTTCATGAAAGAACTGAGTACTGAGTTATGTCGACCGTGGTGTGAATTGAGAGGTGAGGAGCGACCGAAAATGAAGAAACTAGGTAGAGACGCTATACAAGAGGTTTTGGCTCCCGAAAATCATCCAACTTTGACTGAAACAGGTATAAAAAAGGCAACAGAAGTATGTGTAGTTATTTCCCAGCTAAAAAACGACGTATGACTGTTTATTACTGCGCTAAATGTAAGAAAAACTATTGCTTGGAACATCGATCTCCAAACTGCAGTTCCTGTGACAAAAAATGAAAGGTTGACTTCAAATTAGTCTATAGACAAAAATGTGGTGTTACCATAATTTTAATTTAGTGTTTTATAAAGTTTATATATTGGATAATAATATTGATGCCAAAAAGAGCAATAATTTTATAGTAATTTTTTTATCAGACTGATATAAGAGAGTTATGTTTAAAAAAAATGTTTGTTATTGTAAGATTTAAGTCTTATTTTAACGCCAACTTTGACGCCGTTCAATGGCGTTGAAATTTACTGACGTTGAGTCACTTTAAATTTAACGTGATAAAGTGAGTACTTCATCGCGTTAAATTTAAAACAATAATTGCTGCGTTTATGGACATTGACGTTTCCCGTTAGTGTAACCCCAGCATTAGCGCGTTCGCTCGATGACGCAGCCACAGAGTAAGTACCAGAGGGGAAGCTTCCTAACAACGTCGAAAATGTATACCTACGAGTATTTTAATAGAGTTGTCATGTCACCTGATGAATGTGAAAAATTTAAGGAAAAAATGACAATATTATAGTATAAAACAAGACGTGGTTTCATTGTAACTTAAATTAATAAAATAACATGTATATTTATTGTAACTTAAATTTAAGGAAAATAATTATTATATTATGTATATTAAAAATAAATAAATGTATATTTTGTTAATTTTCATACATAGTATTATGTCCTATGGAATTTTGCTGTAGGGTAAAGCGGCGAATTGAGAAAATACGTGCAATTTATTTTTGGACCCTTCGAGGGAGTTTTAAGGAAATAGGTATTCTCACAGAAGCTTCATAATAGTGGGCAGTGGCGATGGTCGTGGTGTTGACGGCGATAGTGGTGGTGGTAATGACTGTGGTGATGATGATTGTCGTGTTAGTGGTTTTAGTGGCGAAGGTGTTGGTGGTGGTCCACTACCCACCACCACCAACGATACTACAAGCATCACCACCAACACCAGCACAACTACCGCCAACACAAGCACCACTACCACTAACACCACCTTCACCACTTTCTGGCAATTATATTATTTTCATCAACATCAATCACGAAATATTGTTCTTTCATTTATTTAAATGCGCACGATTAAAAGCCCTTTCATTTATACTCTGACTGAGCCGGCGCAAACCAGTTTGTACCCCGACGGAGCGCCGGTGAACCTGTCGGTGAGAGCTCACACACACATTGCTGCACTATGTATGGGTATAGTCGCAGCGAGCTGTTTGTATGTAGCTTCCCTCCAGGTCGGTTTATTTATTCACGTGTATGGTGTAGTGTAGAAATAAGGAGTGCAGACTGTGTATTAAAAAATGTCCATAGAAAACCGTTAAATAAGAGTGGCGCCACTATAACTAAGGGGTAAATTTTAAAGAACGCATCGAAAAATATTAGTGGGATAGACGACTTTTTTGAGGTTATATTTACTAAATGAAATTATTTAAGATTTCAGAGCTACTGAGCAGTTTAGCAGCACACTTAAACCGTCGACAACTGCTAAGTTTATTTCATCCCAGTAGCTACTCCAGCGCTGTTGTGGAGAGTTTTTGAACTGTTATTTACTGCTTACAGATGGCCACTTTTTCAACTATTCTACTATGGGAGTTGGTACTCCTCACTTCTACACTCCATACTCACGTGGCCGTATAGTACTATTATTTATTCTGTGGTCATACGATGGTCGCGCTGGCTAAGCGTTGAAATATAGATATCGACTGTCGATATTTTTTCAACAAAAAGTTTTAACTTTTTATTTTTTTCGTAAATCATTTAATCTACTACTACCCAATGTACTCTACTTTAGTTATATACACCATATTATGCTTTTAATTTTCCCCCAGTTTATTTATTTGCTTATTATCTTAACACGCTCATGCGAATAGTTGAATATTGTAGCTCTGTGCGATATTGCTCTTCATTTTTTTTCATCAAAAAATCTGACAATATTTGTTGGCGACGCGCCTATAAGAATATTTCAGTTTATTAAGTCAACCGATGACGAATAGCTTCTAAAAGGCAAATTGTCCAATAGCAATGTTCTAATAAGAAAATGTTTAGTTAAATCTTAAAGAATGTCGAATTAATGATATGAAGGTCTTGGGTTCGACTCCCAGGCCGGACTAGTTTATTGTTTTCTTAAGTAATATCTCTTAATAAATTCATATAGGGAATTTTAAGATATAAATTATGCTACCGGATTTGTTCCCCGGTTGAAATCATCTTTCCAATGATGTAAATTCAAAGGAATACTTAAAGTGAAGTTAGAGATCGGAATTGTTCCCCGGTCGAGATGATCACTCTGTGCATAAATAGAATTAACGGAAATTAATTGCATAAGTATTGCCTTATATGAGTTTGATATGTTTTGTATGAAAATAAATGCCTATTTGCTATGATTGATTTATGAGAACATTCACTTATATTGTTATCTGATAAGAAACATGATAACTGATAAGAATCTGATTAGAAATAGTTTCCTACATTTTGAAAATTGTGTAGAAGCATTTATTCACCTAATACTGTCGATATTGGTGTATATTAGACTTTTCATTTTTTCTGATAGTCGAGAGCCGTGCAAAGTTAGTTGTTCAAATAGTGTGAGTTCACGGACGCGCTAAGCCACGCCCTTAGGAGGCCAAATATGTAAAAATTTAAATATTTGTAATTTCAGCAATTTATGTAAAAATGACTTGTGAAACATTTCAGATTGATTGTACGTGCAAAAGAGGTGAATTCTGTGTTATTTTTATGTGAAAATTCCTGTGTATAAGTGAAATAATGATAGTTTTGTATAAGAAATTTAAAAGTGTTTTAAGAGTGAAATGAATAGAGAAAATGTAAATTAAACTGTTGTATTGGTTAACTTATGTATAATTTCAAGTGGAAAACATTGTTTTAACTTTCTATGTTAAATATTTAAGAAATTTCGACTTTGAACTTGTGAGTAAAATAGGCATATTTTGTTAAATAAATAATAGGTTTTTTGTGATATGAAAATGTAATGTATATCGTAGTGTAGATATTGTTTTGTGCTATCTATACAGGTAAATTATGTTGATGTATGACTTATGCAAATAAAGTAATTAAGTAAAACGTGAGAGAGTAATAGAACAAATTCATGTAATTGAGTTGCGCAATCGCTCGAATGGCGCGGCTCACTTTCGCGTATAGCTCTGGGGTAGCTCAGTAAATGAGTTTTATTGCAATTCGTTCGGGAAAAAAGTTCGGGAATCCTTCGGGAAAGTTCGGGAAAAAAGTTCGGGAATCTTTCGGGAAATATTCGAGAAATAAGTACGAAAATCCTTCGGGAAAAGTGCAAGACCAGCAGTCAATAAGAAGAAAGAAAAAGTGTAGGGAAGTGATAGGGAAAAGTAATTACTCTCTCACGGAACGGTTTGAAGATAATTGCTGTTTTATTCCCAAGGAATTCGTCCCTCAAAATTATACAGTCCACATCGAAGAATTAAGGCGTTGGGACCCGGACGACTTCGGACTTCGGAAGACCCGTAATCCCCGTCTGAACCTATTTGCTGAAAAGGAAGAGGTTATCGCCCTTGTGTGTTACTCCGCAAGCGGAGATCACATACGTTGTTCCCGAACCCAACGTAGGCGTTATAGGAGGCCGGATCGAGAGAAGCCTCGATTCCTCCCTTCTGTTTCTTAATCCCCCCGCTGGTTCCTTTTCAATTGGACCTTCGGAGCCGGATTAAGACCACCGAAGCCCGCTGGTTTCTTTTCAATTGGTCCTTCGCAGCCAGGATCAAGGAACCAGCTGTGGATTGCTGGTTGTGGAGAGAGAAGACCTTCGGAGCCGAGTGAAGATCAGCAATCGAAGGAAGCCGGAGGTTTGAGCTGAAGCAATAGGACCAAAGGCCAGAAGACCAGGTCAGCGCAGAAAGACTGGACCTGGAACTACCGGAAGAAAGAAAACCGGGATTGCGGCTTGGGGCGTGTGCTCGCATGGGGCACGTATCGCAGCCAGGCGCAAGTGCCTTGTGAAGGCGCTCATCGTGGCCAAGCAGGGCTTGGCATTTTTCCTGTCGGGCAAGCGTGCTCGGCATTTCCTGTCGGACGACCGTGTCTGGCATTTCCTGTCGGACGACCGTGTCCGGCATTTCCTGTCGGGTCATCAGAGGGTGCAAGAAGAAGCATCCACCGCTGCTGCTGCCAGGCGAGGGTGCGCGTGGGCACCTGACTGCATCGCGGCCGGAGGAGGGCGCCTTGGACGAGGCGTCACCGGCGACTGGGCGGCGAGCACAGCATACATCCCGACCTAACGGTGCCAAACGGTCGGGCTCTGGCACAACACCTTCGGGTGGAGCAGTTCTCTCGAGCGAGACTGCGCTTGCACTACCGCTCGACTGTTTCGTCATATTCCTTGGCGGGACAGTTCCTAAACCTTTCCTCCATTCCATTCCTGCACGACTCCATCCCTGGACGGCTCACCTCTGTAGGCCCCGTTCAGGATTGATAGGGCTGTTAGGGTGGTAGTAAGGTTGTAGGGTTGGGAGATAAAGGGGGGAGGGGTAGTGGGGTTAGGTTGGGGTGTAGAAGGGTTGTAGGTAAGGGGTTGTAGGGACCGTAGGGACAGTTAGGGACCGTAGGCCAACAATCACCTTCCTGCAAGATGAAGAAGGCACAAGACCAGACAGGGAGGAGCGAAGGGAGCAGGACAAGGACAGGGCTCTCAAGAAAAGCTAAAAAGGCGGAATCATCTGGAGCGACCACAGCTACTGCGTCGAATGGGGCAACTCCTTCAAGTGGAGCCACCACCGATACGTCCAGATGCACGTGGGACTCAGGGGCGTCCATGCCAACGACAAGCAACAGGACGGACACCAGTGGTACGCAGGCCAGCACCGCACAACAATCCGTTATATCCAGGAGTGAAACGGTGGTCGAAAAAGTAGGTCAAAGGACCGAAGAAGCGGCATCGTCAAGGACAGTAATCGGGCACACTAGTGACAAAAGGTCCCAGAGAGGCAGTAGGTCATCGCGATCGGCGAGGCTGAAAGCCGAATTAGAGGCGCGGATTAAATTCGAACGCTCAGAGCTCGAACGAGCACAGGCAGCTGCTGCCTTAGCCAAGTCTCAATTGGAGTTGGCACGACTCAACCGAGAAGAGGAGATCGACTCGAGTGAGGATGAAGAAGAGCGGAATACTCAGGTGGAACCTTTCGTAAGGAGTTGAGTTCAACAGACCATAATGAGCGCGCCGGTTAGTGTAACGCAACCCGATATTACTGATAAGGAAGCGTGTAAAGGATCACGCCGCAAAGGGGCGAAGATCGAGCGCAACCAAGGAAATGCACAGAAAACACACGCGAGTGAGGTGTCAGAATTGACCGAAGCGATTGTGAGTGCAATAAAGATAGCGGGTAAAGATAAGTCTTCCCAGCTTCATTTCCTCCAGGAATTACCGGTGTTCGATGGAGACCCGGGTGAATGGATAATTTTCAAAACGGTGTTTGAAGACACAAGAAGCCAATTTTCAGGGGTGCAGAATGTCGCACGCCTTAGGAGGGCATTAAAGGGCACCGCTAAGGAAGCGGTTAAGTCGTTGTTATTTACTTTGTGTGAACCTGAAGAAATAATGAACGCTCTCGAAAGAAGATTCGGTAGGGTTGAGATGCTCATTTTAGCCGAAATCGAGAATGTAAAACGTATGCCAAGATTGGCAGAAGATTGCCGGAATATAGGATCTTTTGCGAGTCGTATTACGAACGTGGTTGCCACGATACAAGCGTTGAATCAACCACAGTATTTATACTCACCGGAGTTAGCAAACTCAACTATATATGGTTTGAATATCGAGCTCAGTATCCTTTGGAGCCAGAGTTACAGAAGATGGCCAAGTTTTTAAATTTATTGAGTGAACAATTTGGAACGTCCTTAAGCAATGAAAATGTGCCTGAAAAACGGAAGCGTCCTGAATTCAGGAAGCAAACTGTACACACTGCAAAGGGGTGTGAACGCAGCCGTGCCAAGAGCGAGCGCTATGTGCGCCGAAGTAATACGAGCGAGCGTCTAGAACGCCGAAATAGTAAAGGGCAACAACTGGGTTGTCATAACCACTTGTGGGTTGTCATAACAACCCACAAGTGGTTATGACAACCCAGGACAAGCCTGTAAGTCGGGTAACATATAAGTGTGTTATATGCAACAAGGAACACTCTATAGTGAGTTGTTACAAGTTTAAGGACATGGATAATCGCTAGAAATGGGACGCGGTCAAAAAAGCGAAAGTATGTTTCCAATGTTTGTCCCCTAACCATAGGAGGTTAGAGTGCAAAGCGAAAAAATGTGGTGTAGAGGGATGTAGAATGTCACATCATCGGATGCTACACAGATACCCCAATGAAAATACCTCGCCGCAAGGGGAGGAGGGGGGTAAAGAGGCTCAAATTACAACTGTTAGTACAGTGAATGCACTGGCATGTGCATACTTAAAGATTATACCGGTCGAGTTGTATGGACCTAAAGGAAAGGTCAAGGCAACAGCTCTTCTGGATGAGGGATCAACCATGACACTCATAGAGGAGTGGATGGCTCAGAAGTTAGCGCCTCGCGGACGTAAAGAAGAATTACGTATTGAAGCCGTGGGAGGTAAGCGAATTAACGACGACAGTTCGTATCGCTTAAACGTTAAGATAAAAGGCATTTACTCGAACGACTTAGAAGAGATAAGTATACAAACAATTAAGTCACTTAACCTTTCTCCGCAGTCAGTAAGCCGAGAATTATTGCAACGGTGTTCTCATTTGACACCGATTAAGGACGAGTTAATGTATGAGAGGTCCAGACCTACCATATTAATTGGCCAGGACAATTGGCATCTCATAGTTACTCGTGAATTAATTTCAGGAGGTAAGAACCTACCTGTAGCATCGCTCACCAAACTTGGATGGGTTTTACATGGTCACATATCGGGTAGCATTAAACCAATCAAGATTGTTAACCACATTTCCACCAAGAAGGAGGAAGATATGGATAAGTTAATCAAGGATTATTTTAGTTTGGAATCTCTGGGAGTGTCCGCGAGAAAGCCCGCGAACGACCCAGAAGAACGAGCTTTAAATATTTTGAGCAAAACGGTACGTCGTATACCTAATAATAGGTACGAGACTGCTTTGTTATGGCGCACAGACAATGAGTGCATGCCATCGAATAGAGCGCAGGTTGAAAGTCGCCTGTTTAATATCGAAAAGAAGCTCGATAAAAATAGCGAGTTGAAAAAGGAATATGAGAAGCAAATTGAAAATCTCATCGTTAATGGTTACGCAGAGAAAGCGAACCATATTTCCATTTCCCCACGCACGTGGTATCTTCCACACTTCGCGGTGAATCACCCACAAAAAAGAAAATAAGAATAGTTTTCGACGCCGCCGCAAGGACGGGCGGACGTTGTCTGAATGATGCATTGTTAACCGGACCGGACTTATTGAAGTCGTTATTTGGCGTTCTGCTACGATTCAGAGAAGGAAGCGTGGCAGTGATGGCAGACATTAAAGAAATGTTCCTGCAAGAGAAAATCCGGGAAGAAGACAGGGATAGCCTTCGATTCTTATGGCGGCACAATCGTGACGCGCCACCGGAAGAGTATAGAATGACGGCACTCATATTTGGAGCGGCATCATCACCATGCATCGCTATGTATGTGAAGAATAGAAATGCGCAGGATAACGCACATATCTATCCAGAAGCAGCTTCCGCTACGGAAAGCAACTTTTATATGGATGACTATCTACAGGCATTTCCCGACGTGACGACGGCCGAAAGGATAGTGAACGATATGTATGAATTACATAAACGTGCTTCTTTCCAACTGAGGGAATGGGCTAGCAACCGACCCGAAGTTTTAAGTAAAATGGAAGATAAATAACAAGAGCGACGTAAGTCATCGCTGGTTTCAAGGACCTGAATTCCTCAGGAAAAGTCCTGATTTATGGCCCAAAGAAGTGGACACCATAAAAAGCTTAGAAACAGGTGAAGAAAAATCGCCAAAAGGCGTAAATGCGCCGAGAAAGCAAGAACCGTTAAGTCTACCCGACTACGGACGATTTAGCAGCTTTAAGAAATTCCTTGGGGCAACTACACGCACCTTACAAGCGGTAGAAAAATTCAAGAGTTTAAGAAAGTCGGTTAAAGGACCCGACAGTGCAGCCGAAAAGTCGGTTATGTGTTCCAACAAAGTTTTAGCAAAGTCGGTTAAAGGACCCGATGACGCGTTGGACATAGCGCTCTTGAGAAAAGCTGAATTGTTAATTTGGAAGTTCGTTCAAGACGAGTGTTTTCATTCGGAAATAAAATGCTTGAAAGCAGGCGAAAGCGTTGAAAGAAGTTCACGCTTAAGTAAATTATCTATGGAAATAGGAGAAGATAACTTACTCCGTTTAAATGGACGTTTACCTTTTAAGTCTAATTTGACTAAGGAAAGTAGAAAACCTGTCGTATTAGACGGTAAACACGAAATCGTTAAAATGATGATTAGAGAAGTTCATCATCATTTTGGACATGCCAATCACCAGACAGTGATGAATGAGGTGAACCAGAAATTTTATGTCTTGAACTTGCGTAATGTAGTACGAAGTGTGTCACATCACTGTCAGTGGTGCAGGACATACAGGTCAAAACCGCAGAACGTGCCACAAGGAAATATTCCTCTGGAGAGAATAGCTCATCATGAACCACCTTTTACATGCTCAGCTGTGGATTATTTCGGACCTATGAGTGTGACTATAGGAAGGCGACACGAAAAACGTTGGGGTGTTTTATTTACGTGTCTGACCACCAGAGCAGTACATCTGGAATTAGCAGCCTCATTGACACCAGCGTCAATGATAATGGCATTGAGGCGATTTATCGCCAGAAGAGGAAAACCAGCCGTTATATACAGCGAGAACGGGACGAATTTCAAAGCTGCGAATAAAGAATTATTGAAAGAATGCGAAGAATGCTATGAGGGCATGAAAAGTGAGTCATTTAAGAAATATATTGTTGCATGAATAAGTCAACTAGCGCCATCTAGTGTCAGGAACGAGAGCGAGGGGAGCATTGAGAAAATGACATCACAAATCGCTCAACTGACAGCGCCTAGTCGAAACTCGAACGCTCGATACCTTCCGCGTGTTTACTTGAACATTCTGGATATTTCTTTGCTAATTTAAATATATAGGCGCTGCAAGATGCGATGGAGGCAGTGTTGATTTGGGCGAAACAAGCGAAGCTTCGGAGTGGAATTAAGTGAATTAGTGTGTTTAAATTATTAGTGTTTTAACTTTAATTGTGTAAAGTAAATTAAAGTGTTAATTTAGGTAATTTTATCGGCAATTTTTATTGTCACGAACCTCAAGCTCGTAACAATTGGTGTCAGAAGTGGGATAAAATCATGCCGATTTTACCTAAGGAGGAAACGGAGGGTGTTCGTACCCGAAGTCAACGCCAGCAGGAGACGGACCAACGAAGATTTGGTGGTGCAACGCCGCAGACGTCGGAGGGCCAGCCACCGGCTGCAGGCCCGTCGGTAGCTCCTACATCTGCAGCACCTGACTTAGGTGCTCTGATGGTGATGCTGCAGGAGCAGGCTCGCCGACAGGAGGAACAGGCTCGCCGACAGGAGGAACAGGTCCGTCAGTTGAAAGAGCAGCTGCAGAGCGGACAGGAGGAACAGGCCCGCCGATTGGAAGAGCAGCTGCGGGGCGGACAAGAGGAGCAGGCCCGCCGACAGGAGGAACAGGCCCGTCGGTCGGAACAGCAGATGCTCCTCATTAAGGACCTTCACGCTACATTCGGGAAAGAGATAAGGGAGGTGAAGGATAGGGTTGCTCAGCATGACAACCGCCTGTCGGAAGCTGAAACCCAAATCGCGAAAGCTGAAACCCGAATCGACCAAGTGAACAATCGGGTTGACAACGTAATGGCTGACATGAAGAAATCACTGGACGAACTCAAACTTGGAGATGGAGCTACAGCTCCCGTAGTAGCTACAACACCTTCGCTACGTGGGTTCAAGGTGCCACCGTTCGACGGTACCTCTTCCTGGTCGGCCTACAAAATCCAGTTCGAGGCCGTCATGGAGGCGAACGGCTGGAATAAAAGCCAAAGCATGACTGCACTCACCCTAGGCCTGCGCGACCAAGCCTTAACTGTGTTGGAAGCTCTCGGTAAGAAAGTGACCTATGAGCAGCTTCTTGAGGCCTTGGAAGCGAGATATGGCGACGCTCATCTGGAACACGTCTTTCGCGCGCAGCTTATAAAGATCGCGTGCAGCGCAGCAACGAAAACCTGCAGCAGTGGGCCCTTGAGGTGGAGAAGATGGTTCGAAAAGCATACCAGTCTGTACCTGCGCTCATTGAAGGGAACCTGGTGCAGACATTCATCGACGGCATCCGCGACCTGGAAGTCAGAGCTGCTGTGAGGCTCGGGCACCACGAGACGCTTAAGGACGCCTTGGCCCATGCACTGGAAGTGGAAGCCGTGCGGCAGGATCATCGTTCCCATCGCGTCAGGGAGGTTGCAGCAGCTACAGTTCGCGACCGCAACAAAGGATACAGCCCAAGGTGCTATGGCTGTGAGGAAAAGGGCCATCTTCGAATCAGCTGCCCTAAGCGAACCGTGGAAAGGAGAGTTGATCGATCTCGAGAGGGTAGTGCAGCTAACGACACTGCCTGGCGGCGACAGGATCATCGTTTACCTCACGCTAGGGAGGTTACAGCGGTTACGGTTCGCCACCACAATAAAAGATACAGCCCTAGGTGCTATGGCTGTGGGGAAAGGGGCCATCTTCGGTCCAGCTGCCCTGAGCATACCCTACGAAGGGAAGGTGAACGGTCTCAGAAAGGAAGTGCGGCTAACAGCACCGCCCAGCTACTGCAGGAATACGACTTTGAGATCGAACATCGCAGCGGGAAATCTCATGGCAACGCAGATGCATTGTCAAGAAGACCTTGTCCTGAAGATTGCAAACATTGTACTAGGCAAGAGAGTAAGGAAGTGGTATCCGTGAGGATGCTCAGGGCAGACCACCTCAGCAACGAGTGGAAGGACAGCTTACTACATGCGCAGCAGGAAGATCCGGACATCAAGCCGATTCTGGAATGGATAAAGGCCAGTGCTCCCAAGCCCAAGTGGAGTGACGTCTCAGCGATGAGTTCGACCACTAAAAGCTATTGGGCCCAGTGGGACAGCTTGCTGCTTCAGGATGGAGTTCTGTGTCGTAAATGGGAAAACGTTCGGGGAGACAGCTGTCATTTGCAAATGGTTGTCCCTAAAGTTAAAGTACCGGATGTTCTACAGCTGTACCATAATGATTGTTCAGGAGGCCATCTGGGAGTTAAACGAACTCTACTGAAGATCCGAGAACGGTTTTACTGGGTCCACTGTCGAAACGATGTCGAGGACTGGTGTCGCAAATGTACAAGTTGTGCGGCTGTAAAGGGACCTCAGACTCGTAGTAGAGGTGCATTGAAGTTGTACAATGTTGGTGCACCATGGGAGAGAATAGCCATTGACGTGGCGGGGCCGTTTCCGGAGAGTGAAAGCGGTAACAAGTATTTCATGGTTGTGATGGATTACTTCACTAAGTGGCCAGAAGTCTTCGCCATTCCAAATCAAGAAGCTTCAACAGTTGCAGATAAACTAGTTCATGAAGTCTTCTGTCGTTTTGGAGTACCTTTAGAGATTCACAGCGATCAAGGAAGGAATTTTGAGTCTCAAATATTCCAGGAAACTTGCCGAGTTATGGGTACTCATAAAACAAGAACGACTTCTTATCACCCGCAATCTGATGGAATGGTGGAACGATTTAATCAGACATTGGAGAGGTACCTAGCAAAAGTTGTAGACAATCGGCAACGAGATTGGGACAAGCACATACAACCGTTTTTGTTGTCATATCGAAGTTCTGTTCACGAAAGTACAGCAGTGACACCAGCTTTCGCAAACTTTGGAAGAGAATTACGGCTGCCTGCAGACCTGATCACCGGGATACCACCCGATGCTCCACGCAGTATAACCGATTATGCAAATGACTTGCGGAAAAAAATGAATGACGTTTATGAGCACGTCAGACAATCGGGCCAGCAAATGTCTGAAAAAATGAAAACCCGGTATGACCGCAAAATGAACAACAAAGGGTTCGACGAAGGTTCACTTGTGTGGTTGCACAATCCAGTCCGCAGCAAAGGGAAATCTCCTAAGCTTCAAGCTAAATGGGACGGCCCGTACCGGATTGTAACCAGGATCAACGATGTGACCTACCGGATACAGAAAGGCGCAAGAGGGACTCCTAAGATCGTCCATGTGGATCGCTTGGCGCGTTATTATGGGACCGATAATGCTCGGGACGAGCATGTCTTAGGAGGGGGCAGTGTTGCATGAATAAGTCAACTAGCGCCATCTAGTGTCAGGAACGAGAGCGAGGGGAGCATTGAGAAAATGACATCACAAATCGCTCAACTGACAGCGCCTAGTCGAAACTCGAACGCTCGATACCTTCCGCGTGTTTACTTGAACATTCTGGATATTTCTTTGCTAATTTAAATATATAGGCGCTGCAAGATGCGATGGAGGCAGTGTTGATTTGGGCGAAACAAGCGAAGCTTCGGAGTGGAATTAAGTGAATTAGTGTGTTTAAATTATTAGTGTTTTAACTTTAATTGTGTAAAGTAAATTAAAGTGTTAATTTAGGTAATTTTATCGGCAATTTTTATTGTCACGAACCTCAAGCTCGTAACAATATTAAATGGAAATTTATACCTCCGGGAGCACCGCACATGGGTGGCGCCTGGGAAAGATTAGTAAGATCGATTAAAATTGCGTTGACCGCTACGCTCAAAGAAAGGAGCCCACGGGAGGAGGTTCTGCATACGCTGCTTTTAGAAGCGGAGCATACGGTAAATTCCAGGCCTCTGGTAACATTCAATATGGATAGTCCTGAAGAGGGTTTGACACCCAATCATTTTCTTCTGGGACGCTCATGTGGTGATCGACCACCTGGATTATTTTTAGAGCAACATCTGACGGGTCAACTCAATTGGAAAGCTGCACAGAGGTTAGCCGACCATTTTTGGACAAGATGGTTGAAAGAATACATGCCTACTTTAATACCTCGAACAGGTAATAACGGAAAGTTCATGGAACCTAAAGAAGGTGATATTGTTTTGATAATAGATCATTCGTTGCCACGAAATACGTGGCCGAAAGGCAAAGTTAGTAGAACGCTACCGGGACCAGACGGTCACACCAGAGTGGTTGACGTCATTACTAACACAGGTATCTTGAGGAGACCTACATCCAGAATAATAGTGTTGGTACCCGCGACGCCTTCCAAATAATGGAGCTTACGCACGGAGGGGAGATTGTTGGCGACGCGCCTATAAGAATATTTCAGTTTATTAAGTCAACCGATGACGAATAGCTTCTAAAAGGCAAATTGTCCAATAGCAATGTTCTAATAAGAAAATGTTTAGTTAAATCTTAAAGAATGTCGAATTAATGATATGAAGGTCTTGGGTTCGACTCCCAGGCCGGACTAGTTTATTGTTTTCTTAAGTAATATCTCTTAATAAATTCATATAGGGAATTTTAAGATATTGTTACAAGCTTGAGGTTCGTGACAATAAAAATTGCCGATAAAATTACCTAAATTAACACTTTAATTTACTTTACACAAATTAAAACTAAAAACACTAATAATTAAACACACTAATTCACTTAATTCCGTTCCGAAGCTTCGCTTGTGTCACCGAGTTCAACTCTGCCCCGATCGCATCTTGCAGCGCCTATTTATATAATTAGCAAAGAAGCGTCCCGAACATTCAAGTAAATGCGCGCCAGGCAACGAATATTCGAGTGTAGATTTTCCAGAAACTTAGTTCTTCGGGTGGCGCTGTCGGTCGAAAGATTTGTGATGTCATTTACTGCAAAGCTCCCCTCGCTCTCGTTCCTGACACTAGATGGCGCTAGTTGACTTATTCATGCAACAATATAAATTATGCTACCGGATTTGTTCCCCGGTTGAAATCATCTTTCCAATGATGTAGATTCAAAGGAATATTAAAGTGAAGTTAGAGATCGGATTTGTTCCCCGGTCGAGATGGTCACTCTGTGCATAAATAGAATTAACGGAAATTAATTGCATAAGTATTGCCTTATATGAGTTTGATATGTTTTGTATGAAAATAAATGCCTATTTGCTATGATTGATTTATGAGAACATTCACTTATATTGTTATCTGATAAGAAACATGATAACTGATAAGAATCTGATTAGAAATAGTTTCCTACAGTTTGAAAATTGTGTAGAAGCATTTATTCACCTAATACTGTCGATATTTGTGTATATTAGACTTTTCATTTTTTCTGATAGTCGAGAGCCGTGCAAAGTTAGTTGTTCAAATAGTGTGAGTTCACGGACGCGCTAAGCCACGCCCTTAGGAGGCCAAATATGTAAAAATTTAAATATTTGTAATTTCAGCAATTTATGTAAAAATGACTTGTGAAACATTTTAGATATACATTACATTTTCATATCACAAAAACCTATTATTTATTTAACAAAATATGCCTATTTTACTCACAAGTTCAAAGTCGAAATTTCTTAAATATTTAACATAGAAAGTTAAAACAATGTTTTCCACTTGAAATTATACATAAGTTAACCAATACAACAGTTTAATTTACATTTTCTCTATTCATTTCACTCTTAAAACACTTTTAAATTTCTTATACAAAACTATCATTATTTCACTTATACACAGAAATTTTCACATAAAAATAACACAGAATTCACCTCTTTTGCACGTACAATCAGTACGTGCAAAAGAGATCACATACGTTGTTCCCGAACCCAACGTAGGCGTTATAGGAGGCCGGATCGAGAGAAGCCTCGATTCCTCCCTTCTGTTTCTTAATCCCCCCGCTGGTTCCTTTTCAATTGGACCTTCGGAGCCGGATTAAGACCACCGAAGCCCGCTGGTTTCTTTTCAATATTAGTATTAAAATAAATTGCGCTGACATCCTAATACGTCGAGGTTTAATATACGTTATGCTTCAAACAATATATAAAAATCAAACAACGTATCATAACGTCGACGTTCATATTAAACGTTGTGCAACAACATAAATGTAAAAAAAAATTGTGCAATAGCGAACGATGTATTATAATGTTGACGTATTATAATGTTGACGTATTTAAATGCCTGTGCCATAGAGCGTCGATAAATATATATCCAACAGCTGACAACGCTAAATAAGGGCGGGGGTTAGTCTTCTCCTAATTTTTCGATATTATCAATAGGACTAGATTAACACCTATTCTGCTCTCCTGTCAGGCGAGCAGTTTGGCGTATAGCTCTGAGAGCGCAGGTCATGTTGATCCCCAGGGCAAGTCTGAGGAGTTCTCCTTCACGTAGATGCCACCAATTATTTGGTCTGGTTCACTGGGACGATCTTCTTTTTCTTTTCTTTTATACCACCTCCTTTTCAAATTTTTTTTTCGTGGGGAAATCCTCATGGATACCACTCGTTGCCGGGACAACGAGAAGGTTATGCCGGACTTCTACCAGCTAAAACCTACGGTGTTCACCATCAGTATTGGAGTTACTAGACAACCCATTTCCCGGGGTCACATAAGACTTTGAATTCTTTCAGAGCCCTACGAAGGCCTTGTGGTGAGGACTGGTATAGGGCTGCAAAGATAATAAGGCCAAACCTGGTGCAGTGGTCTGTTGACTCCTTTAACCATTTAAAACAAGCGGGGAGGATAGAATAATTCCCATAAAAATACAGAGGGGTATCGATATCCTTCTTCCCTATCTGGTGAAAATCTTCAGAGCAAGTTTTGCATGGGAATATATTCCAGAAAGATGGACAACTGTCAAAGTTGCATTTATACCTAAGGCCGGTAGAAAGGACTATGCTTTACCAAACCTTTAGACATTTAAGCCTATCTTCCCTTCTTCTTAAGACATTGGAAAAGGTCATAGATAGATATATAAGTAATGTAGCTCTAGCTACGAGGCCCACCAGCATGCTTACCGCAGAGGCAAATCTACGGAAACAGCCCTGATCAGTGTTATCGACGGGGTCTAAAAAGCACTGTGCCTTTCTAGATATTGAGGGCGCCTTCGACAGTAGTTCCACGTCACTACTGATTGGGGGCCTGACACCTAAAAACGTTGACCCCACAACCATCAGATGGGTGAAGTCAATACTCTCAAACAGAAAGACAAAATTAGCGATGTTTCAAAACTCGATTGAGGTTGGAGAACAAGGAGATGTTTTGTCACCCCATCTCTGGACTCTTGTGGTTGACCAGCAATTGAACAAAATAGCTGACCTACGCATTGACACACTGGGTTGTGCTGATGACCTTGTGATCATTGCGAGGGGCTTTTGTCAAAGTATTGTTGCGCGGCTAAGTTGACATCTGGCACTAGCGCCATCTAGTGTCGGGTAAAAGAGCAAAGAAACAGCTATCCAGAAAATGACATCACTAATCTTTCAACCGACAGCGCCATCTAGTATCGAATTGAAGAACTAAGCTTTCTGGAAGCCCCAAACTCGAACTTTCTGCGCTTGGTCGGTTGGCGCGCGTATTTACTCGAATATTCTGGAATATTCTGGTTGTTTTCGTGGAAGAGCCCTATATAAAGGCGCTGCAATACGCGATCGGGGAAGTATTGAATTCGGCGAGACAAGCGAAGCTTCGGAGCGAAATAGAGTGAATTAGTGTGCTTAATTATTAGTGTTTTAAGTTTCAATTTGTGTAAAGAAAATTAGTGTTAATTTAGGTAATTTTATCAGCAATTTTTATTGTCACAAACCTCAAGCTCGTAACAATTGGTGTCAGAAGTCGAATAAAATCATGCCGATTTTACCTAAAGGAGGAAACGGAGGGTGTTCGTACCCGCAGTCAACGCCAGCATGAGACGGACCAGAGAAGATTTGGTGGTGCAACGCCGCAGACGTCGGAGGGCCAGCCGCCGGCAACGGAGGCCGGTCCGTCAGTAGCTCCTGCACTGCCATCTGCAGCACCTGATTTAGGCGCCCTGATGGTGATTCTGCAGAGCATCCACAGGAATAGGCCCGCCGACAGGAGGAACAGGCTCTTCGGTTCGAAGAGCAGCTGAAGCGCGGACAGGAGGAACAGGCCAGTCAGTTGAAAGAGCAGCAGGAGAAGACCCGCCACAGGAGGAACAGGCCCGCCGACAGGAGGAACAGGCCCGCCGACAGGAGGAACAGGCCCGTCGCTTAGAAGAGCAGCTCAAACACGATAGGGAAGAGCAGATGCTTCTCATGAAGGACCTTCACGCTACCTTCGGGAAAGAGATAAGGGAGATGAAGGATAAGGTTGCTCAACATGATAGCCGCCTGTCGGAAGCTGAGACCCAAATCAACCAAGTTAAGAAAACGCTGGATGAACTCAAACTTGGAGATGGAATTGCAGCCCCCGCAGTAGCTACTACACCTTCGCTACGTGGGTTCAAGGTACCACCGTTCGACGGGACTTCTTCCTGGTCGGCCTACAAAATCCAGTTCGAGGCCGTCATGGAGGCAAACGGCTGGAATAAAAGCCAGGCCGTGACTGCACTCACCTTAGGCCTGCGTGACCAAGCCTAACTGTGTTGGAAGCTCTCGGTAAGAAAGTGACCTACGAGCAATTCCTTGAGGCATTGGAAGCGAGATATGGTGACGCTCACCTGGAACACGTCTTTCGCGCGCAGCTTAAAGATCGCGTGCAACGCAGCAACGAAAACCTGCAGCAGTGGGCCCTTGAGGTGGAGAAGATGGTTCGAAAAGCATACCAGTCTGTACCTGCGCTCATTGAAGGGAACCTGGTTCAGACATTCATCGACGGAATCCGTGACCTTGAAGTCAGAGCTGCTGTGAGGCTCGGGCACCACGAGACGCTTAAGGACGCCTTGGCTCATGCACTGGAGATGAAAGCCGTGCGGCAGGATCTTCGCTCCCATCGCGTCAGGGAGGTTGCAGCAGCTACGGTTCGCGACCGCAATAAAGGATACAGCCCTAGGTGCTATGGCTGTGGGGAAAGGGGCCATCTTCGATCCAGCTGCCCTAAGCGAACCGTAGAAAGGGAAGGTGAACGATATCAGGAGGGTGGTGCGACTAAGAGCCCCACCCAGCAACAGCAGGGAAACGAGTAAAAGCCAGAACTGCGGGGCGGGTGCTAGCTGATGTTAAAAGAGCCCAAAGGATCTCGATCTCACAAACCCCTTGATGGGAACAGTCTGATCATCAAGGGAGAGGTCAACGGAATGCCGTGTAAATTAACCATAGACACTGGAGCCTCTCGTACGGTTGTTATTTCCCAACTTATAAGTCAGTTCCTTGGGGACTCCGCATACAACCGAGAACGCATTAATTTGGTAACAGCCACCGGTCAGCGTATACCCGTCCGTGGAGAGAAGGAGATGGAGTTGAAGCTAGGCAACGTGATCTACCTGCATAATGTCATCGTGGCTGATATAATGGACGACTGCATCCTAGGCCTAGACTTTATGAGGAATAATTGTTGTGAGATCGACGTTAAGCAAGGTGTTTTGAAATGTGGACAGGAGGAACTTTTTATGGAAGGTGCGGTACCAGGGAACGTGTACAGCATTAAGAAGATTGTTCTTCCGCCGAAATCGGAAACGATTGTTCCGGTTAGTCTTCCTCGAAACGCTGCAAGCTCACCGTTGTGTACTTGTGGAAAGGGTAAACAATGACCTTCCATGGAAAGTAGCTCGAACCTTGGTCAGGACCACTAACATCTCAGGAGTACGTGTGCTGAACCTTTGCGACCGGGAACAGATTATAGAAAAAGGCACACTGGTTGGTACTTGTGAGGAAGTGGACTGGTTACGCCGGTGCCAACATATATCGAGTGGGACCCCCAGCAAGTATTCAGAAACGAGAGTGACCACATTTTTGGAAGACTGTCGCAGTGTTCTCTCCCCGAACGAATTGGGCAAGACGAAGAAGTTGTTACTCAAGTACGCCGATGTATTCTCATCAAACGATGCTGGCATAGGAAAGACTGGCTTAGTTCAACACAAAATAAACACAGGAGAAGAATTGCCTATCCGTCAGCGGCCAAGAAGATTGCCGGTAGCACGTGAAAAGGAAGTGGAAACCATGATCGAAGGAATGGTGAAGGATGGTGTTATTGAACCTTCCTCTAGTCCATGGTGTTCACCAGTGGTGCTGATGAAGAAGAAGGATGGCAGCATGCGGTTTTGTGTTGACTAACGCCGTCTGAACGACGTTACGAAGAAGGACAGCTATCCCTTGCCAAGAATTGATGACACCCTGGACATGCTTACAGGAGTAAAGTGGTTTAGCACGCTGGATCTAAAAAATGGCTACTGGCAAGTTGAAATTGACCTCTAAGGACAAGGAGAAAACTGCGTTCTCGACGGGAAAGGGTCTGTGGCAATTTAAAGTAATGCCGTTTGGGTTTTGCAATGCTCCAGCAACGTTTGAAAGGCTGATGGAACTTGTACTTACCGGGCTAATTGGCGATGCCTGTCTGGTCTACTTGGATGACATCATCATCGTAGGCCGGACGTTTGAGGAACACCTTCAAAACCTGGAACGCGTGCTCATGAAGATTCAGAGTGCCAACCTCAAGTTGAGTCCGAAGAAATGTTCACTATTCAAACGGCAAGTCAACTTTTTGGGGTATGTAGTGTCGGAAGAAGGTATCCGCACGGATCCAGAGAAAATCGCCGCTGTCAAGGATTGGCCGGTTCCAAAAGACAAGACGCAGGTTAGAGCATTTTTGGGTTTGTGCTCCTATTACCGGCGATTTGTGAAGAACTTTTCAGATATAGCCAGATCTCTGCATAAGCTAACCGAGGAGAAGCGACATTTCTGCTGGGATGAAAGTTGCAATGTCGCATTCCAGGAGCTCAAGGACCATATGTGCAAAGCACCTATTTTGGGATACCCTGATGCAAGCAAAGAATTTATAGTTGACACAGACGCAAGTGATATAGGACTTGGCGGTGTGTTGTCTCAACGGAATGGTGACCAAGATGTCGTGATAGCGTACTTCAGCAAGTCTTTGTCAAAACCGGAAAGGAACTATTGTGCCACAAGACACGAATTGCTAGCTGTGGTAAAGTCGTTGCAGCATTTTAGCAAATATCTTCTGGGACGAAAATTTCACTTACGAACTGACCATGCTGCACTAAAATGGCTACTGCAGTTTAAAAATCCAGAAGGACAAGTTGCGAGGTGGATTGAACTACTGCAGGAATACGAGTTTGAGATCGAACATCGCAGCGGAAAATCTCACGGGAACGCAGATGCATTGTCAAGAAGACCTTGTCCTGAAGATTGCAACCATTGTATTAGGCAAGAGAGTAAGGAAGAGGTATCCGTGAGGATGCTCAGGACAGACCACCTCAGCAACGAATGGAAGGACAGCTTACTACATGCACAGCAGGAAGATCCGGACATCAAGCCGATTCTGGAATGGATAAAGGCCAGTGCTTCCAAGCCCAAGTGGAGCGACGTCTCAGCGATGAGTTCGACCACTAAAAGCTATTGGGCCCAATGGGACAGCTTGCTGCTTTAGGATGGAGTTCTGTGCCGTAAATGGGAAAATGTTCGGGGAGACAGCTGTCATTTGCAAATGGTTGTCCCTAAAGCTAAAGTACCGGATGTTCTACAGCTGTACCATAATAATTGTTCAGGAGGCCATCTGGGAGTTAAACGAACTCTACTGAAGATCCGAGAACGGTTTTATTGGGTCCACTGTCGAAACGATGTCGAGGACTGGTGTCGCAAATGTACAAGTTGTGCGGCTGTAAAGGGACCTCAGACTCGTAGTAGAGGTGCATTAAAGTTGTACAATGTTGGTGCACCATGGGAGAGAATAGCCATTGACGTGGCGGGGCCGTTTCCGGAGAGTGAAAGCGGTAACAAGTATTTCATGGTTGTAATGGATTACTTCACTAAGTGGCCAGAAGTCTTCGCCATTCCAAATCAAGAAGCTTCAACAGTTGCAGATAAACTAGTTCATGAAGTCTTCTGTCGTTTTGGTGTACCTTTAGAGATTCACAGCGATCAAGGAATGAATTTTGAGTCTCAAATATTCCAGGAAACTTGCCGAGTTATGGGTACTCATAAAACAAGAACGACTTCTTATCACCCGCAATCTGATGGAATGCTAGAACGATTTAATCAGACATTGGAGAGGTACCTAGCAAAAGTTGTAGACAATCGGCAACGAGATTGGGACAAGCACATACAACCATTTTTGTTGTCATATCGAAGCGCTGTTCACGAAAGTACAGCAGTGACACCAGCTTTCGCAAACTTTGGAAGAGAATTACGGCTGCCTGCAGACCTGATCACCAGGATACCACCTGATGCTCCACGCAGTATAACCGATTATGCAAATTACTTGCGGAAGAAAATGAATGACATTTATGAGCACGTCAGACAATCGGGCCAGCAAATGTCTGAGAAGATGAAAACCCGGTACGACCGCAAAATGAACAATAAAGGCTTCGACGAAGGTTCACTAGTGTGGTTGCACAATCCAGTTCGCAGCAAAGGGAAATCTCCTAAGCTTCAAGCTAAATGGGACGGCCCGTACCGGATTGTAACCAGGATCAACGATGTAACCTACCGGATACAGAAAGGCGCAAGAGGGACTCCTAAGATCGTCCATGTGGATCGCCTGGCGCGTTATTATGGGGCCGATAATGCTCGGGACGAGCATGTCTTAGGAGGGGGCAGTGTTGCACGGCTAAGTTGACATCTGGCACTAGCGCCATCTAGTGTCGGGTAACAGAGCGAAGAGAGAGCTTTCCAGAAAATGACATCACTAATCTTTCAACCGACAGCGCCATCTAGTATCGAATTGAAGAACTAAGCTTTCCGGAAGCCCCAAACTCGAACTTTCTGCTTTTGGTCGGTTGGCGCGCGTATTTACTCGAATATTCTGGAATATTCTGGTTGTTTTCGTGGAAGAGCCCTATATAAAGGCGCTGCAATACGCGATCGGGGAAGTATTGAATTCGGCGAGACAAGCGAAGCTTCGGAGCGAAATAGAGTGAATTATTGTGCTTAATTATTAGTGTTTTAAGTTTCAATTTGTGTAAAGAAAATTAAAGTGTTAATTTAGGTAATTTTATCGGCAATTTTTATTGTCACGAACCTCAAGCTCGTAACAGTATTTTATCGTCAATCATACAAATAGCCCTAAAAAACATAAATAGCTGGTGTAGGGATAACAGTTTATCAGTTAATGCTGATAAAACTGTTATAATACCCTTTACCAAAAAGAGACGGTTGGACAAATTAGTCACACCAAAACTCAATGGTAAAGAAGTACCATTTTCCACTGAAGTTAAGTACTTGGGCGTAACAATCGACCAAAAACTAACGTGGAACTCTCACCTTAGCAACGTATGCCATAAGGCAAAAATTGCTTTAGGTACGTGCAGTCGTTTGGTTGGGAACAATTGGGGCTTGCGTCCTAGTATGATACTTTGGCTGTACAGTAGTATAGTGAGGCCGATCCTCACCTATGCCTCCACTGTCTGGTGCAACAAGGCCAACCAAAAGACGACTGCGGGCAGACTAAATAGTCAACAAAGGACTGCCTGCTTAATGGCAACTGGAGCTATGCGATAAACACCTGGAGCGGCTCTTAATGCACTTCTATGCCTAACGTCCCTTGACCTTTATCTAGACAAGAAGGCGAAGGCCAGTTTGTACAGGATTAACGCCCAGTGTGGTCTGAGCTTGCTCTCCTTCAGATTGAGGTCCATGCTCGACTCAATTAAGGAAACATCGGTCTCATGCATGATCATGATGAGATATCATACGTCCAATATATACACTTTTGATAAAAAGTATATAGTGGAACGACCCTCCAGAGAAAACTGGCTGAATGGCCACATTATCTGTGAGGTCGGTAGCCTCATATGGTATACCGATGGGTATATGTATACATATATATACATACATATATGTATATATATATATATATATATATATATATATATATATATATATATATATATATATATATACACTAGCTTGCCAGGTAGACGTTGTTCTGCCATTTTCGACGATCCTTTGTAATGTCCTATTAAAAATCCTTAAATTCGCAAAAAAAAAAAATAGTGGGTCACTCTGGGAAAAAAAACTGTCCTATCTTTCAAGTTGAACCAAACTGCACACGGTGTGGAAATTTGATTAGAATCGGTTAAGTAGTTTAGGAGTCCATCGCGGACAAACAACGTGACACGTAATTTATATATTATATTAAAGATGGCCCTAGTCGATGGCACGAACTAAGTGGTGGGCGGGGTTAAAATGAGTGCTATCTCAGCCGCCGACATCACGTGCGAAAGCGAAAGCCAAGATGATTTACAACAAAAACGAGCGCGCGAAACTATAAACAGACCTTTTGGGAATCTGAATATCATGAAAAATCTATTGAATGTATCTGTTCAACATAAAATTATTTTCACTTTTGAACACCTAATCTATCCCTGTATGGTAAGTGTTTTGCAATTTTCGTTCTTCTTATGATATTTATTTCCGCCCAAAGATGTGTTAAAATTAGTACTTTTTAATATATTCTTTTTTGCTTCGATACAGGGCTAGAAAATGATGAGACAAATTGAAATCATTTTTTATTTAGAACGTACACCATAAAACAGTGGAGTAATCGCCAGACTACGTTTGTATGAAAGAATGAGTGGCTAGTGTACCCTTAAGAACATATAATACACAGAACATTAAACTATATCTACACTTTTATCTATTATAGAATGATCATTCTTTACTCATTTGCTACTATTATTAAATCAAAATGTTAAACAAAAACATACACGATGCGTGACGTGTACTAGTACACCCTGAGTTCGAGCTATTTGGCCAACTTTGGGTAACTGGATAACTTCACTAAGATAGTGTCTGTACACCCGGAGGTGCAGTTATTGTTTTTGCTTTAATTTTATTATTTTGTACTGTTGTTGTGTTAAATTATTGTTATTCTGTTCTAAGAATAAAATAGAATACTATTTTAATCTTATGGTTATAGAAAAAATACGAATGTAAATAATAAACACAAATTAGGTAGCAAAGAACCTTTCATTACGGCGTTTCGTTTTAAAATACCAAAATTTCCATCAGGTGTACGCCTCAAGCAGCGACCTTTGATATCTTGGCGGCGCCTTTGACAAGATGCGGCACGTGCCAAGACGGCGACGCTCCGACTCAAAACGTTAAGCAAAGCCTCCGGAGACCCCGCAACGTTTTAATTGAACCTCCAGTTCCGCTAGTTTCCGACGACACGAATGTCGCTGGCCCGTCACACATAGACACTACACATTCACCTAGTGCCAAAAACACTGATAGGGCAACGGGTGGGACAGAGCGAGTCCTCAGACGGGCACGCCGAACACCCCTCCACACCACAAACACGCCGTACACCCGCGTCCCTGCGCGATTCTCACCGCCCAGAATATCGAACGACACGAGTTAGCCGTCAAATACCACCATTCAGACGGCCGTTAAATAACTCATCCACGTGCACTGTAAAACGTCATAGGAGTCATCGTTACTTGCGTAATGATTTAAAATTACTTTTTACAGCCCGTAGCCTAAAAGCCCCGAGACCTATGAGTCTGTAAAAGCTAAAAGGCTAGCATCATCAGAAACCAGAAGCCAGCCAAGGCGGCGCGACTCTGGCGACCGTACTACACACGAGTCTTAAGCTTGTAGTAGTGTACCCTATCATAGCGCGGTTACGAAACTCTGCCTTTGATCGGTTTCTTTCAAGTATATAGTATCTGTGTTTTTTTTTACTCTTGTCGCGTAGCTCTACACATATATCATAAATAGATTTCTAGTAAAGGACTTAAATAAAACAAGACAAATAAATAAAAACTTTATTTATTAACACTGAATTCCACATAAAATTTCCCATCACAATAAAATTATTAATACTACTAGGTACATTATAGTTACATCATCACAATGTCAACTTATGTATACATTCAGTTTGTTCCATGTTGTGCCGTGTATTTACATGTGTGTCTAAAACTTGTCACATATAATATAGTTACAAAGCGCTACTTAGAACCGATCAGTCATGTCCTTTACAAACTAATGGCACTCCCTTGTGAATAAAATTCGAACCGGTTTCGTATGTTTTTTGATCCACGTTTACGAAAAATTACTTATCAAGTAGCACCACCAACTTTTTAAGGTTGCAACACACTTGTATCAGCGGCGTTTTAGCATTAGAAATCCTCTATTATTAAGACGACACATCGAAAAAGTGGCTCCAGGCTATCGCCGTACTGATCCGAGTGAATACATGATTTCTATAAAAAGTTGAAAAAACGCCGTCATAAGGTCTAAAGTTGCGTAGCGCCCACGATGATTAAAAGCGCTTAGAAATTGTCAAAAACTTAAAATATTTTTATTTAATAATTGATTTAAGTAATCAAAATAATGAGCAAGTAAATGATGAATATTGATGTTATGAATATATTTGAGTGATTCCCAAGCATATAGATTAAGTAATTTCGTTGTAATTTCAACTAAAGTGATTTTTTAGAGGTGTTTTCGCAAATAATTATGATCGAGTTAAAATTATACAATCGTATTTTTGAACAATCAAATTCAAGATAAAAGACATGAATTTACCTATATCAAAATTACACTTTCGTTAGTGGTGTCATAGTCCTATACTATTCAATGAAAGGAGGTGCATTTTTCGCGGTGTCGCCTTAAATATAATCACATAACTTTAATGCATTTATAAATTAAGAGTAGAATATGTTGCTAGTTATACTATACTATGTTACATTCAGCTATGAAATTACCTAAAAGGCGCCTTTATTACTGTTGAGGTGTGGTCAATTAGTACAAGTGGATTGTAACCCTAAAACATACACACATATAGACTAGTGGCCGTGGCCGTGGCCGTGACCGAACATTGCTAGGCCGTTGTTTTGGTTTGCCGGTCGGGGTTCGTTGTTGTTGTTGTTGTTGTTGTTGCCCTCTGTGCTGTTAATGCTGTTTCGGTTTTCCAACTGTTGCTGCCACATTGAAGCGTAGAACCCGTTTTGCGCTAATAACGCTTCATGACTGGAAATCAAAAGATGAATCAGTTTGATGGTCCTTTCTAAATAATTATTCCAGAACTCCACACTAGGACGTGGTACAACGTGGTAGAGCCATGCTGCAGTTATATTAGTAGTATAGTTGTAGCACGAATGGGTCGGCTCGACCGGGGAAGGACCACGCTCTCACAGAATACCAGCGTAAAATAGCAGCTTAATGCTGCTGTGTTTCGTATGGTGAGTGTAGAGAACCGGAGACCCTTTTACTGGAAACGAGGCATTTCATCTTAGTCCTCACAGGTGACAACGCATCTGTATTTTGATTTTTGTAATCGAGGATGGATGTAGATTGTCTATGGGCTACAGCAACCACTTACCATCAGGTGGACTGTGTGCTAGTTTGCCACCCTACCCTATATAAAAAAATAGGTTTTTCTCCTGTATCGTGGGGGCAATTTACAAACAAATTTTACAAGGACAAACATCCTGACACGGAACAATTACTTGTAGGCCATACAAACACTTGTTCCGTCTAGAATTCGAACCCGAATTATTTATTATTTGTCAGTCTTTCCCTTCGGGCCATTCTTCGGAATGGTTGAAGCGATTGTGATGAAACCTCACGAGGAGCAACGCCAGTAGTGGTCTAGTTTACATTTAGTCCGAAAAATATGCAAGATTTTTGTAAATCCATAAAATTATTTTAGTAAAATATTTCAAACCAACATTTTTCGTTTTGTAGTATCACACTAAAAGGCCCTAACAAAATAAATGATCAATGCTGGATGACCTACGTGTAACATTGAAATGTATTTTCAAGTTATAATTATAGGACAAATCTTGTAAGTAAATTGTGATTTTGCCTTTTTATGCGTGTTTATAGTCTCCCAGCTATAATTATATGTACTTTGGATTTGTATTTTATTTTTATTTCAACACCATTTTAGAACAAAATTTAGTGTAAAGTGAGTGTTATAGAGAATAAGGTGATAAGCTTATAAGACATTTTTACGTGAAATTAATAAATTTTCATTTCATATTTTTAACATTTTTCCATGTCGCACATAGTTTTCACGATAATAACAAAACATTGAATTTCTAAACGTTTTCGCTATAACTATATGCGTCTTTGATTAAATAGCTCAACTGATTTACTAGCTCAAACACGATATAGTTAGACCATTATTTATTTATTTCTTTTGTCTGATCTGCAAGTTTTTTTTTGCTTGAATTCTACGCAGACGAAGTCGCGAGTAAACGCCGAACGCTTAAGTCGTAATTAAGAATAATGAAAGGATATTTTAACAAATGGAAGGGAGGTGCCAATTTTTTTAAATAACCAACAACCTGTTAATAGTGGTTTATTTATTCGAAAAAGGTGGACCCAAATCCTGTACACTTGTCAAGTCTTATGACTACCAGATGGCGGTATAACCAATTCGTTAACGCAGGACGCAAAATACCTAGACAGGCATAGGCGGGCAATTTTAAAGATGACGATAGAAATCTGGTACTGTTATCGTAATTACAAATGTAAAAACGTAAACGTATCGTGACGGTTAAATTACGTTCTTCCTACAACGGGAGAGGACCATGTCCAGAAGTAGTCTCTTAAAAGTTGATAGAGAAGACGAAGAATTCAATCACTTAATTACAAAATTGTTGTTTATCACAGTATTTCTGTGACACGATAATAATTATCGTGAATTATTTAAAAGTAGGAAATCAATGCGTGCAACTTACTTTCCTCTCTCGATTATTTCACCATCCTTGAGAACGAGAATTTCATCTGCATGGATGATGGTGGAGAGCCTGTGTGCTATTATAAGTGTAGTCCTATTCGCACACACGCGAGCTAGAGCCGTCTGCAAAGAATTAAATTTATATTATGTTCATATTTATAAAAGAGCTAGATTACCTTGTTAATGAAAAAGGGTCCACATTCCAACAAAAACTCAAATAGTGTCCATTTCAGCCATCACTGCAGGGTGAAAAGTTCTATGCCACAGAAAGATAGCATTTGGACTATCTTTTCATATTTTGCATAATAGGACTTCATTATTTTTTTAATTCTTTTACTCTCTTTGTCTTTCTTTTTTCTTTCTCTTTTCGTTCTAAGGGGATATCACGTGGGATCTTTTACATAACAACATAACATGCCTTTTTTTAAATAACTTATGTTATACTTAATAGAGCCGTGGTAGCTCAGATGGTTAACCATCGCTCGCTGTAAATATAACAGAACGCGAGTAACCCGGGTTCGATCCCCGCCGTCACCAATGAAATTGTTAATTGCAATTTTAAGTGCTGATTTACCACGCGCTCGGCGGTGAAGGAAAACATCTTGAGGAAACCTGCATGTCTGAGGAATGAAAAAAAAATATATTTTTCAAAGACATGTGAAGTTCGCCAACACGTATTGGGATAGCGCGGCGGACACTTCCATGCCCTAAAACCCTCTCAGAAATGAGGGGACGCCTGTGCCCAGCAGTGGGACGTATATAGGCTGTAATTTTACTTTACATAATAAATTAATTATTCGCTCCTTGAAGTTAAGACAGTGAACGAATATTAAGGGAGATAAGAGGAATATCTGAACCGGCTAGCAATCATAAATGAAATCTATAGAATCTATTATATCTATCTATAATTTTTAGTACACTTTATAATTAAATAGTTTAGTTTTAGTACACTATTTAATTACATATAAAGTGTACTAAAAATTTCGTATTCAACAATGACGTATCTCTGACAGTAAGTCAAAACTAAAAATAATTTTTATGTTCCACATATTATTTACAACTATTTTAAAATTCAAACACGCAGCTTTACAAGCAAACCACGTCAAATATTGATTGATGTGGGTTTAAAGATTTTATTAATTACTCACCTGAATATTTCTCTCCGTGTTTGTGTCCAAGGCGGACGTGGCTTCATCTAGCAGCACTATCGCAGGGTCCTTGAGCAAAGTCCGCGCAATCGCTATCCTTTGCTTTTCACCACCACTGAGACGAAGACCTCTTTCTCCCACCTTTAATATAAAAGTTTTTTTAATAGTATGATTTGATATAATATCTACACGACAAATGTCGAAATTCGCCGACAACTCCATGATGAAATGAATATACCCAATTTTTTGCATTCCTCAAAATTTGTCCATGAGCTATATGAAATATTTTTTTAATCTTAAGCAGATTTATTACACATAAAACGAAAAACGTTATACTGTCATCCAGTCCTACGTTATATTATTTAAACTTTCAAGTCTTTTTTAAATTCCCGATGAGCGGGAAGTTAATTTATACTAAAGCCAACTAGCAGCGATACGAAAGGTCATTTACCTTAAAAACGAGTGTGGAGTTGACAATCTATTATCTATTTCTTTCCATCTTGTGTATTTATCGTAATTAATGATTTCTTAAATTTACGCGAACACTACACATTGAATAAAACTAAATTTACGGATTTTATCGCGTTTATTTCACTACTTTTACTTATTTTTTAATTCCCGACGTTTCGGGTGCTTCACAGCAACCATGGTCACGGGGGGGGGGGGGACTGAGATGTTTGACGTCCCAATGTCATAGTTAGTCCGGCTACCTTCAGTTTTTGAATCCATCCATCCATCTTCTCTATGGGTGCTGCCACCTGTTTGGGATCCTATAATTAACAAAATTAAACCCAAACCTAAGCATACCACTACAAGACTTCATGATACTATAAGCTCGTTTTGCGTAAATCGGACCAAAAATTAATATTCAAAAACTGAAGGTAGCCGGATTAACTATGACATTGGGACGTCTAACATCTCAGTCCCCCCCGTGACCATGGTTGCTGTAAAGCACCCGAAACGTCGGGAATTAAAAATAAGTAAAAGTAGTGAAATAAACGCGATAAAATCCGTAAATTTAGTTTTATTCAATTTATCGTAATTTCTCGTTTTCCCAGCAAAAACATGTCAGGGTCAAGAAGGGTTCGACAACATTTGAAACGCGCTCGTGGGGTGATACAAGTAATTTGTTAAAATTTTTGTTATTTAATTATTGTCATTTTGTTTTATTGATGATAATTGTTTTTTTTAAAGTGGTTAACGATGGAGCCACAACCAAGTACGTCGAGAGAAAAATCAACAGTTTTTACTTCTCCGAAAAAGAAATGTCCAAAGGTATAGGATATATATGAATTTTGTTTAGTAGTTTTAATTAAAACTTCTTGGTTCGGATTGTATTTTAAAGTTATCTTATGTTATTTTAAAAACAGCAACTTTAATAATAAAACTTTTCTTAATTTATTTATGCATGTAAGTAAAGTATGTATATCATTTTAATTTAATTTTTAATTTTAGGTGACTAGTTTTACTACGAAGGAAAAAATATGATGATTTCTTAAATTTACGCGAACACTACACATTGAATAAAACTATTATTTACGGATTTTATCGCGTTTAATTACTTTAATTTATTTTTATTATTATCCCGATGTTTCGGGTGCTTTACAGCACCCATGGTCACGGGGGGGAGTCCCCCCCGTAAAGCACCCGAAACGTCGAGATAATAATAAAAATAAATTAAAGTAATTAAACGCGATAAAATCCGTAAATAATAGTTTTACTCAAAGGGAAAAATATGGTTATTAATACCTACAAATATGTTAAAGAAACTTGGTCTAATGATAAATACCCATACAGAAAAGAGATGGCGCAGAACGTATTTAATTTAAATCTACATTATACAATAATTCAAATTATAACAAAATTTATAAAAAGTCTATTTTTGGTTTACTAGACATTTTTAAAACTATATTGTCTAGTTAAATATGTAATCCTAATAACCTAAAACCTAATAACCTTGCATTGGTTTTATTTACATTTGGTATAGCTTCCTCGTTGGCCGTACTTTAGAATCGGTTACGAAATTTGTAGCATATAGACAAATCAACGGACGGGTACGTTAGTGATTTAATACCATTGTTATTCACTTCAAGTATATCTGCAGATATAAATATAGCATAGACTTTTAACTGCAGATAAATACAGGTGGTCGCTACAAAAATGCGATTAAATTCGCCTCGGTCCTTTATATGAATTCTTCGCGTTTTACTAAATGCTTATGCAACACGTGCAACAAAATCAAAATATGAATCCTATTTTGACGAGCTGTCTAGCAAATCTAGAAGCAATATCCGCCAACTCATTGCAGGTAACACTCTGTATAAACAATCCGCTCCAAAAAACACGTCTAGTAAGTTTGAAGGATTTGAGTGAATGTATCATTTCGTATATTATCGTATCTGCGTAGTCTGTGACTCGCTTTAGTTAAAAATCAAGTCAAAAGACAGGAGAAAGCTAGTTCGTTAAAACGTTTTAAATGGAACTAAAATGGACTTCAGAGTGTCCAGTCGAAAATCATGTAATTTTGAGACGGTCCATATCACTGGTTGTGGATGAACTAAGAATATAAATAGATAGAAGGATGAAATAGTCAACTAGAACAATTAACAAATCGCGGTTGTTTGATAGCAGCGGGCTTCTCCATTATTGAATGTAATTCTTGACAGTATTCATGGAGTCTAACCATAACTGTTTTCATAACATTTACGATTAACATACAAGAAAAATCTACCTTTTATTACAACTGACAGTCCGATTCCGATTCTAATTTTGTGTCATAATTAAGACACAAAGTTGATAATTGATCTAATTTCTCTATCACATGAGCCAAATTATACTTCCGTTCTTTGTCAAGCTCATTTTCTTTGGTTTTTTGGAATATTTTGATATGTTTACTATTATTTTTAATAAACTCAAAATTTAACAATATTTTACCTAAAACCAACTTGAATCGCCTTATGGTGACGGTGTAAGAAAATACACTATCCACAAATACACAATTCATGGGGGAGGCCTATTGGTGAATTGGTAAATGGTGAAATTTTGATGAATGGAATGACTGAATGTATGAATTTGAATCACCTAATGAACAATAATAATAGATATATACCTGAGTATCGTACGCGTCTGGGAACGTCAATATACGATCATGTATATCCGCATTTTTGGCTGCTGATATAACGTCAGCGATTGGTGCATCCAGGCGCCCGTACTGGATGTTATACCTAGGAAAAGAAAGCTAATTTAAAAAGGAATGATAATATATCTAACGATATATTATACATATTTTTTTAGTGACGTAACAATAATAATTGTCGAAAAATTTACTTTTTTCTTTATTTTTATCATATTGTGATTACATACACGGCCCACACGAACTACCGGGAGTAACCATAACATTTTTCCCGATAAAAAACTGTCTGTCATTTCTTGAGGAAAGAAATCTGTGCACACATAAACAATCGCCATTTAGAGCCGGGACGGCGGTAGCGGTGGCAAAACTGAGTCAATGGCACAACCATGAATCTCTGGGGTATGACCATATATTTGTGTCATATGCCGTAGAAGCTATCGATTCATGGGGTCCATGTGCGGTGAACTTCGTAAAGGAACTGTATCTGCGACTTGACGTCGCCTCTGTATCAAGAATGCTGGTTCTTTTCTCGATCTAACCTAACGGAAACGCAGCCAGCGTTCTTGACATTATAACATTCAATAATTTTCCGCATTATTACCAAAAGCAGTTTATAACAAATCTCAGGTTTAGACTAGTCAGTGTCAACATAGAAATCCAGCGGGAAAGTATGCAAACTGAAAATTAAGGCATGGAATTTACCAACTAATGTCAAATTTCGTAAACACTAAGGCGCGAAGCGAAGACTATTACTTCTTTTGTGAAATCGACTCTGCTTAAATCTTAGTTTAAAGCCAGTGACTATCAATAAACCACGTTTTATAATAAGACGGATATAGGTTTTGCTATAGTGCGAATTAGTGTTCACCTTTTTATTCTATTAAAATATGCATATCATAAAACTATCATCATAATGACTGAAATACTGACACTGACACTGACTGACATAATGGCTGAAATAACAACTGTCCAATAGATACGAGGGTGGATTGAAAAGTACTCGGCCTAACACAGATCCATTCAATTCTAAAAATCAAATCTACCCACATTATTTAGTTCAGTTCAGACTAGTTCATTGTGTGAAGTTCGAAACGTGTGCGATAATTAGTTGTGATTTTATAAATTTATTAACAAAGTAATCGGACATAATTTCCGCGAATGGAGCAAATCGAGCAGCGTGCCGTCATTAAGTACCTCCATAAGAAGGGGCTATCATCAAAAGCCATCCATGATGACATGGTCAGTACATTAGGCGATTGTGCTCTGTCATATTCATCCGTCAAAAAATGGATAGCAGAATTTAAGCCTCTGGAAGGCCTTCGACGTCAACTACTGACGAAAATATTAAAAAAAGTACTTGATTTAATAATGGGAGACCGCAGATTAAAAATTAGAGAGATAGCCGAGATTATAGGCATCTCTTATGAACGAACTCAAAACATCATTGTCAACGAGTTGGGTTTCCACAAGGTGTCTGCGAGGTGGGTTCCGCGACTGCTTTCAGTTGAACAAAAAAGGACGCGATTGACTATTTCACGCGACTGTTTGGAGTTATTTGAAGCCGATGCAGATGATTTTTTGAATCGTTTTGTTACTATGGACGAAACATGGGTTCATTACTGTACACCGGAAACAAAACAACAATCAAAACAGTGGAGAAGACCTGGTTCACCACCCCTAAAAAAGGCTAAGTCGATTTTGTCGGCAAATAAGGTGATGGCTGCAGTATTCTGGGACTCGAAAGGTGTGATTATGATTGATTATCTTGAAAGGGGTCAGACTATAAACTCTGGTTACTACTGCACCTTACTACGTCGTTTACGAGAGGAAATAAAAGAAAAACGTCGAGGAATGCTTAGAAGAAAAGTCCTGTTTCATCAAGATAACGCCCGTGTTCACACGTCAGTACAGTCAATGGCTGAAATTCACAACTGTGTCTTTGAACTGTTACCGCATCCGCCGTATTCACCTGATCTGGCACCATCAGACTTCTTTCTGTTCTCTAACCTAAAAAAGCACTTGGGAGGTCAAAGATTTTCGACAAACGATGAGGTCAAAGCAGCTGTAGACGCATATTTTGACTCTAAGGAAGAATCATTTTTTTTCAACGGTCTAAATGCTTGGAAGGGGGAGGTGGCAAAAGTGTATTGAACTTGATGGTGATTATGTAGAAAAATAAATATATAACTGATTTAGTATGTGTTTATTTTCTTGGTTAGGCCGAGTACTTTTCAATCCACCCTCGTATTTCCAATCAACAAAAGCATCCACTTCATTTACTTGATAATCCAGCACCATCAAACTTTTACTATTCCCTAATATAAAAAACACTTGATGGGGAAAATCAGACAAAACCACGCTGCAGCTATGTTAAGGCTGTGACACAAATCGGTCAGCTCAGCCGGCGTAGGACCACGCTCTCACTAAATACCAGTGTAAAACAGCAGCTTAATGATGCTGTGTTTCGTATAGTGAGTATAGAGAAACCATTTTTTACGAACAACGAAGCATTGCACCTAAGTCCTCACGGATGACATCGCATCAGCATTTTGATTAATTGGGGAAAAATGTAGATGTCTATGGGATCACAGCATCTACTTACTATCTGGTGGACTGTGTGCTCGTTTGTCACCCTTATTTCAGTAAAAAAATTATAATAACACTAATTTTTTATCATGTTACCTCCATCACATTATGGAAAATTATGTATACTATACACTATATGATAACTATAATTATTACATAATGTAGTTTATAATTAGGCTCAAGTTTAAATTAGAATCGGATTTCATAAAGAAGTAAATTTAATAAAAAAGGCAAATATGCGAACTAAAATGTAAAGTTTGGAATTTGACAGCAAATGTCATTTTTGCAAAAAATGTGGTGCCACGTTAATGTACTTCACTTCTTTGTGAGAAGTACTCTTCTTAAAACATAACCCAATCAGTACAAGAATAAAAAACCATACTTTTGTAATAAGACGAATGTTGTCTATTAACAGTGGTAACACATAGCTCGAAGGGCGAAGGTAAATTTACATTGTGTTTTTAAAGTTGAAGGAACGTAAGTATTACTTAATTTAAGAAATTGCATTAGTGTTGAAAATACATAGAAACATTATATACACCAAAAAACAGTTACAAATGTTAAAGAATATTGCGTCCTACGGTACATTACACAGGACGCGTGACACACTGTGAACACCACTGTGACCTGTGTGGGGCACAAGTCAACTACCGCAGTGAACATGGCACTGATTCTACGGTGTTGTTGAAGAGCACGGTGTCCTGCAACACGTTCCACACGACGCGTGACACACTGTGACGACATGGGGCACAAGTCAACTACCGCAGTGAACATGGCACTGACCGCACGGTGTTGTTGAAGAGCACAGTGTCCTGCAGCACGTTCCACACAACGCGTGACACACTGTGACGACATGGGGCACAAGTCAACTACCGCAGTGAACTTGGCACTGACCGCACGGTGTTGTTGAATAGCACGGTGTCCTGGGGCACGACGCCAATGTTGGCGCGCAGCGAGGCCTGCGTCACGGTGCGCACGTCTTGCCCGTCCACCAACACGGCGCCCTCGTTCACGTCGTAGAACCGGAACAGCAGTCGCATTACCGTCGACTTGCCTGCGCCGCTCGGTCCCACCTGAAAAAAATGCATATCTTTACTACTGAAGATATATGAATGTGTTTTCGCCCAACACACTGAATAGTTTACATCTGTCATTATACATGATGGTTATGTTAAAATTTAACGTTAAAGCCTGCCCACAGCTTACACTCTCATTTCTGAAAGGGTTTTAGGGCAAGGAATTGTCCGCCACGCTGCCCCAATGCGTATTAGCGAACTTTACATGTCAACGAAATATAATTATTTTCTTATTTCTCAGACATGCAGGTTTCCTCTCGATGTTTTCCTTCGCCGCCGAGCATGTGGTAAATTAGCATTTAAAATTGCAATTAACAATTTCAATGGTGCCGACGGATATCGAACCCGGGTTGTTCGCGTACTGTGAAATTTACAGCTAGCGTTAAATTTCAACATACGATAATACAAATACGAGAACAAATATAATATATTAAATATGTTCAGACGGTCTTCGAAATATTATGTATTATTTCTATACTTGAGAGTTTCGTTCATCTCAGCAAAAATCCATATTCGGAAGAGAAGTCACCTAATCAAAAAAAAAAAACAATATCCACAAACAATATAATAAATATAATAGTTATAAAAATATTGTAAAACTTAATTTATAATTGGTAGCTTCACTATAGGTTGTATGTATTGTATTACTTTTAACTGCTTAGTACTTAATGTTAATTATAAATACCATTTAGTTATTTTTTTTAAATCTTTAAACATATTGTGGTGGCAAGCTTTTAATATGTATTAGATATCTGTGGAAACTTCATTGGTTTTAGGATTACTTTTATATGTTTTATAATGTATTTTTTATTGTACTGTATGATTCCCTTAAAAAGCAAATAAATAAATAAAAAATAAATAAAAACAATAGTCACCAGCGCGACAGTAGCGCCGGGCGCGACTCGGAAGCTGACGTTGTTGAGCACGAGCCTCTCGGGCCCGTAGCCGAAGGAGACGTTCTTGAACTCGATGCCGCCGTGCCGCACGGCCAGCTCGGGCGCGCCGGGCGCGTCGCGCACATCCGAGTCCACGCGCATCAAGTCGAACATGTTCTCCATGTCCACGAAGTTCTTCTGGATCGCCCTGTTGAACAATAGATACGTTCTTTATACGGTAAGTAACGAGCCCACAAAGCAAGTAGAACTCGACGACAATAAACTGAAAATGCACTCTCTCGACTCAACTACGAAACTACTAAATACTAAGATAGCACTCATTGAGACAGAGCTATGAAGAAGTCTTACAAAGTGAAGTTTTCAAAGTTGGTAAAAATTACTTTGCCTATATCCGCTTAATAAATAACTTTAAAATAATGTTACCTTTAATATAATGGAGTTCCACAAAGTAATGCCGGATTCTATTAATTAGTGAGTATTTGGTTCATTACTAAGCGAATCGTGATTCTTGTTTTTCATTAGCCAGGAAAGGTTCACTACTGATCATAGGTCTTTACGATCGAGATGTTAGCCGTATTTGTTCATGTTTTTATACAAGCATTAGTAGTGAAACACCTACATAGACATATAGACACCTACTTCTATCATGAAGTAAGAATCTAAATGCAGATACGTTGTTTCACGTGGTAGAGCCACGCTCTCACAGAATACCAGCGTAAAATAGCAGCTTAATACTGCTGTTTCGTATGGTGAGTGTAGAGCACCCGGGATCCTTTTCATTGGAAATGGAGCATCCATTTTAGTCCTCAGAGGTGATAACGAATCTGAATTTTGAATCCTAATCGAGGATAAATGATGCATAACGCCTATGGGCCTCAGCACCCACTTACCATCAAGTGGACTGTGTGATCGTTTGTCACCCATATTCTATAAAAACCCTGGGAACTAAAATAGAAAGTCTTGTCATAAGGATAAAGGATCTCCAATTCTCATAACACAAGTTAAATATGCAACTACTGAGATTGTTTGGAGTATAAATAGAACAACTAAAATTTCAATTTTTAGCCTGACAATACCAAGCAGGTAACACCCATCTTCTCTATTGAAATTAGGATGTTTTTTGATTTCAATAGCATCGCGAATCATCCTTGAAAGAAATCGGTGCTCTTTAGCGAGGATTCGTGGTTTATCAAATCTCATGAAGTGACGGGGGCAATCCTATACGTGTTCATAGACTGCGGACTTCCCGGTGCATCGATTCTTCACATCAGCTATATGTTCTTTAACGCGGGTTTTAATTGATCTTTTAGTTTTTTCAATGTAAGAGAGACCATTTTCACAATCAAGTTAGTAAATTCATGCATCTTGCACTTGACTGATGGTAAAAACTGACAAAATCATCTTTAGCCGCTTAAAGTTTGTTTTAATGGAAGCGCGCTTCAAGATGTAACCAATCTTGTCAGTGACTTCTCTGACATATGACAGTACAGCAGCTATACGCTCGACTGTGGCCGGCTTGACTCATTCACTGTGACGTAGGCACGGGACCCGAAGTTTGTTGTCATGCAAAACTTTCTTGAAATGTTAGAGTAAATTAATTTATTGACTTAATAGTCAACAAAGCTGCCAAGTTATCAATTCAATATGAAAAAACGTAACGAGTTTTCTTTAAATCAGTTGAAAAACGTTGATTATTGTTATGCTATGCTATGGAACTTCACACCCGTTCAATCATCATCATCATCATCATCACAGCCCTTCACAAGTCCACTGCTGAACATAGGCCTCCCCCAAGTAATGCCACAAAGCACGGTCCTGAGCCACCTGCATCCATCGACTTCCTGCATATCTTACCAGGTCGTCACTCCATCTAGTGGGGGGTCGCCCTACACTACGCCTACCGGTACGAGGCTGCCACTCGAGAACCTTTCTTCCCCATCGGTTATCGGTTCTTCGAGCTATATGGCCGGCCCATTGCCACTTCAGCTTACTAATCCGTTGGGCTATGTCGGTCAATCTGGTTTTACTGCGGATATCCTCATTTCTGAGTCTATCACGCAGAGAAACTCCGAGCATAGCCCTCTCCATAGCTCGCTGAGCGACCTTGAGCGTCCTCATACGGCCAGCAGTGAAGGACCACGTCTCTGATCCGTAAGTCATCACTGGCAACACGCACTGGTTGTACACTTTAGTTTTCAGAGATTGAGGTATACCCGACGAGAAGATATGTCGTAATTTCCCGAACGCTGCCCAGCCGAGTTGAATCCGTCGATTGACCTCTCGGTCGAAGTTGGACTTACCTAGTCGGACTATTTGTCCCAGGTAAACGTACTCGTCAACAACTTCGAGCATAGTGCTCCCAACAACTACCGGCATAGGTGTGACATGGACATTAAACATAATCTTTGTTTTGTCCATGTTCATCTTAAGACCTATCCGTTGGGAGGCACTATTGAGGTCATTGAGCATAGTGCTTAAGTCCTCCAGCGATTCTGCCATAAGGACTATATCGTCGGCAAATCGAAGGTGAGTGATGTACTCGCCATTGATGTTAATACCGTATCCTTTCCAGTCCAGTAGCTTGAAAACGTCTTCCAAAGCAGCGGTGAAGAGTTTCGGGGATATAACGTCACCCTGTCTTACACCTCTCTGCAGTTGGATAGGTTTCGAGCTCTGGTTCTGTACTCGGATAGCCATCGTAGCCCTACTGTACAAACACTTCAGCACTTCAATATACCGACAGTCAACTTGGCACCGCTGAAGGGACTGCAGCACCGCCCAAATTTCGACGGAATCAAAGGCTTTCTCATAGTCCACATACGCCAGGCAAAGTGGCAAATTGTACTCTTCAGTCTTCTGTACAATCTGCCGCAGGGTATGTATGTGGTCTATGGTACTGAAGCCTTTTCGGAAACCGGCTTGTTCGGGAGGCTGGAAGTCGTCGAGTCTGCGTGCGAGACGATTCGTAATGACTCTCGAAAACAGCACGTAGACGCGGCTCAGAAGGGAAATCGGTCTGTAGTTCTTCAAGAGAGCGTTGTCGCCTTTCTTAAAGAACAAGACCACCGCACTTCTGCTCCACGCCTCTGGAGTAGTGCCACCATGGAGGACGGAATTGAAGAGCTTCTGAAGGACTTCAAGTACCGGTGTTCCACCCGCTTTCAGAAGCTCCGCTGTAATTCCATCCTCGCCTGGGGCCCTGCCGTTTTTAAGGTGCTGGAGAGCCATTCTAATCTCGCTTAGACTGACGTCCGGGATATCATCGGAATAGTGTCGGATAAGACTTGCTCTTGGATCGTTACTCACACTTGCGTGTGGCTCCAACGATGATGTGTACAGCTGCCCATAGAACCTCTCAATCTCACTCAAAATCTCAGGTGTCCCGGAAACGATGCTGCCACACTCAGTCTTCAGCCTTGACAGTTGGCTCTTTCTGGCAGATAGATCTCTGGCAAAGACTTTGGAGCCCTGGTTCCGCTCGATCGCTTCTTTAATACGAGCAGTATTAAAGTTGCGCAAGTCTCGCCGCATGCATTTGGAGATCTGTCTGTTCAGTTGCCTGTATGCTGTCAAATCTGTTGACGATTGCAGCCTCATCTCCCGTCTAACAGCCATGAGATTAAGAGTGTGATCGGAGAGTTTTTGTGTTCTTCTGCGGCGGGTCTTGCAGAACTTAGCTCCGACCGCATGGACAGTTTCCACGAGCTTGTCATTCATATCGTCCACTGCATTGCAATCTTGTAGGCACTGAAAGCGGTTGTGTAACTCGAGCTGAAAGTTTTCGGGATTTTGGATCAGAGCACGAGGGGGGACGGAGCGTTGACTTCATTAGACGAGACCTCTCCAACTTAACGTTTAGGTTCAGTGTGCCTCTAACCATTCGGTGATCGCTGCCAGTTTTCACCCTTGCGATCACTGAGACATCACTGAACAGTTGGCGTCTGGTCGTCATAATGAAGTCAATCTCATTTTTTGTCGAACCGTCGGGGCTCGACCAGGTCCACTTCCTGTGGGGCCGCTTCTGGAAGAAAGAGTTCATCATAAAGAGTCCCTCTTTCTCCATAAAGTCGGCCAGCTGCTGGCCCCTTCGGTTCCGTTGCCCTACTCCAAATTTCCCTAACTTCAGCTCACCGCTTTCTCTTGTGCCTAGTTTTGCGTTGAAGTCTCCCATCAACACCGTGTAGTGGGTTTTGGAGGAATGTATGGCTTTGGAAATATCCTCATACATTTCCTCCACCTCCTCATCGGAATGTGCCGACGTTGGTGCGTAAACCTGTATGACCTTCAGCGAATACCGTTTGGTGATTCTGAGTATCAGGTACGCGACCCTCGTCGACACACTCTCAATCTGTACAACGTTGTTGACGAGAGACTTGTGGACGATAAATCCGACACCTCCTTGGGACAGATGGTCGCCCTCCCGGTGATAGAACAAGTTGCCGGATTCGAGAATCACCGTGTCCTCCCCCTCTCTTCGGACCTCGGATAATCCTATAATACTCCAGCGCAACTTGTCTATCTCTTCTTCCAGCTCCAGGATCTTCTCGTCAGTCCTCAGTGTGCGTGCGTTAAATGTTGCCAGGTCGAGTCGTCGTAGGTGGCAACCGAACCTCCACCGGAGATTCTTAGCACCCCCTGCCCCGCCGTTACCATGGTCGCCACCGTAGCCAGGAATAGCGGGGCCGCCGGGGACTGGGGGCCGTCTATTTGTGTAATTGTTCATGGGGGGTATATTGCCATAGTTGCCACGCTTGGCGAGCGGGTTGGCAACCGCAGTTTTTTTTTTTGTCGTACAGTTGCTGTTATCAGGAAGATGCTGCTGCCCATCTCCTGCCTGTCTCCCTCTGTCGCCTCTTACGACACCCACGGGAAGATATGGGGTAGTGGATATTCTTAACCGCCACTACACGGCAACACCCGTTCAAGGTTAGCCAAAATGACCTCACGTAACGTTCAGATATGTCATCCCCATTCATTTTTATAGTATTCTATGTTGGCGAAGCCGAATTTCAGTACAAACGGCGTTTATCTCCTTTGGTCCCTTATTAACTTTTATGTTTGTGGTTGGATTATCTTTACATACATTGAGCTTTAGAATCACATGTTAGTTTGAAGAATATAATATACTATGTTAAAGTTAAGGGTTTGAGGTGTGTTTAATTTTAATTATAGTGGCGCTTTTAAAGAGGCACTAAGAGGTAAAAACAATTAAGTAGTTTTAATAAAAAATCTGTAATTTTAAAAGTTATTTAACTTTGGTTAATTATTTACCTGTAATATGTGCCGAACCAATTCAACGGCACATAGAGCTGTATGATATAAGATGCGAAGAGTACATAGTCACCAACGGTTAGTTCGTGTGTTTTTACAACCATAGACACAGCCAGTAATGAGCCCGCCAAGAGCCCTGTAAATACACAACTTTTGTAATTATTTATATATTATTTTTAGGTTAAAGTACATATAAGACCTACGATGCCAAGTTTGGCGATCCAAATGTCACCTTTGGGGACTAAGTTAGAATGCCTCATAGCTTGTTAATATACTGACTCTTGGGAGTTGGACACCACAGTGCAAGCACTGCTATTTGTGCGGCTGAAATAGCTAAGGGTGGTACCTAGCCAGGCTCCGTAGGCAGAAAAGGAGTCTTACCACTTAGTAAATATAATTTTAAACCTGAATTTAAGATATTGGATTTAATTTATGGTTGATAAAACCCCTGATTGAGGTGATAGCTACCAAGTTCTTTCTAATATGTTTTTGCATAGTTTCAATTATTGAACAAGATAGAGTAGGGGTTTGAACTTATAACAATTTTGGCCTCGTTGTTTAAAACTACATTATATTCGTGCGACGCCAGGAAAAACTATATACGCGATATGATACAATCAGCCATCTTAACCATAGAGATCATTTATTTCAAATAAATATGTATTCTCAAACAATGAAGTTTTAAATGTGCGACGACCAAATAAGGTTCTAGACTTTTTGCACAAATAACAACCTTGTTGTATTATTAAAATTACGCCAAGCCTACACCTAAAAAAACTATTGTCCAAGATTGTTTTATAAAAAAAAAGGGTGACAAACGAGGATACGGGTCCAACGGATGGTAAATGGATGCTGTAAGCCCATAGACTTCGACATCTATCCTCGATTAGAAATGATCATAATCACGATCGAACTGTAGACGTGTTGTCCTCCCTGAGGTCTAAGGTCCGTATTAACAATCATTCTTCAAAGAGGAACTCGAGTACGTAATCATTCTCGATACGACCTCATTACAATATGAGCATCTTAAAAAAGTTGCTAATTAATAAACACATAAATACAGTAACACAGTTACCTAAGATCAGCTCCTCAAGACGCTGTAATTGGGGTATATAGTTCTATGACTGAAGTTTATAATATTATAATCACATTTCATAGTATAAAGTAGTTTTCTACTTAAGAAAACCTTGAATTGTTAAAACCGTTGTGTATGTATTTCTAAATATAACGTAAATGTTTACTACTCAACTGAATATGTACAAATAACAAAATTCATTAAAGCGACAGCGTTAGTGGTTAAAAAAGAGGCGAACCAACAACATCTGCTGCTTATAAAGAATCAATATAAGACTGTGGTGGAAAATAAGGATACATGGCGCATCTCGTAAGTATGGTAACTAAATAAGGATACATGGCGCATCTCGTAAGTATGGTAACTAAATAAGGATACATGGCGCATCTCGTAAGTATGGTAACTAAATAAGGATACATGGCGCATCTCGTAAGTATGGTAACTAAATAAGGATACATGGCGCATATCGTAAGTATGGTAACTAAATAAGGATACATGGCGCATCTCGTAAGTATGGTAATTAAATAAGGATACATAGCGCATCTCGTAAGTATGGTAACTAAATAAGGATACATGGCGCATCTCGTAAGTATGGTAACTAAATCAGGATACATGGCGCATCTCGTAAGTATGGAAACTAAATAAGCATTCATAGCGCATCTCGTAAGTATGGTAACTAAATAAGGATACATGGCGCATCTCGTAAGTATGGTAACTAAATAAGGATACATTGCGCATCTCGTAAGTATGATAACTAAATAAGGATACATGGCGCATCTCGTAAGTATGGTAACTAAATAAGGATACGTGGCGCATCTCGTAATTATGGTAACTAAATAAGGATACATGGCGCATCTCGTAAGTATGGTAATTAAATAAGGATACATAGCGCATCTCGTAAGTATGGTAACTAAATAAGGATACATGGCGCATCTCGTAAGTATGGTAACTAAATAAGGATACATAGCGCATCTCGTAAGTATGGTAACTAAATAAGGATACATGGCGCATCTCGTAAGTATGGTAATTAAATAAGGATACATAGCGCATCTCGTAAGTATGGTAACTAAATAAGGATACATGGCGCATCTCGTAAGTATGGTAACTAAATAAGGCTGCTAAATAAACTACATCACGATCTCAAGTCACGGACCTGCACTCAGATTTTAGTATACGCACCCAAGTAAACGCACCTATTGTGTACTTTTTTTATAGGATTGGGTGACAAACGAGCACATAGTCCACCTGATGGTAAGTGGTTGCTGCGGCCCATAGACATCTACATCTATCCTCGATTACAATTCAAAATGCAGATGCGTTGTCACCCCTGAGGACTAAGATGGAATGCCTCTTTTCCAGTGAAAAGGGTCTCCGGTTCTCTAAATAAACTTGACTGAAAACTTGACTACTTGACTAAAAACTTGACTTGACTAAAAATTAAAAACTTAACAGTCGAGTTTCGTTTATTAGATAGTGCATCACTCAGCTGATAACGTAAACTTAAGTCTTAACTTACGGTATTTTAATTAAAAAGATATGATCTTATTAATAAAAATACCTAAGTTCAACAAAAGTACCTCAAGATTGTTTCCAATTGCGTGCATTTGAGCTGACGAACGTTATTAGTACTGGCCTAAGATATAATGTCTCGTTACCAGAAAAAAAGCGTCTCCGTTTTAGAGTCCCAAAAACACGAAACAGTTTTACGAAACTATTCTATGAAAAGTGATCCTTGCCCGGTCGAGACTACCTACTCGTGTTGCACCCATAATATAGCTATAGCGTGGATCCACCATGTTACAAAAATATTTTTTTATTTAAAAAAGAACTAATTACTAACCTCCACAAATTATAATATTTTGCATTGTGTTCAGCATGTTGAGTGTTAGTAAGGATTTAAATTCTTCTTTCTGTAAATAAAATATTAGGTTTTTATTATTGCTTTTACCGATTTCTGCATGTATGGATAGAATATTCTCTTCTTCAGAGCCTTCAATAGCTTATCGTTAGAGCAACACAATTACTAGCATTCATACTTTATTCCCTGAAAACACGTCAATGTATTTATTCCTTTTTTGGGAAAAAAATTAGTACGTACCTAATACCTAACATAGTAATAATAACTTCTAAGTTGTTCTAAGTTGAGGATTATGATATAGTTAGTTAGTAGCCGAGTTAGAAAACTCGTCACATTAAAGTCCACTACTGAATATACGGAATATAGACCAAAAAGTCTTTAATGTCCCATTTACACTCACCCTTGTTGGGCAGGAAAGTGAGCAGGGAATTAGGCAAGGCAGTATGTAAATAGGCTACTCGCGCTGTTACTGCCCATGCCGCTGTCACTGGCCGGCGTTCCCTCGATTGTCGGTTTTTCGCACGGAAGTCTAATGCCCCATTTACATTCAGCCTTGTTGGGCAGGGAAGTGAACAAGAAAGTGGGCAGGGCAGTATGAAAATAGGCTACTCGCACTGTCACTGCCGCTGCCGCCACCATTGCCCGGCGCTCCCTCGATTGTCGGTTTTTCGCTCGCAAGTCTAATGCCCCATTTACATTCAGCCTTGTTGGGCAGGGAAGTGAACAAGAAAGTGGGCAGGGCAGTATGAAAATAGGCTACTCGCACTGTCACTGCCGCTGCCGCCACCATTGCCCGGCGCTCCCTCGATTGTCGGTTTTTCGCACGGAAGTCTAATGCCCCATTTACATTCAGCCTTGTTGGGCAGGGAAGTGAGCAAGAAAGTGGGCAGGGCAGTATGAAAATAGGCTACTCGCACTGTCACTGCCGCTGCCGCCACCATTGCCCGGCGCTCCCTCGATTGTCGGTTTTTCGCACGGAAGTCTAATGCCCCATTTACATTCAGCCTTGTTGGGCAGGGAAGTGAACAAGAAAGTGGGCAGGGCAGTATGAAAATAGGCTACTCGCACTGTCACTGCCGCTGCCGCCACCATTGCCCGGCGCTCCCTCGATTGTCGGTTTTTCGCACGGAAGTCTAATGCCCCATTTACATTCAGCCTTGTTGGGCAGGGAAGTGAGCAAGAAAGTGGGCAGGGCAGTATGAAAATAGGCTACTCGCACTGTCACTGCCGCTGCCGCCACCATTGCCCGGCAGCGGGTAATATAAGATCCTCAAGAGAATAACCATAAATTGCACGTAATAGCTACTTATACTGAGTAGACATAATGCTTTTACGCCAACAAATTCGACGTCATTCATTGTTGAGATCTGATCAATAAAGAACCCACTCGCGTCGTTATTGTCGCAGAAGTACGAGGGTGGATTGAAAAGTACTCGGCCTAACACAGATCCATTCAATTCTAAAAATCAAATCTACCCACATTATTTAGTTCAGTTCAGACTAGTTCATTGTGTGAAGTTCGAAACGTGTGCGATAATTAGTTGTGATTTTATAAATTTATTAACAAAGTAATCGGACATAATTTCCGCGAATGGAGCAAATCGAGCAGCGTGCCGTCATTAAGTACCTCCATAAGAAGGGGCTATCATCAAAAGCCATCCATGATGACATGGTCAGTACATTAGGCGATTGTGCTCTGTCATATTCATTCGTCAAGAAATGGATAGCAGAATTTAAGCGTGGTAGAGAGAGTGTGAAAGATGAACCCCGCTCTGGAAGGCCTTCGACGTCAACTACTGACGAAAATATTAAAAACGACGACAAACGACGAGGTCAAAGCAGCTGTAGGCGCATATTTTGACTCTAAGGAAGAATAATTTTTTTTCAACGGTCTAAATGCTTGGAAGGGGAGGTGGCAAAGGAAGGGGAGGTGGCAAAAGTGTATTGAACTTGATGGTGATTATGTAGAAAAATAAAAATATAACTGATTTAGTATGTGTTTATTTTCTTGGTTAGGCCGAGTACTTTTCAATCCACCCTCGTATTTAGGGAAATATTTCCGGCAGTGACAGGAGCCGTAGCAGTGGCTAAGTGTAAATGGGGCATATTACATGCTTTAAGTGCAAAACGCGTAGGTATGTTATACTAGCGCCTAAAAATCAAGAATCCGACGTTTTGTCGCATGAAATCCTCGACGAGTACGATCGAATGGCTAGATTGTGCTCGTTGTTATGTTAGTTATGATGAGACCTTACCCCGGTCTTGACGGAGTTACCTGAAGGTATACTTCAGTGAATGCAACTGGAACTGAATAGGTGTGCTGAGTTTGTTTATTAGTTATGATGAGACCTTATCTCCGGAAAGTGGTAAATTATCCTTAAGGCAAACTAGGCACGTGATGAGGGAAGCAAGGTTAATACGGGGTGCGCGCGGAAGTTTTTAAACGAAAAGAATCGAATTAAACTACAAAGATATGGTTACGTAGGTCAATCACTACAGTTTTGAGATGCTCGAAATTTAAAAATGGAATTCACCCGTGTTATATATTTCTAAAAAGCGAATTTATTTAAAAATAGAACTCCATAAGGCAATTGCTCAATATTAAGGCCGATTTACACTTCGACAAGTACAGTAGCGAGTTTAGTTACAGGGCAGTTGACAGTAAACAGTTAAGTGGGCAGTAGCGTTCAAACAATGTCTTCGTGGCGAGTTTAGTTAGGGACATTAGTTCATAGAGTTCGTCGGAGTATGACGTTTCAAGACTACAGAATTTTTCTGGTTTTCGTTCAAGAATTAAATGATCCAGTCAGAGAAGCATTAATGGTTGTTTTTAAAGAAGTTTTTAAGAAATTTCATGAGTGCAGCATCTCGAGCAGATTTCATTTTACAATTTGAACTTCTACTATTACATAAACATTCGTTATATTAATACTCCTGTACAAATTTATACGTGATATCTTCCGTTCATTTCATTATTAAAACTCAATATAAAACGTATAAATATTCAATAAACAGTATCGTACAAACTTTGTGGCGAGTTTAATTATAAAAGTACAATTGTACGTTTCGGCGGGCAAACGTTGCGTCCTGTCAACTTATGCACTGAACTAAACTCGCTCGATTACACGAACGGCGAGTTTAGTTGCGGGTGGCGGCACGCGCGGGAGGGCAGCACTTCGCACTTAACTCGCCGAAAAATAGCTCGGCCGGCTATCCCGTTCAACTTAATCGTTAACTTGCTACTTAACTCGCTTATTGCCGTTCAAACGACGTTCAAACTTAACTCGCCAGGTTCGCAAGTTAACTCGCTACTGTGCTTATCGAAGTGTAAATCGGTCTTAAAGAAAAGAAAACAAAGTTCTATTAATTTTCCTGCAACACTTCCCGCGCTTTTTCATTTAAAACGATGGTGATCTTAACCGTGAACATTTGCGCGCTATGATCTATTATGATTTTAAATTTTGTTTAGCCAGTCAGCTCCATCACGCGCAACAATTTTTAGGTGGTTTGCTGAATTCAAAAGGGGTAAACTTATCCTTAAAGATAACCAAAGAACCGCGGCCCGCAAACAGTAGTAACGGCAGAAAATGCATGGACTACTGAAATGTTGTTGCGAGAAGACCCACGAATCACAAATACGGACATCGAAAAGATTGTAGGCTAGTTCGGGGATCATTCATACCATCCTACATCAACATCTTGGTGTGAGAAAGCTTTGTTGTCGATGGATCCCTCATTTTCTCTCCGACAGCCAAAAACAGACTCGTGTGGATTGGTGCCATGAAATGCGTCTACGTTTTGAAAACGGGGCATTTAGGAGTGTTTCAGAAATCTTTACTCGTGATGAGACATGGATATCAATATGCTCCGGAAAATAAAAGGCAATCATCGGTGTGGGTCTACTCAGAAGGACAGTTACCGACAAAACTGCAAAATCTCGCAACGTCGGCAAATAAAAATGGTGGCTTTTTTCGCGGTGCGGACATTTGTCGACGTCAATGCTGGAAAATTGTAGGTCAGTCAACTCTGAATGGTATACTACAGCTGCATTACATGTATACTACAGGTGCGGGAGAGAAGACCAAAGACCGTGCTTCGGGGAATCATGCTGCATCACGATAACGCCTCTTCACATACCTCCCTTAGAACAAAAGCATTTATTGAGGAATCTGGTGTTGAAACTCTAAGTCACCCTGACTTAGCAGCTCCTTGTGATATCTTTTTGTTCACAAGAGAGAAAAAATAAAAGTTTTTTCCAAGCGCCGAAGAAGCCGTGGCTGCTTACGAAGAAGCGATTTCCGACCTGTCAGATCAAGACTGGCGTAAGTGTTTTCAGAGTTGGTTTAGGCGAACGGAAATTTGTATAGAGCATAATGGAGAATATTTTGAAAAGATGGAAAATAAATATTAATAGTATCTAGAATAATTTTTGTATATCTCAAAACTTATTGAGTGTCATACGTATTAGTGAAAACTTGTGTGTATTCAAAACACTTTGAAAAAATGACTTATAACATGAGCGCTTAAGGCACACTTGGATTTACCAAAAGTTATTGTTAATATGCACTCGCCAACGATTTGGTATGTCGAGCTTATGTTGCATCGCTGACCTACAGACAATAATGTATAGATAACTTTTTAAAGTAAAGACTAAATGTGGTAACGCTTAGTTATCACAATATAAGTAACCAGTAGATATGACGAAGACCGGACATTGGCAGAATTATTGTGACCTAAGCACAATAACAAGGCAATATTAAAGAAAAAAGGTACTCAGTAAAATGTCTAAAAAAAGGTTCTATATATATATAGCATTACTAACTCTATAACTTACATATAAAGGTGTTTATATAACGACTTAATTCTTAGATTTAGTTTGCAAAATTGAATTGGTGAATGAAATGAGTTTTATTAACAACTTACTTGATAATTAACAATAGCCTCTCTATATGAGAATACTTCGTAGCCCTCAGCACCATAATATTTGACCGTTTCGTAGTTCAGCAACGAGTCAACAGAGCGCGCCTTTTGTTCATTGTCCGCGAGGTTCATACGACGCTGGAACTTCGTACGCCATTCCGTTACCACTATAGTCGCAACTAAAATAAACAAACAGGTGTTAATATTAAACAAAATCACTAAAAATTTTTTGCAAGTAAAGATTCATCAACGATCAAACGTTTCATGTAAAAACCACAATAAAAGTAGAGATGTTTTGCCGAAGAATCTGGGGGCGCGACAGTGCCCCCGACAAGTCGAGCAAAAAAGCGGCAAGGCAACAAAAAACTTAAAAGATTATTAACATTGATATGGTCACTATACAATGTTGTCAGGTTAGCTAATTACGTAATAACTTAAAACAGAAGGACCCTTATGTAGGGACTGAATAAATTAACCAACTTGGTATTACATGAGTTGCGAGACTTGGTTTTTTTACAAGTTATGTTTTTGATGGCATATTTATTTACTATAGTGTACAAATAACATAATTTAAAATAACAGACCCTAGCAGTGGACCTTTTTTCAGTTAATTTGAAGGCTGTTGCAGGACATAAGCACTTGCATCAAATTACTTAATACGTGAGTTTGATAGCATTGTAAATGACAATTTTGAGTACTGGTTTACTGCGTGTTTGGCAGTGAAAAAAAATCGTGAATGGCAGGTCTAACAAATTAAAAAAAATACATATCATGTAAACATGTAAAAACCGCCTGAAGTTTTTTATTTGTCTCTTAACCTGAGTAAATTAACTCCTATGGACTTTTCAAAGGTACGAAAATAAAAAAGTACTCAATACTCACTAATATATAACACCATAGTGGAGAAAACGATTAATCCGAACCAGGCGTTGAACTGTGACACAAAGTAAACGACTGCCACCACAATGTCCACTAGTGTTGGTGTGATTGAGAACAGTATATACGATAGGAGATTGTCGATGGAGTCTGTACCCCGGTCCATCACTCTGAGGACCTCACCGGTCTTCCGTGACAGGTGCCATTTGAGAGGTAAATCATGGAGATGTCTAAAAAGCTCTAGCTGAAATAAAACAATTTATTTAATTCGATTTTCACAACATGGGTAAAAAGTTAAGATCAAATTATTTTTATACAAAATAGGCGTTTGTAAAGCACTTTTTGAGTAATTTTCTACTTGAGAGAAGAAGCAGCAAGAAACTTACAGTATCACTATTTTTCTCCTAACAGTTACAATTTCCATAACATGCGAAGCGAAGCGGAAGGATTTTTCCGGGCTGATGCGACCTGGGGACCTTCAAGAAAAGAGCGTACTCCTTTCTAAAGGGCCGGCAACGCACCTGCAATTCCCCTGGTGTTGCGGTTGATCATGGGCGGCGGTATTCACTTAACATCAGGTGAGCCGCATGCTCGTTTGCCCCCTCTTCTATAAAAAAATAATAAGTATGCAGCAGCAAAACGCTACACAGTTCTAGTTTTAATAGACCTGAGCCGAATCTTGTTACTAAGAGAGTGAACGTAAACTACCTGACCTAAATAAAAAGTCACTACCGTAGCTTAACAAAGCCTACACTACTTCTTTCAAGACAAACACACATGTAATCGGATGATAAAGTACACGCTTGCAAATTATACCATTTGTTTGCTGCATGCATTACGAAAGACTAAGCGAGCCATTTAGTTCAAAACACGTGTTATGCCAAAAAGAAAGGCTCACATCTTGTAGTCTCATGGTGGAAGGGATTGAGGAAAATTTAGTCATGTAATTAACGTACACTCCCCCAAATGTATCTTGGGGAGGACAAACCAAGTGTATCCATCATGACCCAAATTATAATTTAATTTAGGTAGTAGTAGTAATTGAGGAAATCCGATTTAACAGGCTAACAATAATCCAATTAAGTACGTAATTGCCTCAAACAGTTTGTGTATTTACCTTTTGATGTAGTTTGCAAGTGTTTAATATAATATACTACGTGGTTTTACTACAAATATATAAATTATGAAGATGAAAGTGATCATTTTTATGGATGTATAATTATGTGAAATAAGAATAGAAGAGGAGTTGGTTGAGCAAGTAGAAGATTTTGTGTATTTAGGTTAGGGTTTAGCAGAGATGGTAGATTTGACAAGTATATTATTTATATTCTTGTCAAATCTACAATATTCTTTAATTTTCTTCAAGGAATTCCCCTTCTCTTTCGCTTAACAAATTAAATGTCTACTTCACGTCTGTTTCCCCTTTTAATAATTCCGTCAAGGGATGTACGTTTACACTGATACAATACATATACCCATCTACCGACGTTGAACCGTTTGAATTTCCCCTGCATCCGACGATGCGAGCCGCAAGATCTCTCTATTAAATCTAACGCTTTAAGTTATGACTGTTGGCAGAGTAATAATTGTTTCTATGATGTGTAAAATTCTTCGCAATATCACACACATTTTCAATTATGCTCTCGAATCCATCAACTTTTCTTCTACATAGCGTAAGGTTTTTGTCCTGTCCTTCCTCCTACCGAAAATCCCGAACCATTCATCTGCGCCTAATTTTAAGGTTATTTCCTCCGTTCTTCATCCTTCCATTTCTGAACAAAATTCATAAAGATATTATATATATATATATATATATATATATATATATATATATATATATATATCTCGAAAAAAATACAGACGAATTGGTAATTAATAAAATGAGAGATTGGTTTATAAACAATAACTTTATGGATTCTGGACAGAAATGGGATGATATTATATATTATTAATAATATTCTTGAGTTGGATCAACATAAATTTGAAGAAAAAGTTCCACCCCTAACAGTGGCCAAATAGAGGGATCCACTCAAAAGGGTGAAATAAAATAGACTGAATGAAAAGTAAATCCGACTACAAAAAACTACAAAGAATAAAATAATTTCCACATAATACAATGAAATGGGGGCCTTAATACAATCACTCTTTTGTACACTATGGCTTAGTCTTTTTACTATCTATGAAGTCTTTTTTAATGACCATATTTCTAATGAGTACCAATCCGAATTCCGCCCGTAACTACATTAACTTTATTTTTCGACTTAAGAAATTTGCCTATGCAACAACGTAGATTTTCTAGATACCATTCCAATCCATTTTATTTGATCCACGCACTTCCTAGCACCCTAAAAGTAAATTTTCTTTCGCTCGTGATGCTTACGATTCACATCTGCATAGCAATTATAATCTTTCTCTAACAGTTCCTTTATATCGGTAAGGTTCACGTCTTACTCCTTTGAACGTCAAGCGGTACGGCTTTGGAACGAATACTTAATAAGAACGGTTTCGTTCATTGACACTTGGCTTAATTCTGGTTTCATATGTCTTATTGATTTTCCAACTTGTTACGGAATTTGTATTATATTATATTATACGTAATATATCTAAGTATTTATTTACTAATTTAATGCTAGTTTATAAGGCATTTGTGTACGTTCATATGATATGTAAAAAAACTCTGTTCGATCTAAAAGTGATTTCATAGTGCCAATAGTATATTTGTGTGTGGCCATGTAAGTCTTACTATTTCATTAAATTTTATTTTATTTGTGGAGTGATTTTTTTGTTTTTATTCGATATGAAATTATTTCATTAGATTTATTTTATTAACCCATTTATCTATAAATTAGAAAATTCATAGTTATGAATAAAGTTATTCAATTTTCATATATTATTAATTCATTTTTTTACAAATCTTATAGCATCTCCAAAGTAGAATTCTGCATACTTTATAAGTTAACTGGTAAAGAACGTCTCTAGGCGTTAAGTTTGCTTTTGTACTTTTTGTGCAACAAAGTTCATAAATGAATAAATATAAACTAAAGTGAGTAATGGGGATCTTCGTGGGAAGTCAGAATGTATCAAAAAGGCACGTTAATGTATGGTAATGAAAGCGGGGTAAGGCAGTAGAAGCATGAGCTATAGAAATACGGTCATTGAAAAGGATTTTAGAGGTGATCCTACATAAATAAAAGGGTAAGAAATTGTCTGATAAAAGAATAGTGTGGTTTGGAAAACAATGTGTTTAGGATTATAAAAGGAACACTTCAGTGGTTTGGACAAGTAAAAAGAATCAATGAAGAAAAAGTGACACCAACTAATTTATGCTGCAGAAGTGAGTGGCAGAGTTGGTAAGTGACAGCCTAGATGGCCTGCTCCGGGGCGCAGTTTTTTACAGGTTTTTAACGTGGAAGAGCTATACTGCAGCTATATTGCGGTTGTAACACAAATGAGTCAGCTCGACCGGAGAAGGACCACGCTCTCATAGAATACCAGCGTATAGCAGTTCAATGCTGGTGTGTTTCGTATGGGGAGTGTAGAGTACCAGAGACCCTTTTTACGAGACATTACATCTTATTCCTCGGGAGTGACAACGCATCTGCATTTTGATTTTTAATCGAGAATAGATGTATATCTTTCTTCTTATTATCTTATTCTGTAAAAAAAATTAAAAATGGATCGAACCCCGCACGACACAATTATTTGTATGATCTACGAATAATTGTTCTGAGTCTGATGTCTGGTATTGTCCCCGTGCAATTTATATGTATGTAAAAATACAGGAGAAAGTCCTAACGTTGTGAGGCAACATTTTTAACTTTTTTTTTAAACAAAAAAACTTACCGACCAAATGGAGGTATATTGAAGGTGGGACAAATTAAGAGTGTATCAGGATCATGCCAAATAGAAGTCCGTCGTCTTCGCTATCCCGCCCTGTGACAGGCGTGAGAATTTGTTTATTATCTAATATTTATATATTCTAATAACATTATACTGCAATGTTAATAATACTACAAATACAAAAACCACACCTTATTCGATATCACCGAATCCGGTACAATTTTGCGGTAAGATCAGGTGTGATGGAAGATATACGAGGACCGAACACCACTACAATAAACCAATAAACCAAAGATACGTAACCATAGTTACGACAGTACGATATAGTACGACAAGCGCTCGTATAATAATCACAATTTAATATGTTGATTTCCCACTAGCTCGATAATAAGGGATAATATCACATTAAGGATAATAATAATGTCCCCCAGACCGAGTTTCGGTCACGGCCGCCGATCTCATCAGAGACGAGGCACCTGCGCAGGACAGGATCATAGTGTCCGAGTGTACACGCAAGCACAGGTGCACTCTAGCCCCTCATCAAAGTCCGATGGGACGATTATCCGACACGACCGGAGAGAGAACAAGCGCAGGACCAACGGGTGCGTTTGGCAGAAAAAAGCGCTAGCAAGCGCTTGTAAGCAAAATGGCGATCGTAAGCGGTAAGCGCTGTCAAATCGTAAGTAGCTATTTTCCTCTAGGACACGATGTTAGTTTTAACCGGGGAACCTAACCTAATTTAAATATATGTTTGTAAAGTATTCATATTAAAAACTTACTAATCATGAATTTTTAATAACATGTATATGTTTATTTATGTCATTATATTACTTAAAACTAATATTGCACAAAACAACTTATAAACTCTACTTCAAAACAAACAAATTAAATAAGCAAAATGGCGGATTGTGTCAGCGCTACTGAAGTAGCAATCGTGTCCTGGCCGAAAACTATTTTAGCGCTTGTAAGCGCTTGTAAGCGCTTGCTAGCGCTTTTTTCTGCCAAACGCACCCACTGGCTTTGCGTGCTTTCCAAGACACAAGGTCGAAATACTGTCAACTTCTTGACTACGGGCTGCTACTGAGAATTTTTTATAGAATAGGATGACAAACGAATACACAGTCCATCCGATGGTAAGTGGATGTTGTGGCCCATAGACATCTGCATTTATCCTCGATTAAAAATCAAAATGCAGATACGTTGTCAACCCCGAGGACTGAGATGGAATGTCTCGTTTCCAGTTAAAAGGCTCTCCGGTTCTCTACACTAACCATACAAAACACAGCAGCATTAAGCTACCATTTTACGCTGGTATAATGAGAATTTCTTGATAGTAAAACCCAATAATTAATTTTGGACCGACCTGGGATTTGAACCCAGGACGACCCCGCGATTAGCAACCGCTAATTATCATCACAAATCAACGAAGGAGTCCAAAATATCATTATTAGGAATTATGATTATTATCAATATTAGGAAATGCAGGTTTCTTAACTACTTTCACCTTGTATGACATTTTCTTATAAGTACAAGTAACGGTGACAAACCACCACACAGTTCACTTGATGTTACGCGAATTTTGTAACCAATAGAGACACCTTAAACTGAACTCGACTTAGTATGCGATTATTTTTATAGTATACTAGCGATCCGCCCCAGTTTCGCACGGGTGATTTTTGGATCTCGACAACAGCTCAACCTACCGAGTCCATTTGTGATTCATCCAGGGACCCCACTCAAATATACACAAAGAATTTCATCAAAATCGTCAATTTCGAGCAACAGATTTTTATATATGTAGTAATACTGGCTTAAACAAGGATATTAGGGTAACTCAATAGGTAGGTTCCATATTATTATATATTAAGCAGCCTTTAAGTCCACAACTAGACCTAGATTTTTCGACGAATGCGTAAATAAACGCTGAAACAAGCAGCTTTCCAACCACTATATGTAGACTCTTAAATAAAAATCAAGAGTGTTAGTTTATCGCAAGATGCCGCTGCACAAGCATTATCTATTAAAATATGTTGCATTGCGTGATTAACACCCCACATATAAAACTATCCCGTCGAACATTACGACATACAAGAAATGTATGTGTACGTAATTCCAAAATCGATATTTTTTATTTTTTCATTACAGCCTGAGTTCAGTACTGCATGGGCTCCCCATAAATGGTTTAATAGGTAATATTTGCCATAGTTGCCATATGGGAAAATGTTGCTGCCATGATCTCATTTGTTTCCGTCTGTCGCCTCTTACAATACCTACGGGAGGATACTCGTATGTGGTATGGGTTATTCTTACATCGCCACTAAATGGTTAAAAGCAAACATAACTAATCGATATTATCCTTATAAAATTAATCATTAATTCAATATTGAAATTGAGTTTGTGTATTTGGGATGTGTATTTAGCAGGGATGGTAGATATGATAAGGATATAGAACGACGAGTAAATGTAGGGAATAGAGTGAATAGGGCACTACACTCTATTATGAAGAATCAGAATGTGTCAAAAAAGGCACGTATGGTAATTCATAATGCTCTGTTAGTCCCTACTTTAATGTATGGTAGTGAAAGCTGGGTGTGGCAGAAGAAGCACGAAAGTAGAATAAATGCTGTTGAAATGCGGTCTTTAAGGAGTATGCTAGGGTTGAATCTGAATGACAGGGTGAGAAATTGCGTGATAAGAGATAAATGTGGTATGCAAGATGACGTTGTGACCAGGATTAAGAAAGGAATGCTTCGGTGGTTTGGTCATGTAGAAAGAATGAATGAGGAAAGAGTGACAAAGCAAATTTATATGGCAGATGTGAACGGCCGAGTCGGGAAGGGACGCCCTAGAAAAAAGTTTAGCGACCAAATTGGCGATATTTTGAAAAGGAGCCACGTTAGAAGTACCCTTAACCGACGAGCATGTATGCGTAGATATATTGGATGTAAAGGAGGCGAAAGAGGTATGTCAGGATCGTGCCAAATGGAAGTCCGTAGTCTCTGCCTACCCCTCTGGGTGACAGGCGTGAGTGTTTATGTATAATATTGACTCTATTAATTGTAGCAATATCATAAAATTACGAATATTCTAAATACAACTTTGAAAATATACTATGCTTCTATTTTTATTGTTAAAGTGTCGAGTGAACAAGCGTCTACTGTAACTTCATATGGCTAATATCAAGTTTTGGAAACCAAAATATTTCGACACAAATAATTTAATATAACACAACATATCGATATCAAAACGGGTTGAAAAATTTGTTTGCGTATACGATCACTATCGTAAGTAATGAAAACAAGTATTTTTTTTTTTTAGAAAAATATTCTATTACGGCGTAAACAAGAAGTTGTTTTTCTCAAGAAACTTCAAGAAATATAAAACAAAATTGAAATCGTCTGTTTGATTCTGATTATACCGGTATATGTTGCAATACCATTTTCTGGCAGAAGCATTCACGGGCGTACGTTAAACAACACACTAAATTCTGCATCTTTCTCAGATGAATAACATAGGAACGCATAGAAATCGAATACCTATACAAACTAATATTAAATGTTTATCAAAAATATTTGCGGGCCGGCGCACAGCCACTCACTACATAACATCGTAATTGCATAAATTATATAGGAGAATATATACGAGACAAAGCAATATTTATTTTTATATACATAATTATTGCTATATTATACCTATATATTTAAATATATCTATTTGTATCGACTCTATGTTTACCAATCTATTTCAATAACGTCAAAATCAAGCATAAAAAAATTACGAAACAAGCAACAATGCGAACGTAAAGCCAAACGGACCCAATATCAAATGAATTTTTATTACATTAAATAAGTTTTTATTCAGTAAAAACGCAAACAAAAACTAATCTTACACAGTTTCGTGTAGTGAAAAGGCAAGCATCAACAAAACTTGTTATATGACTTATTTTATACGACAAGTTTCGAAATATATAACAAGTTGGATGTAGTTGGTGCAAACAATCGGATAGCGCTACCATCTTTAAAAGCTATTTATTGGATCAGTTCCCGAATTCCTACAAATGTTACTGATTGCAGAGTATTATTTACTATTATCAAAAATGATGAATAGGCATGTCTGTGTACGTAAAATATTTAATCATAATATAATAAGAAAAAATTCTGAAGTCGGTGGTAAGACGAAGAATTAATGCCGTGACTTTAGAAGCTATTTGGTAGAATTTATTATATTACTTTTCGTTGTTTAAAGTCGGTTATTACTTTTTAAAAATAGTGTAATCTTTTCAACATTTTTGTACCCAGCAATTAATTTTGTTATCGTTTCGTATTGAACTTCAATTTATTAAATAATTAATTAAATAATTAATAAATTGAAGTTCAATACGATAATACTAAGTTAATAAGATACTATACAAATAGGGAACGAAGTTATTTAACGCAACTGATATTGTAACATCCGTTTCTAAAGTCGGTGGCTCCCGACGTTAAAAGCAGTTATGGTGGAAATTATTTTATTATTTTTGGTTTTTAAAGTCGAATTTTACTTTTTCCGGCTACGACAACAACTTCAAAAAGTTTTGTCGGTTTTCTGCCGGCAAAACACGTAAGATAAATAATATATTAACCTCTCAACTCCCTAGCGGTCTCATGAGACCGCGGCCATATACCGTCAAATCCCTAGCGGCCTCATGAGGTCGCACCCACCTACAGCATTTAACCCACTCCCCCCAATCAGAGACTACTTTTCTATGATGCGACCGCTCGGGATTTGACGGGCGCATGCATCTGCATGGGATTTTTATGGCGCTTGAAGGGTTAAAATTATGATTAAAAAATGCTTCTACTTTGTTTACACGGTAATATTTGTTCAACAGGTTGTGCCTTGCCTTATCTGTGCCGTAATATGTAACTATGAACATCAAGAATAAGTTTAAAGTTAAGACTTTGATGTGTTATGAGCTTACGAGTTATGACTTATGATTTTTTGATGAAGTGTACGAATAATTGTTTCGTCTTTTCTTCGTGTACGGTTGTTTTAATTAACATAGATATGTTATATGTACGTCACATTAAATTATACGTAATTTTCCGCAATTAATGATTATTAATATTATAGTAATTAGACATTTACAACATTATTGTAAACAGTAGTTTTTTAATGATTTCTTAAATTTACGCGAACACTACACATTGAATAAAACTAAATTTACGGATTTTATCGCGTTTATTTCACTACTTTTACTTATTTTTTTTTAATTCCCGACGTTTCGGGTGCTTTACAGCAACCATGGTCACGGGGGGGGACTGAGATGTTTGACGTCCCAATGTCATAGTTAGTCCGGCTACCTTCAGTTTTTGAATATTAATTTTTTTAATTTTTTTAATTTTTTTTTTAATTTTTGGATATTAATTTTTTTTTTAATTTTTTTTGCGTAAATCAGACCAAAAATTTAATATTCAAAAAACTGAAGGTAGCCGGACTAACTATGACATTGGGACGTCAAACATCTCAGCCCCCCCCCGTGACCATGGTTGCTGTAAAGCACCCGAAACGTCGGGAATTAAAAAAAAAATAAGTAAAAGTAGTTTTTTACTAAAAGAAAAGATAAAAATATTAAAGTGGCACACAAATAAACAGTTCACTTGAGAGCAAGTGGTTACAGCAGCCTATAGAACCTGCAGTCAACTCCAAACAATGATGTTCGCAAATCCGGTTACAGCCTTTGACACTTTTTTTTAAATCTTCTATTGAAATAATACGAAATCCCTTCATCATCATCATTACAGCCTTTCATAAGTCCAATGCTGAACAAACGCCTCCCCCAAGAAATGCCATAAAGCACGGTCTTGAGCCAACTGCATCCATCGACTTCCTGCATGTCTCACCAGGTCGTCACTCCATCTAGTGGGGAGACGCAATACACTTCACCTACCGGTACGTGGCTGCCCGAGAAGAGAGAGAAAGCTATATGGATGGCCCATTGCCACTTCAGCTTACTAATCCGTTGGGCTGTCGGTTACTCTGGTTCTACCGCGGATATTCTAGTTTTTAAGTCTATCGCGCAGGCAAACCCTGAGCATAGCCCTGTCCATAACTCGCTGAGCGACCTCGATCTTTCTCATACGGCCAGCAGTGAAGGACCACGTCTCAGATCCATAGGGCATCACTGGCAATATGTACTTTGTGCAATGTTGTACTGGTTGTACAATGTTGTTTTGAAGTTTTTAAAGTATGCCTCTAACGAAATCCCTTACAGACTGTAATCATATCTCCTTAGTTCTCTGCTGCATGACGGCAAAATTATAAAGGAAAACGATACTGGTTCAGGCGGAGTCTGAAGCAGAAATGAATCCTTACTACTTAGTAAACTTAGTACTAAAAAGAAACGTAATATTACCTGCAACTCTCGCGTGGTGTACTGCTGTACTTTTATCCATAGGAATGATCGCAAATTGTTCAGGAGTCCCATCCCTCCCGTACCTCCTCCTTGCAGGAATTTCAGGAATACGTAAATGACGACCAGGTCCCATCGGTAGTGTATCGGAGGTATGGATATACTATCAACTGTAACCGGAAGTACAAATTTAATCATACATCTTACAACATTAATAAATTACCGTCTATAATATTAGATAAGTGCGTTTTCGTTTGTAAGGATTCAGAGTTCTGCTTTTAAACGAATGATTGATTGGCTAAAAGATTTTTATCTATATTTTTTTTCTTATTGCAATCGCCGCCCACAGTTCTTAACATATTTTTGCTAGGCATGTGCTCTCTCATAGATGGGAGTATTTCGTATAATCAACGCATAACGTAATTACGACCACAACTATTGGCATAGCTTACAAGTAATTGTTCCAGGTCTGGATATGTAAAATGCCTTCACAATATAGAAAAAATCTATAATGGGGGTTATTTATATAGATAATATAGAAAAAAGTACTTGTATTTTCCCGATAAAATTTTACGTTCAAAAGAAATTTTTCTTACACTGAGAGAAGCCATAAAGAATAAGGAAAAGTCAAAATTAAACCCCCTTATTATTAAAAACATTACGACTGGAATAGCGTTGTATTAACTTCAAATATATGTTTAATATCGAGCACAAGGTCTATATTCAATAATAATTTGCACTAGTCCTAGGGTGTTGGTGGTAAAATCATTACGTGTTTATTATAAAGGGGTACATAGTTTTAATAAGATGATTAATCATTTAGTACGTATAATGTTTTCTGTTAGAAAACATTACAGAAGTTAGCACAATTAATTTATTTCTCTATACTGTTTGGGTTCGAATATATAATTACCTACTTAATATGTACGCAATCGACATATGAAACGTAAACAATGATATTACCAATTTTCTTATTATAAATCGGTACATAAAGATTGATCGCGCGTCCAGCAACCAGCGCCATGATGCATATTAGTACGTAAATCTGTAACTGCAGACTCCTCCGGGGCCATAGGAACGGCAGCAGTGTGCGTAGTTTTCCAAAAACATTGCGGAACGTAGACCTGTTTTCATCCTGCGGGTAAGGGAAATAAATCATTTAATGGATGCTGTACTACATGTCGACACCGTATATCTTTCTCATTCGATAGCAAAATTAAATAATTTTGATATGGACATGACATCTTAACCTACAACCTGTGATAAATTAATCTGTTACTTTTTCTTCTTTATAATCGTCTATGGTAAGCAAGGAGTTTTATTATGAAATATAATGTAATTAATACGTCTGTTAATTACGTTTATCGTGGTTATTAGATTATATTTTGCAGTTAAATTATTAAAATAACGCATGACTGCGACTTTCACTAATATTATACTTTACTTAGAAGTGGTATTATATATTATTGACAAACGTCTTCGATTCACTCGGCCAAATTTCCAAACTGTTGAAAACACAGAAATCTAAATTAATTGCCTTATTATTTAGATTTCTGTGGTTGAAAAATAAGCATGCGGATTCTTTGCGGACTCCGTCAACGGGACGGAACATTAGGAAAGAGCACGAAATGAACATGAAGTTACAATGTATTCTTATTCTCATACACTTGTAGAAGATAAAGAAAAGAAAATTTATAAATAATCGCTAATACGACAGTTTCATCCTTTGGTGCATCTTGACTCGTATTTTTCGGGGAATTCTCGCGTACTGTGCACGCCTGGCCCTCTTCTTACGATCATTTTAGAGATCTTATCACTCTTAATAGAATCAGGCGTTACCAAAAATTTGTAGTAGAGTAGTGGTGCTGGGATTAGTGGTGACGAAGATATTTTCACGCAATTGAAGGAGGGCGGGAGATGCCCTCCAAACTAGGTAAAAGCGAATCATTTTATTTCACTAGGCGGAAATAAGCAAAGTAATTTTACCAACTTTAAGAGATCTTACCGTTTGGGCGCTTAAATTTTACTGCTAAATCTATTTTTAACATCACATCATTACATCTAATGTTAAAAATTGTTATCTATGTATGAGAACAGATTTAAATGAAAAGCTAATCAATCTTACGACTTACAATTCCCATAGATTGTGTAGAGTGGGACAAATTTGATTTTTGTTACGGTATTATCTCAAACAGTTCGAAACTCTTTTTGTTACGGGATCGTGGGCATAGTTAGTATTGAAACTATATTACAGTATTCATCTGTTTTATCGACAAGAGGTACATCGTTGCTATCAGCTCACCTTTGAGCTCAGGATGAATTTCATTAAATTATGCGTGGTAGAGCCATACTGTAGCTATATTAGTAGTACAGTTGTAGCACGAATGGGTCGGCTCGACCGGGGAAGGACCACGCTCTCACAGGATACTACCGTGAAATAGTAGCTTAACGCTGCTCTTTTGTATGTTGAGTGTAGAGACTGGAGACTCTTTTTACTGGAAACGAGGCATTGCATCTTAGTTCTCAGGGGTGACAACGCATCTGCATTTTGATTCGTAATCGAGAATAGATGTAGATGTCTATGCGCCACAGCAATCACTTACCATCAGGTGAACTATGTGCTCGTTTGTCACCCTATCCTATAAAATAAAAATTAAAAATAAAATAAATGCTAGCATCGTATTAAAGAGATTATAATTTAGTTGTAAACTTATCGATAATAAACGGATAAACATAATACTAAGCTTTATGATGTTATTAAAAAAATGATTGTTACAGTTATTGAATGACCACTCATTGGACATTAAAATAATTGTTAATTGGCATTTCTAGTTATCGAGAAAGATTTGCCTTAATCTCACGTTTGGAAAGCGGATTGGATTGTCAACAGCAGCAGTAACACACATTTCGCAACTTTAAAGCTGCTCGCCGTCGAGAAAACCTTTTAGTTTAACTCTTTCCCTGTCCCGTGACCCACATATGGGTCATTGCAATAGTAATAGCAACTTAACACTTTCATTGTTCGATTTGCAGACACAACACATGGTCTTACGAATTGAACAATGAAAGTGTTAAGTAAAGATAATAGCCTTATTTTATCTCAACTAATGAAGTCCAAATAAATGTACTGTTATGCCGATCAGTTATAGATACGAGCAAATTTATATATAAACTTTATATTTTATTACGAACGAGAAGAGAGGTCAAACGAGTTAACCTAATGGTAAATGAATGGCAATGTTATTTACGTGCTCATTTGTGAATCTAAATGACCAACGTTTTACATACATATGACATAAGTTTCGTTAGTTACTGCCATTATTTAAAATGTTGTGTATGTGAGTTCGCGCACTCATCAGTGTGTCTATATTGAAAATATTATCAAAACTATGCAGTCATACACTTAAATTTTCCTACACCTGTAGATTTACACATCTGTGTAAAAATGTACACACTTAATAACTATTATATAAAAAGTCTTTAAATAAATAAAACACAAAAATAAAACAACAAATACATACACCGTGTTCTGAAACTCAACGTCAAGCGGGCACGGGGCTTCAGTTATATAAACGTACTATTTAATCGCAGTGACAAATCAAGCAAAAAAGGTTGCTAGGTTAGTTCAAATTAACGTAGTTTCTTTTAGTCGTGTTTGAAAAAATACATTCACCTAACTTTGACTTTTCATTTAAAAAAATATATACAGTACTACCCAAATGCAAATTACTTTAAAAGATGGCCCATTTAGAAAATAAAATTAATTTGATTTTCTGAAATAAGACTATAATATATATATATATATAAAAATATATATATATATATATATATATATATATATTAATCATAACTGTAAAATTGAGAAAAGTATGGTCACAATATCCAGTGATATGATTTAAGGTGTCGGATTTTCTTCATTTTCATAAATTTATCAGTTATAACTCTTATTATTATCAGGCTGGTATGACACCCCTCACGCTCCGTGCCCGCGTGACGTTGAGTTTCGGGACACATTGTACACACTTATAAAGCAAAATAGAGAGAGAAAACAAAAGTCGGATAAATAAGGTGGTATTCTCGAAATAGTCTCTTAAAATAATTCTTGTTACTAGTTTTCTTGATATCCACATGCAGGGCATTCCAGAGCAGTATAGACTGCACAGTAAAAGAGGAATTAAAGAAATTTGAGCCCATTTAAGCTTAGAACGGTACTGGGAAACATGGTCTTACGTGCTTACGTAAACCGAATTAATGTAATGCAATTGTTGTTGTGGTTGTTGAAAGGCGCTCCAATTTATCGAGAAGATATTGAGATGGATCTGGGTAACACACATCCGCATAATCAATAATGGTCAATATCAAAGACTGGATAAATGAAAGTTTAAATGTAAAAGGCAAAAAGTTTTTGAGACGACAAAAAGAACGTAAGGTAAAACTTTACGGCTTATTTCGGCAACTTCAACTCCACAGCTTAACGTATAGTCTATATATAAGCCAAGATTTTAGAAACACAGTAACAAAATAGCAGAAACGTTCCATCGTAAAAAATTCACAACTGTGTGCACGATTGCCACCCTTATTCTATAAAATTAAACACCATATCTGTAAGACCAATCTCTTATGGCGTCAAGGTTGTGGTTGAGTTTATTAATATTATCGTCAAGGTCGTTAACACTAGATTGCATATAGAGCTGAAAATCATCAGACGGCACGAACAGTTGGAAACCGAAGTGAAAGATTTATAAATAAAGACAGCATTATAGGAAAAACTGTTTCGCCTTGTACATGTGAGTGACCAGCATTTTAATTACTACTAAATTTCTGAATTTAAATGAAGCTTTTACCACTCCATCACTATCATTCCCGCCCTTTGGAACTCCACATATGATCATAGGCCACCCCAAAAAAAATTCGCACACATATTTAATTACCACATCCCATTTTAGGTATAAATGTTACCATATTTTAATGTATTGAAGAGACTTGAAATAACGTAAAATAGTATGTTTAATTTTTCAACATATTTAATTTTTTTATCTACATAAAACTTATGTCTTAATAATAACGCCAACACCTAATTTCCTTCCATTGTCCGTAATATGGGATATAACAAATAAATTTTATACTTAAAGAAAAAAAAGCTCAAGTGTACTGGCGCGTCCAATCTTCTTTCTTGATATATATATAAATTACGTGTCACGTTGTTTGTCCGCGATGGACTCCTAAACTACTTAACCGATTTTAATCTTTGCACACCCTGTGCAGTTTGGTCCAACTTGAGAGATAGGATAGTTTTTTTTTTGCCCATGAGTGACCCACAATTATTATTTTTGCGAATTTAAGGATTTTTAATAGGACATGACAAGGAGTTGTCGAAAAGGGCAGAACAACGTCTGCCTGGCAAGCTAGCAATAGTATACAGCTCGCGGGATTACGGTCACGCGACGGGAATCCGTCATACGCTGCTATGAATTTTGAAGAAATAGATGCACACTTGTACCAACGCGCATGTACCGCTTTCGGTTATGCAGCACGCTAAGGTGTGCGTATGAAGGAATTAAGTTTAAAAAATACAAAACACAACTTTATAATATTAACAATTTATAATTTTGACAACAGCAAAAAATGAAATTGACATACCCTAGATGATAAGTTTCTGCGGGCGCCATCTTCATTCTCCAAACACTCAAATTGGTGCATGATGCCTGGAGCCTTCATTCCAAGTATGAACATTATCATGCATGATACATAACGTCCTACAAAAAGCGACATTTCTAGACGATCTTGTAGACTGAAAAGATATAATTTTATTAACAGAATTATCATTAATTCCGATATTACTTTTTTTTGTATTCATAATAACTTGTGCACATTTAAACCTGCTTTAAATTTTACTTGCCGTGTGGTGATGGCAAAAGGAAATCCAAACTCATTTCACCCCCAGGATGAGCAAAAGGCAAGTATTGGAAATGGCTTTTTATACATGGCGGTATAACTATCACATTTAAATCGGACCGGACGTAAAATACTCAGACCGGCGACCAGAGGCAGCGTCTAAGATGCGAGATTAGTACTAAGATCACCAATCCGGATGCCAAATTTGACGATTAAGGTAAATCCCCCTGCAATGAGATAGGCTCACGTCCGGCTGTGAACTTTTACCGGAAGAGGAGGAAGAAAACTACAAAATATTGTATTATACTTTGAAACTGTTATTGGTATTTAATAGGACCAACGCACCAAAAAATAATTATAATATACTTTTTTCTCCGTATGAAAAGAAAAAAGTGACCTTGGTCACTTGGTCACTATTATAACAATAATTTACAATTAGTTATAAAAACGATAATACGTACTTCCTTAGATGCCACCACCATCCTTCTTTGTTAAGATTCAAAAATGATAGATTCTCCGATACAAAAATCATGGCCCAAAAAACAAGCAGCACAAAACCATGACCTCTCGGAGGTACAGAAGGTAACAAATAGCGTTTTTCTAAGACAGCTAAATAAGCTGACAGCGGAAATACAATAAGGGTCACTACCAAAGCTACAATCTGAAACAAAGTTGTTTATAATGTATTATATATAGATTATAAACACCAATAAGCCGCTTGCAAAAATAAGGTTTCCTGATTAGGTTCAAGATCATGTTTTCCGTATTCGGGCACTCAAACGCACGCATTACATACAAAAAATTCTACACGCTGTATGACATTCTACACACGTGAGTAATATTTCAGGATGAGATAAGAGACGATTCCTGACGTTCCTCACACTGACTTTTATTTTTATGATGATGTACATGTATGTATACTCATAAATTATATATTATAAATAGCTTTTAAATTATATATATATATATATATCTGCAGCGTGGCTATACGTGGTAGAGCCAGGCTGCATCTATATTGTTTGCAGCACGATGGGTTGGCTCGACCTGGGTAGATCTGGACCACGCTCTCACAGAACACCACTCTAAAATAGCAACCTAAAGCCGATTATACATGTTGGTAGAGCGAAGTCGCTTTCACTTATGTATACTCTCAGTCTTTCAATCCTTTTTATGCACTGCTATATACTTTTTCAAGAACGTGCCAGGAGGCATGCATTTCTTTAGATCGTTGCCTTTACACTAAAAAGTATCAGCTCGGGGAGCACTAGTGTGCACACATCCTATATCCTGGGAATGGTAATTTATTTATTTATATATATTTATATTCTTCTTCTTTAAGTGCCTCTCCATTACTGAAGGTCGGCAGTCATTCTCTTAAATACTTCTTTGTTCAGGGCTAGCCTGAACAGATCTTCCACTTTCTTTATCCCGGTCCATTTGCGGATGTTACAGAGCCAGGAAATTTTCCTTCTACCAACACTTCTTTTACCCGCTACTTTGCCCATCATAATAGTCTGCAGCAGTTGGTAATGTTCATGTCTTAGCACGTGTCCTAAGTACGCAACTTTACTCTGATGGTTTTGACAAGTAGGGGCTTATTGCTTTTCATCTGCTTGAGGACCTCAATGTTGGTAACTTTGTCTGTCCAACTTATTCGGAGCATACGGCGATACATCCACATTTCAAATGCTTCCATTTATTTATATACATTACATTAAATTTATAAAGGTGGACTTCAGTGTACCTTAGAGTAGTGCAGAGATAAAAGAGGTAGGTAAGCAACGTATAGTAAGCCCATTTGTCTAGCCTCGCCATTGCTAGTCGTCGCTCGCGTAGCTGGCCGAGAGCTCACGAGCGCCAACGTGTATATGGTTCGTTTTGCGTGCCTTGGCACCACTCGGGATCGCTCGACACGACTCGTTTCACTTCGGAACAGTGTCAGTTTTTCTGCACAAGTCAAAGGCGCTCGCCTGCACTCGGCAAATCGTGTCCACACGTTAGTCGGTCATGTTAGTATGTTCACTCTTTCAAACTTGACCAACATGTAGACTGTAGCTCTCACCTTTTATACGTGGTAGAGCCATGCTGCAGTTATATTAGTAGTATAGTTGTATCACGAATGGGTCGGCTCGACCGGGGAAGGACCACGCTCTCACAGAATACCAGCGTGAAATAGTAGCTTAATGCTGCTGTATTTCGTATGGTGAGTGTAGAGAACGGGAGACCCTTTTTACTGGAAACGAGGCATTCCATCTTAGTCCTCACGGGTGACAACGCATCTGCATTTTGATTCGCAATCGAGGATAGATGTAGATGTCTATGGGCCACAGCAACCACTTACCATCAGGTGAACTGTGTGCTCGTTTGTCACCCTATCCTATAAAAAAAAACCTTGTATGAATTTGCCTACGCTCGCGTTGGCTGTAGCTTGGCCAACATGTATTGCCGGCTTAATAGCCCTGTCGTAATAGCGTGTAATCGTATGGTGAGTGTAGAGAATCAGAGATTCTTTTTACTGGAAACGAGGCATTCCATTTAAGTTCCCAGGTGTGATAAACGCATCTGCATGTTCATTCTTATTTGAGAATTAGTGTAGAAGTCTAGGATGTCTAGGAGCTACAGCATCCACTTACCATTACTTGGACTGTCTTTTTTTATTTTTGCTTTTTTTTAAATTAAAAATCAAATTAAATATGATTAAGTTAGTCAAAGTTACAACCTATATACGTCCCACTGCTGTACACATGCCTCCTCTCATTCTGAGAGGGTTTAAGGCAAGGAAGTGTCCACCGCGCAAACCCAATGCGTGTTGGTGAACTTCACATGTCCTCGAAATATATTTTTTTCTTATTTCTCAGACATGCAGGTTTCCTCACGATGTTTTCCATCACCGTCGAGCACGTGGTAAATCAGCACATAAGATTGCAATTAACAATTTCGTTGGTGCCGGCAGGGATCGAACCCGTGTTGCTCGTGTACTGTAAAATCTACAGCGAGCGCTTAGCCTATGAGCTACCTACCACGGCTCTTAACATGATTAATTTGTTTTTGTTTTTTTATTTCCGTACAATACTTCTTAGAAAAATTAAATTATTAATGGCCCCCACTTTTCGTAATGGATTCTGAATGCAGATTCGTAAAGTATCAGATTTTAGTGACATTCTGTAAAATCGAAGAACGCATCTGGATGTGCTTGTAATTTTGCTCTTTTGAGATTAAATGGACTCTTTTATTCACTGTGTACAATAGATGTACCTACCCAATAACGACCTTTCGTCTTGTTAAGTACCAGCAAGAGCGCAATTAACGTACGTTTACAAAAGCGTTACTGAACGTACTCGTAGTGCTAAATTCCAAATGTTAAGAAACGCATGTGCATTCTAGGCTGACGGGATTTAGCATATAAATTGCTGATACGGAAACCTTATCAGGAAACGTGACATTTTCTGAGTATATGTAGTTTTATTTTATCTCTTACAAAACAATTCTATATAACATCACTGTTTAGGGTATTGTAATTTGAAATACTCGTAGATGAGCGAATATTCACTCCCAATCGAAACTAATGAAATTGTTTTAAATTATCTTTTGTCACATGCTTAGGGGTGAGAGATAACATCGTGCGAAAACTCGTTTCTCAAAAATTTTAAAAAATATGACATACCAATACGTATCTTGGCAGCGTGGTGGAATTTTTCCTGTAAGAAAACCGTCTTAAAAACGAGAGGTAGTCGGTAGAGGTATAGATGGATGCAAGTGGGACCGTACAATTTGCACGGCACGATCCTAAGATACAGAGCTGTATCCATCGTACGTATGTTTAACGTAGAACTTGTGTAATGGGCTGTAATAATGATGATAAAATATAATAGGGAAAGTTTCTTCATTTTCATTTATGTATAAAATTGAAGATTGAAGAACCTGTGGTTATACTGTTTGTATCTGGCTTGTTTTATTATCAATACATAAAGGACATTAACAAAAAGAAAAATTAAAAGTAAAAAAAACACATTCCCGCCATTTTTCAATTGTTTTTCTGTCCGCCAAAATGAGTTAAACTAAAGAAGAAATAAGATACATTCTGAAGTTTTTTCCTTTCTTACAAGAAAGGAAAAAATGTGACTCAAGCTGCGAAAAAGCTTTGTAACGTCTATGGACCTAATGTAGTGTAAGTAAGAGTAGCACAAAGTTTTCAAGCGTTCTCGGTCCGGGAATTTTTATAACAATGATGTAGCAGCTCGCTCTGGTCGCGCTCATACGGATAGTTGATGCCATTTTTGAAAAACTGCAGCAAGATCATATATAGTAGTAACGACAGAGCCGAGGGAATGAAGTTAATGAACCTGAAAGAAGCGAAAGAGGTATGTAAGGATCGTGACACTTGACAAACTTCTCCTACCCCGATGCGAAGTAAGTAAGTAAGTACAGAGCCGAGCCGAATTGAGGATTGACCACAAAACTGGTTTGACCCATTTGAAAAAGTCTGCCTATATAAAAAAAAACCTGGAATTTTGGTTACCACACGAGCTCACTGAAAGAAGCCTAATAAACCGTGTACTCATTTGCGAGTCTCCATTAAAACGTAATGAAACCTAAACAGTTTTTGAAAAAATTGATCACTGGTGATGAAAAGTACGACAAGAAAGTGCGAAAAAGATCATGATCAAAGAGTAGTAGCTCCACAGACTGTAGCTATACCGATTTACAAGCAATAAGGTGATGCTGTGCGTATGGTGCGGTTGGAAGGGCATCGTTTATTATGAGCTTTTATCGAAGGGCAAAACCATCGATTCGTATCTCTACTGCCAACAACTAATGAGACTCAAACAAGAAATTGAATTGTCTTTCATAATGATAACGCCAGACCACGCACATCTATGGCCACTCAGAAAAGAATGATAGATCTTGCACCCTCAGATTTTCTTCAGAATCTTTTTATCTTATTTACGACTTACCATATAACCATAGATATGTCCTCCCTTAAATAGAAGTGCCTGTAATAGGAATCTTATCACTGCTAAAACAGGTACAAATAGTGTGAAAAATAATTGTACAGCAAACCATTTTGAAGACCTAACATCTACCACTTCAGTGGCATATCTGAAACAAAGAAATTATTTGTTATTATGCAGTAATAATATACATAATTCATGTGCAAATTAATAACTTTAACAAAAAAGCAGAAATATTGGATAAATTATATTATAGGGAAATATACAAGATAGATAATAATAATATAGAGATATAAAAATATATTATATCTTTCTTCTTATAACGAATACTCAAAAACTCTAGATGTTATCCATAATTAACACACATATTATGACAGAACAAAATTATATTAGAGTCGAATCCTTAAAGCGACGTTACAGTACTTTTTAACTTTTTAGAACCCTTGTAAATCTACTTAAATGTAATTATAGCGCAAAAACAAAATAATTTTATAAAAATTGCTGATACGGGGAGGGCAGTGTGAAGATACGAACAACAAACAAAAAATAGCTTTTAAAAAAGTAAAAGCCAGCTTCAAATAAATAAAAGAATAAAATAATTAGACATTCTGAAGTAGAGGCTTTCATTCTTCAAATTATATAATACTCATAGTACCGACTTCAGAATGTGAATAATTTTGGAGTAAAAGGTCTTTGAGTTAACTAAGAAATACATTGAAGTAATATGTACTTACGTACTAGAACAGCTATTTCAAACAAAAAATGTGCGCTACTCTGTGTTCGCGCGGATGGTTTTTTATCATAGAATAAGCATTGGTAGAATGATCCGTAGGTAATAGTAGATTGTATTGACAAATAGGTAAATTATATCGAGAACAATATTTAAATTTTGTCATTTATTTTGTATATTATATTTGCTTATTTAATATAATATTACATAATATTATCAAAATTAATTTAATATTATTAGGTCGTGGGTTCGAATCCGCCATTCGACTACTGGCGTGAACCACTTGTAACACAAGCAGTTTAAACTTACTACGAGTGGTTAAGGGGAATATTAGTAATGTTTATAGCATTGGTAATATCCTTTTTTTTATAAAAAAATATTATCAAAATTACATTTCAATGATATTTTTATCTAAATATTTTAAAAGGTAATGTGTCTATGTCAAATATAAAAAAACATACTAAATGTACGTTTAACAAAACTTATTAACATAACATTTAAATTCAAATACTTATATTTATTTAAATTAGAACAAGAGTCGTTCATAAATGCTGGGCACGCGAGAGTTAAAAATGGACGAATTTATTCCACTTTGACTTTGATGTGGAAACCTAAAATTAAAATAAAAGAATAATAAGCAGATTTAAAAATTTGGCCTAATTTTAATAACTTGTATTTGTTACTTGAGTACCCACAGAAATGTCGGATCTGAACATATTAAATTCATAATCTATATTCCATGACACGAGATGGCGTCTAAGGAATAATTTGTTTTATTATTAATCTAAAATACTTTTTTTATTGATTAAGTATCTTATTAACCGATGAAAAGTAACTCCTTAGTTTTTACTGACATTTCTTGAATTATTTGTGCAAATTCTAAGTACACACGACGACATATTTTTATCAAAAGATTTTTTTTAAATAAACACAACACGTGAAAACTCTATAAGCGCCTAGCGAGTGACTGATTAAAGTGCGGTGTATGCACCGCAGTTGAGTGGAACACAGTAGCTGAATGCAGTGTCGCCTCTAGTACGTAAGTACATAATAGCTCAATGAAGAAATATCACAATCTCAAAGTCGTCTAAATAGTAAGATTTAAAATTACATATCGTGTTTTACCACCATCACGGGTGGAATGTTGTCTAAAAATTTATATGGCACTACTCTTGAAGTAACCTATATTATTATCATAAAAAAATCATCGCAAGCGGTTCATTCACGATTGACGAAGATATCACTTAAAATACATTTAAAAAAAAACACAGACGTATTGTAAGATTTCTCCTTTAGCTCAAAACTTACATCAAATGAAAAAAGCGTTTTATTATTTAGGACATTAAGCCTTAGATACTTAGGTAAATTGTACCGTCTTAGCGTAGCAACAGTCTATTCGCTTATGCCTTGAAGACATCTAGATTGTAATCTTACGAAATGACAGACGCCAGCAAATTATTCCACTTTTTTGCTGTACGCTTAAGTAACGAAAGACGAAGTAAACCATTTGGTTCTAATACGTGGAATATCAACAACAAAGGGGTAAAGGCCCACCAACCACCTTGTTGTCTGATGGTCTGAAAGGGAGGATGGAATTAGGCGTATGTAATTTCTGCGCTAACTCTTCGAAATGCATTCTATAGAATACCGAGAGACTGGCTAATCATGTCTGAGATCAAGGCTGACAAAATTGGTTTCATTTAAATCGAGGTTTAATGTTAAGTTAGAGAGGTCACGTCTAATGAGGTCAATGCTCCGTCCCTCTCGTGCTCTAATCAAAAGCTAAGAAAACTTTCAACTCGAATTACAGATTTATAAGCGACAGTAGCCTAATGGCAGGGTGCGAACCGCGAACTCAAAAAGGTCGTGGGTTCGAATCCGCCATTCGACTCCTGGCGTGAACCACTCGTAACACAAGCAATTTAAGCTTACCTCGAGTGGTTAAGGGGAATATTAGTAATGTTTATAGCATTGTTAATTTTCTTAAAAAAAAAAAAACAAAAAAAATAGTGAAAACCACAATACAGTGGACGATATGAATGACAATATCATGGAAACTGACCATGCGGTCGGAGCTAAGTTTAAGTTCGCAGCAAGACCCGTCGCAGAAAAACCCAAAAACTCTCCAATCACACTCTGAATCTCATGGCCGTTAGACGGGAAATGAAACTGCAGTCTTGAACAAATATAACAGCATACGTGCAACTGATCAGACATATCTCCAAATACATGCTGCCAAATTTATGCAACTTCAATACAGCTTGTATTGAAGGAGCGATCGAGCGTAACACAGTCTTTGCAAGGGCTCTGTCTGCCAGAAAGAGCAAGCTGTCGAAGTTGAAGACCGAATGTGTTAGCATCGTTTACGGATCGCCTGAGATTTTAAGTAAGATTAAGAGGTTCTACAGGCAGCTGTAAATGTTGCAGGCAGTGTACGTTAGAGCAACACGCAAGTGTGAGTAACGATCCAAGAGTAAGTCTTATCAGACACTATTCAGATTATATCGCGGACGTAAGTCTGAGTGAAATTAGAATAGCTCTCCAGCACCTTAAAAACAGTCGAGGATAGAGGACAGCGGAACACAAACCACATACATACCCTTCGGCAAATTGTACATAGGACCGAAGAGTACAATCTCCCACTTCGCCTTGCGTTTGTGAACTATGAGAAAGCCTTTGATACCATCGAAATTTGGGCGTTCCTATAGTCCCTTCAGCGGTGTCAATTGACTGTCAGTATATCGAAGTGCTGAACTGTTTGTACAATAGGGCTACGATGGCTATCTCAGTACAGAAGCAGAGTACGAAACCTCAGTAACGATACCTTTTCAACCTACTGGACTGGAAACGATACGGTATTAACATCAATGGCGAGTAGTACATAACTCATATTTGCCGGCGAAATAGTCTTTATGGCAGAATTACTGGAAGACCTAAGCACTATGCTCAATCGCCACAATAGTTTTCCCAACGGATAGGTCGTAAGTCGTAAGATGAACATCAACAAAATAAAAAGTCTATGATTAACATCCATGTCAAGCCTATGCCAGTAATAGTTATAATGTTTACCTTTACCGTGCAGTGGCGGTGTAAGAATATTCACCATCCCATATAGCCCAGTGGCGACACTTACGGGTCGATATGGGGCGACATATTGCCCCGTGGGTAAGAGCCCATTAGAGGCAACAGAAGTGGAGAGAGGAAAATAAAGCAGGAGATGGGCAGCAGCATCTCCCTAATAATGAAAAAAATAAAGATTCGTGGTTGCCAACTCGCTTGCCAAGCGTGGCAACTATGACCAATAACCCTCTTATGAGGCAATCTATGGTATGGCAACATAGGCCTCCGTTCAGCAGTGAACTTTGCTGGGCTGTAGCAGATGTTTACATAGGAAAAATAGTCCGACTAGGTAAATCCAACTTTGACAAGAGGTCAATCAACAAATACAACTAAGCTGGAGAACATTCGGGATATTACTACAAATCTTCTCGTCAGATATATGTTAAAACTTGAAAACAAGATCATACTACCAGCGTGTCGCCAGTGATGGCATATGGATCTAAGACTTGGTCCTTTACTGCTTACTGTATAAGAAAGCTTAAGGTCATTGAAAAAAATATATATGGGATTTTCTTTAAAGAGCTATCTTTGATATGCTTGGTTCCTACTTTGTACCTTCATCTTGCCACTTCACGTCATTGCACATGGCTTTATTGACCACATTGGATTGAGGAGTGGATGTGAATTCCCTCCTCCTGTGAAGGGTGGAAGTTGCAGATCCAGTAATTTAAGAAATAAAAAAAAATTATTTATTGCTTCCAGGTATATAAGTATCTTATCCGCCGTGCCTCAACCTACTACCACTAATAATACTTAACAGGTGGTACAGTAGAACCGGTTATAACGACGGCCAAGGGACCGGTGATATTACGTCGTACTAACCTAAAGTATTAAACGAACAGACAATTTTTGCTTTTTATTAATCACATACATAATGTATTATTATTTAGGAGACCAGTAGATTAAAAAAAAACATTTCAATCAAAATATTTATTTAATTGACATATGTCAACATACGTTTGAAATGTACTGATCAACTATATAACTTCGATGTAACATCTATAGTCAACCAAGGGTATGTTCCGAAATACAACGCAGTGTACTGTCCAATGCAAATGACGTCATGAATCGACGCTATACTGGTGATTCGTTCCAAAACATTGGACAGTATATGACGTCATACTTTTGCGCCATTTGGAAAAGTGTTGGCGATTATTTTGTCATTTTGTGCTCCAAAAATCATTATATCCTCCTAATGGATATACCATCAATTATTCTGTAATTTTTTGTATTTGAATAAATAGAAACAAATTCTGGCATGCTTCATTCGGCAAACACACAATTAAAAATTGTTTTATTATGGCGGCACATTATGATGAAACAGTTCAAAAAGTTAAAGCCGAGTCACAAAATAAGAAGACAAACACAAAATTACGCACAGTAAGCTTGCGTAATGGCGGGATATTGAAATTACGTAGTAGTTTTTTCAGCGCGGCCCTATATATGAGTTTTTTGTCTACACAAATTTACGTTGACAAATTAAAAAAAACTTGTTTTATTCATGATACATGTAATTTAAGGAATTTTAAAAGAAAAAATTAAATTAAACAAATAATACATTAAAAAATTAATGACTCGATTATTTAAATATTTTTACCGATTATTTGAATATTTTTGCCGATTATTCGCATAAAAATGAATTTTAATCATTCAAACACTACGGTAATGTAAATAGCGACATATCATTGAAATGACGTCAAGTAAAAAAAGTTGATACTGGTTATTTTTTTAATATTTTGCTTTGTTTGAAAGATTCAAATTTAAATTAGTGATACATAATTCATAATTCTTCGGATTTGCGTAAAATGTTATTTTAAATAAAGTGAGTACGCTTATGCAAAGTTATTGCGGAATGATTAATGTGAAACGTCAAAAGGTATTTCTTAGGTTTGCTTGACTATAGTGCTTATTTCTATAGTAAGAAGTACAGACTGCATTATGCAAATGAGGCATAATACTTTTCATAGTAACATCTTCAAAATTAGAATGTACAAACACATTTAGCACTTCTGCAGCTTTTAGAGCTTCAGATACACTAAGTGGTATAATTTTTTTCCAAACCGTCGTCATTATTATCGTTGCTATCTTGACTGTTGACAATAACATTTTATAGAATATTTTCGTCAGTCAGGTCCTCACACGTTGCGAGATCACCATCAATAGCAAAATATTGTTCAAGTTCTTCATTTTCTATAGGCGGTCTTTTATTCAGAGCCCCCACCCAGACAGACAGTGGCACATCATCATCATCATCGTCGGCAACAACACTGGCACTATCTCGAACAAATCTAGCATGTTTACAACAGTTAAAAATCATCACTGACGTAAGCTTGTTCCACGCGTCATAAATCATTAGAATGGTATCCAATATTGTGATCTTCGGATGTTTGGCACCGCTGGTGTCTTCATTCACATCAAGAGTGGCGACAAATTTCAGAACCAGGTTTTTACGAAAGTGTGATTTTAACGCTCGAATTATTCCTTGGTCCATAGGTTGTAATACAGGTGTTGTATTAGGAGGCAGGAAAATGAGTTATGCTTCTCAAGTCGCCAATTGCGTAATGAGTAAGACAATTTTCAACCAGAAACAGGATCTTTTTCTACTTTTTAGTCTGTTACGATCCCAATCAATTACCCATTTGATAAAAAATATCAAATGTCATCAAAGCCCTACGATTGCTCTCATAATCTACTGGCAGGGATCATACATTTTTGATACATTTTGGGTTCTTTGACTTGGCCATAATTAACAACTTAATTTTTATTGTGCCATTCATGCTAGCTGCCATCGTTATCACATTTATTTTGTCTTTCAAATGATTTCCTTTTCATTTTTCACCTTTAAATTTTCATGTTTTAATTTTCATTATGAATATCGTCGTTACTAAATTTTGCTCGCAAATTAAGCCAAACTCTTGTGTACTACTCGGTCACATCGCTCTGTTCAACCGACAAAGACTCTCCAGCAATTTGTCCGGCGAAAATATTATGCCTACTCTTAAAATAATTAATCCAACTTGCCGAGCAATCAAAATTAGGAATGGTTAGCTCTTTAGCAAAAAAATTTGCCTTTTGTTGAAGCATAGGCCCATATTCCTTGATTACGTTGTAGCTTAAACCATTGTAAAAGTGCCATGTCAACTTGTTCTTGCAAGGACACTCTCACACGTTTAGGTTATAGAACATTTGCATTGAACAAAGGTTATATAAAACAGCATAAACACTCACACCTGTAGCCTTGAGGGGTAAGCAGAGACTACGGACTTCCATTTGGCACGATCCTGACATAAGGTTATATCTTGTGTTTATTTTTCTTAATTGTGGACGTTGTCTAATAATTTACACCGAATTTCTCCGCAATCGTTACATTTGACTCACCAGCTTCTAAACATTGTATTATAAACACATGTATCTTCAATGGAGAATTTTTTTCGTTTCTAGAAGCCATTTTTATATGCCTACTCACTTCTTACCTTTAAATTATGTGCTGCCGAAAAATAAACAGTCCCATTCCAATCAGCAATGTGCTGGCAAGAGGGGTGCGCGGGGCGGAGATAGCTTCTTACAATTAATTTGTAAACATGTCAACGCTCATCGCTGTACTCGATGATTATATGTGAAATTCTGTCATTCAAAGTGGTCAGTTGTTGTAAGCTTACTCACTCCTTGCCTTTAAATTATATACTGCCAAAAAATAAACAGTCGCATTTCAATCAGCAATGTGCTGGCAAAGGGGGGTGCACGGGGCGGAGATAGCTTCTTACAATTAATTTGTAAACATGTCAAAGCTCATCGCTGTACCAGAGGATTATATGTGTAATTCTATCATTAAAAGTGGTCGGTCGTTGTAAGTGGAGTTGTAATAAACGGATGTACTTTAATTTGGCACAAATTAAAACCAAACATATGCCTATACCTACATCGCTAAAAACGGTTGGTTATTATATGCAATCATTTTAAACTGACTACACTGTATATCATCAACCAACTGCATAAAAAGTAATTGTTTTACAATGCAACTGTACACTTTCATTTGTATATATTTTATGAAATATCTTCATAAATTGTGAATCAGACTTGATGATTCTATTTTTTTTTTCAAATGGATTATACTTTAGAAGTGGTCCATGGACACATGTTTTGGAGTATAAATTCTACCCCTAAGGCTGGCAAAATAAGGGGATGAAGTTTTTATTGTAAAGATTGTGATATTTCTTAGTCTGTTCAAAAGGTAAAAGTAATAACTTTATATAAAAAGTTAAAGCCTACTTCAAAGGACTAACATGTTTATAATATTTTAAGTTAGGGCTTAAAATCAGAATTTACTATGAATAAACTAAATTCACCTATGTTTAAACAAATACATTTGCCTGTAACTACTTGTAGCCCTCTAAGCCCTAATAGATGGATAGATAAAATTATTCATCCTGTTACTGGACCATTCAACACTTCATAAAGACTACAATGATATCTTGGAAATCTAAGAGAAATATCAATTATAGTGTATAGTATAACAATATTATTGATATTTGGACGTAAGCTTTATTGATAAATGCACATTAACCTCATCAAAGATTGCTGAAAAATTACTAAACAAAAAAATTATAAAGTGTAATTATTAAATTTTTTGCTCATTCATTACTTACTAATAAAATAATTTATATATATTATGTAAATCTTTTTGACATTTTTATTACATTATACAAATGTAGTTTAACATGTTTGTCATACATAATTCTGTCCCTGTTTGTGATGAGGAAATAGATATAAATTCTATTCTATTATATTATTAGTCCTATGTCAATTTGGGACTTATAAGTTCCACATTTATAATAAAAAAGAATGTGCCTACTGTGTTACTTGCAAAGCATATCATAAAATACAACTAATGGGAGCCACCTATCACTTCACAATTTTCTATCAAAATTCAAAACCTGTATGTTTAGGCTAAACATGGTCCAAGTAGATTTGTTGTTCTTTTGAATCTGCCTACCCGATTTCGATCTTCCAATCGATTGAAGATTCTGTACAATTAAGCCCTAAATATAACAAATAAAAGAGTAAATTATAGTAACCTGACCATCCAAAATATTTTTTATTATTATTACCTCTTATACATAACTATTTGGAATAACCCAAATATAAGAAGAAATCCTCCAATGAATACCGCAGAAACTGTTTCCATAAAACATTGTGATATTCCATGGTCTATCCATATCTCCGTCAAGGTTACGTTCGGTGGACAATACTCCATTTGGGACTCTGAAAATGTTTCACATTTTTATTTTTAAATTAAATATATGATTATTACAATAGCAATTACACAATACAAATGACTTGCTAACTGGCTGACACTTTAATTTATTTTTGATATTATAAAAACTGAGTTGGAAAAAGTGAAATAACTGATAAACAAAATATAAATACTCACGCCGCAAATTGCCAATTGGCAAGCCGCAAAATAAATGTATCTGCACGTATAATAATAACGTGTAGTATTACTAACTAATCGCACGTTTAATCTGTACTGCAATTCATGAAGAGCTTATCAAAATACCTAAATCACCATTATAATCATTAATCAAATTCAAACAACATTGCCAAATTGACCATATATTTGTCTATGAAATTGACAGTTATTGACATTTTCAGGGCTGCCAGTAGAATCAACTTATTTTTACCGCTGGGTCCTTGAAATTAGTACAAATCTTATTATACTTACGGGAAAAAAGGTTAAAAAAGTTCTACGCAAATAAAATTATTATTAATATTTACTTTTAATGCAAACTAGTACTCATAACCTTTACACCTTTACATAACTTTAAGTAAAAGTAATAAACATGTACCCCAGAGAGTACATATTTAATATTTTATTTGAAATGAGGTGCCATTTTTGATCAGATTAAAATAAGCATGTCGATCTGAATTCGATTAAAAGTAAATTTAGTAGTGGCGAACCGACATTTGGATCGATCGATCTCTTTGAAGCGCACAGTGGGCGGAGAACGCACGCCAAAAATAGTAGTTCGTACTCAAACTGAGGGCGAGTAACATTAAGCATTTCTCTACTATTTTTTCAATATCAAATAAAGCACAAATTGTTGAAATAAAATGTAACTTTGGGAGTTATACGACACTGCTTCTAGTGCAAATTATGCCCCATTTCCTTTTGTTCTTAAACTTCAGTGGATCAAAACAAAGGATCAATTCATTGAATCTATTCAATAATCTGTCCAATAAGAACCGGTTCACGCTGAAGTGACTTTATATAAGTTTAAGTATTGATTCTATTGAGATTTAGATCTTTACAAAAATCATGAAAATGAATAAATTTAAAATATACCTACTTGTAATCAACGATTAATTTTTATAGGATAGGTGATAAACGAGCACACAGTCCACCTGATGGTAAGTGGTTGCCGTAGCCCGTAGACATCAACAGCTAACCACCATTACGAATCAAAATGCAGATGTGTTGTCGCCCGTGAAGACTAAGATGGAATGTCTCGTTTCCAGTAAAAAGGGTCTCCATTTCTCTACACTCATCATACAAAACACAGCAGCATTAAGCTACTATCTTTTTCTGGTATTTTGATAGAGAGCGTGGGCCTTTCCTGGTCGAGTCGACCCATTCGTGATTCGTGCTACAACTATACTACTATAATTGATAGAATCAGGCGTTACTTTGCGGAAATCCATTATAATAAAAAATAAAAATATAAATTTCTTTGCAAAGTTGCAAAGTTGCGGAAAGTTGCAAAGAAATTTATATTTTTATTTTTTATACTACTATAAATGCAGCACGGCTCTACCTCGTTTAAAGTTCAATCTTTGAATATTTTATTAACAAGGTGAAAAAGTTCACCTGACGGTAAGTGAATGCTGTGGCCCCATAGACATCTACATTTATCATATTATATCGATTAATAATCAAAATTTAGATGTGTTGTCAGTTGTTAACCCTGAGGACTAAGATCGACTTGATCGTCGTGGTTGATCGAGTGGTGTAGCGTGCTTTAAACGGGTAATGTGTATCAAAATTTGTTAGTGGGCCCCACAGATTACCCCTAATAGACACCGCATCATGGACAATTTGTTATGTTTCGATTTCACTTAATTTCGTGTCAAATGCACTGTGATTGTGTGTGGATGCGCTGTGGTTGAGTGCTTGGATAATTCTAGGTTAAACTTAGAATGCTCCGAATCACAGTGATCGGACAGAATTGAGACGTTGATCGATAAATTTGGGATTTATTGATTTTTGATAAATAAATAAAATGATCAATTTTTATTTGAAATTAATTGAAAATTAAAACAATATATATATATATATATATATATATATATATATATATATATATATATATATATACTTGTACATATAATCTAATCATTTCTTAAATTTACGTGAACGCTACACATTGAATAAAACTATATATACGGAATTTATCGCTTTTAATTAACTTATGGTCACGAGGAGGGGGGAGACTGAGATGTTTGACGTCGAATGTCATAGTTAGCCCAGCTACCTCAGTTTTGAATATTGATTTTTTGATCTACATGGTTGAGATGATCAACATAGAACGAGCTTAAATTTATTGAAGTCTTACAATGGTATGCTTGGGATTGGGTAGATTTTGCAGATGGTAGGTGGTAGCACCCATCCATCGACTGTGGGCGGCTTCACTCAGTCGCTGTGACGTAGCCGTGGGACCCATAGCTTGGTGTCTTGCAATACTTGCTTGACGTGCTGAAGCTCGGCGGCCAGATGTTTTCTGTTACAGATCCCTTGTGCTCCCTGAAACAAAGATTTATAAACGGTAGCTAACTGTGAAGAATTAACCATCGATTCACCATTTAAATATCGGTTGGTATGGGTCTTTTTCCTATACACAATGTGACCAGTAGTGTTATCAGGATTGCGGATGACTGAAACAATTTAGGAAAGCTAAAGAATTATTTGTCCCTAACTCCATTGTGAGTTGTATTTTAGTTTATGGAGTGCCTTAAAATGCAGTTGCTTTGTTAGATGGTAAAATTGTGGGAGTGTCGTCTACGTACCGCTTGTAGAATCTTGGATTCACAGGAGCAGTAAGAAGGGCTTTCATCCTCAAAGTCCTCCATGAATATGTCAGCGACTATAGGAGATACAGGTGAGCCGATGGCCACACCGTTATCTTGCTTGTAGAACTATTTCTTCCTCAATAAATAGCCAGATGTGAAGCATTGTTTGAGTAATACTGCACATTCTGCAGGCATGTTGTTATCTTCTAGCTTCCTAGTTACAATTGAGATTCGACGTGTAACATTCGCCCAAATATTAGAATATCACGTTTCAATCAACCACTTAATGCTATTACTTATTGTGTAATCTACATTTGTACTATACTTTAAAAAAATTTAAAAGTCCATACTAAAACTGGCAAGTATAGAGATGGTATAGCGGAATCCAACAGCCTTCTACGGTTTGTCACAAAATCTTCTTGCAAACCACACTCTTCTCTTATCACACAATTTCTCACTCTGTCATTTAGATTCAGACCTAACATACTCCTTAACGACCGCAACTTTCACTACCATACGTTAAAACAGGGAACAACACAGCATGGTGAATTGCCATACGTACCTTTTATGACATATTTTGACTCTTCACAATAGAGTGTAGGGCCCCATTTACTCTATTTCCTGCGTTCACTCGTCGTTCTATATACTTATCACATCTTCCATCCCTGCTAAATATGCAACCCAAATATACAAACTCATCTACTTGCTCGATCAACTCCCCTTCTGTTCTTATTTCACATATCGTTTTACTTTCTTCTCTTTCAAAAACCATAACTTTCGTCTTAATTGTGTTCACTTTCATACCCCTTTCTTTTATTGATCTGTTCATTAATGTAACCGTCATTTGCAACTCGGCCGCCAACGACGCAGGAATAACTTGATCATCGGCGTACAAAAGGCATTTGGCGGTTAACTCACCCATTCTTAATTCGCATTCTTTAAGTTTCAAATTTTCCAAACAACTGTCCATAAATAAGTTGAACAGCCACGGGGAAGCCACACAGCCCTGTCTGATACCTTTATGGATGCCAAACTAGTCCGGGTAGACCCCTTTGATCATAACACAAGCATTAGAGTCCCTATAAAGATACTCCAATGTCTGTATCACGCCAACGTTCAACCCAAATGACTTCATCAAAAAAAAAATAGTACCGTTAGAATTACCAGCTTTTGTTGCTAGTAAATCTAGCCATGCTCTCTTCTTTGCTTCAACTTCCATACGTATCTTATCATCCCACCATAACGTATTATTTTTCCTTTCATTTCTTCTCTTACTAAAACCACATACTTCGGTAGCTGCATCCACTAAACCTTTCTTAACATTTTGCCATACATTCTCCAAGTCTAACAAATTCATACGTAATTCATTCAAACTACTTATATTGACTTTCAGGCTACATTTGAACTTTTTTTCTCACCCACATCTTGTAACCTTTCTGTTCTAATATGCTGTAACGCAGTGGTAGACACAGATGAACGATGGCGCCAACGCCTGAATAGACCATTAATTCGGCATAAAACCAAATAATGATCCGTTCTTACGTTAGAGCCCCGGTAAACCCTTGTATCCACCACTGCGTCCCTCATTCTTTCATCAACAATTATGAAATCTATCATGCTTCTATCATCACCTCTTTCCCAAGTATACATGTGAATCCTCTTGTGGCGAAAGTGTTCGTCACAAAAAGATTCTTTTCCATACATACGGTGAGGCTTTCACCATTCTCATTTATACTTTCATCACCAAACGTTCCCAATATCCTTTCATAACCAAGCCTCCTTACCCCAACCCTTCCATTAAAATCTCCTAGCATAATAACATTTTCATTTCCCTTACATTTCATTAACACCATCCTTACCATTTCCCAAGACTGCTCTCGGATATAAGTGGGCTTAGACACGTCTGGGGCGTAGACCCCACATCTTTAAGCCCACTTTCATTCGTATCCATAGCAGTCTTGCTCTTACACATTCATACTTTTTCACACATTGGCCTATTCTTTCTGAAAGGATGATACCTGCTCACTGGCATGCCCGCTCGAACTCATCTACACCAGACCAGTACGCGGTATACATGCCATGTGCAGTGACATCCTTCCCCTTCCGTTTCGTCTCATTTACACATAACACATATATTCCTCTAACATACATCATATCGCATACTTCATCCATTTTATCATTCATTGCTCCACATACATTCAACGTAGTCAGACGGGCCTCCGCAATCCACTTTTCGCCCCTCCGGGAGACTGAACCTGACGGGTGGCGAACCTCATTAAAGGGGCGACGGGAACTCGGGCGCCATTTCTTTTATTTGATTCCTCGTGGTGTGAAATATGAGGTGGTATATTTTACGTCGCTACCACGGCGAGGAGCTGAGTCTGTGCTATCGGCTTGACGCTCATTTAGCACCACCCGCGGGCACGTGTAGGGTGGGCCTAGGATTAGGTGATCAAAGCATACGGACGAGAGCGACTTATCCCTCTAAATTTAAAAATTTAAAAGATTACTTAGTAAAATGTTAGCTTTCTGTAAGTCATTATTTTCATGCCGTAGAGCTTTAGAAATAGGATTAATGATTTCAAATAGTGAATAAAAAAGGCGATGAGAATTATAAAATTGTAGCGCTTTAAAATGGTAACAATATTTTTTAAATTCATCACCTTCGCCTTTGTAGTGGAAATTAAGTTTAGTCGGTACAAAGTTTTCATTAGTAACATAATTCCCCATCAAAATAATTTTTCTTTGACTGACACCTTTTTAAGGCTAAGTTTATATTATTTACATGAATCGTTACTCAGTATTGGCAAGCGTTTAATACAGACATTTTAATTTTTAATTAGTTTTAATAATGAAAATTTTAATCAAAGAAAATATTAAGCATTGTCCTTACCGTCACAGTTACTGCGTGAACCATATAATTTACATAAACTCTGATAGTCAAGCAGCACTGCTAGCGCTGAGGTCAAACTTAGTGAACTCGAAGCTAGTTGGAGACTGCGTGCACCGTTTAAACGCCCTGGGATGTAACAACAGGGTCGTATTAAGATGGGTTCCGGGTCACGAGGGTATTGTAGGCAACGAATTTGTCGACAAACTTGCACGGGAGGGCTCAAAGTGCACACAATTTGGACCTGAGCCATTTTGTGGAATCCCAAGATGCCTAGCCCGATTGACCCTTGAAACTCTTTATTAAAATACTCTAAAACCTTAATCCGGGCTTTTGATTGTAAATTCGCCTCAGAAGCCCTGGGATTAAGTAAAAATAAATTGCGCATTCTGGCAAGAGCCCTAACTGGACACTGTTTTCTTAAAAAGCACACGTCCATCCTGGAACTAAGCAACTCAAGGATGTGTCGGTTCTGTTCCATAACGGAAGAAACGCCTCTACACATCCAAAATGATTGCGGACCCTTAATGCGCGAACGTAACACTCATCTGGGAAACTATATACTCCGCCCAGAAGAAGTGAAATTGCTCACGGCTAAGCAACTCTTTCTATTCATTGAAGACATAGGGCTTAGCCGTGAACTATAGCCATATCAGCGATAACAATAGATCTTATAGGTCGCAGTGATACTGGTCTCTTTCCCTAGACCTGCATAGCTGCTCGCATATATAATAATAAAAAAATACCGTCACAGTTACAACTTGCTAAATTGCATGCATTATGTTTTGCAAAATTAAAATAAAATAAAATCAAATTATACTTCCTCTTTTTAAATAATATTATTTAGTAATTTATAAATTCTGCAATTTATCCAGGGAATTACCAAAACTAATTTTATTAGTAAGTAGAAGTCAATAAATATCCTGGATAAATTCGTCACTTTCATGTACATTTGCAATTGTATTCTAAAAATTTCTTTGGTACAACAGATGTTTTAGCGAAGAACTGGGCGTTTTTTGCAAGCATTCCAAAAAAAAAACGTAACTAATGAATGTTTGTCTTCATTTTAAATTATTTTATGCCAAGATTCCAATAAATCTGTGATTCTGTGAGGTACTCCTTTTATTTCGGCGTTGACCTCTAAGTGTCTTGTTGGAAGTTGGAACAGTTTTTATCATATTTCTATATATTTATGTAATAGCGCATCATATTGAAACTACTAAATATGTTTGAATGCCGTTGCCAAATCTGTTGCTTATACACTAGGTTAACAATTAAGATAACTTTTATCCCCATAAACCATATTACAAGCACAATTTCACATTTATAATATTAGTATGGGTTATCAATATTGTTTTACTTTTACAGATTTCCAAAAAGGTAGGCACAATTGTGCAATCGAAAAAGTTCGTTTTGGTACTATGAGCTTTTTTATTTCTGGTGTTCATGTACACCAGATACTACCATGCAAAATTACAAAATTACAGCTCCTTAGATTACCAATAGTCTCTACGCTAAGCCACAGACAGACGGACGGACTTGATGTTACTATAAGGGTTCCTTGTTGTTTTACTACGGAACTCCAAAAAGACTTATTGCGTTTACCAACTCAAGATTTCAGACGACTTTATTTCTTCGAGTGCGTTTTGCTTATTGTTTTTATTTACGCTTAGGGAAATTATCAATTTAAAATATCGATATGGTAGCATCGCAATTAATTCGTCTGTCTTACACTGATAACTTTTTCTATGTGGATTAATTTTACTTCTAAGGTTGCGCAAAATGTAACAACGTTGGAGATTTATATTTGTGTGTCTATGTAGTGTTTCCTCGCCCCGCACCAAAAGTGACAGACTTTCTTGTTTGTAGTATTAGGCGCATTACTTGTTCTTTGGTTGAATTGTCTAGGTCATAATCTTTCAAGAGATTTGTAATATATCACATCACTAAGTGAAGAATTTTGAAACAAAATCTGTGGAGCAAAATACACGTCAGAATAGATTGTATGATCTAGAACCTTTTCTTCTTAATTGGTGAATCGTAACAACAACAATAATCTATGTCTGATATGAATTCAGAATCAAAGAGTATAGTAACTGACTGGTAACTGACATGCGTAGTATCCTCTTAGTAGTCTGTGTAACTGACTAAAGTGACGTATCGCAGACGGGTGATGGCGGATTTGGTCAGCCGTTTTGGTGATCGTATCTTTTATAAAATGTCTTGACTAAACAAAAAGGTGATAAAGTAACAACTCATAAAAATCAAATGACTTTCATAAAGCATATCTTTTGGTGCCCCTATGAACCTCTTACATTATTATGAGAAAGGATTAGTGTCAATCCCCATCAACAAATGGTGTATTAAAGCAGTGGGAAGTCGTCATGTGAAGAAGGTTATGACTTTTAGTTTTGAATTAAAGTGGGTTTAAAATTGTGTTTGTGTTGTGGACGAGTGACACATTTTATCTGGTAAAAAGATTAATTCAGTATCAAAATGGCGGACCTCGAAGCAGTGCTGGCCGACGTCAGCTACTTAATGGCAATGGAGAAGTCAAAATGCACTCCAGCAGCACGAGCAAGTAAAAAAATCGTGTTACCAGATCCAAGGTAATAACTCTCATCAACATGCGACCTCTTGTCTAAAGAAAGTCATTACTGTTTACAGTAGAACGTATCTAAACTAGGTACTTGTTTACAAAATTGATTTACTCCTTCATACTGCATGTTGTCATATAATATGAGTACTAAATATTCTTGAGCTACTTGAGAATATTATCTTAGAGGGAGTGAATAAGAATTTACGTGTTGATGGTAAGTGAAATATCTACTAAAGTTAAGGTCCTCCATTGAAGTGTGCCTGATGTTTTGATTAAGCAAATATACAACCAAAAAAAATAGGAAATAATTTTATTTTTAACACTACCTCATCAAAATCATGATTCTACAGTGATCAAAGCTTATGAATTCAGAAGCCACTTTTCGGTACATTTTTAGGCAAAAACAACTTTGTAGAATATAATGGAATAATTTTTTATTCAATATAGATTACTAGTAATTCTTATTAAATCATTTTCTTTACTAAAAATATTATAGAATGAAACAATATTATAGATAAGTACTAGAGGTATTTACCAAACCAATAAAGTCAAAAAAGTTTCTGGTAAAAACCAGCTAGAAAAGCAGGTTTTTTTTGAAAGTGAAGTTTTGCAATAATAAAAACAAAATCTAATTACAAAACTTATTCAAGAAACAACTCGGAAGCAATTACATCATTCCCAGGTTATTATCAACTGTGTATTCATTTATATTCTTTTAACCCCTTTTGTACAGTTTTGGTTTATGAAGAAAATTAAATTTGCTAATAGAGAGAACGTGTATTTTCTGGAACTTTGTTATAAAAGCATATACTTTTATAACCAGGTCCCAGAAAATATACAATTACTGACTCTTTGGAGTCTTGTGACTGGTATTACACAACATATGTCACTTTTTATTGAAACTACCATTGTGTTTGTGACCATACATTAAATGTTCATAATTGTACTAAGAGGTCAAAGTTAATATATTTATACTTTATAGCACTTATGGCCCTCTTCTGCAATACAACACAATCACATTTCATCTCGGAAAAATCTCATAAGGCATAATGAATGGAAGTAACTGAAGTAATATATAGCTGTCTTAACAGTGTGACTTCTTATCTTTTTTACAGCTTAAACTGTAGAGCTAAATCTTCTTGTTAATCCAAATATGTGGGGCCTTGCTGGAATTTTGTGTCGAGAGTAATACCAAAAAAAAAAAATAGTGGAATCAATGAGGTTCAATTCTTCCCCATTTATAATACATTGGTCTTCAAATTTTTTACATCTAGGATTGTAAACTTTGTACACTTAGCTTTGTTGACATTTGAATGTAACTTGTTAATGTTAAAGCAATATACTTTCTTTTTTTCTTTTCATCTTTTTTCATTTTAACAAAGAAATGTTACATCCACATTAGCATTTTATGATATACGTGAAGCTGTTATGCTAGTTTTGATTTAGCAATGTTCACTTTATCATATTTATTGCCATTTAACCCCATGGCTCTGACAGCGCGCGACATGTTATACTCCCGTTCGCTCGGGACCTTAATGGCGGGAAAATTTGTAAGTTAGAAAATTTTGCTATATTTTCACTTTGAGACAATATTTATGGATAAAACTTACAGGATTTCTTGTTGAATGCATAAACTATCGAATAAAATTATTTTTGGTTCCTAGAAATTGTAATAAAACACATAAATTACCCTGTATAGAATAGTAGTAGTATATACTTCAATTTTAGTGACAAAATTACTACTAATTTGAATTCTACACTTTTGTTTTTGGAGAAATTTATATGAAAATGTTTGGAAATATGTATATTTTTATGTTTTATATGTTTCCATTCGTTACTCATACCAAAATATTAAAATATTAAAAAATTAAAAAAAAAAAACAATAATAATATTTTATCTGTGTGACATTTAGAACAATATTTCAAAAATAATTATGTGTGAATTTGAAATAAATACAACGTCAAGTTATTTGAAATATGTAAGAAAACTATTTTTACTTACATTTTACACTAAAAATAAATGAGAATTTGAAAAATAACACATTTATGACCCAACCGCCAAAATGGGTCTTCCAGATTTTGAAGTACTTTTGGCAATTTACTTTTCACTTTTTATACCACAAATTATATATATATATATATATACGTATTCACTATATTACAAGGAATATAAAAAAGTATAATACTTTCGTTTTTAGTCCAGACACAAATATAAAATTCTATAAAAAAGACGGAGCACCTTCATCAAAACGACACGTAGAACGAAAGTTCAGAGTGATTTTTTTTTTTTTTAAAGAAACATTGCCAGGTTATGGTTTAAAATAAAAGAGCATATCTTTGTCTTTGATACTATTATCTATTGCATATTGTCTTTGGTTTTGTTTTAAAGGAAAAAATAGTTCTGATCCGACCTGATCTAATTCGACCCGTACCAGAGCCGACGTAAGGTAGGTATTGTATGATCTGATTAGATCGGTAGCCGAGTCAATGGGTTAAGTTTAAAAATTTATGAGGTATCATCAGCAAATAATACTTATCATTATAGTTACACCTACTAGGAAAGTTATTGGCTGTGTTTGGCAGAAAAAAGCACTAGCAAGCGCTTGTAAGCAAAATGGCGATCGAAAGCGGTAAACGCTGTCAAATCGTAAGTAGCTATTTTCCTCTAGGACACGAAGTTAGTTTTAACCGGGGAACCTAACCTAAATTAAATATATGTTTGTAAAGTATTCATATTAAAAACTTACCAATTATGAATTTTTAATAACATGTATAATATGTTTATTCATGTCATTATATTACTTAAAACTAATATTGCACAAAACAACTTATAAACTCTACTTCAAAACAAACAAATGGTGGATTGTGTCAGCGCTACTGAAGTTAGCTAATGTGTCCTGTCCGAAAACTGTTTAGTTTCGCCATTTTGCTTACAAGCGCTTGCTAGCGCTTTTTTCTGCCAAACGCAGCCATTAATATAGAACTTAGACCAGTAATATGGTAATAGGTTGAGAATTGACCCATTGATATTAATAATAACTTTCTGTGTTAGAAACTCCCACAGAATTTACAGAATATATGTTTAAACAGCTTAACACCAGTGTCAGTTATCGAGTGTTCCTTTGTAAATCCTAATTAGTCTTTTGCCTTTTGTAAGAAAAAAGCTTAATATTAGACCCAAAACAATAATTTTTAAATTTTACATATTTTTATCTAATATTCGACCCAAAAACAATTGTTTCAGAAATTTTACAAAACTATAGAATATTAAATAGAACAGAATCATTTTTATTCAATATTGATTACATGTAATTCTTAATGAGTAATTGAGTAAATTTTACTACTGGTTCAGAAATAAACCTCTGTCCTGGGAAGAACTTTTTTTAAAGCATATGTTACAAAATAGTATTTATACAATTGTTATGAAGACAAATAGAAACAGCATGGTAGAGATCACCTCATTACCATGGTTTCCCATTATCATTATGAATCATGTCCTCTTTAGTAGTATAATAACCCTTACTAAACAATTTTTGTTTAACAAATATTATAAACCTTTTGATAGATAAGGTCTGCACATTTTCTGGGACTTTGTTGTAGAAGCATTTGTTGTATGAAGGGTCCACTGCAATAATGATGAATGTCCAAAAATTTTTGTAACTATAAGTAAGTATGTCATTCGGACACTTAATATATGCAGTTAATAATCACATTTACAGATTTGGCAATATCACTTACAGTCACCAGTACCAGTAGTCACAGTCACAGTACAATATCACCTTCATTAATACCTATTAATAAAGGAGAATTAAAATTTCCTGATTTAGCTTATCAAGACAAGCCTGACTATATCAACAGCAAAATATTATGACTTGCAGTTTCTGAAAAAGTTCTGTAGGCCTGAGGCAAAATGAGAAGATGACTAAACCAGTCATTTGGACAACTATCATTATTGACTGCAAATGCAGAGTGGACAGTGATTTTTTAATATTTATTTAGAATTATAATATTTTCATTTTGTTTATAATACCCAAAGAATTATTATTTGCCTAAGTTATAATATTATAAAACCTATCCATTTACTAGAATTAAAATAATTTTTTTTTATCTTTAAATCTGAGCTTTGTTTCTCACCATTTATAAAATTAAAACCTAATTATTTTAAAACAAAGAAAAAAGACATTTATCATTATTGCAGTGGACCCTTCATATAATATATTGCCCCATGAAAGAATTACTGACTCTTTAGAGTTGTGTAACTGGTATAACTAACTTGTGCTTGTTCCTAGTATTTACAGTAATGAACATCAGTTCACTATTTTGAATAAAACTATTTTTCATTTTGTTTACTTACATTAAATTTTCATAAATATATTGAGAGGCCATAGTTAATATACACATATATATTTCTTAAAATTTTTCTCTAAGGATTCTTATGGATCTGGGTTATAAATATGTAATATATACATAATAGACATTTACTATGTGGTGCTTACACTGCATAAGCAAATCACATCCTTCGACAAATTTGGAAAATACCAAAAAAAATTTATAGCATCTGGTAGGTATCATCTTGTATGTATATACTAGATCTAAAATAACCAGACCAGCAATGAGAAGCAGTGTCAAAAAACCAATATCTACATTTGATACTCTAATTCCGAATCTGAGTGCCAACTGTGACCATTGTCAATTGAGGCTATATGGTTAAAGAATATGGTATAAGTGGAAATAATGTTAAAAGAATGTTTACATAAAATATTTATAGATTGTTAGAAGATTGTAAAAGTACAAATTGAAGTACCATAAGAGTGTTTCAAATTAAAAAAGCATAAATCTCTGATAAAAAATGGTGTTGATTGAGTTTAAATTCAAAAAAAACGAGAAGGTTAAATTTTCAATGTATTTAAAAAAATATTTTTTACCAATTTCACAGAAAAGGCTAAGCCAATTGGAATGATTCTTCTTTTATTAAATAGGCTATACTTTAGAGATGTTGCCATACTTTGAAGAAAAATCTCCACCCCTAAGAGTGGAAAAACAGAGGGCAGTGTTTTTAATTTAACTGTTTAGAAGACATTGTAGTTGTTACCTTGGACTTGCGATATTCCTCAGTCAATTCAAAAGGGTTAAATAATTGAACTTTTAACTAAAATGTGCAGTGGCTTTGTAAGAATACCAACTACAAATCAAGATAACAAATCAGGAAATGAGCTGCAGCACCTTCATAACAATGACTTAAATAAAAAATAAAAATAAAAAATACTGCGGTTGTCAACCCGCTTGCCAAGAGTGGCAACTATGGCAAATATCCTCCCTATGAGGTAATCTATGGGGAGGCCAATGTTCAGCAGTGGACTTCATAGGCTGAAAGGGTAATAAATAAGAACCGTCTTCATACAAAATCCACATAATAACTTCTGAAGTTTGGGCTTTAATTCTTCTTTCAATTCTTTTAAAAGGCTTTATGATATAACCCTCAACAAAAATGGGATACTGAATAATTACTTGTTTCTTGTTCTGGTAGTCTTTGTTTTCGTTTGAAGTCATTATGTCCTATATTGTCCAATATTTTGTCCCATTCGGAAAATTTATGTGTGAATGCGATCTTTCCCTTGTAGGCTCGATACATGCTGCATTATGCAGCGTGGTCTGGTCTACAGTACACGTAAAACCTCAAATAGCTGGTTAAATATGTATTAATGTATCCGCGTTAAATCGCGCAAATATAATGAGTGTTGCTCGCACCTATTGCTGTTTGCTGTGTATTTAGTTTCCGTTTCCGGCTGCCGATACTATCAGCGCAGTGATCGCCGCTAATGTGTTTCACGCTACGATCCCCCGCCGCGTCGGCACGGATTAATCTCGTACTTTGCGGGAACCGAACTAAGCTTGTAGTCGTATAGAATATTAGCTTTGATGGAATTGTTTTAGTGATAGTGCGTTGTTTAGCATTTAGATTGTCAAGTTTGGAAGCGGTATATATCTACATTTTTAAAGTTATCTCTATTGTCCAAATGCAGCGTGCATTTGCCGATTTAGTACATTGAATGTTAACAAACAGAGGGAGAGAATAACGATTTCTTATATTTACGCGAACACTACACATTGATTAAAACTATTTTTACGGATTTTGTCGTGTTTATTTTACTATTATTTTTAATTCCCGACGTTTCGGGCGCTTTCCAGCACCCATGGTCACGGGGGGGGGGGACATGGTCCCCGATTAAAAATAATAGTAAAATAAACGCGATAAAATCCGTAAAAATAGTTTTAATCAAGAGGGAGAGAACTTAGGCAATAATATTATTAATACTCGGGACTTTTGTAGATAACTGTATTAATTAATAATCAAACAATAATACGATCTCCAAACCTACCCTCAGAAATTTGTGATTTCGGCAAAACCTCTAAACTAAGAGAGCTCATCTAGCAGTAATTGCTTACAAGCTAATGTAAAAAAAAAACTATATCAAATTTAGAATTAGACAAATTTTACCTCGAACTTGAAACAAAGAAGACCCCGCAATCCGCAATCAATGTGTACGTATCAATAGATTGCAGTGATCACATACTATGTGGTGGTCTGTCAGGTCGTTTGTTTCTCTATTTAAGAAAGGCATGTTTTTGATTCCTATCTGTATGCGTTAACACTCGTGTAAACGGATTAACACTGCAGCTATATTATGGTTGCGGCACCAATGGGTTGGATCGGCCGCTCTCATAGGATACCATCGTGAAATACGTTTCTGCGATCGGCCACTACTAATCGGCTACCCTCTCCATGGTAATGAGGCATTCAATCTTAATCCTCAGCGGTGAGAATGCATCTGCATTTTGGTTCTTAATTGAACATAGGTCACAACATTTACTAACACGTGGACTGTGTGCTCATTTGTTACCCTTATTATATAATACAAATTCCTTTACGGTATGTAATTCAGTGGCGGATTCACTAATTTGCCGCCAGTAGGTTATTAAATTTTTGCCGCCCCTACCGACTTCTCATCATCATCATCATCATTACAGCCCATCACAAGTCCACTGCTGAACATAGGCCTCCCCCAAGGTATGCTACAAAGCACGGTCCTGAGCCACCTGTATCCATCGACTTCCTGCATGTCTTACCAGGTCGTACTCCATCTAGTGGAGGGTCGTCCTACACTACGCCTACCGGTACGAGGCTGCCACTCGAGAACCTTTCTTCCCCATCGGTTATCGGTTCTTCGAGCTATATGGCTGGCCCATTGCCACTTCAGCTTACTAATCCGTTGGGCTATGTCGGTCACTCTGGTTTTACTGCGGATATCCTCATTTCTGAGTATCACGCAGAGAAACTCCGAGCATAGCCCTCTCCATAGGTCGCTGAGCGACCTTGAGCGTCATCATACGGTCAGTAGTGAAGGACCACGTCTCAGATCCGTAAGTCATCACTGGCAACACGCACTGGTTGTACAATCTAGTTTTAAGAGATTGAGGTGTATCTGACGAGAAGATGTGTCGTAATTTCCCGAACGCTGCCCAGCCGAGTTGAATCCGTCGATTGACCTCTCGGTCGAAGTTGGACTTACCTAGTCGGACTATTTGTCCCAGATAAACGTACTCGTCAACAACTTCGAGCATAGTGCTCCCAACAACTACCGGCATAGGTGTGATATGGACATTAAACATGATCTTTGTTTTGTAAATGTTCATCTTAAGACCTATCCCTTGGGAGACACCATTGAGGTCATTGAGCATAGTGCTTAGGTCCTCCAGCGATTCTGCCATAAGGACTATATGTCGGCAAATCGAAGGTGAGTGATGTACTCGCCATTGATGTTAATACTGTATCCTTTCCAGTCCAGTAGCTTTAAAACGTCTTCCAACGCAGCGGTGAAGTGTTTCGGGGATATAACGTCACCCTGTCTTGCACCTCTCTGCGGTTGGATAGGTTTCGAACTCTGGTTCTGTACTTGGATAGCCATCGTAGCCCTACTGTACAAACACTTCAGCACTTCGATATACCGACAGTCAACTTGGCACCGCTGAAGGGACTGTAGCACCGCCCAAATTTCGACGGAATCAAAGGCTTTCTCATAGTCCACATATGCCAGGCAAAGTGGCAGATTGTACTCTTATCGACTTCTACAATTCGATTATTTCTTGTGCAATCTTAACTAAATCTTTGGGTTATAAAAATAATCTGGAAATTGACGCATCGATCCCCTAGTTCACAGTCATGTATTACAATTTTTTTGTCAATGAAATTGTAAGTTTATGATGTGCACTATCGTCTTAATTACACCACCTTTTTGCCGTTATTAGTATGATCGTGAACGAGCGGATCAATTTGTCAGTTCCTACATTATTTTTAAAACCCAAAGATTTAGTTAATATTGCACAAGAAATAGTTTCTGGGTATATTTCTGACATAATTAAAGCTCAATCATATACCTACTAATAAGGCGGGTAAAGGTATGATTTTAATACTACTTACGTACATTCGGTAAATGCATAGAGAATATAACGTGGTTATATAGTCGTTGGGTAAATGTAATGAAGAACTTATTGCGCTTACAGTTTAAAAACAATATATTTAATTTTCTGGTGACAATCCAGCTGATGATGATGAGGATGAAATTCAATAAGTTAAGTTATGAAAGTTTTGCAATTCCATTTTGCGGGAATTTTATTCGCAAAATTATCAATTATATCGTCGTATAAATTATTGTACACTAGCTGACTATGCACAAAATCGCTAAGGTGTTTAGCTTTTTTTGGCTTAAATTAGATCTTAAATAATCTTTCACCCGTTTTGAGGAAGAAAAGCTTCTCTCACCCGAAAAATTCGCTGCTAGTGTACATAAAGCCATGCGAACTGCTGTATTAAATGAAGAAGCGACAAACTTCTGTGCAACATTCAGCAACCGCTGTTGCCACTAAATTGTGTGATTGAGTGAGCAGAGCAAAGAACGAATAGATTTTTGAGTCCCGAGATAATGGGAGTAAAATATTTCTTTAGCTTTCCTTTTAAAATTTAAATCTCTTTAATTTGTGTAAGATATAAAAAAAATTGCCTGAAATTTGCAGCCACAAAAATGTGCCGCCCTAGGCTCCAGCCTACTAAGCCTGCTGGTAAATCCACTACTGCTATAATTATACTGGCTCTGTAATACCTTGAAGGGGAATACAGGATAGGATACACTGCTGTACTACTAAAAATATGTAGTATAATCCATTTTTCATTCTCTTGTAATTTTAACGCGTGTGGCGATGCGGCCGCCCATCATTTCTGAGAGGGTTTTAGGGCAAGGAATTGTCCGCCGCGCTGCCTTAATGCGTGCTGGCGAACTTCACGTGTCTTCGGAAATATATTTTTATTTTATTTCTCAGAAATGCAGGTTTCCTCACGATGTTTTCCTTTACCGCCGAGGACGTGGTATAAATCAGCACTTAAAATTGCAATTAACAATATCATTGGTGCCAGCGGGTATCGAACTGGTACTGTGAAATTTACAGCAAGCGCGAACCGCGTGAGTTACCTCAACTACCGTGTTTGGTAAGAGGCAACTATTGAAAATGTCAGATAAATAACAAGAAGAATACTTATTGAAGGTCATTTAAGCTTTATCACTGATTCGGAAAAAACCTCTATCCTGGGACGAACCAGCAAGAAACCCAATTATTTTACACAATTAATATGAAAACATTTAGAAAGAGCATGGTAGCGCTCACCTCATTCTCAGGGGTTATTACTATGGTATGCCCTCACACCGTTAAACTCTAACTCATACGTTACGAAACACAAAAGCAAAGAGCTGAGGTAATTCCTCATCATCCGCGGTCTCACACGTCTACCATGCATTGTTTAGACACTTACACCACTGCCTTGCCTTTGGTGCTCCTTAACACATCCCATGGCGACAACTTTAGACATAATCGGAAGTCGACAATTGTGCCCTAATTCAAGTTCTGCAAGTGTACGCGTTAATACATTAAAAATCCGTTTTTTTTTTTTTAATAAATTTTTGTCTTTTTACGTAGTAAGAGTCATGCTGCAGCACGTATTTTATAGAGCACCGGAGACTCTTTTTACTGGAAATGAGGCATTGCATCTTAGTCCTCAGGTTTGACAACGAATCTGCATTTTAATTCTTAATTGAAGACAGATGTAGATGTCTATGGGTAGCAGCATACTCGTATATTCAGGTGGACTGTGTGCTGGCTTGTTACCCTTATTTTTTTAAATGAGGGAAACCTTTACATTTACCTGCATCGTTGGGACAAGGACGGGATATACGCACCCACTAAAACCTCATGTTGTTCCACTTTTGCCGCATATTGGCAGGGCCCGAGAACGCTTATTAGACCTGTGTCGATCATTTTTCGTTACCCGGGTCGATTATGACCCACTCGTATGGTGATCGGATTAAAAATATTCATCGGATTAATCATTTCGATCATTTAGGTCGCTGCTCGTTTGCATACTTTGTATGACCGAATTAAGAATGCTGAACGGGTGCTATAATAGTAATAATACATACTACGATTTGTTTATTGGTTGAATTGTGTGTAAACGAAGGAGACAGAAGACATTTTGTTTATTACGTCGTTGTGTGATTGATTGCACGATTCGATCGATTATATGTATGTAAAAGTATGCAAAAAAAGTAGAATTTGGTTTGTCTTTGTCACCTTGAAATCAGGTCAAATAAGATCGTATAATCTTTTAGAGATCCACGATTCGATCAGGAGGAGATCTCGTATACAGGTTGCAATCGAATCAAAAAGATTCGATCAAACGCGATCGACACAGGACTAATGCTTATGCTCACATCTGCGGCCCTACTAGCGCCGGCCACATCAATACGGCCTCTCCCCGGAGAGGGAATACTCTACCTTAATTTTTTCACGCACGACCCACAAACATAATGCGCGCCTTTCTTCGTGGGCTCCAATGCTCTACCCCTGCCACGACTTGCGCACCGGATCCCTTCGATATCAATATCCGGAGGCCATGAGGTTAGAAAAAACGAGCTCTTGGAAGCCTGCCTTTGCTGACCCCAGCGACATCTGGTCTATAGCTCCGCCGCCGACTAAGTTTCGGCCGCTGAGTATAGGTAGAGAGGAACCCCGCAATGCCGACACATGACCGTAACATAGTGCATGGGTACCTGATATGAAGGGATTATACATAATTTCGGTGTTCCTGAGTCAAGCCAGGACTTCAGTCTAGGAAGGCAAGATCAAACTGTCCTGAGCATTGATCCTATACAAATTAGCCCTTGCTTCCTTGTCTACAACAAGATAAAGGAGCGTTAGCATAGAACTGTGTTAAGAGCCATTGTTGTCATTAAACAGGCAGTCCCTTAGAGAATACATAAGCAAGCTCTTATGTGTAAGAGCCGTCCTTTTTGTAGATTATTTAACGTCTACATCTGATTGTGTACTACTACTTATAAGCTATATGTGCAATAAAATGTCGCCTAGCAACTTTAGAACGTTAAGCAAAACGTTAAGAAACCATTTTGTCAGTCTGGAGAGCATATTATGCCTTCTCTCTTAGAGTATACATAATAGTTTGGTTATGTATACTCCAAGCCTCCTGTATTCTTATAACTATTTTGGGATATGCATATAATAATCACCTTCCATAATCGATCTTTTCTAAAAATACTTTTCGGGTGGTATAGTTGTTAAATATTTAAATAGAGCCGTGGTAGCTCAGATGGTTAACGCTCGCTGTAAATATAAAAGAACGCGAGTAACCCGGGTTCGATCCCCGCCGGCACCAATGAAATTGTTATTTGCAATTTTAAGTGCTGATTTACCACGTGCTCGGCGGTGAAGGAAAACATCGTGAGGAAACCTGCATGTCTGAGGAATAATAAAAAAAATATTTCGAAGACATGTGGAGCTCGCTAACACGCATTGGGGCAGCGCGACGGACACTTCCATGCCTAAAACCCTCTCAGAAATGAAGGGGGAGGCCTGTGTCTGTGGGACGTATATAGGCTAGAACTTTACTTTTACTTTTATAGTTGTTAAATGATGGCTCCACGCCTTTGTTGTCGGAATACCATCCATTTGAACCAAACTTTTTGATTTGTTGTTTATATTGCGTACATCAAAGGAAGTTATTCAACGTTTGGATGAAATATAGGATAGGAAGAGACTTTGTTAACATCAGGGAAATTCAAATCAAGCACTGGTAAAAAATAGACTCCGTGGTCAAAATCAGACAACTTTTAGCGTTCCACTGTCTTACAAGGAACCATTATAATTTCATTCTTGCAGTCCATGTAAAAATGTATTTTTATTAAAAGTTGCTCAAATTATATAAAAATTTGAGAGCAAATTCTTTCGATGCCGGTCTCAGTTACAAGTAAAGAAAAATAACATATATTTATTTTCATATACTTTGATAGAGTTGGATTCGAATCCTCAGCACCGCAGCCAAAGATTTAGTCACCGTCTGAGTTGTCGTTTTATTTTTATTTTAGATAAACTAAACACTAATTTCTCATCGATTAAAAATATCTAAATTTGAATAGTAACTATAAACGAAATTGCTGAATCCATTAATATTGTAGTGTCGGGATGTATGCATATGTACGATTTAGTAATAACAACGCATACATATTCGATATACGCGAAGTTGAAAGATAAGAAACGGCCGTCGTTGCGGTAAAGATGTAATAGTATTTTCAATTTTCAGTATTTCTTATTCGCTTATAAAATTTTCTACATCTGTTGCGAGATCCACTAAATAATAAAATCCTGTTTGTGAAAGGTTCAATATAGGATAAAATTTAAAGTCGCTACACGCTATATCTTTTCGTAATATAATAAAAAGAGCATATATAAGTTCATTATTGAATAGGCTTTGGGTCTCGAGATGGTTCGTGTCTAAAGGTCCCGGGACTTCTCCCAAATTTGATTGTCTCGTGTCCTAGAATTTTCGCACGCTTTAAGAAATCGCAACGTAGCAATTTTATATATTTAAAGCTATTAAAATAATTTCTAAGCAAACTTTTGATAAATATGATAAATTGATAAATGCAATGCTAGCTACGAATCTCTTGATTGTAACCTAACACCCCCCAAAAAATTCTGAAGATACCGCAACAGGTGAAAATGCATTAACACTTCCCAACCAAGCTCTCTCAATTTTTGCCGAGTGGCCAAAGATGTGTGTGGTCTGGCGTTATCATAATGAAAGACCACTCCTTTTTCTGTTGATCAATTCCGGCCGTTTTTTCTCAATTTCTTGCTTGAGTCTCATTAGTTGTTGGCAATAGATATACGAATCGATGGTTTTGCCCTGCGATTAAAGCTCATAATAAAGATGCCCTTCCAATCTCGCCATACGCACAGAATCACCTTGTTGAGTGTTAATCCGGGTTTCGCTACAGTCTGAGAGAGAATCGCAAATGCGTACACGATTCATTGGGTTAAAAAAAGATAAATGACGGGATAGTCTTTTTCACTTATTCTTTTTCTTTTTTTTAATGTCCTACATGTATTGATATTAAAACTAGCCAGACACAAACAGTCCAACTAAAGAGATTTTTCTTTAATTTTATGCAAACAAAGTACGAAGTAACTTTTTCCCCGATGTATTACATGATCAGTGAACATCGACGTGTTTATGAAAACTATTTTATTTTCAAAATATTTAAATGTTGACTTAATGATAACAATATACATTTAATTACATTTTAATTAATGTTAACATTCATTTCTTCACAGCCTTTCATTCATTACAGCCTATGATAATATTAACAGCAGAGTCCACTGCTGTACATAGGCCCCATAATAAAATTTTATTTAATCAACAAAAAATTTAGCTGAAAGGCGATTTTATTAATATTACGGTTATAATTTTACTTTGGTACTTACAGTTTTAATTTTAAAAATGACTAAATCTAAAGAAGCCCGGAAATTTCAAGTACTTCCTAGAGACTTTCCAAACCTTAATTTCCTCCCTTCTCCCCTGCATGCATATTTGTCCAGCACATGGTAGTGTACATTTTCATGTATGGCCATTTTTTCCGAACATATACTATTTCAAAAGGTATCGATTATCGCTCCTGAAAAACCGTGGAACTGGTATTGAAAATTAATTAATCGATTCAAAAAATTCTCAATCCTATCAAATATTTTATTTTATGTAGGATCAGGTCAATTTCTTCTACAAATTCTACTTTATCTCTCTCTCTAAATTTTCGTATTAAAATAAGGGTAAAACGACCAGACACTTTACCTGATGGTAGTGCATGCTGTTGCTCATAGGCATACATTTTTATTATCGATAAAGAATAAAAATGATGATGCGTTGTCACTCCTGAAAACAGTAGCAATAATTTACGTACAATGCGGTTCACTAAGAATAGGAGCGTCAGTTTCACAAAATTAAAACAAATTAATATATAAACTTTGGCCTCTTCAATACATTTATGAATATGTAATGTACGTACACAAAAATAAAAGTAGTTTTACAAAAATAAGTGATATTCATTCTGTCATCAGTCATCTGTCATCAGTACCAGTTACTCGACTTCACCGAGTCAATAATTCATTATTGAGGCAATGTATATGCTTTTGCAACAAAATCACAGAAAATATACAAAATTTGACCTGCTCAAAGTTCTCACTCACGTTTCTATAAAAAGGGGTAATTATAATATTAATGATCTTATGGATGATAATAACCCCTTTGAAGCTATTTCTAATTTGTTTTGTGTTTAATTGTAACATACACGTTTTTAAGCTGTTATTTTTTTTAAAGTCCCGCTGGGTTTCTTGATGGTTCTTCCCAGGACTCTAGGTTTTTTCCGAACTAGTGATAAATTAAAAAACACGTTACTCAATATAAGCATTATTTATAATCTATTTGAATAAAAAACCAAGTGTTACCAAATCTATTGATATCATTAAAAGTTTTAAAGAAAAATTAAAAACTTTAAATTGACTGCTAAGAACATCAGAAAAGGTCATTTAAATTTTTATTTGTATAGCAATGTCTATTCCGGGGTTGAACACAGGCCTCCTATTGTTTTTAAAAAGGGTTTAGGACTGTCCGCTGCGCTATCTCAATGCGTGTTGGCTAACTACACATGCCGTCTATATTTTTTTCTTAACTTCTTAACGGTTTTCTCACAATGTTTTCTTTCATCGCCAAGCATGTGTTAAATCATTGCCGTACTCATAAAAATCAATCTTGAAATTCTTAAATTTTTTGCATTACTTTCCCTCTTTTCGCTAAATGACAATAGAAAGGGACAGGTATAGAGATGGACTTGACTCCCTCGATGGGTGATCGGTAACGCGACTTGTGATCATTAGGGTATCGCGTTCGAATCCCGAGGTGAGCCAATAAGTTAACTATTGAGTTTTTCTGTTAAGAAAATCTGATGAAACCCGGAGTCAGGTAGTAAGTAGTCGTTTAAATTGAACGCTGTTTTACCCCCGTGTCCCGGAAAGCACGTAAAACCGTTGGTCCTATGCCTTAACTCTATCCGGTCGTGTCAAATTACCGTCCTAACCGACTATGAAAGTGAGGGAATAGAAAGTGCACCTGTGCTTGCGCATACACTTGGGCACTACAATCCTGTCCTGTGCAAATGGCTGGTCTCCGTTGGGACTGACCGCCGTGACCGAAATTCGGTCTGGAGGATATTATTATTCTTGATTAAACCTTAATTTACGTAAGCGATAATCAACGACTATATAAGGTCGTCTGAAGTTAAATTTGTTTTACAATAAGAATAACAACAAAAAACTGTGGTTGCTCCCCATGAATCAATTTATGGGAGAGGCCTATGTCAGCAGTGAACATTGATAGGCTGAAATGGTAAATAAATATAACACTTACTTACACAAATCGCTTTGAGCAAAACTTGATTGTTGTTAGGTTGTTACAATTTAAGCTCTCTGGGAAAGCGAACGAAACATAAACTAAATGTTCCTCAAAGTAAAGTTTCAATATGATTTTATTTACATTCTATGTAGACTCGACTTTATAAAATAAGATTCCCTGGAACTTCTGCGTCTCTTGAATTTAAAGTTATCGGCCGGGGCGCAGGAAATTCAATCCCTACGAAGTGAATTTACCATTTTAAAGTTATTTTAATGTAAACATAGACTGCAAGGAATTTATCCTTAGAGTTTTGCGACAGTGGTACAATATTATGCGGTGCGTCTTTTGAGACTTAATTACAAGAAATTCTACATCTTAGTTTATTATCTTGAATATTTTAAATCGCAACCCGTGTTTATAAAATTGAAGTATAATTGTACTTAAAACACATAATTTCCAGGCACCCTTGTTACCAATCTATCTATATTTATTTAAGGTTTTATAAATATTATTACATACAATAAAAAATTAAATTCAAATTAGAATGCTTTTATTATGTAAGTAATATTGTTAAATTACATTATGGAACAGGGTATTAAAGAAAACTTTGCATAAAGTTGATATGGAGCCGTTAGTCATTTTATCTAGGCATTAGCCGTATGTTTGAGTGCATCGCACTATCGACCGGTACACAGATAATTTCTCTGTCAAAGACCATTAATGATCGGCTCCGACTCTATGGTTGTTAGGATCAGACAGGCTTTGAAGGCTACAAAAGTTAGGATTCGACGAAAACCTATAGGAATCAAAAAGTATTATCTCCTGAAGATTCAGGGTATTCATTGGTACATCCTATAGTCGCCTCTTAGATGCCCACGTGACAAAACGGCGTGACGGATTCTCAAACACCGCCATCATTAGGTAGAGGAAATAATCACATCGTCTCGCTTACGCCAGATATAATATCGTAACCGGCGACGGACAGCAACGTAAACAATGCAAAACGTACGCTTTTTTAATATAATAAGGCTGACAAACGAGCACACACTTCATCTGATGGTAAGTGTCTGCTGTTGCCCATAGGCAACTACATATGCCTTTAGTTGAGAATCGAAATATAGATTCGTTGCCACCCGTGAGGACTAAGATGGAATGACTTGTTTTCAGTAAAATGCGTCTCCGGTTATCTACATTCACCATACGAAACAACACAACAGCGTGGAGCTGCTATTTTACGCTGGTATTCTATGAAAGCGTGATCCCACCACGGTCGAGCCGACCAATTCGTGCCACAACCACAATATAGCAGCTTGGCTCTATCACAAATAAACTGTCAAGCGTAAAGCCAAATCTCCCTACAATGCTACAAGGTTTATGAGTTTTTACGGGCTGAAAAAGAAGAAATTATAAATTCCTAACACCCTGTCGCAAATTATTAGAAATGACCTGAAGCTACATAGGTTCTTACGTACATTAGACAGGACTTGCTCTAAATTAGTCCCTGCAGCTTAATAAAGTCTAACGATGAAAACGATTGCGGCCCTGATACTTTGGTGGAAGATACAAAAACGTGCTCTTTATGAAATTTCATGAAAAAATTAAAACGATTGAAAGCACTACCATGAGCAACATTACAAAGTGTACGCTTACAACTCTATAATGCCCTAAAATCTGTTAGTAAATTTGAACGTGGTTATTATTCTGCATCAGCCATGACTTGATGAGGAGTGTCCTGCCAAACAGTCATGAATGTATTTCTTGTAAAAGAGAAGCAGACTTCGGCCAAAGGACAAGAGTTTGTGAGTGAAACATTTTTTTGAATTGGAAGTACCGTTGTGTTTCCATTAACACTCTGCTCCAGATATCAAAGCACGTACAGATCAAACCTAGCTCAAGAAAAATGTTCCGAACTTCATAAGGACTGAAGACTGATCGTCATCACTTATCACAACCCGTTGGACTAAAATTTGTTGTCAGCAATAGAGGATATGGCCGTTTAAAACGTTACTCTCACTTTGGATTAGTCAATAAATTTCTAGAGATTACTAAATTCCACATGGAGACAGTGCGTAAATATGTTAATTAGTGGCCAGAGAGATCCAGAAAATAATAAGACCTGTATTAAACCTAAAGGCGGTCCCTTTAAGTAAAATTATTGTTTCTAATTAATTACTGAGACTTCGATAAATGTACATATTATTATAAGTTTTATTATTATTACATTATTTCTTCAAAAAAGACATGCATTTCATTGTGTAACATAACTTGTACTAGGTAACGTAGCGATAACAAATTGATGTGTTGAATACTAACATACTAACATCAAATGTTCTTAATCAAATTGAGATTTTATGATGAGATTGTTTGGGAAAAGCAGAAAAACTTCGTAATTATGCGTTAAGATTATCAGTGCATTTCAATATCATGTTGATAACTAATTTTGTAAATAGATATTACGAATAAAAGGCATTTGAAAAAAAAAATATGTGTTGAAAACTCAAAAAAAAAATGCAGCAGCGTCATTACTGCAACAGTATTGTTTTTGCATTGTTAGGTTTCTCACATAGTCTTTACTAAAACACAAATGAACAGTGTTGAAACACAATCACAAAGGGAATGTTGTGTCACTGAAAAAATTCCAGTTTAACGATAATAACGATATTTTCAATATTTCGTTAAGGTCGAAATCAAAATATATAACATACCAAATTGGCCTTTCTAAAGAACTTTTTGAAAGTAAAAAAACTGCGCTGTCGCCTCCTGCAGTATTGAAGAAATCCCTACTACGAGAGACCTTGTGGGAGCAGTAAGAAACTCACAAGTAGACTATGTGTTCATGTGTTGCGACAAATCTTTACAAAACAAATTTATCTACTTTTAAATTTATTACTTATTTAACTGGTCTATCTATAACTACTTATCCCTGTTTAGCCTAATGGTTAACTGAGAGAGAATGCCCTATGGCATTAAGTCCACCATATGTACTACTTTGTGCATGAAAGTATAAATAAATAAACTAAATCTATTTAATTTTGGAACACGATTGATTTGGTTTTGCTTAGTTTTAAATTTAAAATAGTAATTCACCTATTTACCTATTATAATAAAACAATGTTGAATACAAACTTGCTTTAGGGCCAAGTAACATAAATCTATCAACCCATCTGGATCCGTTGTTGGGATCATTGACAATAACACTATTAGATGCATCATAAGCGGCTCCAAAATGTCTGTCAAAAAGGATACAAACAGAAATAGTGTGTTTACTTTTAGTCTAATTTCGACCTACAGATGGTCAGTGTCAAAGCTTGACGGGTTGGTAAAAGCGCCGTTGGTGCAGTGATTATTTATTCGGTTGCGACATTGCAGGGCCGCGGGTTCGAATCTTGCACGGAACAAGCGTTTGTATGGCCTACAAATATTTTTCTGGATTGGGCTGGATGTTTGTCCCCGTGCAAATTTATGTGTGATGGTACATCACCATAATACCCGAGAAAATCCTTGTGTATATGACGTATTTTAACTAAATAAAAAGTTCTTTTGTTCTATGAACTGAGACCAAAGTAATACCTATTAAACAGAAAAAAATCAAGCTTGAAAGTATAAAAAATCACACCCGAACTGTTGTAAGATTTACTTTGAAAAATTGAATTTATTTAGTTTTAACAAGTCGAGCCATGCTGCAGCTATATTAGTAGTACAGTTGTAGCACGAATGAGTTGGTCCGACCCGGAAGGGACCACGCTCTAACCGAATACCAGCGTAAAATAAGAGCTCCAAACTGCTGTGTTTCGTATGGCGAGTGTAGAGAACCGGAGACCCTTTTTACTGTAAACGAGGCATTCCATCTTAGTCCTCACGGGTGACAACGCATCTGCATTTTGATTCGTAATCGAGGACAGATATAGATAACTATGGGCTACAGCAACCACTATCATGACTGTGTGCTCGTTAGTCAGCCTTATCCATATAAAAATATTCTTATGCAATTTAGTGAAATGGAATGTTTCCTTGTTTTTTATAATCATTTGTTTCTTCCGTTTCTCGATTTGTTCAAACAAATTGTATAAATAAAGCTACTCGTATCATTATACTTCAAACTTTTTGATCGTTCTGTCTCAAAAAGGCTTTGCATGGAGATACATTATTTTTATAATTGTTTAGCAATATATAATAATAAAAGAATATAAAAATCTTTCTAAGCAAGGATTTTTTTTATTCCAATAGGTAAAAAGCAAACGTAAACGATTGGTAGAAGCCAGCTGTTTTAGTACACAAGACAAAGCTTTGAACAAAAACAAAGGCTATAATTTGAATACAACGCCCGTGGAACAGCAAACGATATAATCAATTCCCATACACTTCGGTGCATTCTAGATTACCTTTATGTGCTACCTAATTTAGTTTTAAACAAAATTATGAAAATTAACTTTTGCAAATGCATAGTGCATCGAAAAATAAAAGTCCTGACTTCAGAAGCTATTGTGTGAAAATAATTTTACATAAACATAACATAAATAAACAGAGGGTTAGGCAGATACTACATACATCCATTTCGTACGATAATAACACACCTCTCTCGCCTTCTCCACGTTCTTATACCTACGCATACATGCTCGTCGGTTAAGGTTATTCCTAATTTGGCCCATTTTCAATAATTCGCCAATTTAGTCGATAAACTTTCACCTAGGACGTCCCTTTCCGACTCTTCGATTCATTTCTGCAACATAAATTTGCTTTGTCACTCTTTCCTCATTTATTCTTTCTACATGACCAAACTACCGAAGCATTCTTTTCTTAATCCGGGTCACAGCAATCTTGCAAACCACACTCTTCTTTTATCACACAATTTCTCACCCTTTCACTTAGATTCAGCCCTTACATACTCCTTAGCGGCCGCATCTCTACTGCATTTATTCTACCCTCGTGCTTCTTCTGCCACACCCAACTCTCACTACCATTGGTTAAATTAGGGACAGCATTGTGAATTACCAGACGTCCCTTTTTTGACACATTCTGACTTTTCACAATAGAGTGTAGAGCCCCATTTACTTAATATTTCTTGCGTTCACTTGTCATTCTATCATATCTCCCATCCCTGCTGAATACACATCCCAAATATGCAAACTCATCTACTTGCTCGACCAACTCCCCTTCTATTCTTATTTCACATATCGTTTTACTTTGTTCTATTTCAAAAACCATAACTTTCGTCTTATTTGCGTTCACTTTCATACTCCTTTCTTTTAAAGACCTGTTCATTAATGTAACCATCATATGCAACTTGGCCGCCGACGACGCAAAAATAACTTGATCATCGGCGTGCAAAAGTCATTTGATGCTTGACTCACCCGTTCTTAATCCGCATTCTTCAACTTTCAAATTTTCCAAACAACTGTCCATAAATAGGTTGAACAGCCACGGGGAAGCCACACAGCCTTGTCTGACACCTTTATGGATGCCAAACCAGTCCAAGTAGACCCCGTTGATTAAGCACTAGAGTCCCTATAAAGAGACTAATGCCTGTATCAACCCAGTGTTCAACCCAAATGACTTCAGTGTATGCCATAACACATCTCTGTCCACTCTGTCATAAGCCTTTTCCAAGTCCATGAATGCACAAAAAATTCTTTGGTTTTTGGCCAAAAACTTCTCTGCGATAATGCGCATGGAAAAGACTTGATCTTTACATCCCATTCCCTTTCTAAATCCCGCTAGCACATCCCAATTTTCCCACAATGCTAAGAAGGCTGATACAACGGTAGTTTTTACAGTCTTGCTGCGACCCTTTTATGCCCTTATATATTGGGACTATCACGGCTTTGCACCAGTCTTCCGGTACCCGCTTCAGTTCCCAACATAAATTAAACAAGGTGTACAGCAGGCCTGCCACCACTTCCTCTACAGCCCTTAGTATTTTGAAAGAAACTATCATATCTGGCTACGTTACCTGCTTTCATGCTTTTCACTGCTTTCATTATTTTGTCTATACTTATCTCCCTACTTCTTTCGGAATTTCTATTTCATTTAGTTCATACATCGTCTCCTCACTCATAAATACGCTTTCAAAATATTCCTTCCATCTCTTTAAACTCGAAACTTAGTCACTCAGAATTCATCCCTTTTCGTCTCTTATAGCATTCATTTTAGGCTGTTGTGAATTTAATTTTATGAAATATTATTTTCTTTTGTGATTTTGAAGTTGTTGTTACGTTTTAATAAACTTTTTTTTAAATAAAACTAATTACGACTTCCAACGACTATAGAAGCAAAGTAAGGCTATGGCAGTGTTAACTTCTAAAATAAAAAAACTAACTTTCAGATTTTTAATGGTATCACTATTAAAAGTCTGAAAGTTAGTTTTTTACTGATTAGTTTCAAATACAAAAAATATTACGAATTAGATTAAAATATTGCGAAAACTAGTAGTGTTTTAAGTTTTAAAAATATAAATAATCTGCATATACGTGTGTATGTATACATTATACACACACGCTTGTTCAAAGTAGGGAATATGGATAAAGAATAAAAATATATTGTTTCATTCATTATTGAATAATATACAAATACTGTAGATTGTCGCTGATTTTATATTTTTAAGGTACTTGTGAAAATGGAGGAGCGGTGTTGAGGGGCGTCATTTTGACTCCGGACTCCGGACCGACACATGAAATTAGGTCTCCGTCACGTTCGGGTTTCAAAAGTGGGCTTTAAAAACTCATACCTACTCGTAATTATTTCAAAAGAGGTAAAACTCCTTTGCAATAATATCCGACTTAATATGAAAAGAACGAAAATGGTTGTCCTCTCCTAGGAGTTACGATGTAGTGAGTTAAAAGAGGCGGACTGAAAAATTTCTTAAAATTACAGGGAGACAATTATTTAACTAATATGTTTATTGAAATAACAATTTCAGCGTTTATCAATTTTATAAAAATTGCACTTTTTAGCAAAAATTTTATACTTAGACACTTTATGTTGAGCAACAAATGATTTCTTATATTTTACGCGAACACTACACATTGATTAAAACTACTTTTACGGATTTTATCGCGTTTAATTTATTTGATTATTAAGTTCCGAAGTTTCTTGTGCTTTCCAGCACCCGTGGTCACGGGGGACTCCGGGTTTTTTTAATTAATGTTGAGCAACTAATTAGTAACTAACTTTTTGATTGTTTTTAGACGTTTTTATGGCAAAATATCATATGCAAATGCTAACTTCCAAAAAATGTTGGCCTTGTCAGCAATATTTAGGTCTTACTGGTCAGAGCAACTGATTAGCACATAAAAAGCACTAAATCCACACCTATTTTTGAGTCGGTTGGGATAGGTCGTTGAGGCTAGCTTCACGAACGAGAAGACGAAAAGAGAACGTGATTTCATAATTTCTGAGTCAATATTTCTAAACTCTTTATACCTTACCTATTTCTGTCACCTTGGCGGCAGTATACCAACTGTTCTGATCCGCTTAAAAGGAAATAAACAGCCTGCGTGACATTCGATTTTAATCATAGTCTCATGATGACAACTCATCGGTAACCCTCTACGCGTAAAGCATATTGCAGGTGGGCTATTAGTTCTTCTCTACTTTTAGCATTATAAAAAAATCAAACACAAACAGAGCAGCGTTGGACGGTTGAATGGTAGGCACATAGGTCGCTCCCGCAGTAAATTCGAATTGACGATCGTAATGCGTTAGTAAAAGGTGGAAATTTTATTTGACGCTTTTCCTCGTCGCCGGTCTTGGAAGTTTACATCTGGATTATCATCAATACGTCAGATGTAATCTATTTTTATTTCGCTAGCGATCAGAGGCTTCTCGGTACTCCCATTAGTCGACTTGTACATTACCCACGAAATGAGTAATAGAATACTCAATGTAATGAAGTACTTTACGCTGCTGTTGCTAGTAAACGCAAATATCAAAATTAAAACCGTGAACATACTAATCACCTTAAAGGCAGTGTAAATTCAAAAATTGTGCAAGCTTTTATATAATTTCATTTAGTAATTTCCCGTTTGTACGTATGTGTTAAATCCCGCAACTGAATTTTAAATTAGTCTCACCAGACCAATTGAGCCAAAATTTTGCACACACTTTAAGTGCTGGTGATACAATTTTATATTTAGTTTTGTATTTTTATTTTTAATTCGCCGCTCTGCTGTGGAAGATATTATATATATATATATATATATATATATATATATATATATATATATATGTATATATATATACATATATACAATCGGCGTCAAAAAAATCGCACATCCGAAAAAAATAATTTAAATACTATTTTAACACAACAGACCAATGGCAATGTTGTGGTTTGAGGGTATGTATATATATATATTTACAAACCCCTTGATATGAATATCAAAAAGGATAGTGTTTGTCAAGCAGAATATGTGGAGCTTGTTTTTACAAATATTTCATTTATGTTATATTTTATTTTTATTATATCATGTTAAAATCTCAAATTTTTTAGTTTACTAATATTTATATTCCGGCTCGAGATTGGACAAAGAACGTTTTAATTAATACCAAATTATTTAAGAACTCTCGCCGAACAAAAAGTTGTTGTTTTCGAAGTTTAAAATATTAATTAAGTTTTCGATTCTTTATTTAACAATTATTTCAGTTTAAACTAAGATTTTTTTTCAAGATTTTTGCATGTTCATGACATGATCACTTTAGTGTTCGACTGTAAATCGAACAGAATCGAATAGTGGCGATTACGGGAAATTCTCCTTACTTTACAGTATAGAGTAATATTATACAGTTTATGGGGATGATGGATTTGTCTTTTATCAAAATGGTGTATCGTAACTTATCTTGCTGTAAAATTTGTGCTCAAAAACTGTTTGTGTATTTATTGGGCTGTAACATTTACATATATATTTTATATATCTTGTGTGATTCATAACATGTATGTGTATCCCGTTAAAATATAAAAAAATATGAACAACAACTTCATAGCTTTTAGATTTCAGATGATGTAAAAAGGGTCCGACGCTGTGAATGTCCCATATAAAAAGTCTTAATGTCTGTCGTACAGTAAACAAAACTATAAAACATTTTAAGGTTGCGATTTTATTTACTGGATCAAACGACGTATTCGACATTGGGTACAACCAACTTTTCTCAATAATTCTTTAATTAAGTTTTACAAAAGTATTATATAAAAGTCTTTTTATTTGTTACAGTGTGCGGAGCGTCATGCACAAATACATGGAGAAAAAGAATGAAGTAAATTTTGACAAAATATTTAATCAAGTTCTAGGTAAGTATTATCTCTATCGTCTGTAGGTTTCGTATTTTTTGTAATATAAAGAGTGACGGGCGAGCCAAGATCAAGTCCTCTTGATGGTTAATATCTCCTGCAGCTCACGGATACCTGAGACTAATTTCAAATAAGAAAAGAAGAAGCAGATGTGACGACACTGCTGGGAACTAAGATCTTTCCTCGCAGACGTTAATTATAGTAGCTCTATTACCCGTTAATTCGGAACAATGTGGCAGAAATAGGGAAAGTTGATTAAATATTCATATTTTTCAAAATTTTCGTTTTAATGCATTTGTTAAGATAGAGAAATGTTGAGACTAGGACTAGATGCATGCGAAGCCAGAGAGTATACTCGTCTTTTAGTGTAAGATACATTCTAGTAATAATTTAATTTTAAATTCTAATGCGTCGTATACCATATTTTATTGGAACGGTCATACTTGACTGAAAAACTGATTAATTTATAATGTTTTCATTTTTATAAATGGAAAGAAAAACTAACTTTTAAAATTGACTATTTTTAATTGCGCTAAAAAGTTACATCGTTAAATGTAGGTAATTAAGATTAATTGTATTGCCGGAGAAATTTCATGTTTTTTAATAAACATGACTAGGAAGTTTTAACTGAAATTAATATTACGAGCACGTATGCGTAGATATATGGATGTAAAGGAGGCGAAAGAGGTATGTCAGGATCGTGCCAAATGGAAGTCCGTAGTCTCTGCTTACCCCTCCTGTGACAGGCGTGAGTGTTTATGTTATGTTATGTATGTACATTAATATTACGAGCCGGACGATATGGGTAGTAAAATACTCGTAGGCTACTTGCATTTCAAATTAAAGGACAATGACATCTATTTAACGCCTACTCTCTTCACCATCGTCATCATCGTCCCAGCAGCTCATCACAAGGCAACTGTTGAACACAGTAACCTTCCACAAAGCTACGCTACCTGCACAATTCGACTTCCTGCATACTTTATAAGTTCCTCACTCCACCTACTGTATTATTGGAAAATTTATGACAATAGTTGCATAAAGAAAAGTGTTACTAAAACGTACATAACATAATTGCCCATTATAGCAAAAAAAAACAAGATCTTAATAGTGAAACGTATTAATTTTATCAAACAGGACAATAAATTCTGGACAAAATGATTTATAGATAACGAAAAGTAGAAAGAGCGCACCCACGTCGAAAGTACAATGACAGTTATGACTGATTTTACGGTGAAAGCTGCTTAGTGCTTAGCTTTTAGCCCCTTTTAGCCAAGCTTTTAGTTATACATCATTACACTTAAAGTTTTAAACTTTTATCTAAAAATCTTCAATTTCATAATATACACACTACTATAGTTGTGTCAGTAGAAAAATTCGTTGTCAAGAAAATATGTAAGATTTTGATATATACTATTAAATACTATGGCAAATCATCATCATCATCATCAATCATCATTACAATCCATCACAAGTCCACTGCTGAACATAGGCCTCTCCAAAGTAATGACATAAAGCACGGTCCCGAGCCACCTGCATCCATCGACTTCCTGCCTGTCTTACCAAGTCGTCACTCCATCTAGTGAGGGGTCGCGCTACACTGTGCCTACCGATATGAGGTTGCCACTCGAGAACCTGTTTTCCCCATCGGTTGTCGGTTCTTCGAGTTATACGGCTGGCCCATTGACACTTCGGCTTACTAATCCGTACTATGGCAAACAATAAATACTGATTATACTATGGGGCAACAGGCTATAGATAATGCATGATGATATTAAAAATTACTTATCTTGTTAATTTGAAAATAAATCTTTTAGTAATGTTAATAAGTATTTTCTTTTACGTCAACAACACAATTTATTAAAGAATACCGTGTATTGACGGTAAGAATTTTCACTAAAATATATCATCGCGTGGGTGTTGTTAACAGGTGACAGACAGGGGGAGATGGGATGTTGCATCTTTCTGATTTATAACAGCTGAATAAAAAGAAATTGTGTTTGCCAACCCGCCTGCCAAGAGACTATAGCAAATATGCCCTATATGTATGAGGCAATCTTTGGAGGAGGCCTGTGGTTCAGCATTGGACTTTCGATAGGCTGTAATGGTAATATAGAAACGAATACTTGACTAAACTTTATAGCGATCACCTCTTCTTGCTCCTTGACCTAAGCTTAACATTTTCAAAGCTATGGAATTCGTGACTATATCTACAGATGTTTAAATTCGATTGAACAGACAAAGACAATTTAACTTATTAGATTTTGTTTAGTAAGTGAATATACCTACGATATAATACGTGTCTAAAATACTAAAACCTTAAATATATTCTATTATACTTAGGAAAAAAATGACGCTGGGTTTCTTGCTGATTATTTCGAGAACAGAAGTTTTTTCCGAGCCATGTTAAAAGTAAATTTTTTTTTTTTTTTTTTGCGCCCGAAGCAAATATGGGCAACCCTCCGGAAAGCGGGGGAGGGAGGCGGTGAATGCTCATAGCATACCACGCAGCCGGCTGCGTGGTTATGTGGAGACTTTTACCCACTAAACACCGCCTTTTAGGAAATGGCTTAACGATCTGACTAGAGATCTCTAAGCCGTATACGAACGCGACCCTCCTTGGCAGAAAGGAGGGCGCAAGCGGCGAAAAGCCGCTTAGAAAAGTGCCTAACTAAGGCAGATTAATGGGTGTGTTATGTAGGCTCGGCCCGAGCCGCCAGGAGGCAGTTCAGGTCAGCCGAAAGCTTGTTGGGGGGGGTCCGAGAGAGAGTTTCTCGGTCTGCGCACACTATAGCGAGTGTGGATAGGGGCTGCATAGGCAGCTGTCTCACGAATGAGATGATTTGGGTGGGACTCTGAGGCTTTGAAAAATCTCTCAGAGAGTGATTTGAGGAACTGCTGGATTGTTGGGAGCTCTAAGTCTCGATGTAGGTCGGCATTACGGACATAATAGGGCGAGTTAGTGGCCCTACGACAGAATAGATTTTGAACTATTTGAAGTTCATTGATAGCTTTGGGTTTAGCGTGTGCAAAAATGGGGGCCGCGTAGGTCATGACAGGTCGTATGCAGACCTTATATAGGGTTCGCTTGTTGCGGAGGGACATTTTACTGTGTCTGCCCAACATGCTGTTGAGCCTACCCATGTAAAAACGTGCGGTGCGAGTAACCTTCTTGATATGGGGCGCGAAAGTGAGCCTTGCATCAAGGGTGACGCCTAGGTATTTGGCTTTAGTTTGCCATGGGACAGGGGTTCCTAACATCCTGATTGGCGGAGTGGTGGTGAGACGGCGTCGTTTATATTCGAAGCAAACGGCGGAGCTTTTCTCCGGGTTTACGTCGATACGCCATTTTTGGAACCAAGCTCCTAAGTCGCTTACTGACTTTTGGATCTTGTTCCGAATCTGTGGTAGTGAGTTGCCTTTGGAGTATAGGGCTGTGTCATCTGCAAAAAGGGCTAGTTTGACACCATTCGACGGGATAGGGATGTCGTTGGTGAATAGTATGTATAGGAGGGGAGCAAGCACAGAGCCTTGAGGGACACCGGCTTTTATTTGACGGGTAGAGGATAGCGTGCCTTCGTGTCTAAAACGAAAGGTACGATCCTTCAGATAGGAGGCTACAAGGCGAACGAGACGATCTGGGAGGCCTAAGTCGTACAGTTTGTAGATAAGGCCCTCGTGCCAGACTCTGTCGAATGCCTTGGCAATGTCAAAGAAGACCGCGATGGTTTTTTGACGGCGAGGGTAAAAACCGCTGAGGATGTATTCCACTATGCGGTGAACTTGTTGGGGGCACGAGTGTTTGGCTCGAAACCCGAATTGTTGTGGGATGACAGTTACAGCCTATATACGTGCCACTGCTGGGCACAGGCCTCCGCTCATTTCTGAGATGGTTTTAGGACGGGAAAGTGTCCGCCGCGCAGCCCCAATGCGTGTTGGCGAACTTCCTAGTCTTCGAAATATTTTTTTTTCTTATTCCTCAGATATGCAGGTTTCCTCACGATGTTTTCCTACACCGCCGAGCACGTGGTAAATCAGCACTTAAAATTGCAATTAACGATTTCATTGGTGCCGGCGGCGATCGAACCCGGGTTACTCGCGTTCTGTTACATTTACAGCGAGCGTTAACCATCTGAGCTACCACGGCTCTTACGGTGTTAAAAGTAAAAAGTGACTTTTAACAAGAATTACTCTATAACTATGTTGAATAAAATATGATTTATATTCTATTGATTTGTTTGCTGTACATTTTACATAAAAGTAATGTATGTAATAAAGATGACGCTCGCTTTAACAATTTCCAGTCGAGTGTTCTATGTCCCATTTATTAATAATAATCAGGTTTGCAATTACAAACGTATCATGTGCTGCAATTTATTATCACAAATACGATAACGTTTTCGCTATATCATTGCCTATTGTATGATGTTTTTAATAAAAACAAAATCTGTCATTTTTACTATAGAACCACTTAATAATTGTGTGATTATTACCTATTATCGTGTAGTATATTTTATTTAAATTTGTCATGTTAATGAATGATTTTTTGAGAGAATAGGGTAACAAACGAGCACACAGTCCACAGTAATAATGATGATGATGAATAAAAATTAATCCTATGTTTTTTATTTAATTTGGTTCACAAAAGGAATGTAACGTTTACATGGTTCAGGTAACATAAAAAAGTAACTAACAAAATAATAACAGTGAACACAGTATGCAACAAGTGGACATGATGTAGATGTTTTCCTAAACCATCGAAACTGCAGAAATAAAATTTTGCTATAGACGACAAAATATCGTCAGTTATTAAAACACAAGGAGAAATGAACTTTAAGGATACAGATTTGTTGGTTTACGAAAGATTTTTGCCATAATTTTATCAAGACGCCGCTGTCGCAGGAAGATATTGTGTTACAACTTACAAAACATAAGAAGGTGAACGGAGTTCATTTATTTTTATAAGTGCCGTAAATTAAATCTAGGCTCGACGGTATTGAACAGTATATTACATGAAATTAAACCAACTTTACGAATATTATCGCGTTTAATTTTAACTTTTTAACTGCCGAGATTTCCGATGCTTTACAGCGCCCATGGTTACGGGGGGGGGGGGGGGGGGGTCGACGACCCACTTACATTATCTTGAAGTCTAGCAGTGGTATGCTTGGATTTGGATCTTATTTATTAATTATGGATCCCAAGACCAGTAACCATCCATCTTCTGTATTGAAATTAGGATGTTTTTTTTAATATTCAATAGTCTCACAAATCATCCACGGTAGGAAGGAATTGAATTGGTATTGAACATGTTCACATACTGCAGACTTCCTGGAGCGTTGGTGGTTGACGTCAAGGCAATAATATAATCACCATGATGATCATGGGCGCTGTACACTACTCGAAACATCGGGAATTAAAAAAGTTTAAATTAAACGCGATAAAATCCATAAAATTAGTTTCATTCAGTATAACAGGGTTACTATTTTTATTCTTTAACAAGCCAAGGAATTCGTTTGAGTATTAACAAGGGACACATAGAGTAATTTCAATCTACAATATTATGTACTACAACGAGTATTACTTGTATCTGGATTACAAGCTTTAGATAATTACAGGCTTCAGAACCCTGCAATAATAGGGTCACTTTCTTGTCGTGATGCGTATCTCAAATAAGATTATTCTGGGGGCGGTGTCACTCTGGCATATAACGAGTTCATTTTTCTTTATAGTATATAATGGACAAGCTTCTGGTGTGCGTTAGTTAAATAGTTTTGCATATCTGCACATTGCTGGGCATTTTTAATCCATTTATTTTTTGCCTTCCACAAGATTGAGTTAACTTAATCAAATAAATTGTTCGCTTATAATGATTTCTTAAATTTTAGCGAATAAATAATAGTTTTATTCAATTGTTTGCTTATATCATACTAGCTTGCCGGGCAGACGTTGTTCTGCCTTTTCAACGACCTTTCATGTCCTATTAAAAATCCTTAAATTTGCACAAATTTGTGGGTCACTCATGTACAAAAAAAACTATCCTATCTCTCAAGTCGGACCAAACTGCACACGGTGTGCAAATTTGATTAAAATCGTTTGAGTAGTTTAGGAGCGAGTTATTAACGGATCACTTAAACATGTTATGAATATATTGGGTAAGTCATGGATTTTTGTATATATATATATATATATATATATATATATATATATATATATATATATATAAAATTGTCATGTATTAACTTAGAAAAACCTATTTATATCTACAAACTAACATTAGTTACTTTTACGCTCAATGTGACAGTATCCCTTAGCGCAATCGAAGCGCTCGAAATCGTTAGCTCACGCAAGGCCCGGATTACTGCCGCCCTGTGAACAATTACTTTGCTTCTAATGAAGTTGGCGCAACGATAATTTCCTTTACTCGACTATTTCTTTTTTATTTCACCGAATTAGCGATGATTTTGATTCCTTTTATCGTAATACAGCCACAACGACACTCAGCTAATACAGTTTTCTCATTATATAGTAAAAAAAATTAAAATAGTTTCAGCAATGCTATCCACATCGGAGTTGAAACTATTCTCCGGTAAAAAATTATTCTTGTCACGGTGGAACTTGTAACGAGAAATTACATCGTGATCCCCAGCTTCTGCACTTTAGTTCTAGAATAGATTTTGATGTGAATGTAGACACATCATCCACTTACCTTTAGATAAACTATGTATTTTTTGTCACTTTTTATAACGACATGACTTTTTTTAGTCAGAAAATTTTGTCATAAATATTATGCTCAGCAATAATAACAACCAAATAACTGAGAACGAGGTAGATAAGTAAGCATAAAATTGAAGTTATAAAAATGAAGATCAAATTCCAACGCTTACTCGGTTTCTAAAAGGCTAAATATATTCATCCACTGTTGTACAAAGGCGTCCTCCAAGAAATGTACAAAGCACGGACCTGATCCACCTGCACCCATCGAATTTCTGAATCTTTTACCAGGTCGTCACTCCATCTAATGGAGGACCTCCCCATATTTCGCTTACTGGTTCAAGACTGCCACTCGACCACCTTTCTCCCCCCGTCAGTTGTCGGTTTTATATATATATATATATAAAACATAAGTTCATTTTTCTTTTTTATTGAATGAGAGAATTAGTAATAATACAAATTAAACTGCACTCTTAAAATCCTTATTCCCTTAAGTTACGGTCCATTTCAGTTTGTTTTGACTACAGATTTAGTGTGACTGTAATTTAAGTAGTTTTAATTATTGTTGGGATAAAAAATTACCTATATTAAAAATGATAGGAATCGATTCAGTAAACGATTCTGAACAAACTATTTTCTCAAAGTGCGTTAATTATGTTACATGTTGAGTGTATATATATATATATAATTGTCATGAATTAACTTAGAAAAACCTATTTATATCTACAAACTAACATTAGTTACTTGTGAAGTTAGAACTAATGAAGTTGGCGCAACGATAATTTCCTTTACTCGACTATTTCTTTTTTATTTCACCGAATTAGCGATGATTTTGATTCCTTTTATCGTAATACAGCCACAACGACACTCAGCTAATACAGTTTTCTCATTATATAGTTAAAAAAAAGAATATTAACAATGCTATAAACATTACGAATATTCTCCTTAACCACTCGTGATAAGCTTAAATTGCTTGTGTTACGAGTGGTTCACGCCGGTAGTCGAATGGCGGATTCGAACCCACGACCTTTTTGAATTCGCGGTCCGCGACCTGCCATAAGGCTACTGTCGCTCACCGTGTAGTGGCGGTGTAAGAATATCCACTACTACCTCATATCGACATGTAAATATCGTAAGAGGCGACAGAAGAAATGATCCATGGAAGAGATGTGGAGTATCGTCTTCTTAATAACTACGTTTACGTGGTGGAGCCACGCTGCAACTATATTAGTTGTAGCACGAATGGGTCGGGTGCGACCGGAGTAGGACCACTTTCTCACACAATATCAGCGTAAAATATCAGCTTAAGGCTGCTGTATTTCGTATGGTGAGTGTAGAGAATCTTAGTCCTAAGTGGTGACACCGCATCTGAATTTTGATTCTTAATCAAGGATAAATGTGGTTGTCTATGAGCCACAGCATTGACTTACCATCAAGTGGACTGTGTGCTCGTTTGTCACCCTTAAAATAAAAACTTGCTAAGCTTGGCAACTATGGATGAAATCCACATTAAGAGGCTTAGATTTATGTCCAGCAGTGGACTTTGATGTGTTGTAATGAATGTAGTTTATACTTCAACAATTCCAATGCTGGTTAGACCTATCAACAATTCCAATTGACGACTCCGTGGCGCAGTGGCTTAGCAATGAGTGGCTGCGATGGATGTCTGAATGTATGTCTGTGTATGTCTTAACTTTTGAACGACCTGATAGATTTGAACGAACTTGGTGGCGTTCGAAAGGGTTTCACCGAATATAGATTTTCAATACTGTTTCAACCGATTTGTTTAGATATTTTTTGTAGATTTTAAGAAGTCTCAAACATAAAATTTTGAAAAATTCTTTTGAATAACTTTTAAACAGATGTAACGATCGATTCCAAAATCTTATCAGATCTTAAACTAAGAAAACGAAGCTGATTGCTGCGAACCGCTTCAAAATCGGTTAATGGGTTGAAGAGATTTCGATGACGAAAAATTTCGATGTGTTTTTTTCACATAACTTTTGAATTTATCTACTCTTATCTTTTTTCTTATAATTTATTTTGTTAATGTTCTTACAATACCTCGTCATTTGCCAACAATTACATCATCACGCTGTAAAAATTAAAAAAAAATATAAAGTTATATATTTTTTAAATTCCTACTCGAATGTGTGAGGATCCGCAGTAGAACCAGAGTAACCGACATAGCTCAAAGGATTAGTAAGCTGAAGTTTCAATTGGCCGGCTATATAGCTCGAAGACCCGACAACCGATGGGGAAGAAAGGTTCTCGAGTGGCAGTCTCGTACCGGTAGGCAAAGTGTAGGATGGCCACCAAGATGGAGTGACGACCTAGTAAGGATGCAGGTGTCTTGGAACCTCGCTTTGTGACGTACCTCAAGGCCTATGGCCTATGTTCAGCAGTGGACTTGTGAAGGATTGTAGTGATGAAGATTATGATGATGATGAAATCGGAAACTTCTACACATGTGTTTTCTAAAATGAGAACTAATAATTTCTTAAAAAGCACGCATACTAAAAAATACGGTTGTACGGACAGGCCCAAAGGACGCGAGTGGCACAGAAAGATATTGTGATCTAGGCATAGTCCCAAAGTGCAAAGGTGAAGACACTAGCAATCATAGTCCATCTTACTCTGTGATACTGCTCTTCTCCATTTGTCGTTACATGAAAGGTGTACTAGATTGGCATTGTAGATAGATGGAACCCTGTATATGCTGTTCACTCTCAACGCTTGGAGGGTATTCAGCGTGCATTCACTAGGCATCTGGCATTTATTACGCAAGGCGTGTCACACCGGTCACCACATGAGCATCGTCTTGCCTTTTTTAAAATGAACTCGTTGCGTAGCCATCGAAGGAATCAGGATTTGGTGTTTTTGCACGGACTTGTCAACGGCAAAATAAAATTTAATGAGCTCCTAGAACGTGTTAAATTGACGGTGCCTGCTCGCATACCTTCCTGTAAGGACTAACCTTGGACGCCATTCCCCTCTCGTCAGATGTTGCGCACATTACAACGAGATGAATATCGAAACATTTGACATTTTCCACGACTCGTTGATTGGAAACCGGCCCTTTGTGAAGAGGCATTTGTTCTAGTTAAGTTTTTAGTTTTTTTTTTTGGTGAATTTTACTATTTTATTGTTTTAAAATTTTCATATATTTATATATATATATATATATATATATATATATATATATATATATTTATAATTATATATATATATATATATATATATGTATATATATATATATATATCGAAACATTTGACATTTTCCACGACTCGTTGATTGGAAACCGGCCCTTTGTGAAGAGGCATTTGTTCTAGTTAAGTTTTTAGTTTTTTTTTTTTTTGTGAATTTTACTATTTTATTATTTTAAAATTTTCATATATTTATATATATATATATATATATATATATATATATATATATATTTATAATATATATAGTATATATATATATATATATATATATATATATATATATATATATATATATATATATATATATATATATATAAATAAATATATGAAAATTTTAAAACAATAATATAGTAAAATTCACAAAAAAAAAAAAACTAAAAACTTAACTAAAACAAATGCCTCTTCACAAAGGGCCGGTTTCCAATCAACGAGTCGTGGAAAATGTCAAATGTTTCGATATTCATCTCGTTGTAATGTGCGCAACATCTGACGAGAGGAGAATGGCGTCCAAGGTTAGTCCTTACAGAGGCAAAGGTATGCGAGCAGGCACCGTCAATTTAACACGTTCTAGGAGCTCATTACATTTTATTTTGCCGTTGACAAGTCCGTGCAAAAACACCAAATCCTGATTCCTTCGACGGCTACGCAACGAGTTCATTTTAAAAAAGGCAAGACGATGCTCATATGGTGACCGGTGTGACACGCCTTGCGTAATAAATGCCAGATGCCTAGTGAATGCACGCTGAATACCCTCCAAGCGTTGAGAGTGAACAGCATATACAGGGTTCCATCTATCTACAATGCCAATCTAGTACACCTTTCATGTAACGACGAACGGAGAAGAGCAGTATCACAGAGTAAGATGGACTATGATTGCTAGTGTCTTCACCTTTGCACTTTGGGACTATGCCTAGATCACAATATCTTTCTGTGCCACTCGCGTCCTTTGGGCCTGTCCGTACAACCGTATTTTTAGTACGCGTGCTTTTTTACTAACTATTTATAACACATTTTTACGCTTAAAAATCTTGCTTTAAATAATCTTAAGGCGCGATAGGTTTTATTTTTTAATATACGATAAAGATTACATCTCGCTTAATTTACACTTATATTTTATTCGTATAGTGACGCCTCATCAATACAGCGGTGCCAATTACGCTTTCCTTAGATTTCTCCAGAGACATAGATGCAGCTGTGCTATGTGCACTACATCAGAAGCGAAGTTACAAGGACCAGACGATAGAGTCTCACGTCATTAAATATCGTAAGGCAATTCTATTGCAGTTAAGTTAAATAGTTACGTTAACCAATTGAATTTTATATTATTGTAACAAGTACTAGGTGTGCAGTGCTTAGATTTTAAAAGTGAAAAGTTTTGCCTTCTACAGAAGCTGCACTATAAGTATCGGGAATGGAATATTTCCACTGTTCCTGTTATATTAAAATCTTTTTAATTGAAAACTCCTTGGTTTTAAAAATCGAATACCATTTATTTATTTAAAAAAAAGATTCTCGGTCTTGTCACAGCGCCTGTTTAGTCGTTGTGAAAATGGAATTGACTCGAGAAAATTCAAGAGCGATGATATATTATGACTTACGAAGTGGTTTAACACAAAAACAGTGTGTTAACCGGATTATTTCTGCTTTTGGTGATGAAGCCCCATCCAAAACCACAATTTATCGCTGGTTTGCTGTATTTCAACGTGGACGTGTCAAGCTCAGTGATGATCCCGTCAAGGTCGTCTAAAAACTGCAGACACCCAAGAAAACGTTGATGCTGTGCATAAGCTGATTGAGGAAGATCGACATGTAACATACCGCGAAATTCAGACCACTTTAGACATTGGCATGAGTCAAATACAAATAATCTTGCATGAACAATTAGGTGTAAAAAAATTGTTTTCCCGATGGATACCGCATTCGCTCTGTGAAGAGCAAAGGCTCGCGTTACTTGGTGCGTCAGAACTCTCGAAAGATTCCACGCAGTATCCTCAAATGCTGTATACAACATCGTATTAGGTGACGAACCCGAAACAAAAAACCAGTCACGAGTTTGGGTATTCGAAAATGAGTTAAAGCCAACAAAAATTTTTCGTTCACGGAGTGTTGCAAGAAAAAAATGGTGGCCACGTTTGTCTCCAAAACCGGCCATGTTACGACTATTCCTCTTGAGGGACCAAGAACGGTTAATGCTGAATGGTATGCTAGCATTTGTTTGCCACAGGTCGTTTCTGAACTCCGTAAAGAGAACTGCAACCGCCGCATCATCCTCCATCACGACAATGCGAGTTCTCACACCGCACACAGAACAAAAGAGTTTTTAGAGCAAGAAAACAAAGAATTATTAGACCATCCGCCGTACAGCCCCGACCTAAGCTCTAATGATTTCTACACTTTCCCTAAATAAAGAATAAATTGCGTGGACAGAGATTTTCATCACCTGAAGAGCTGTGGACGCCTACAAAACGGCCATTTTGGAGACCCCAACTTCCGAATGGAATGGTTGCTTCAATGATTGGTTCCATCGTATGAAAAAATGTTTCAAATTTCGCGGAGAATACTTCGAAAAGCACAACATAAATACATTTTTAAATAGTAATGTTGTGTCACTTCCTTGATTCCCGAAATTTTCAGTGCCGCCCTCGTATATACCACAATCCAGTACCATGGTAACATTTATGAGGTCGTGACATAACATATTTTTAGTTAAAGTTATTTTGTGTTACCTAAATTACTTAAATTTCTTGGCAGAATTCACCCGTAACACTATAGATATCGAAAACATCGCCTCATGATCGCATGTGACTAAATCAATTTCTGAGCAGTCAAACGCAGAGACAGTACACCAACTCGTACCTATTCGTGTCTGATACAACATACTATTGACATAATAAAATGATACATAATAAATTGTACGCAAATTTACAAAACGCAAAATTACAAATTAGGCAATAGTTTCAGGTCTACATGATGATTATACCCGGCCTTAACAGATCATGATGCCCATATCTCGCCTTAAACTACATTCATCAGGTCCCTTCGTCATGTCTATCAAAATTTTTAACAAACTCCCAAATTCAATAAAAAAAAAAATAGAAAATACACTAATTTTATAAAAAATGAAGGATTTTTTAATTTGTAAACACTACTACACACTATACGAATACCTAAATGATAAACTTTAAATGTCTACCTAGAATACCTACAGTTATTTATTTATTTATTTATATTATTTATTTACTTTATTGGAGACAAAACAGAAACAAAAGATATGAAAGAAAAATATACAAGTAAAATAAGACAATGGTAATTACAATTGTTTCCTATAGGCTGTCTCACTAAGAACATACATAATATTTATATTATGAAGCAGGTCGTAATTGGTATCGTCTGCACAACAAGCAGGGTAACAAGTCTGTACTTAAATAAAAAGAAAACAATCATCTGAAAACAATCATCTAACATGTACAATAATAAATACTAAATATCCTTATATATCTAATTCATGATTGCTACTAAAGTACTTTTTAATTTAGTTTTAAAAGCTGAACGGGAGATGGAGAAAATATCGATGTCGTTAAGCATTTTATTGTGGAGGACACACATTCTGTGTACTGGTGCTCTTTTACCAATGTTGGTCCTGGTTTTTGGTATATGAAATAGATTTTTTTGATCGTGTGTTTTTGGGTGGTATTCGAAACCTTACCTCGGATAATAACTGTGAACACTTAATCTCACCAACACAGATATTCCTAAAAGTAGTGGCGTCGATTAAAGTGCGTCGGTCTTTTAATGACAGCATTTGATATTTTGTTAAGAGATTTTCATAGGAAACGCGAGGTGAATGCATTCGATAGTTAACAATACGTAAGAATTTCTTTTGGACCTTTTCTATTTTATCTTCATAAACTGAGTAGAATGGATTCCAAACGGGGGACACATATTCTAGATGAGATCTAACTAATGACTGATAAAGGCAGGTAAGAGTATCTTTGTGTTTAAATGATTTTGTTATACGTGTAACGAAGCCCAGCATTCGGTAAGATTTATTCAATATTTCCTCGATGTGCCTATCTAGTGTGAGTTTGGTATCTAAATATACTCCAAGATCACGTATACTAAATTCTGATACAATTTTGTGACCACCTAAGTAAAAGTCCGCGTGTACTACATTTTTGTTCCTAGTATATGTTATGTGTTTGCATTTATTATAAGCCAAGAATAATTTATTAATTTTACAATAGTTTTCAAGTCTATCCAAATCGTTTTGTATTAATTTTATGTCGTCAGGTTTAGTAACGGCAGAGTATAATTTTAAGTCATCAGCGTATAATAAGAATTTACAAGGGTCAAAGCAAGTTGAAATGTCATTAATAAATAGGATAAAGAGGAGTGGTCCCAGTATTGATCCCTGTGGTACGCCAGATGTTACTACAACGGGTAAGGAAATGTAGCCATTAAGCACTACCGACTGTATGCGGTTTTGTAAATAAGAAGCAAACCAACGTAGAAGATTACCTTTGATACCATTGTAGGAGATTTTTTTTAAAAGTAGCAAGTGATCAACTTTGTCGAATGCTTTTTCGAAATCGGTGTATACAGTTTCAATCTGTGATTTATAGTCTAAACTATTAAAAATAAAGTTAGTAAAAACAAGAAGATTTGTCAGTGTAGACCTGCCATTAACAAAGCCGTGTTGTTCCTCTAATAATGTATTTTTCAAAATTGAATATATATGATCGTGAATAAGTTTCTCAAAAATTTTAGGAATAGCCGAAAGAATTGATATGGGACGGTAATTTTCTACGTTGTTCTTAGAACCTGATTTATGGATAGGTGTAATGTATGCTTGTTTCCATTGAGTTGGAAATGTTCCAGTTTCCAAACATTTGTTAAAAATTATATTGAGCGGCATGCAAATTGTATTAGAAGTGTGTTTTAAAAACACTGGCTTTATTTTGTCAGGTCCAGCGCCTTTGTTTGGATCAATGTTTTTTAAAGCAGTGCAAACTTCCAACTGTGTGAAACGTATGTCATGTAAGTTTATTCCAGTAAAATTATCCTCTAAGTGTTGAGTTAATGTATATGCATTGTCTGACAACGGTTCAAATACGGATTTAAAATGATGTGAAAACATTTCAGATATTATTTTTGGGTCATCTGAAGTTTTGGTTCCCAGCTTCATTACTTGAGGATATCCCGTATTTGTTTCCTTTATATCTGAAGTATATTTCCAAAAGTATTTTATATTATCCTTTATTGAAGACTCAACGTTCTCTATATATTTATTGTAACATTTAATTAAGAGACGTTTAGCACGTTTTCTTAATAGGGAGAACTCTTGATAGTCACGTAACGAATTGTACGTTTTCCATCGTGCCCACATTTTAGATTTACGCCTAAGTGTATAAATTAAGCTATTAGAGAACCACTTAGGGAATCTATTGGTTTTAACTTTGATAAGTGGTACATAAGATTCAATAACATGCATAATTTTGTTATAAAATTTGTCAACTACAGTGTCTATACAAGAAGAACTGAGTTCAGAAACCCAATCAGTCTCTGATATAGCAGTATTAATTTGGTCATAGTTTGCTCTGTAAAAGTTTCGTTTTGTTTTCTGGTTGGTGGGCATATACTTGGATTGAGTTGTTTCATAAAAAATGTCCAGCGGAGGATGGTGAGGAACGGCTTTTAAGAGTGGATCATCAGAGATATTAACTGAACAATCAGGTGAGTTGCATAAAACAAGATCAAGAATTCTACTGTTTTCGTTTTTTAATGTATTTATTTGTTTCAAATTCATAAAGGCCATAATATGAGACAATAATTTAGCTGTATCAGTAACTGCATTAACAGGTCTCAAGGATGGACCATCAGATGACCATTCCAGGTAGGGTAAATTAAAGTCACCAGTAATAATGTAATGTGAGAATAATGCCTTTGAGTGAATGTCGTGAAGTGTATAAAAGTATTTATCATAGGTAGTAGTTTTAGACGCTGGTGGTATATAGCATGCACTCAATAATAAATTTGAGTGTGGGAAATGAAGAAAAATAATTTCTAAATCGGTGGCCTCTAAGTCAAGTTTTCTAACAACATGGATCGATTTCTTAACAAGAATTAGCACCCCGCCACCGCCCTTTTTATTAAATAACATACAGTTCCGATCGCGTCGAAATATTATATAAGCATCAGTTTGAATTTCAGCATCCAAAATTGTATCCAACAGCCAGGTTTCAGTTAAAATTACAATATCGAAGTTACAAGTTAGTAAATTTAGTTTTAAGTCTGTAAGCTTAGTTTTTAAGCCTCCACAATTTTGATAGAATATAAGTAACTTATTAGAAGCCATCACGAGAAAGAAATGCAACCGATATAATTAAGTGTATTTATAAATTTGTTTGCTATAAAATTATGGATCTCGATCTCCCGCTGTATTGAGTATTGTAAACAACATACACAAAAACTTATAATAAAACTACTTAAATATGCTACTTTTGGAAAATTAATAAACAAGTAAACGTAATAAAATAGTCATATTTTACTTAAATCATTAGTACAACGGATGTGAATGACACGTGAATCGTCATTTTTCCGTAGCAAAATGCAACTGTTTTTGACCCACACAAATTTATATCCCTTCGACTTCGCCAGTTGTCGAGCGTTACTAAATAAAATTTTATTTTTTAGTGTCAGATGTTCGTTTATATAGAATCGTGTGTTTTGAGCTGCAGCAGCGGCACTGTTGGCAGAGCCAAACAACTGAGTAGTGGTGAGTGTGCGGCGCGAACGCGCCGCCGCTATCATATCATCACGCAGTCGTCGTGTGGTCAGCTGAAGTACAATGTTTTTTGGACGGTCGGTCGGTACCTTTGGAGCCACGCGATGAACAGATCTAATATCGCTTGCCTTGATATCGACGCCAATTAGCTTACCAACCTCTATAGATAAATGAATCAGGTTTTCAGCCTTTTTATCAGGAATGTTTTGTAATTCCACGTTGCAACTGCGAGAGGCTTGGTCGAGGTCATCAAACTTGGCACGTAAATTCTCCAAATCTGCGCGAAGCTCGTTGTTTTCCTGCATCAGGGTGACGTCAGGACTATGTGATGCCGTAAAGTTTTGCTCGAGTTCCTTTATGCGCTCCTCCCATGAATCAACACGTTTTTCCAGCCTATTAATATCTTGCGCAAAAGTTTTAGATACTTTTTGGATGGCTGAGTTTAAGTCCTCCTGCCACTGCTGGCGCAGACTGTCAAGTTTCGCATCCATATATTCAGTCAAGGCGTCGGTGTCGACGTTTAAAATAGACGTAGTAGCGCAATCTTTAAACTTAGGTGACACTGTCCCTCCTAACGTACCAGCGAGCCTCTTATTTTTACAGGGTGGGCATTTCCATTTGATTTTATTCATAGGGAGGATTTTTTTGAATTCAGTTTCAGATAAATCAGCACATTGATAATGCATGTACATATTACATCCCGTACATTTAATAACATCCCTTTCAGCAACATTTTTTTTACACTTAAAGCAATCCATTGTAGTGTAAACAACAATATCCAGCTATGTAGTCTCAAATGTAAGATTTATGCGCGGTAGAAACAGAAACATAAAACTACGCCTGTATCACTGTTGCTGTGTTAATAAGGTCGCGAGCAAAACGGCCCAAGCGCCGGTGATATAGCGGCGCTTACGCGTTCCGTCCGAACACTTCACAAAACTCGATATTAATTTGTAATTATTTGATATAGTTTTAATTGCAGAATACTTTAACATTAACAAAATTTCACTGGCTTTAGTACACTTAATAAAGAACTGTTGACACGGTAAATGAGACTTAAGCACTCACTACAAACCCATTATTTTATTTAAATTAGACAGACGAAAAAAATAAGGTGTTACGCGATAGACTGCTACGATCGGACTGCTGCTATATTATATAGTGTATTCATCATTAATGTTTAATTAAAATGGCCCTCCTTTCTCTTAATTGCCGTGCTCTGCAGGGCCCATAATGATCTCATAGTTTTAAGTTAAAACTTAAAATGTTCTTAACACCTTAACTGTAACAATATGAATATCCTGTATGTTTTTGGCTCAACTTCCATCATCATCGACACGGTTAAATGAGAATAAGCATGTGTTTTATTATAGAAGTAACGATGACAAACGAAGACACAATCCGTCTGATGGTAAGAGGATGCTGTGGCCAGTAAGATATCTATCATCGATTAATAATAATCAAAGTGCATATGCATTGTTTGCCCTAATGAATCGTTAGACGAATCATTAGACGAAATGCCACGCTACCAGCGAAGGGGGTCTCTGCACCCACCATTTTAAACACAGTAACATTATGTTGCTATTGTACGTTGGTATTCTGTGATATTTGTGTGAGAGTGTTCGTCATGTAGTGCCAGCTTAAAGGTACGGACAGACGTGCTCATTACTAGTACGAAAGCATGCTTTTATTGAGCAAGTGCTCATTAGTAGCACGTGTGTACACTCATTGCTACTAATGAGCATGCTTGTATTGAGCATGCTCAAAAATCGACCGACGTTTGATTTTCGAGCATGCTACTTGAGGCGCGGGTAGGAGGGGGCGTGCTCCGAGCGCGTCTGAACAGGTTTGCATAATATGATTATTTTCAATATGATTATTTTATCGAGTTCTGTACGGATAGCACTGTCACTATATCTTTGTACATCCATTTTGTTTGAGAGCCTGGTGCTAAATAGCATCTCTGTATATAAAGTTTGATTTGAGCATGGGTATTTATGAGTATGCTTTAAGCGTGCTTATTGTTGGCAAATGTGAACAGTTGCAGAGCATGCTAATTTTAAGCAAGTTTATGAGCATGTTTTATTTTGAGCACGTCTGTCAGTACCATAAGACAATCTACTTACCCAAACCATCCCGTGGGTGTCATGAGAGGTGGCAGAGGCAAATTAAACAACACCTTGACCTAATAACAACTCATAAAATTAATGATAATAACTGCGGTTGCCAATTCGCATGCCAAGGGTGCAGCTATGGTAAAATACTTCCTACAAGGCAAACTATGTCGGAGGCCTATGTCCAGCAGTAGACTTGATAGGCTGTTATTTTGATGATAATGAGATAATGTTCGTTTCTTTGTCGAGCCGACCTTTTTGTGCTGCAGCAGCCATAACAAAACTGCCGCGTGGCTCTACCACGTGTAGTGTCTCAGAGTACGTGTACGCAGCACTTATTGCAACACTTGTGGCACTTATTAAGTAATTTCTAGAGTTCATACTACCCGGTATTTTTCTCAAATTGTCACTGCAAATTGAAACAGATGAACTCGACGTCGCTTGTCCGTGTATTGCACACCTCAACCACGAAGCGAAAAGGCTAAGATTTATTTTACATTTAGTTTATACGAGGTAGATATGTATTAGTCATGAGATCTAGGTATTTCCCATATTCTACATTGGCTGACCTAGAAATGGTGTGACAGCAGGATTTGGTTGGTGGTCATTCTCATGACGATTTTATTGTAAATTCAGTGGCAAATAGTCGTATTTTATCGAACCGATGACAATGGCTAAATTAAAACATTTGTCACTATTTTCTGTTTTTCTGATAATATAAAAATAAGTGATTCTCTCTTCTAATTATTTGTAGTATCAACTACGTAATACATGATAATATTGTTATTGTGCTTATAGCAATAATGATATGGGCGTATTTAAATCTGGTTTTCAGAACCTACTACGCAATTAGCCATTTTATCGCAGTGTTGATAAATAATTCTAATTACAGCGATTAGTTCAGATAATGTATTTGTTCATTTATTATAAATCTGACAAAAATATAACGCTATATTGATGCGATTTTTGTCTCAGATGTTTAGCACACACTTGTTTCATGTGTGTAAGAAAGTGATTCCATTATTTTTCACGATTTTGCTTATAACGTGTGTGCGATAAAAATGAAACCTGTAGATTTATCAGATGAGATTTACACGTCATCAAAGTGAAATCAAAAGCGTCGAAAGATTGCTTTACAACAATATCGGACCCTATAATAGTCTATTTGTAATAGAGCGTGATATTGCATCGATGTTCCCGAGGCAGGGTTGAATCATTTTAAAAGTGCAAAGAAAAAAAAATTGTTTCTCGATTATCACATTCCGTTTAATGTCCGTGTATCGGTAATCTTTATATTCAGCAAACTTTGTACCTACTCTAATTACTTTACAAATATGTCATTTAGACTTTTATTCGAATACGAATGTAATTTGTTTGAATCCTTAGATGTTTCAGGAAAACGGCAAGCGGGTTGAAATACTTGTTCAGTGTTTGTGTTACATTGTTCGTATAAATTAACCAAATAAAGATAAACTAATCGTAGCTCCTTCACATATTGCGAACAAGAAAGTCGATATGAAGTGCCACTTTGAAATTAGAAAGTAAGAAATTCTTTATTGGACACAAACCACCCATGTCTACAACATAGTTATAACCAAAACTGTAAAATAAATTATCTTTTTTCTTTGTATGTAATATTACGGTAAACTAAAAAATTCATTTTACTGATGACCGGAACTTTAAAGAACACAGTCCTGCGATCAAGTGAGAAATCTAAATGAAAAATGAGATTTTTTTTTCATTTGGAACTGTTTCCACCAAGCTAGGAGTTCGTGGGCATCAGGTTAGTCCTTGCAATTCCAATTGCTAAATGAAGCGAAAAGAGAGTAAAATAAAGATTTCCTAATGTCTTAATTTATGTAATTGTAGGTATTTAAGAGAACAATATACAACGTGTAACAAAAACCCTGTGGTTCCCGTTAACTGCGTGATCAGAATCAGTATTCAAGTGTATAGAAATATTTAAAAAAAAAAACACATTAAAAATATTTTAATGAAAAAAAATTAATTTGCAAATTGTATGTGGTAAAACCACATCTCTGCATTGGCCGAGGAGTAAGAGGATTGTCAAAGACCCCGCATTAACGATACTCGTGTGAGTTAGAGGAAATAAAACCACATACAATTTGCAAATTTTTTTTAAATGTGTTTTTTTGAAAAAAAAATATTTCTATATGCTTGGATACTGATCCTGATAACACACTTAGCGGGAACCACAGGGTTTTTGTTACATATTGTATGAACTGAGATTAACGTAATTTCATAAACAAAAAAAAATAGACAAAAAGTGAAATCTGCCTAAGATGCAAAGATGACTAAGATGCAACAAATAAACATGATTTTAAATTTCTCCTCCCATGAGTTAGTTTGTAATTTATATTTTATATACATTACAAAAAAGTATTAAAATTATTTTATGTTAGAATAGTTACAAATAAGGTACCACTAAAAGTAAAAAGTGAAATAGCAGCCTACATTTATTCCATTGCTAGGTGCTGGCCTCATTATGGAGAGGATTTCCTGGAAGTTTACATGCTCTCAATTTTTTTTATTTACTAAACTAGATAGGTTTTCCCCCTATGTTTTTCTTCACCCTCGAGTAAGGTGCTGGCGAAAATTAAATTCGGATTGCACGCCGACAGTGAAATTTAATGTTGAGTGCTTATTTCTATATCGGATATTTATATAGCCTAGTAATGTAAAAGGTAAAAAAAAAGTAAAAGGTAAAGGACATTCGATAAAATGTTCGGATTGTGTTTTTTTTTTTAAATTATTATCCCTTGATAGAACGAATCACTTTGATGCGTGTTTTATGTTTTGTGGCCACTTATCCATCCGCTCATTACATTTGAACATGGGCCTCCTCATAGATTGCCATATAGGTAGTATTTTGCCATGCTTGGCAAGCAGGTCGCCACCCGCGGGTTTTTTTACAGTTTAGAATTGATATCTATTGGTATATATATATACTCAACATGTAACATAATTAACGCACTTTGAGAAAGTAGTTTGTTCAGAATCGTTTACTGAATCGATTCCTATCATTTTTAATATAGGTAATTTTTTATCCCAAAAATAATTAAAACTACTTAAATTACAGTCACACTAAATCTGTAGTCAAAACAAACTGAAATGGACCGTAACTTAAGGGAATAAGGATTTTAAGAGTGCAGTTTTATTTGTATTATTACTAATTCTCTCATTCAATAAAAATAAAGAAAAATTTACTTATGTTTAACTAAAAATTCAGTGTATGTATTATGATTATAACATATATATATAAAAAAAAAAAAAAAAAATATATATATATAAAACCGACAACTGACGGGGGGGAGAAAGGTGGTCGAGTGGCAGTCTTGAACCAGTAAGCGAAATATGTGGCGGTCCTCCATTAGATGGAGTGACGACCTGGTAAAAGATTCAGAAATTCGATGGGTGCAGGTGCATCAGGTCCGTGCTTTGTACATTTCTTGGAGGACGCCTTTGTACAACAGTGGAATATATTCATATTTAGCCTTTTAGAAACCGAGTAAGCGTTGGAATTTGATCTTCATTTTTATAACTTCAATTTTATGCTTACTTATCTACAAGTACTTAAAAGGCTTATGACAGAGTGGACAGGAATGTGTTATGGCAAACACTGAACTCATATGGGTTGAGCGCTGGTTTGATACAGGCATTAAGGTCTCTTTATAGGGACTCTAGTGCTTGTGTCAGGATCAATGGGGTCTACTCGGACTGGTTTGGCATCCAAAAAGGTGTCAGACAGGGCTGTGTGGCTTCCCCTTGGCTGTTCAACCTATTTATGGACCGGTGTTTGCAAACTTTGAAAGATGAAGAATGTGGGTTAAGAATGGGCGAGTTAACCGTCAAATGCCTTTTGTATGCCGATGATCAAGTCATACTTGCGTCATCGGCGGCAGAGTTGCAAATGATGGTTACATTAATGAACTGGGAATTAAAAGAAAGGGGAATGAAAGTGAACGCAAGTAAGACGAAAGTGATGGTTTTTGAAAGAGAAGAAAGCAAAACGGTATGTGAAATAAGAATAGAAGGAGAGTTGATTGAGCAAGTGGATGAGTTTGTGTATTTGGGATGTGTATTTAGCAGGGATGGTAGATATGATAGGGATATAGAACGACGAGTAAATGCAGGGAATAGAGTGAATGGGGCGCTACACTCTATTATGAAGAACCAGAATTTGTCAAAACAGGCACGTATGGTAATTCATAATGCTGTGTTAGTACCTACTTTAATGTATGGTAGTGAAAGCTGGGTGTGGCAGAAGAAGCACGAAAGTAGAATAAATGCTGTAGAAATGCGGTCTTTAAGGAATATGCTAGGGTGTAATCTGAATGACAGGGTGAGAAATTGCGTGATAAGAGATAAATGTGGTATGCAAGATGATGTTGTGACCAGGATTAAGAAAGGAATGCTTCGGTGGTTTGGTCACGTAGAAAGAATGAATGAGGAAAGAGTGACAAAGCAAATTTATATGGCAGATGTGAATGGCCGAGTCGGGAAGGGACGCCCTAGGAAAAAGTTTATCGACCAAATTCGCGATATTTTGAAAATGGGCCACGTTAGAAGTACCCTTAACCGACGAGCATGTATGCGTAGATATATGGATGTAAAGGAGGCGAAAGAGGTATGTCAGGATCGTGCCAAATGGAAGTCCGTAGTCTCTGCCTACCCCTCTGGGTGCCAGGCGTGAGTGTTTATGTTTATATGTTATCTACCTCGTTCTCAGTTATTTGGTTGTTATTATTGCTGAGCATGATATTTATGACAAAATTTTCTGACTAAAAAAAAGTCATGTCGTTATAAAAAGTGACAAAAAATACATATTTTATCTAAAGGTAAGTGGATGATGTGTCTACATTCACATCAAAATCTATTCTAGAACAAAAGTGCAGAAGCTGGGGATCACGATGTAATTTCTCGTTACAAGCTCCACCGTGACAAGAATAATTTTTTACCGGAAAATAGTTTCAACTCCGATGTGGATTTGCTGGAACTATTTTAATTTTCGCTATTAAGTGGCTATTTCATACATAAAGACTAACTTAATACTACAATTTATTTTAATTTTTTTTTATATTGTACTAGCTGGTAGCCAACTACTGTAAGTACAAAGTTTTAGCGCAATCTGATGAACTGTATGGCAGCGCATAAAATACGAACAAATAAACCTTAATTTTTATATATTAGATAATACTGTTTGAGACTCAACCCTCATAGGAAGATATAAATGCAATTTACGGTGGCCCCACTTCAACTTGCACTAAATAACTTTATCGTGTACACGGGATATTGGAAACCAATGTACTTATATGTATACTTATGTCACATCTATTTGTATATTTTGGTTGAGGATTTCAAACGTGACTAGTTTAAAAATATATTTGTATAAAGTATGTATTGGTACTTATAATCAAATTTTTGTGAAATGCAAGGTAATATTTAAAAAAATACTTTTGGTAAATCCAAATGCCTTAAGCGCTCATGTTATACGTTAATTTTATAAACTATTTTAAATACACACAAGTTTTCAGAAATAACCTTATTGCTATTTTTTTAACTGACTCGTTAATAATTTTTTTCTCATCAACTTTATTTCGTTTTCAAAAAGTTTTTCATCTATTAATAACCAGTATTTTAATTTAGCATTCACCAAAGTACACCTTCAGGTCACTCCATGAAGTCCAAGACGTATAAATATATTTATATATAAATCTAAAAAAAATTTTGCGAAACAATATATTGTAATGAAAATCTGTAATTATAAAAATAATAATATCTTACCTTGGTCAAGTATGTATCAAATTTGGTTTTTGAAATATTTTGTATTTCTACAGCGATAATAAACGATACAGCGAGCGTAAATATAAACGACACGTCTAAGTGTATCTGTATTTAGTAAAATATATAATTACAAGGCTGCTCAAGATACTGAACATTTCGGAATTTCTCAGACGAAAAAAATTAATTATGACTAAACAAAACAAAATTTAACAGCCATTTACATTCCATGGCTTCCCCATGATAGATGAAGAGATTAAAAAATAGACTGAGTTGAACATTTGATATTTTTAAAAGTTATCGTGATTACTCCTCCATGCGACTTGATAAATCTACACCATAAGCCACTAGAACCCACTTTTTTAATGTAAAAATAGCAATTAATCGATTGTAGAAAAAGCTAATAAGTTCAACAATCAATTATTTTACCGACAATGTGCTTTTTATATAATTTTATGTTCAATATGATTGTTAGATACGATTTCATGCGCCAAAACGTTGGATTCTTGATTTTTAGGCGTCAGTAGAACATACCTTTTGCTTTGCACTTAAGTCATGCAATAATTTGGAAAACATAAGAAACTACTTTAAAAAGTTGGTCTTAATTTAAAATTTAATGATTTTTTTTTGTAGAATAATGGTGATAAACGAGCATAATACAGTCCACCTGATGTTAAGTGGATGCTGCGGCCTATAGACGTCTACATTTATCCTCGATTAAAAATCAAAATGCGTTGTCACCCCTGAGGACTAAGATTGAATGTCTCGTTTCCAGTAAAAAGGGTCTTCGATTCTCTGCACTCACCATTCAAAACACAGCAGCAATTAAGCTACTATTTTGAGCTGGTATTCCGTGAGAGAGTGGTCCTACCCCGGTCGAGCAGACCCATTCGTACTACAAGCTTAGTATAGCTGCAGCGTTGGTCTGCCACGTTTAATAAAAAATTAAAGTCAATTACAAAAAAGTTTTGTTAATTTAATTAATTAAATCTAAATAAATATTTCTAATGTTTTATAGGAAACCTCTAACAATTCAAAATGCCATTTTCAGTCAGATTGCAGCAAAACGTATAGCTAAATATTTAATCTGTGGTAGAGCTGACAAATTCATATAATTTTCTTCAAAGACACGTTTCCCTGCCAATTTTAGATGGAGTTTACGTAAAAAGCTCAGGAGCATTCGTAGATAAAACGGAGTGCCCACTCAATGTATCATTTCCACCCGCTTTGCTTCTTAACGTGACTGAGAAATCCTGCGGTAAATGAAAATAATTAAATTGTATAGTTAACGTTCTTCAAGGAATAGCACGAGTATTATTATATTTTACGATATTTGCTTAGCATATTAATGGCGTTTTAGGTCCATATGCTGGACATAGGCAAGATTAAGCTAACTGTATTACTATGATGTACTCTGAAATATCGCTTATAGTAGGTGGTATGCCTGCAATATTAGATCCACTTACTCCTAACTCTTACCATCAGGGTGGACTACGTGCTCGTTTGTCACCCTAGTACTATAAATGAAAAAGAATACGATATATATATATATATATATATATATATATATATATATATATATATATATATATATATATATATATATATATATACACGTTTTAGTGTTACGAGCGTTACGATCGGCAATCCGCCTGGTAAGTGTGATGATTGAGGTAAATCCTTATTGAAACGCAGTAGCTCACACAGGCTCCTCAGGACCACACTTATACCCTATAGCAGCTTAATGTTATTGTGTTTCACTCTGTGCGTTATACTCGTAGACTGCTGGTGACCCTTTTTATTGTAAAAGAGGCATTCCATCGTAGTCCTCAGGGGTGACAACGCATTCTGCATAGGGCAACAGTATCCACTTAACTTCAGACGGACTGTGCTCGTTTGCCACCATTAATCTGTAAATAACAAATTAAGTGACACAGCATTTTCGTGTACTCTTCTCCACCACCAATAATTCTGGTTAAGTCTTAGTTATTGGTGGTAGAAAAAGGCCTGATGCGCTTTCTTTTATTTGATGACTTTGATTTTCTGGCTAAACCTCATCCTGGGATAAAATTTTTTTCGATCTTCGTGTTCTTTAATCCAAAAATGCTTTAATTTATTAGCGTTTACATCTAACAGCTTTTCTCCTCTTTTTATGCTTTTTGATCACAGGTCATTCAAGGCCGCGGATAAGACAGCGTCGATTATTACAAGTTGGCTACATGAATAAAAATAAGAGCCCACTCTGACGAGTTTAATACCTACATATGCACTATCCAAAGACTTTCTAATTTTGGTATGACAAGTGTGACGATTACGATAAATCCCATGTAATATGGGAGAAACCCCATGTCTTTTTATTCAGATTTTTTTATTTTAGTTAGTTCTCTTGTTTTACATTGATTTCACTATCATTTTTAGTCTGGTTTTTTAATAAGTGCTGTAAAATACTTTTTAAGATAACATCTAATGTCATGCATTTCTTAGAACAATTGCTTATTAACCAATCACCAATTCAACCTTGATCCCGTTACATGTGTTTCATTACTTACTTACTTTACCAAATATTATAATGGTAAAGTGCCCGATTATCACTTGTATATTATTTTAATTATAAACAACTAAAAATTATTTGATATTGCTTTAATATAAATAAAAAAAATCTTAGTACTTACCTATTTTTGTTGTTATAACCATTAAGGACGCGTTTTCAAATCAACCAAAATTAGGGTGTTTTTCGGTAGATTTTGTGACAAAACTAAACCAAATCAAATATAAGTAAAAACTACCATGTATAGATTGGTTCTTCATCTGCAAACGTCTGTAACTCTTTTTGTTGAAAATAGTAGTTTTTTATATTGTAAAAACGAACTTTCGTTGCCATTTTCTACAAAATTAACGATACCGGCTTGTGTTTCGGTACATGTTTTGGTCTATTATCAACATATTTAAAAAATTTAAAAAATACTGTAAGATGACAGACATATTCAATTAAAAAACCCTGGGTTTATTTTTTAACAAAATGTCATAAATAGTCTTATAAAAAATAAAAACTGATGCACATTTTTTCACATATTTTGGTAATACGGATGAATCATAATCTATTGCAATAAGGGCTATTTTATTGTTGGTGCCTGCTTTGATTTATTGTACAAAGATTTCGATGAAACCACAGTCCGCGCTCGGCCGCCGTCGTGAGTGGACACTGTATCGCCTGTTTGCAGCGGCTCATTCTGAAAAGATCGCTGTACATATACAAAATATTAGAAAAAAACAAATTGGAAACATAAGTACTTGACAAGTGATAAAATTATTATTTTTATACCCACAGTTTTTTATTTAGCTAAAAATAAGTAGGATATATAAACTTACCTACTACTGCAACTCCTGGACGAGCGGAACTAGGTGTGCCGAGTTTGGGCTCGTTTTGTTGGTTATGATGAGACCTTACCTCCGGACTTGATGGCGTGACCTGAAGGTGTACTTTCGTGACCGCTATTTGAACTTCTTGCAGAGTAAAACTAGGGGTGGCGAATTTGGGCTCCGTTTTGTTAGTTATGACGAGTCCATACCTCCGGACTTGATGGAGTGACCTGAAGGTGTAAATCGGTGATTGCAACTGGAACTCCTAGACTGGTAGAACTAGGTGTGCCGAGTTTGGGTTCGTTTTGTAGGTTATGATGAGACCTTCCCACCGGACTTGATGGAGTGACCTGAAAGTGTAGTTCGGTGATTACAAGTGGAACTCCTAGACTTGTAGAACTAGATGTGCCGAGTTTGGGTTCGTTTTGTTAGTTATGATGAGAACTTACCACCAGACTTGATGGAGTGACCTGTAGGGGTGATTCAGTAACTACTGCTGGAATTTCTGAACGAGAAGAACTAGGTGTGCCGAATTTGGGCTTCGTTTTGTTAGTTATGACGAGTCCATACCTCTGGACTTGATGGAGTGACCTGAAGGTGTAAATCGGTGATTGCAACTGGAACTCCTAGACTGGTAGAACTAGGTGTGCCGAGTTTGGGTTTGTTTTGTAGGTTATGATGAGACCTTACCACCGAACTTGATGGAGTGACCTGAAGGTGTAGTTCAGTAATTACAAGTGGTACTCCTAGACTTGTAGAACTAGGTGTGCCGAGTTTGGGTTCGTTTTGTTAGTTACGATGAGACCTTACCACCGGACTTGATTGAGTGACCTGAAGGTGTAATCAGGTGGTTACAAATGGAACTCCCAGACTAGTAGAACTAGGTGTGACGAGTTTGGTTTCATTTTGTTAGTTACGATAAGACCTTACCACCGGACTTGATGGAGTGAAATTCGGCACACCTAGTTCTACTGGTTCAGAAATTCCAGCAGTAGTTACTGAATTACCCCTTCAGGTCACTCCATCAAGTCTGGTGGTAAGGTCTCATCATAACTAACAAAACGAACCCAAACTCGGCACACCTAGTCTTACAAGTCTAGGAGTTCCACTTGTAATCACCGAACTACACCTTCAGGTCACTCCATCAAGTCCGGTGGTAAGGTCTCATCATAACCTACAAAACGAACCCAAACTAGGCACACCTAGCTCTACCAGTCTAGGAGTTCCAGTTGCAATCACCGATTTACACCTTCAGGTCACTCCATCAAGTCCGGAGGAATGGACTCGTCATAACTAACAAAACGGAGCCCAAATTCGGCACACCTAGTTCTACTCGTTCAGGAATTCCAGCAGTAGTTACTGAATTACCCCTTCAGGTCACTCTATCAAGTCTGGTGGTAAGGTCTCATCATAACTAACAAAACGAACCCAAACTCGGCACACCTAGTTCTACCAGTCTAGGAGTTCCAGTTGCAATCACTGATTTACACCTTCAGGTCACTCCATCAAGTCCGGAGGTATGGACTCGTCATAACTAACAAAACGGAGCCCAAATTCGGCACACCTAGTTCTACTCGTTCAGAAATTCCAGCAGTAGTTACTGAATCACCCCTACAGGTCACTCCATCAAGTCTGGTGGTAAGGTCTCATCATAACTAACAAAACGAACCCAAACTCGGCACACCTGGTTCTACTAGTCTAGGAGTTCCACTTGTAATCACCGAATTACACCTACAGGTCACTCCATCAAGTCCGGTTGTAAGGTCTCATCATAACCAACAAAACGAACCCAAACTCGGCACACCCAGTTCCACTAGTCTAGGAGTTCCTGTTCACCAAATTACACCTTCAGGTCACTCCATCAAGTCCGCAGGTAGGTAAGGTCTTATTATAACTGACAAAATCAGTTCAAAGTCCAGAGCTAACATCTCACTACCAGTAAAGGGCTTCCAGTGCCAAGCAGTCTTTGGAGCAGGTATTCATATTTCGTATCGAAGTATATTTCTGAGGTAGGTATAAGAAATGAAAAACAAATTCAATCTTTCAAATTATCAAAATAATTTCATTTGACTACGATTCCCACAGCCAACCGTGCGTACACTAGTATGTGTGTGACTTTTGTCAATGTAGTAGTGCGATTCTATACCTATCCATTTTGTAAACGCGTCCTTAACATAATTTGTAAATTCTACTCGTAAACGGCGCGGGTTGAGAATATTCTGAATATTATTTACGGTTGGTTTTCACTAAATTATTCTAACACAATAGAAATTTTGCGTTGTTTTATGATAAATTAAATCGTTGATATTAACGGATATCAGTTGATTATTCTTAAATGACAAACGAGCGCACAGTCCACCTGATTTTAAGTGGATGCTGTGGCCTATAGATACGATGCGTTGTCACCCCTGAGGACTAAGATGGAATGCCTTGTTTCCAGTAAAATAGGATAAGAAGATAGAGAATAATTTTGAAAATATTCTCTATTTTCTTGCTTTCTTGTAAAATTCGCCCACGTAGTTAAGGTGTGGTAAATCAATAAGCTGTTATCAGCATTGTGGGACAAAAACTATCTTATGTCCTAAGCCTTAACACGATATACCTCTTTGTCTTGAATACTTTCCAATCCTTTTTACCGTAATTGAGGGAGAAACATCTAAAAATACAAATATTAAAATATATACTGTGAACATAATTTTGTATTAAGAACTTGGAAGTGTTATGGCAGCGTAAGAGAATACATCATCCCATTTCGTTCCGTTGGTGTGCTAGTCGTTAGAGGCGGATGTAAAAATGTCAGAAAAATGTTATTATGGCTTCAAATAAAAAGCGGTAAAACTGTGGCCGTGGAAGGAAAAGGGGAGATCTACCGCCGGGCAAGTTTACTGCTCGGGGAGCGGCCAACACTCCGATAGGCCCAACCTCCGGAAAGCGGGGGAGGGAGGTATGCTCAAACGGACTTTACCCACTAAACTCAACCTTTTGGTAATTGGCTTAACGTCTACAAGATCTCTGCCGTAACACCACCCCAGCCATTGTGATAGTTCGGAGATGTTCTATATATATTGTTTATGATTCGGAATTTTGATAGCGTGATTTAGGATTCGGTGTGTTTCGCTTGCGGCGCCGCCACAAAACCATCTTGTTTATGACGGACGTAAAATACCCAAGTCGGAGACGGGCAGCGGCGTGTCAAAATTGCGACACATCTGGAACTGCAGTTGTGAATTCGCTTGCCATGCGTAACGATTTAACCAAATCCTACATACAATTCGGGACCTATGACATAGTACGACCGTAGACTTTTACGGGCTGATGATGATTAAAAAGAAAAATGTTGTTTTGTTTAGACGATAAATGTATTTTTTAAACTTTTTTAGAAACGATCTGAGTGTCAGATCTTTTTTCTGACGGAAATACCGTTCAGTAGGATTCAAAGTCCGCTTATACATTTTCCATTCTATAAAAGCAACGTTTAGCTATATTCTAATATTTTGCTGGTCATCTGAACCACGTCTGACTGATGTGCTCCGCAAATGTATAATGTATTTTTAATGTTATAAGTAAGTGCTTGAATACTATCCTGATGTAACTGATGGTAATTGGTGATATAGCCGATGATGACGCGTGCCTAACTTAACAAAAGCCGATTAGCTCTTATTTTGAAAACACACCACATAATTTTGTGAAAAGATATATGCTTGTAAATTATTCCACTCCATTGCTGTACGCATTATTAACGATGATAACGTATGGTTCAAATGCGATGGTGTGGAGGCAAGCTGAGCGTCTGGTTGTTGTATGTGAGTGGTGTGGAGTGGAGATTGTGGTGTCGAAGGGTGAGAGAGGAAAATATCATACAATGTCTGCGCTCACTCTCCGAAATGTGTCCTGCAGAAAATTTAAAGGCTGGCTTTTTTGCGCATGTGCTCGAGACAGTCTTTAACCAGATTAATATATGGCCATAAGCTTCTCAGACTCCTCTCCATTAAGTTCAAAGCCTTATAGGTGGCACTTAGACTTGCATAGCATTCAGAGTAATCGATATATTATTGGGATATCAGAATTCGAAACTCCGATAATCTAAAGTAGTATTGGGCCGGCCAGATGTAGTACGAAGAATTGACACGATGAGGAAGAAAAGTTTTCGAGTGAAGCCCCTATTAAGATTGAATGACGACCTGTCATGGCGGTCACGCAGGAAGTCGGTGAATGCAGGTGGTTCAGATCAACGCTTTGTGGTGTTCTGTGCAGATCTACGGGAGCCGTTTTCAGCAGTTAACTTGTGTGATGAACTGTAATAATGACGATGATGATGACGATAATATCCGTCCCGTATCCAGACCGGCGATAGGAAGCAACTTCAATGTAAGACGTTTGTTACTAAGATTGCTAATACGGTAGAGCAACACTGCAGCTATATATATGATATATAAGCACACTATATATATATATATATATATATATATATATATATATATGTTATGGTTATAGCACGAATGGGTTGACTTAACCAGGGAAGGACCTCTAACAGACTGCCAGTGTATAATAGCAGCTTAATGCTGCTATGTTTCATATGGTGAGTGTAGTTAACCGGAGAATCTTTTTATTGGAAACAAGGCATTCCATCGTAGTCCTCAGTCAAATGTAGATGTCTATGGGCCACCTACCGTCAGGTGGACTGTGTGCTCGTTTGTCAGCACCATTTCATAAAAAAATATCATGTTAGTCCTCAGTGTTAACAAAGCTTCCGATATTTTAAAAAGGTAATGATGAAAGTTATTGTATCATAGTTCTAAATTGATGTGACATTATTTTTTCGCAAGAAGAATTTTGTTATTCCATCCATACTTACTCTACATCATTCAGCATCGCGACCCAAACTGAAGAGCGATAAGCATGGTTTTATGGCATACTTGTGCGTGAGCACGTGTACTTCAAATATATAATATAATGTTTTGTGACACAGCACAGGTTTTTCTGTCTGTAATTACAATAAAAAACCAATAACTAAAATAATCGTTTATGATATAAGATTCTAAACTATAGCCTTTGGGCGAAAAAAAGCACCAGCTCACTTGTTTGCAGGGGCGATGACCTCAACAGTTCCTGTAGAAACCTCACTACGCGTGGACCCAACGCAGTGATATTACCGATATCTACAACAAATGAGATAAATAATATCGTCGTCACCCAGAGACTCATATTTGCACCATTCACTCAATTCAGCCGCCTTTCAGGCCGCCCCTTTAATTTACTCCTGAGATATCTGCGAATAATTAAATCTTTTTTACAAATCGTGGTTTATGTATTGATATAAAATCGTGGCTTATTAAATATATGATATATATGATAGTCTCGGGCTAGAATTATGGTTTAAGAAGAGCATAGGGCAATGGGCGCATCTTTTATAAAAAATAAAAATAAAAGATAGCGCCTTCTTTGTGAAATTTGACATTTGCTGTAAAAATCAACACTTCATTTTAGTTCGTATAATATTTTCTTAGCTTAAACCTGAGACAAAATATATAAACAACTTTTTGTTATATGACGGATTCCATCTTATTATTATATTTTTTGGTAGTCTCTGGTTTAAACTATAATTTAATAAGAGTCTTTTCCATTAAAGAAGTCCTTTATTCGCGGCGCCACAATCTTCGCGAAATTTGACATCTACAGTGAAAATCCATACTAGTTTAAGTTACAATTTGATTATTAGGTATAACTTGATATACTTTACCGCAATATCTGTGTCATTCGTTGTGATTTTACTTAGAAGTAAGGAGCGAATATTTGTAAAATAATAAATACCTGAATTAAAAAAAATGCTCGGTTGTTGTTGTCATTTGCAATATAAACCTAGCTACTAGTGACGTTTTCGATTCACCAGGTCTGTTGCCATGGTGCTGAGATGTTTTAGGAGAAGGAAATGTCCACCGCGCTGCCCCAATGTGTGTTGGCGAACTTCACATGTCTTCGGAATATTTTTTTTGTTATTTCTGTTCGATTCCCGCCGTGCTCTTTGCTCGTGTACTGTGACCTTTTACAGCGAGCGCTTAGCACCTCAAGTTACCACGGCTCGTGATACAATCCGTAAAATTTAGTTTTACTTAGGAGTTACTTTCCTACTGACAGACAGGAGACACATTCATTATTGGTAATCATTACATTTTTTCACTTTCAAATATCGTTCCAATTATTTCTTACGGATTTGAATCAATGACATACTGATTTATTAGAATACGCGTAACCTTTTACAGATTCGGGTGCTCAGGAGCGCATCGTTGCGTCGTAGATAAATTTTAGTTCTAAATTTAAACCGTAGAGCCTACGCCAGGTACGATTTCTGGTTTGTTAATATGCAGACAGTATTAGAGACACGAAGCTAATCACATCACAGAAAACCTGAGAACTGACAATTTTTTTACGTGGTAGAGCCATGCTGCAGCCATATTATAGTATAGTTGTAGCACGAAAGGGTCGGCTCGACCGGGGAAGAACCACGCTCTCACATAATACCGGCGTAAAATAGCAGCTTAAAGGTGCTGTGTCGAATACCACCAAACCATACGAATGGTGGGTGTAGTGAACCGGAGACCCCTTTTACTGGAAACGAGGCATTTCATCTTAGTCCTCACAAGTGACAAGGCATCTGCATTTTGATTCATAGTCGAGGATAGATGTAGATGTCAATGGGCCACAGAACCACTTACCATCAGGTGGACTGTGTGCTCGTTTGTCAATCTTATTAAAAAAAAAAAAAACTTCCGTATGGAATCGACTACCACCAGCGAATTTTCCGAACCCATTGCCACTTCAGCTTACTAATCAGTGGGGCTTTGTCGGTCACTCTGGTTCTAATGCGGATATCCTCATTTCTAAGTTTATCACGCAGAGAAACCAAGAGCATAGCCCTCTCCATAGCTCGCTGAGCGACTGACATGAAACAATGCTCACACTAATATAAATAAGTAGGTACTGAGAATACTTTTTTATTTTATGTTTACCTCTTAATAAATAAAAAAAAAACTATTTGATGACAGTTAAATGCGACTTAGGTGATTTTATTTAACACGGAATTGATCATATAGTTTTTCGGTTTCTAGTGTATGTAGGTATATCCACAAAACAATCCCGTAGAGTTCTTTAATTTTTCACAAAAACTTAACCTTTTTCGACTTCTTTTACTTTTGGAAATATTCAGTTCCAAAATCATTCAGTTTGATTTATCCATTTCTAATCATGGTAATTAATATAAAATATAACTAATATTGCAGAAAGAAACATTAATCTCTACACTGTTCTTACAAATTAACTTCCACCGCAATGTGATGAAATAGGCACGGCATGTGTGGTGTCGTAAAAACATTTCATTGATCACTGTTGCGCTCCGCAGCGCTGATAGCCGATTTTTTAACAGTAACCACATCATTTTACGGCTAATTTATACATATGATATACATGTACGCGGCCTTAGGTCGCAACTCGCTTGCTTTCCTATTTATGATATGATCTAACGCAAATGGACAAATCTACGAACGTTGACATTTAGTACGATATGGCCAGTAATAATTGGCTATATCTTGAAATGATTGCGTCTAATAAAAGGGTCAGGTACTTCATGATATTATCTCTTCTAAGTTGTAGCCACGACGTATTATATGTGCGAAGTCGAATTAGAAATAAAAATACATAAGCACTCATCCTTATTCTCTAAAAATCTTCCTCTGGAAAAGACTTGCGACGAATTCGCTACAGTTTTATGTGTTTTAAGTAGGTACTTACTTCAAAGTATAGTACGTATCTATTGTTAGAAATATTTGTACGTATATAAACAACTATGAATTAGTATCATCATTTGTACTTTTACTCAGAATGTGACACTTCATTTAAATAAGAGGAGGGATAAGTAAGTAGAAAACTGTATTTGAACTATTAAATTGGTTTGGAATCAATAACATTATTTGGGCGCGGTGTATGCGAAAGGAAACCCGCATGCTCGCACGCAAGCACTCACGCACGTCATTACACTTGGTAGCTTGATGGCGATCTAAGTAACAGACCTGTCTCCTGTTGGATTCGCTCTTTCCCGTCATTAGCTATCTCCCATTTATCGGAAACCACTCGTTTTTACTTAACTTTGCCCTGAGTACTTTTGCGGCTCAAAGGAATAAAATGAGATGATGGATTTACTTATTCTACGTCTACACGCTAAATATACTCATGTGTACATATTTTATGAGCATTAATAACGTTAGTATCGTACGTATTCTAAAACCACGCTTTTGTTCAAAGGATATTTTACATATTGCCATAAAAACAAAACGAATTTATTTGTAGAATAAATAAATAAAAATATATTTAAAAATATCATTTGAAACTGTAAAGCTTTCGTAACTGATAATCTCTGTAAAAAGTAATAATGTTGTGTGTCGCACTAAAAGATCCTATGTAAGACACATCTTTATTTTATTTAAATTCTTCTATTGATAATATAATTTATTGTTTCAGGTTATTTATTATTTAAAGAATTCTGCGAACAAACGTCAGAAGAACCAGTGCCACAGTTAAAATTTTACGAAGAGGTATTTAAATATTTAACAAATTTACTTCTTACTTCCCTTTTTAACACGTTTTAAACAGTAGTTGCTTTTAATCAACAGATAAAATTATATGAGAAACAAGAATGTGTGGAAGAAAGGCGGCGGATTGCAAGGGATATTTACGACAATTTTATTATGAAAGAACTGTTGGCGCATTCTCATGTGAGTAATAATAAATTTCGCTTAAATAATTTTTTAAACACTATGTTTCCTTTCGCCCCTAAACCTGAATCATTGGCTGCGTTTGGCAGAAAAAAGCGCTTGTAAGCAAAATGGCGAAACTAAACAGTTTTCGGCCAGGGCACGTTTGCTAACTTCAGTAGCGCTGACACAATCCGCCATTTTGCTTATTTAATTTGTTTGTTTTGAAGTAGAGTTTATAAGTTGTTTTGTGCATGATTAGTTTTAAGTAATATAATGACATGAATAAACATATTATACATCTTATTAAAAATTCGTGATTGGTAAGTTTTTAATATGAATACTTTACAAACATATATTTAAATTAGGTTAGGTTCCCCGGTTAAAACTAACTTCTGGTCCTATAGGAAAATAGCTACTTACGATTTGACGGCGCTTACCGCTTACGATCGCCATTTTGTTTACAAGCGCTTGCTAGCGCTTTTTTCTGCCAAACGCAGCCATAGTTTGTAGATTACTTCACTTTTGTTTTATAACTTTGATAAGCATAATCTTGTTTGACACAATTTGATACATTATTAATTGTTTAAAATAATTATTGAAATTACGAGAATTATGGCAACTATTAAATGAATATTCGATTGTTTTAGCCAACGCAATGGTGGCTTCTACCGGTGATACACTCGTCTTTACTTTGTCTAAGTTATACAATGCATATGTGGTTAAATTAATTGTCACATATAAGTGGAGACAACTGGGCCATTTCCATAGAAGAAAACCAATATTTTATGTGTTGTACCTTGTATTGACTACGGCTGTTCTTTATCTTGAAACCCGGGTAACCGGGTAGGTTTGGGTTTTGTCGCTCGCAAATGTAATAAAGACAAAATGAATCCCTGAATTTACCAGAATGTGCCGATCTGTAAACACACGTAAAAGTTAAAATTGTCTTTTATCAACGTCGTCAAACTTTAAGCTTTATCACAGCTTTAAACTTAAGACATAAAGGACTTTAAGAATGATCTTTGTTCGAAACCAATCCTGCTACACAGTTACTTGTAATGATGATAATTGAGCAAAATAGCGAACATTCAATAGACCGTCGTTCTTATATCTTCGTCTGTATTGTTCAGTGGGTGTGAATGAAATATTAGCATTGCAATGTATAGCTTTTTAATTTATATGCGTGCGGCCAATGTTTAGCCATTGGAATTATTTTTAATCAATCGTAAGTGTAGTTTCGTTTGAAAACATAATCGAAATGAACAATCAGACAGCTAGGAATCAATCTTCCGAGCAATTCTTTTGAAATCTGTTTGTATAATGCCCCTTATTAAGACTGTTGGCGCGATGCCCACCGACCGGCGGCGATCGGACTTACAGTCACAATCGAAGTCGCTTAATAGCATATGAATCCGACTTTTCACAGCCGTTCACGAACTCATTACCAAATCGTTTCGACGTAATAGTCTTGACGTTTATGTCTTAATTATTTTTAATGCGGATAAAAAGAACGGTTTAAATGTCTCTTTGTGTATACCCATGTGATGGATGTGTACCGGCATTATTTATTAGACCTTATTATCTACAAGTATATGGAACAACAATTACTGCAGAGATCCTATACTATGAAAACTATGATGAATAAGCTCGGTATAAAAAAAAAACCGGTGCGTGTTAATATCTTTACAGCGAGTTTACACTCTTACGATTTATTTAATTCGGTTTTCTACCACAGTTCAGCCGTATACGTTAAAAAATCTAAAGTATTATATTTATGTTTATGTATCTTATTTGGTGTTAAATACATCTATGTTTTATTACATTTATGTATCTTATTTTGTGTTAAATACATCTATGTTTTATGGAAAAAATAAACGTAATTTGAGACTGTATGGTGAGAATACACGAAGAGTTCCAAATGTTTGCATACTCCACTGGAAACCGTATTAAGACAAACGTTTCGGTAAACCGCAATGTGTGAAAAGTGAAAACCCTGCTTCAACTTAATCTCCACAACTTCGCCCGTCCATACACCGTCTTATGGTGGATTGTCTCAAAATATTGGAGCTTTGGCTGTCAACTCCGACAGCCACTCTACAAGACAGACCTTGTTCCTCGTTTTAATTTATTCACGTGAAAATGAATCGCGAATAAAGTCTTTAAGGCATTCATTAATTCATGTCCTTAAGAATTTTCCATATCTGAGATAGATTACTATAGATATCTAAATATAAACATATAATAAACACTCACGCCTGTCACCCAGAGGGGTAGGCAGAGATTACGGACTTCCATTTGGCACGATCCTGACATACCTCTTTCGCCTCCTTTACATCCATATATCTACGCATACATGCTCGTCGGTTAAGGGTACTTCTAACGTGGCCCATTTTCAAAATATCGCCAATTTGGTCGATAAACTTTTTCCTAGGGCGTCCCTTCCCGACTCGGCCATTCACATCTGCCATATAAATTTGCTTTGTCACTCTTTCCTCATTCATTCTTTCTACGTGACCAAACCACCGAAGCATTCCTTTCTTAATCCTGGTCACAACATCATCTTGCATACCACATTTATCTCTTATCACGCAATTTCTCACCCTGTCATTCAGATTACACCCTTGCATATTCCTTAAAGACCGCATTTCTATAGCATTTATTCTACTTTCGTGCTTCTTCTTCTTCTTTCTGCTTCTATAGATATCTATTAACCCCCATTATGATATCATAAGTACATTGAAAATAATAGCCGACACTTTCGTTAACTAAATATATTCATCTTCATTAGAGAAATTGTTTTATTTTTATTTTTAAATATGGACTATTTTTTGCGGCGTTTCGGGCCGGGCGTTTATTTCCAACACAAAACTTGTAATTTGTATGGCCTACAAATAATTATTGTTTAGAGCCTGGACGTTTTCGTTTATCCTTGTGCAATTTATAAAGATATATTAAAGACATTTCTTATATTTGCTAACGTTTTCTTTAAAAAGAAGAAATCATACTTTAAATTTTAAAACATGTAAAAGCTTTATATTAAACTACTACGAATAGTGATTATTTTATACTCTTTGACTACGATTTCTCGTGTGTATGTAAAAAATTGGCCTCAAAATATAGGAGGTCCATGTCCGGTATTAAACTTTAACGGACTGATGAAGATAAAGAATATCAGCCTACATTTGATAAAAAGGTTCAAGAGCCGTCAAAGCCTGAAAATTTACGCAAGTAGGTACTATAAAATATGGAATTTTTGCAAGAGCACCTTTACAAAGAACCGTTTTCTTGAATATTAATAATCCTTTGACATGCATTCTCTTTGCGCTCCAATTCACGAGCTATATTTGATAAACAAAACAGCGTTATATTTTGTTCTGTCAAAATTGTTTATATAATGAAAATATATTTTCTTACATTTTTATACTAAGAACAAAAATGTTATATCGATGTAACGTAAGTAAAAATCTCTTTGTTAGAGGCTTTTGCAGGATTTTTTCAGTTTTCTCTGTGACACAACATTTAATTTTACACACACGCCCGAGGTATTCATTAAGAATGAAGATATTTTCTTCTATTATTGATAGTACTCGGTTGACCGAGCTTTGCTCGGTATTTTTCGCTCGGTTTTTTTTTAATTCGTGTGTTTTGGAAATTATATTTAGATACAAATTACATAATGATGAAATGCGAATAATATTTTTTGATCTTAGCGACATAATAGATAAAACTGAACCGGTTATTTGAATAAAAAATCATGAGTGCAATTAGTTTAATTTAAATTTTCGTGTTTTTAAAAAATACTAAAAAAAAGGGCTCGAAAAAAACATTTTCTCAAAAAAAGAAAGGAACTTGAAAAAAAAATTAAAAAATGTCGGTCGGTCGGTCTGGGCTCGAACCATGGTACTACGATTTTGTGACTGCCCAATATACCAATTAAGCTATTTGTAGTCAAAAACTCTCAAAATTTACCTTTTTATTCTAACGATATTGTAGGAGTTTTTCATTGCCTAAAAACACGGACAAAAAGACATTTTCTAAAAATAAATCCTAGCTAGATCGATTTATTGCCCCCGAAACTCCCTGCACACAAAATTTTATGAAAATCGTTGGAGCCGTTTCCGAGATTCCGATTATATATATATATATATATATATATATATATATATATATATATATATATATATATATACACATACATATATATATATACATATATATATATATACACATATATATATACACATATATATACATATATATACACATATATATATACATATATATACACACACATATATATATATATATATATATATATATATATATAAATATACCGGGTGTCCGGTGGCAGAATTAGGATTTCAAAATTAAATAATAAAAAAACTGCAAAATATTTTTTTTTATTTCAATGACTATAACAAAGAAGGGAAGTGCGGGTTTTATTTCTTAAAAATTATTTCGTCTAAATGTTGACCATCACGTCGGACACACTCTTGGAATCTGGCTTCAGTATTGCGCGCCACTCGCTGGAGAAGGGACGTCGGGATGCCATTAACCTCGCGAACGATATTTTCTTTTAATGCTGAGATGGTCGGTGGGGCGGTTTCATAAACTTTACTTTTGAGGTACCCCCCACAGAAAAAAGTCCATGGGGGTAAGATCCGGCGACCTGGGTGGCCAGGGGATGTCAGCAAAACGGCTTATCAATTTGTTAGGGAACAAATCACGAAGAAGCGCCATGGTCTCTCTAGCAGTGTGAGGCGTGGCGCCATCTTGCTGAAACCATGTCTGTGAACTGTAGGCAGGATGTTCTCTTAATATTGGCAGGAAAAAATCGTTAAGCATTCGCCGATAAGAAACGCCGGTTACAGTAATGGCTTGTCCTTGACGATTTTCAAAAAAAATAGGGTCCGATTATTCCTCTGCTTGACAATGCACACCAAACCGTCACTTTGGGACTGTGAAGTGGCTGTTGATGTTTCAATCGCGGGTTCTGTCCTTTAGGTGACCAATAACGGCAGTTCTGTTTATTTACACTTCCATTTAAATGAAAATGGGCTTCATCGCTCCAAAAGATTGTGTTCACTGTACGAAATCGCTGCAACATTGTTTCGCAGAAACTTTTGCGCCAATTGTAATCATTAGGCTTAAGCGCTTGCACAATTTGAATTTTAAAGGGGTGAAGTTTAAGGTCCTTTTTCAATATTTCGTGCACAATCGTTTTTGGGAGCCCTAGAGCAGCCGCTCTCTTACGCACGGACTGTCGCGGGTTATCGCGTAAACTGTTTGCGACAAGTTCGATGTTGTCATCAGTCCTCGACGTTCTGCTGGATCCCGGCCGCGGATTATTTGCTGCTGAACTTGTTTTTCTGAACCTCCGCACCCACAATCGAATCAAATTTTCGCTTGGCGCATCACGTAACCGTCGGATATTGTACCGCGAACAAAATCTTCGACGAGCAATAGCACAGGAATCGTTTGCTTTAAAATAAGCTTCGATTGCGAACGCACGTTGTTCACCCGTCCACTGCGACATCGTGACTAAGGAACCCGCACGAATGACGAATCGAACGTGACCCCCCCGCCCGCCCCTCCGCTAACGGTTCGAAAACAGTTCGAAATTTAAATCCTAATTCTGCCACCGGACACCCGTTATATAGGATAATGTGTTATTTCCGCATTCTGTTGGCGGTATAAAAGAAATCTTTTCGCTATCTTATCCCGTAGGGCATAAATAGCTGAAATAAAGTATTAAAAATTTGTTTATTCATCTTACTTACAAATTTCAGTATAAAAATATTCTATTAATTTTACGCTATTTATATCACTACTACAAATAAGAATACTAGAGAAATTTCTGGATCTCGACAACAACGCCACCTTTAGGTTGAATTGTGAATCTAAACCATTCTTGAATCAACTTATTCACACACACTAAATTAGCTTAGCTATTTTGATTTTCAGTGAGTAATTTTCTATATTTGTTTCAGGATTATTCCAAAGAGTGTGTAGCGCACGTACAAAAATATTTAATGAAACACGAAGTACCACCGAATTTATTCGAGGTAATATTATGTGTATATTAACGACCACTCAGTTTCATACGTTATCTAATCTTATTGATATTACACTTCGTTATGAAGTTAACTTTTTATGTACTTTTCTTTTTTATGGTCTTCACATTTTAGCTTGCATTGTAACAATATTATGATTCCAATTAACACAACAAATTGGCCGAAATAATATCTACATGGTCTCATATTATAAGGAATTTTATAATATCTTCAAAGTTTGATATATTTTTATTGATTTTTTATAAAATCCACTAACTACTAAATTATTTGTATTAAATCTTTAATCGAGTAGATATTTCTGAATCTTGCTTTCCTAAACTAATATGGAATTGTAATCGCGCAAAACAAAACGAATTAATCGGTCTATTGATCGACCACTATCGAGCGAACTTAAATAAATACCTGCAATACTAAAATAAACGAGATACAGGTCTGCATATTTTTTTTTTCAATTTTTTTGGGTTTGAAACTTAAAGACTCCATCCATATCGTTCGCCTGCAGTTAGATTTAAGCTCATTGTAATATTTCAGTAATTACAAAATAATTTAATACATTTTATAAAATAAATTTATAACAATTCAATATCAAATGGAAGTGATGATATAAAGAAAGGACTAATGCAACTTTTTTTCCAGCCTTATATCGAAGAAATTTTTCAACACTTAAGAGGAGAACCGTTTAAAAATTTCTTAGAAAGGTAATTTTCTTACGAAGCGTTTCGGAAATTATGTACTTCGCAGCCATGACTTTATAAAAAGGTTTTCTTTACAGTGATAAATACACAAGGTTTTGTCAATGGAAGAATTTAGAACTGAACATACAACTAACAATGAACGACTTCAGCGTCCATCGGATCATCGGTCGAGGCGGTTTTGGTGAGGTTAGTAAAACTTAATAAACGTAGAATTGTGTACGTACTCAAGCAAAGGTTAGCTTAGCAAAGGTTATATTTGTCTTTAAAGCGCCCCCACCCCCATTAAATATTTTAAAAATTTCTTAAATCTTTTTCAAATAAAAAAAAAAAAATAAAAAAAAAAAAAAAAAACCCCAAAAAAGATACCCTAAACTTCCCCCCCACCACCCACCAATCCACCCCCCTCCCCCCCTTTTTATTTTTAACAAAAAAAAAAAATAAAAAAAAAAAAAAAAAAAAAAAAACCCCCAAAAAAAATAATGATATCTTTTGATGAGTTGAGGGTTGTAATAAATCCTTAATATATAAATACCATCTACGCCCAGCATGCCTTCCGGTCAGAAACAATTCACCATGGTTCCATCGTAATCGGATGAATGGTATAGGGACGCTTGAAAAACGAAAAAACATATTAACAAACATTAGTTTTGACAGACCTCCACGGGCGCATACAACAACTCGCCAATTTAACTGTCAGGAATATAAATTTAAATATATAAGTCATAAAATATGTTAATATACACGATACAATCTGTAAAAAAATAGTTTCATTAAAATGTGTAGTGTTTGCGTAATACTCATAATAGGCGTAAACATAAGAAGTCATAATGTAAACTCGCTAATGTTTCTTAATAGTTGGATAAATGTAGGAACGTTCATAGGACACACGAAAAATTATTCATAGTATCTGGATGACCCAGCTTTGCTCGGTATTTTTTCGGAAATCGTGTTTTTTGGAAATTATATCTAGATACAAATTACATACTGATGAAATGTGAATAATATTTTTCGACCTCACCGACATAATCAAAAAACTGAACTGGTTATTTAAATAAAAAATTATGAGTGCAATTAGTTTAATTTAATTTTTCGTGTTTTTTAAAAAAAATACTAAGAAAAGGGCTCTAAATAATAGATTTTCTCAAAAAAGAAAAGTTGGAATACATCTGGACTTGAGCCGGGGTACCACGGTTTCGTGACCGCCCGATAACCCATTTGAGCTTTTATAACCTTCACCGGCTTTTACCGGCACCGACAAAATTTACCTTCGTATTCTAATGATGTAGCAGTTTTTCATTGATGAAAATCGTTTCCGAGATTCCGATTATATATACATTTAATACCTATTATATAAGTATTAGATGTATAGACGTTTTTAGTGTTTTATGGACGAAATGATAACAAAGAGACAGACTCTATAATAGGTAGTGTATGTAGTACTGCTTTTATAAGACGTAGTGAAGTAAAAGTGTGTTTAAAAGAGGTGTAAAATGGGAAGATAAACATTAGTGACAGATTTTAATTAACACCCAACACGAGAGTGTCAATTAAAATCTCTTTGAAGCACCATTTTTTTGTAGTTTGAACAACAGTTTTCCATACTTATCACCCGATTGTTCATAAAAGAACATTGACAGTTATTTTTAGTTGAAACAAAAATATCATTAATTTACAAAATTTAAAAAAGATGATTAGCAACCGACCAACTTCTTAACGGTTAAACATAAAGAAAGAATTATATAAATGTAGCTTCTGCAGCACAGATTATATTCAAAGATGCATTAATCTTTATTCTGTTGACAGGTTTACGGTTGCCGGAAAGCGGACACGGGTAAGATGTATGCGATGAAGTGCCTCGACAAAAAGCGCATCAAGATGAAGCAAGGCGAGACGCTGGCGCTGAACGAGAGGATCATGCTCTCTCTAGTCAGCACCGGGGTAAGTGATACTAATGGTTTGTTTTGAGTTAAGATCGATTATTTTAAAGGTAAAAGAAGTTTAACACTACTAGATTTTGTACTATTGTTTAGTTATTTTAATGATGGTATGAAAACTTATAAGTTATAAGCATTTATAAACATAATCAAAAGGTACTCAATAACAAAATGTCATACCAAAAATTATGTGTATATATGTATATGTATATATATATATATATATATATATATATATATATATATATATATATATATATATATATAACGCACCGTTGCGCTGTACTAACATATTACAGAACACGGCAATATTATTTATTGAATTCAAAGAAATTTTGAGAACATAGAACAAGGATGCAGAAAATTAGGAACTAAAAAGAAATTACCTCGACAAAATATAAACATGCATATGTTAAAATAGCCTATAAATAAACTAAATTTAATAGGTAAATAATACTTCACTACGGTACTAATACATAATAATGACTGTGTGTACGATATTCCTGTTATGCGGTGTGGCTTATTGATATTATCTCCGAAAATATTAAGTGACATTACGTAGACCAAATGTGGTTTTGTGTAACTCCGGTGGTAATTGTTTACCGGCGGGAACATCTTTTACTATCTTTTATTACGTCAAGATTTAGTGAGGAAGTGGTGACAATTAGTGACTTAGAAAAAAAATGTGACTTAATACTTTAGGAGATATGACTCTTTGTTTGGAAGACACGAATGAGAGAACGAGAACACAGTCCACCTGATGGTAAGTGGATGCTGTGGCCCGTAGACATCTACATCTATCCTCGATTACGAATCAAAATGCAGATGCGTTGTCACCCGTGTGGACTAAAATGGAATGTCTCGTTTCCAGTAAAAAGGGTCTCCGGTTCTCACCATACGAAACACAGCAGCATTATGATGCTATATATGCCACGTACCATTAGTAGTAGTGATTCAATATTGGAAAATGACTTAAAGACCTTAAGAAGATAATACCCATAATATTTTGCTTATCCCATTGGCACCTCTTACCAAACCCCCTTGCCAAAAAAAGGTTTAATATAATAGATTTACAATTAAACACTATTTTCACGTATGTATATCCAAACGATTGGTCAACACACACACACGCCGATAAAGCAGCCGAGCAGCAATTTTTTCGATTTGTGCACGGTTCACGCCATACATTTGTCGAGGATTCAACTCAAAAACTTCTTCGAGAATTCCCTCATCGGTAGTCAGTACTTTACAGTCACCAGCTCTGCCACTACGGCTTACTTATCCGTTTCTATGTCAGTTACTTTGGTTCTAATGCGAATATTATTTTTACTATTTTTTGACTAGCACTATTTTTTTTATAGTTGCCCACTGCCCCATATCTTCTCGAGGATGTGTAAAGGGACGAAATGGGAAAATTAAACAGATGGGCAGCAGTATCTTCCTGATTATAAAAATATTACGATTTTCAATAGGTACGCCTATCACGGGATCAAATTATTTAAATCTAAACGAATTCGTCTGCGGAGAAACGTTTAGCAGAATGCGCTTCAAGCGAGAGATGTATTAATATATTTCGATTGATTAATGACACCGCTAAGATGAAGACGAATCTCACCGTCACTTCGCACTTAAAAATCCTTTAAGGCGTTTCGGCTATATTATGATCATAAACTCTCAAACGAACGTACAAACTCACGTACTTAATAAATACACATAAACATATATATACATATTGTAAACCCAAATACAAATATGATCATTGTCGTTATGACAGCCCATATCAAGTCAACTGATGGTTATTAGTGTCTTCTCTTCCCCGAAGACTGGCATGAGCCACCAGAGTCAATCGACTTCGTGCATGTCACCTCATCTGTGGGGCCACCACTTAAGCTTACTTAGCCGTTGGACTATGCCAGTAACACAGACACCAGAAAATCCTGATCATCCTGGGAATGAGAGAAGTCGAGAGTTTAGTCTTATTTGAATTAATTCGCTAATAAGCTAAGGTTATGTATTTTCATTACTAAAGAAAGAAAATGTGGCGGCCGGTAGACTTAATCTTTTTGCAACTTTCACTAATAAGTTCTGTAATCAGCGTGAGGAGCGCTGTCTTTGATAGCGAGTTAGTTGTTTTGTTTGGAAGGCACGTTAGTAATGTAAAAAAAAAAACAACGACGCCTAATCTCGCCTCGTTTATAATAAGATTTCGTAACGTTGTTCGATTTTGCTCGTTTAATGAACCAATAATAGCCCTAATTGTTTATATGTTATTAAGTTTAATAAATACAATACAAATATAAATGCTTAATAGGTTTTGCAAAGTATGAAAATTGATATCACACATCACATCACACACATCTTCGTATTAAGACGTGGTAAAAAGATATGCAGGGAGTGGATGGATGCAGGTGGCTCAGAACCGTGCTTAGTGGCCTACTTATTTTTATAGAATAAGGGTGACAAACGAGCATACAGTCCACCTGATGGTGTGTGGATGTTGTGGCGTATAGATATTTACATTTATCCTCGATTAAGAATCAAAACGCAGATGCGTTGTCACCCCTGAGAACTAAGATGAAATGCCACGTTTCCAGTAAAAAAGGGTCTCCGGATCCCTACACTCACGATACGAAACACAGCAGTATTAAGGCGACACCGCGAAAAAAATGCACCTTCTTTAATCGAATAGTATAGGACTATGACACCACTAACGAAACTGGAATTTTGATATAGGTCACTTCATGTCTTTATCTTCTATAGTTGAAATTACAACGAAATTTCTTAATCTATGTGTTTGGGAATCGCTCAAATATATTCATAACATCAACATTCGTAATATAACTTACTCATTATTTTGATTACTTAAATCAATAATTTTTTAATATTTAAGATTCAGACATTTTCTAAGCGGTCGTAATCGTTGCGGGCGCTACGTAATTTTAGACTTTATGACGGCGCTTTTTAAGTTACGTGTTCGGATTAGTACTGCGATAGCCCGGAGCCATTTTAAACGTTAATTTTCTATGTGTCGTCTTAGGCTGCTATTTCACGTTGGCAATATGGTCGTAGCACAAGGCTGACGGGAGACAGTTGTTCCCCGTCGAGCCGACCCATTCGTGCTACGACCATAATATAGCTGCAGCGTGGCTCTACCACGTACTTAGGGTGAGACCTATGTTCAGCAGTGGACTAGTGAAGGACTGTAATGATGATGATGATAATGATGATCTTCTTATTTACACGCATATATTAAAAAAGGCGGAGCCCTTCTTTCTTAAGATATAATTTTCCAAATAAATGTAGTCCGCGTACTAATGACAATAAGCCGCGTAATAATGTTAAATTAGGTTAGTAACTTAACTTGATTTATTTATTAGGTTAGTACTTAAATTACTGAAGTTTTTTAACTCTTATCATATTTTCTGTATCCGCATGGAAAACTTACGAGGGTGGATTGAAAAGTACTCGGCCTAACCAAGAAAATAAACACATACTAAATCAGTTATATTTTTATTTTTCTACATAATCACCATCAAGTTCAATACACTTTTGCCACCTCCCCTTCCAAGCATTTAGACCGTTGAAAAAAAATGATTCTTCCTTAGAGTCAAAATATGCGTCTACAGCTGCTTTGACCTCGTCGTTTGTCGAAAATCTTTGACCTACCAAGTGCTTTTTTAGGTTAGGGGACAGAAAGAAGTCTGATGGTGCCAGATCAGGTGAATACGGCGGATGCGGTAACAGTTCAAAGCCACAGTTGTGAATTTCAGCCATTGACTGTACTGACGTGTGAACACGGGCGTTATCTTGATGAAACAGGACTTTTCTTCTGAGCATTCCTCGACGTTTTTCTTTTATTTCCTCTCGTAAACGACGTAGTAAGGTGCAGTAGTAATCAGAGTTTATAGTCTGACCCCTTTCAAGATAATCAATCGTAATCACACCTTTCGAGTCCCAGAATACTGAAGACATCACCTTATTTGCCGACAAAATCGACTTAGCCTTTTTTAGGGGGTGGTGAACCATCTCTTCTCCACTGTTTTGATTGTTGTTTTGTTTCCGGTGTACAGTAATGAACCCATGTTTCGTCCATAGTAACAAAACGATTCAAAAAATCATCTGCATCGGCTTCAAATAACTCCAAACATTCGCGTGAAATAGTCAATCGCGTCCTTTTTTGTTCAACTGAAAGCAGTCGCGGAACCCACCTCGCAGACAACTTGTGGAAACCCAACTCGTTGACAATGATGTTTTGAGTTCGTTCATAAGAGATGCCTATAATCTCGGCTATCTCTCTAATTTTTAATCTGCGGTCTCCCATTATTAAATCAAGTACTTTTTTTAATATTTTCGTCAGTAGTTGACGTCGAAGGCCTTCCAGAGCGGGGTTCATCTTTCACACTCTCTCTACCACGCTTAAATTCTGCTATCCATTTTTTGGCGGATGAATATGACAGAGCACAATCGCCTAATGTACTGACCATGTCATCATGGATGGCTTTTGATGATAGTCCCTTCTTATGGAGGTACTTAATGACGGCACGCTGCTCGATTTGCTCCATTCGCGGAAATTATGTCCGATTACTTTGTTAATAAATTTATAAAATCACAACTCATTATCGCACACGTTTGGAACTTCACACAATGAACTAGTCTGAACTGAACTAAATAATGTGGGTAGATTTGATTTTTAGAATTGAATGGATCTGTGTTAGGCCGAGTACTTTTCAATCCACCCTCGTTTTAAGTGAACACATTTGCTTAGTGACTGTTAAATTCTGTAAGTGATCATTCGAAAACAAAAAAAAATTTTCGACCCATTTTAACAAAAGAAAGTCAAAAACAAAAGTAACGTAAGAGTTATGCCGAAACGAAACAATAATACGTAACTAAAGCAGCGACAGCTCTAATTGACGGTTTGACACAGTTTAAACAAATAGTTATATTATGTGTTCATTCCTTTCGTTCATTACGTAGTCAGTACCGAAACCAAATTCACTTTTGTGGAGAAAATTGTGTCTTTTATTGCAGACATCGAGACAGGTTAAGAAAGAATCGACAATGCGCAGGCTCTGACTGAGATAACAAATAGGGTTTAGGGTTGCCGGTTGTATGAAATCTATAAAAAATCCTTTTTATAACATAACGGTTTCCCAAGAAGTTATTTCAGAAATAGAAAATATTGCAGTGTTACCATCTGTTTACGACTTTACAACCATAAGATTTAAGATTAAATTGTAAAACCATGGCGGTGAATCCATTACAATAATTGAACTTCAAATATTTGTGTGCAGACATTTTTTAAGTCTTAATGTAACAATAGATAAAAATTAAAAATGCACATTATTATCTGGGAACTGTACCGACATTTGTATTTTTTTTCAATAATTTATCGTATAATTATTCTTACTAGGCTCTCACTCTCTTGAGAACCAACAAATTTGACACCTAACCCTATTTCGTCGTATTCTTTACGTCACCAGTAGACTATAAGTTACTTGAATGTGTTTTGCTTGATATTTGCCACGCTTTTGTGTAGCGTAACATTATTTTTGCTCGGCACGTAAAAGAATTTGTGTAGAGAAAAGACCGTGTTCCCGACGTTTTCCGTGAAAATGTTGTATTAGGGAAACACTGTTAATAGCTTTGAAGTTTATTTATACTTTTTAAAAAGCGTTCGTAAGCTTTTTCGATGAATATGTTTTATTATAGTACTAGTACTTTTATTATAGTTTTTACTGGCTTCAAAACGAAAAACAACTTTAGTTATTCCATCCCAAGTACAGTTCAATAGAAGATACATTTATACTTTAACATATTATTGATTTATTATTAATAACCAGAAACTTAAACAAAAATCATATTAAGTATTGCATTTAAACCAAATTAAACTTCCTTGTTTTACATAATAATAAGTAATTTATAAATTCTGCAATATGTCCAGGACCAACATGACCAACACTAATTTCATTATTAAGTAAACTTAATTGTATATCCTGTACAAATTCGTCTCTCAATAAAAGACATTTTAGAGTACTGTACCATTTTAATTACTATGTTTATATAATTAACAATATATTTATTTAATTTAAATAATTACTTCAATAAAATATAATAGAAAATAATTGTAGTAAAACATTTCTTTCATAATAGGATATCACTAAGATGTTAAAAGTATTTCAGTTTTGACCTTTAAATAAAAAGTATTGAATGTCGTTTTATAAGTATGCTAATATCTACTAAGTAATCTTGAGCCAGTTTCTATAATGTTTTATGAACGACTGTACACAGCCAAGGGGGAAAAATCGGAAGAAAAATAATATACGAAATCCGATTATGCACCCCGTCCGTGGTGGATAAACGAACACGCGATTCCAAGTATCTCTCTCTCCGAGGATTTCTTAGGGTGGATAAACGGAATAACTCATTATGCAGATGGGTTGTCACCGCTTAGGACTAAGATGGAATCTCGCAGTACCACTACAAAAATGCTCTGCGGGTGTGACTGCACGAAACTTAAATTCTATAACTACTTCAATACTCTTACGTCTCATGTCAACTTTCTTGTTAAATAGTCTTCACCGCGGCTGAAATTGTATTGTCTGATAACCGTAAAGTATATTATGGATTTTTTATATCTCCCTCGACACATTTCGCAACCTTGTACGAATCAATTTCACATAAAGGGTCACATTTAATATAATAGCTCTAGCTATATACAAGAGTTGTAGTCATCGCGTATAGGTGTATTAATTAACCCTTGTTCTGTAGAATTTCAATCAATGACCAGTTTGTTGATTGTTCTCTTCTCGAGTCGACAGTTGATGAGTGAATCACGGATCTATTCGTTGTTTTTATGACCCTTTATTGAATTCTCTTTTCTATTAAATGTTCGATACAAACTCTATACAATTATGTTTAGCTCTCATAGCTTCAACTTTATTTCACTATTACACTATAACTACTTGTCATTTAGTGGCGGTTAAGAATATCCACTACCCCATATCTCCCGTGGGTGTCGTAAAGGGCGACAGAGGGAGACAGGCAGGAGATGGGCAGCAGCATCTTCCTGATAACATCAACTGTACAACACAAAAAACTGCGGTTGCCAACCCGCTCGCCAAGCGTGGCAACTATGGCAATATACCCCCCGTGAGAGCTATGAAGAAACGGCCCCCAGTCCCCGGCGGCCCCGCTATTCCTGGCTACGATGGCGACCATGGTAACGGCGGGGCAGGGGGTGCTAAGAATTTCCGGTGGAGGTTCGGTTGCCACCTACGACGACTCGACCTGGCAACATAACGGTATTCGCTGAAGGTCATACAAGTTGACGCACCAACGTTGGCACATCCCGATGAGAGCAGGTGGAGGAAATGTATGAGGATATTTCTAGAGCTATCTATTCTTCTAAAACCCACTATACGGTGTTAATGGGAGACTTCAACGCAAAACTAGGCACAAGAAAGAACGGTGAGCTAAAAGTGGGGAAATTTGGGATAAGGAAAAGTAATTCAAGGGGCCAGCAGCAGGCCGACTTCATGAAGAAAGAGGGACTCTTTATGATGAACTCTTTCTTCCAGAAGCGGCCCCACAAGAAGTGGACCTGCTCGAGTCCCGAGGGTTCGACAAATAAATAAGATTGACTTCATTATTACGACTAGACGGCAACTGTTCAGAGATATCTCAGTGATCGCAAGGGTGAAAACTGGCAGCGATCACCGAATGGTTAGAGGCATACTGAACCTAAACGTTAAGTTGAAGAGGTCTCATCTAATACAGTCAACGCTTCGTCCCTAGTGCTCTAATCCGAAATCTCGAAACCTTTCAGCTCGAGTTACAAAACCATTTCCAGTGCCTAGAAGATTGCAATGCAGTGGACGATATGAATGACAAGCTCGTGGAAACTGTCCATGCGGTCGGAGCTAAGTTCTGCAAGACCCGCCGCAGAAGAACACAAAAACTCTCCGATCACACTCTTAATCTCATGGCTGTTAGACGGGAGATGAGGCTGCAATCGTCAACAGATTTGACAGCATACAGGCAACTGAACAGACAGATCTCCAAATGCATGCGGCGGAACTTACGCAACTTCAATACAGCTCGTATTGAAGAAGCGATTGAGCGGGACCAGGGCTCCAAAGACTTTGTCAGAGATCTGTCTGCCAGAAAGAGCCAACTGTCAAAGCTGAAGACGGAGTGTGGCAACATCGTTTCCGGGACCACACCTGAGATTTTGAGTGAGATACGTGGTAGAGCCATGCTACAGTTATATTAGTAGTATAGTTGTAGCACGAATGGATCGGCTCGACCAGAACCACGGAACCACGAAGGACCACGCTCTCACAGAATACCAGCGTAAAATAGTAGCTTAATGCTACTGTGTTTCGTTTGGTGAGTGTAGAAAACCGGAGACCCTTTTTACTGGAAACGAGGCATTCCATCGTAGTCCTCACTGGTCGCATCTGCATTTTGATTTGTAATCGAGGATAGATGTAGATGTCTACGGGCCGCAGCAACCACTTACCATCAGGTGGACAGTGTCCTAGTTTGTCACCATATCCTATGGAGCCAGACGCAAGTGTGAATAACGATCCAAGAGCAAGTTGTATCCGACACTATTTCGATGATATCCCGGACGTCAGTCTGAGCGAGATTAGAATGGCTCTCCAGCACCTTAAAAACGGCAAGGGCGCAGACGAGGATGGAATTACAGCGGAGCTTCTGAAAGCAGGTGGAACACCGGTACTTAAAGTCCTTCAGAAGCTCTTCAATTCCGCCCTCCATGTAGAGCAGAAGTGCGGTGGTTTTGTTCTTCAAGAAAGAGAACACTCTCTTGAAGAACTACAGACCGATTTCCCTTCGGAACCGCGTCTACGTACTGTTTTCGAGTCATTACGAATCGTCTCTCACCCAGACTCGACGACTTCCAGCCTCCCGAACAAGCCGGTTTCCGAAAAGGCTTCAGTATATGGTACTGAAGAAGCCTTTTCGGAAACCGGCTTGTTCATACATACCCTGCGGCAGATTGTGCAGAAGACTGAATAGTACAATTTGCCACTTTGCCTGGCGTATGTGGACTATGAGAAACCTTTGATTCCGTCAAAATTTGGGCGGTGCTACAGTGCTTTCAGCGGTGCCAAGTTGGTTGTCGATATATCGAAGTGCTGAAGTGTTTGTACAGTAGGGCTACGATGGATATTCGAGTACAGAACCAGAGTTCGAATCCTATCCAATTGCAGAGAGTGTAAGACAGGGTGACGTTATATCCCTGAAACTCTTCACTGCTGCATTGGAAGACGTTTTCAAGCTACTGGACTGGAAAGGATACGGTATTAACATTAATGGCGAGTACATCACTCACCTTCGATTTGCCGACGATATAGTCCTTATGGCGGAATCGCTAGAGGACCTAAGCACTATGCTCAACTTTGCCGCCATGCAGCAATTTTTCTGTGTTTCTGTTTGAAAGGGTAAAAGCTAGAATAATTACAGATTACAACTTAGTTTTTCCTAGTTTAAAGCGGGGTGCGGCTGTCTATGGGTTTTCCGTATCAACTTATGAACAGGCGACCCGTAAGCTTGTTTTTTGCTCTAATATTATAAAAAATACTATGAAAAATAAAAGTAAGTTTTTTGTGAAGACTGAACTATGTTATAGTTCAAACATTATTCTTAGTTATACATCATTTTTAATAATTAATATAAATATATAAACTTGTTGCTGGTATTTTCTATGTAATAAAGATAACTCTTACATAAGTTTCGATTTATTGTTCTATAATCTAATTTTATTTTTTTCTTTATTTATTTAACATAATTTTATACCTACATTATATTACAATGCGCTTCTTTCTATCAACAGTGTGCTAGACTGGATCTACCCTCCTTATCGATAATAGAGACAGATACATTGTTTAAAATAGATCTACATTATAATAAAAGAGCACAAAACAAATTTAAAAAACCTTTCTTTTCGTTTAAGAGAATAAAAAGTGTCATAACAGAATACCTTTTTTTATTGAAACGAGCACACAGTCCTCGTGATGTTAAGTGGAAGCTGTCTATTGGTCACATAGACATCTACATTTATCTTCGATTAAGAATTAAAATGTATGTAGATACGTTGTCACCCGTGAGGACTAAGATGGAATGCCTCGTTTCGAGTAAAAAAAGGGTCTCCTGTTCTTTACACTCACCGTACAAAACACTACCGCCTTTAGCTGCTATTTCACGCCTGTATTCTGTGAGGGCGTGGTTCTATCCCGATTGAGCCGGCCGGCCCATTCTTGCTACAACTAATAAAGCTGCAGCGTGGCTCTACCACGTAAAACTTGTGCTTATATACAATTTTATAATACATTGTGTCAATTTTTGTTCAATTAATTACATTTTTTATAACGTTTTTTACATTTACATCTGTTCCTAAGGAATAAAAGTTGCTAAAACTTATATTAACTAAACAATAAATTTAATATAATCTAATTCATTGTTCAATCCTAATGCAGTGTTTATCTCCATATATATAACAGAGGATGTCCCAAGTGACTGACTCGTCGCATCCACGCACAGCCCAAACCGCTAAAAGTATAAATTTGAAATTTGAACAGCTTAGCTGCCTTTTATAGCATAGGCATGCACTAAGAAAGTGTTTAGGAAAATTCATCCAAAGTATTTAGGAAAACCATTCAATTAGGGGTGTGAAGTAGGGTGTTATATTTACTCGTAGTATGAAACTTTTTATTTTACGGGCGATTGACTCGAAACTTACTAAAAGTACTCCGTTAATAAAATGAATGAAATCAGATTCAGCGATTTTTCAAAATTACCCATTATTGGATAGCGAGGGGGTGTTCAACTTTGTACAGAGAAAAGTTATTTAATGTTTTTTCTTTTAATTTGAAAATGGATGAATACACTGGAATTGAAAATAACAAATTTCACATTTTTAATTTCTTCAAAAATCTATTCTTTGGGTCAAAACGAGGGTGCAAAGTTTGTATGAATAATATTGTATTAAGGCGTACAGCCAAAAAAGCTAGATGTAGGAATCTGTAATTTAGACATTAGCTGCCTTTTCCGACGTAGCCATCCTCCACTAAGAAATAATTTTTGGATAATTCAACTATTAAGAGGGGAAAAATAGCATTTTACAATTTCTATAAAAGTTTTTATTGTACGGGGCGCTTGACTCGAGATTTACTGAAAGTACTCTGTAAATAAAAAAATAAAAACTTTTTTTAAGATATTTCACAATAACCCCGCCATAAGGTGTTAAAATTTTATGGCCAGAAATTGATTAACGTATTTTTTTTTGAATTCGAAACTTGATGCATAACTATTATACTCTTGAATTAAAATAATAAAATTAAAAAAAATTCATTATCTATCTGGTTTTAAAAATGAGGGTGCAAGTGCAAGAGAGTGCAAGAAAATATGAAAAATATTGATATGACTGACAGCTAAAACCGCTGAATTTAGAAGCATAAAATTGATAATATAGCTTCCTTTTATTACATAGACATGAAATAAGATTAGATATTAAAAAAAATTAGGGATGAAATAAGGTATTACAGTTTGTCTGACACTTCTTTTGGGGAATTTTCATATTTGTATGGTGATAATTATTACAGTACCCGGATGACTGAGCTTTGCTCGTTTTTTTTTTGAAATTACATTTAGATACAAATTACATACTGATGAATAATATTTTTTGATCTTATTGACATAATAGAAAAAACTGAACTGTGGTGATTTGGATAAAAAAATCATGAGTGCTCGAAATAATAGATTTTCTCACAAAAGAAGGGAACTTCAAAAAAAAGGAAAAAAAATTGGACCGAAGACAGGACGCGAACCAAGGCATTACGATTTCGCGACCATTCCATATCCACTTGAGCTATTACGAACATTAACACATTGTCAAAATTTACCTTCTTATATTGTAGTAGTTTTTCATTGCCTGAAAACAAGGACAAAATACATTTTCTAAAAATAAATCCTAGCTAGATCGATTTATTGCCCCCGAAATTCCCTGGACACTAAATTTTATGAAAATCGTTGGGGCCGTTTCCGAGATTCCGAATATATATATATATATATATATATTATATATATTTATATATATATATATATATATATATATATATATATATTCGGAATGGAATATTTCCACTGTTCCTGTCATATTAAAATCTTTTTTAACTGAAAGCTCCTTGGTTTTAAAAATCGATTACCATTTATTTATTTAAAAAAAAGATTCTCGGTCTTGTCACAAGGTTTTGTTAAACCTGTTTAGTCGTTGAGAAAATGGAATTGACTCGAGAAAATTCAAGAGCGATGATTTATTATGACTTTCGAAGTGATTTAACACAAAAACAGTGTGTTGACCGGATGATTTCTGCATTTGGTGATGAAGCCCCATCCAAAATCACAACTTATCGCTGGTTTGCTGTATTTCAGTGTGCTGTAGTGATGATCCCCGTCAAGGTCGTCCACAAACTGCAGATACCCAAGAAAACGTTGATGCTGTGCGTAAGCTGATTGAGGAAGATCGATATGTGACATACCGCGAAATTCAGGCAACTTTAGACATTGGCATGAGTCAAATACAAATAATCTTGCATGAACAATTAGGTGTAAAAAAGTTGTTTTCCCGATGGATACCGCATTCGCTCTGTAAAGAGCAAAAAGCGGCTCGCGTTACTTGGTACGTCAGAACTCTCGAAAGATTCCACGCAGTATCCTCAAATGCTGTATACAACATCGTATCAGGTGACGAATCCTGGATATACGCGTACGAACCCGAACCCGAAACAAAAAACCAGTCACGAGTTTGGGTGTTCGAAAATGAGTTAAAGCCAACAAAAATTGTTCGTTCACGGAGTGTTGCAAAAAAAATGGTGGCCACGTTTGTCTCCAAAACCGGCCATGTTACGACTATTCCTCTTGAGGTACAAAGAATGGTTAATGCAGAATGGTATGCTAGCATTTGTTTGTCACAGGTCGTTTCTGAACTCCGTAAAGAGAACTGCAACCGCCGCATCATCCTCCATCACGACAGTGCGAGTTCTCACACCGCAGACAGAACAAAAAAAGTTTTTAGAGCAAGAAAACATAGAATTATTAGACCATCCGCCGTACAGCCCCGACCTAAGCCCTAATGATTTCTATACTTTCCCTAAAATAAGGAATAAATTGCGTGGACAGAGATTTTCGTCACTTGAAGAAGCTGTGGACAAAACATGTGTGCCTACAAAACGGCCATTTTGGAGACCCCAACTTCCGAATGGAATGGTTGCTTCAATGATTGGTTCCGTCGTATGGAAAAATGTGTCAAATTTCGCGGAAAATACTTCGAAAAGCAATAAATACATTTTTAAATAGTAATGTTGTGTCACTTCCTTGATACCCGAAATTTTCAGTGCCGCCCTCGTTATATAGAATTGCTCGTTTCGGATAATTTTATATTACTTGAAATGTGGTAAGTAAAATTACATTTGGATTAAAATAATGAAATAGGTATTGTTTTCAATTTTCGAAACACGTATTTAAGGATTTTTGTGATATTCAACCCCTAACAGTAAAATAGGGGATGAAAACTATTATAAAATTGAAAATTATTGTGATGCGGTTGTCAATGTATTCTTTATTATACACAATAATTTAAAATACACATTTTTAAAAAAAGGTAAAATAGGCGGTCTTATCGCTCTGGAAGCGATTTCTTCCAAAGAACTTTATTATGCAAAGAATTGTTTATAACGAATGGCTAGGAGAAAGGTGTACATAAATTACACAATAATGTTAAAAATAATAATTATAAGACCACAAGATGATGACACGAAGTATGATGAGAGTTCTAAGTTATTGCTTTGAGTAGATTTTTAAAGGAAAAAAGGATTGAACACGGCGAATATGTAGAGGGAAGGAGTTCTACAATCAGTAAATGAAAATAATTCATTGAAGAAGGAGTACAAAGAGGCAGATTGTTGTTGTTGAGGTTTTATAGTTTTCAAAGTCCAGTCGAACTATTCTTAGTCTATTTTAAAATATGTGATTCATTCATTCCGAAATATGGGAAAGTTATCATGCGATATCTTGAGCTCTCCGTATTATGCGATCTCATAATAATGGGTCAACAATTACGTTCAAAGTACAGTAAAATGTGGTACAGTCATAAATATATGTAGACGTTACACGATATACCTAGTATCGGAACATAAATGATACACAAGCAATTGGATTGAAACGAATTGGTTCGTCCTCAATTTGTCGTCGCAGCTCAATCCGCTTCCGCTGCAAACTTTGTTTCAAACGACCGATTGGGTTTACGTTTCATTTTGTTCGCGACATTCCTCTTATTATTAATGGCCCTCTAATAATTACTTATTTTAGAATACAATATTTTTTTAAAAATAAAATATTGCTTCAAATTATGTTATAAATAAATAGTCTTTCGTACATTTTATTTCAAGCTTATGTTTGTACTGTTTGTACAAACATAAGCTATAATATATAACAAAACAAAAGCAATTGACGGGAAGTAAATATTTAACATTAAAAAGTTTTGATATGGTTTTAAACCATTAGTTTATCACATAGGAGATTAAATTGCATGCGATTAGTCGTGTCTCCACCAATACTACACCACGTATTTGCAAGTTATTAAGTGCAGTTGCCTCTGTTAGTTTGAAAGCGAAAGATATCGATAAAGTTAAACCATTAGTCTGCCGCCACTAGTGCATATAACGTAGAGTTAGTAGAGGAATTAAATAAAGGTACGCTGTACAGGATAGTTTTTAAACCTAGGGTTACAAATATTCACTTTATTTTTCCATGCGTGTGTATGCAAATTAACTTTGTTTCTCATATTAATGTATTAAATTATTATAAAGTAATGCTTGATTTTCACAACTATTAGAATTACAATACTAACGGTTGCTGGGGCTAATATCACGTGGCTTAGAACATGGCTATTGATGTGTTCAAATTCGTACTCAGAACGATATCATAGTCTAACTACTACTAACATGGTCATGGAAGGCGTCTAGATAGGGCAATCGTGTTCGGTCCGTTACGGAGCGAAATGCGGGCGTAGCGCTCCCGAGCGGCCGTTCGTCGCTCGGGAGCTTTCCGCTAGGGTTGTCTCGTCACGCAAATAAATTAAAATAGTTCACACTAGTGCGGTAAAAGACTGGTGGGTCGTCCTCATTTAAAGATAAGGAATTCAAGTTTCATCAGTTTCCAAAAACACAGGAATCTGTTTAAACGTGAAATAAAATAAAATCAGTTTTTTAATTTTTTTATCTCTCGTTCTGAAAACTCTAGCAATTTATTGTTTATGTCGGCTTTTCCAACAACATCAAACGCGATGACTGACTAGTAAGTTCTTCTTAGGCTGTGACGACATGGTAGGATAAAGTTGGTTGACCGTAATAATATTCAGTTTTGTTAATACGTATGTAATTTTCAACAGTGGGAAAATAGGGGTGAAGTTTTTAAAGTAACTATTTAGACGACATTCTAAAATTGACTTGAGCTTGTGATATTTCTTGGTCAAGGGTTAAAAAATTTCTTAATAAAAAGTAAGCAGGCTTCAAAGAACCAAACAACTTGGAGATTACAGAATTGGGTCATAGTGGAATCTGTTGAGAAAACAACTTCTTCCACTGAACGTCTATAGAACGTTTAACGTAATTGCCGTAGGGGTTAGTTTATATTATAAAAGTAACATAAGATAACCTAGTTAAAGATAAGTCTGTTTCACTATGATTGTCCTAATAATATAGTAGATACAATTTAGAACATTGCAATAAGTTTTAACTTTTCCCAAAATTTCCAGATCAAATCAAGATACAAGACCCTCGTTCGTTTTAACTTACCCTTCAAATGTATCGCTTTTACTAAGTCTGAAAAAGGTTGAGTGCGGGGTACAAACAATATTTTGTGTTTTTTTTTAAGCATTGATTCCAATTTCCGACTAGGATTCCTAGTCTCGAGAACCTAGAACTCTAGACTGAGAAGTTAAGTTTACGACAAGTAAGAAATATGTAGTCGTCGTGTTGTAAGCATAATACAAATGCTTTTGCAAATAAATCTGTGAAAGCGTTCAGTGCAGGGCCAAAGGCCCAAACAATCTTTAGTGTTTTTCTTTAAAGCGTGGACTCCGACTAGGTTTCGTACTTAGAACTCTAGACTGAGAAGTTAAGTTTATGACAGGCGAGACATGTGTAGTAGTTATTTTAAACTTATACTATATTAATACATTGTAATCATAACGCAAATGCTGTAGAATTTATTATTACTCAAAGAGAGGAATTTCAATACATCATTGTTTTAAAATCTTACAAAAGATTTTAATTAAATTGGTTGTTTGTCAGAGTACTTTATAATTATCTTGTTAAGGTTTTTATCTATTACTAGCGTTCCGTCCTGGCTTCGCACGGGTAATTTCTGGATCTCAACAACAGCGCCACCTACCGAGTCCAATCGTCAATCGAAACGATTCAGGGATCTACTCAATCGCACACAAAAAAATCATCAAAATCGTTCGAGCCGTTTTCGAGTTTTAGCGAGACTAACGGACGGCTATTTATTTTTATATATAGAGATTAGACATTGCTTGACTATTGTCCCATCCTATGGTAGAGAGTGGTGTAAATGTTTGTTTAACAAAATCCAGCCTATTTATTCACTCTTGCCTTAGTGACATCCCTATGTAATCGAAGAGAAAACAGACTGGCGAATAATAACTTACTGTACGCATTACGAACAACAAAGCAAAAAGCGTTTGGTATGATAAGTGGTAATTCGACAACAGAGGAGAAGGTGACCCGCTCTGAGGATTCCCGTCTGATTGTGAAAGTTGTAAAAAGGGATTCAGTCATTTAATTTCACCATACACTCTCTGAAATATATCCTATAGAATAGCAAGAGGCCGACTACTTTGTGTCCGTACCCGAGACTGCCAATTCTTTTTAACTATACCGAGGCCACCTTAATAAAACTCTATGTACTCTACAGCTCTACATTTCTCCTTAATAATGAGGTTAACGAAATTGTTTTTGAGAACGAGCTGTCCACTGATATAACTGCGGAACCCATTTATTTGCAATTAATGCCCAAAACCTTAAACGATACTCAATTTTAAGATACCTTTAATTCTCGTGGTGTCTCTATCACTTTACGTCAAAGTGACTGTGACACCACTAATTTTAAGGACACCTTAAAATTGTGTAGCGTCCATAAGGATGACAAACTGAGAAACTATCAAATGATCACGTTGTGCTTCTGATTAGGCCTTGGAAATCCGAATCCGGTTCCTAATTATTTATGCCCGGTTCTAAAAGAGGTTCAGTGCCTGGATTCTCGGTGCTTCCCGGTTCTTCGTGTATTTTTAAAGTTGTTATTTTTCCTAATTTCATCTAAACGTCTAAACTTAAAATGAAAAATTAAAAAGCAATCCAATAATAGGTCCCTTACAGTATATGAAATTGGCGTTTTGTACGGGAGGAATATAAAGTCAATTTTTTTTTGTAAAATATATTTAATTGATCAAAGTATGCACCGTTATTATCTATGCACTTTTGCCATCTCATAGGTAGTTCATTGATTCCTTTACTAAAAAAAAACCATGGGGCGAGAATCAATAAACTCTTTGAAGGCGGTTTGGACTGCCGCATCGGAGTTGAATTTTTTTCCTTGTAAGAAGTTGTCTAAGAGAGTAAGAAAATGCTAATCTGTTGGAGCAGTTACAGTTGCTGACAATAGATATCTGCCATAATCGATTAGCTAGATTTTAGAAAACTGTAGTGAACGACACCGGCGCTAGTCCACCAAACAATCACAAGTAACTTTTTTTGAGACAATTTTCGTTTAGGGCAGGATTTGGCTGGGTCTCCAGGGTTCAGCCATTGCGACGAGCGCTTCTGATTATCGTACAGTATCCACTTTTCATCACAAGTAATGATTCGATTTCAAATCCCTTCATTTTTGTGTCGGTTGAGCAAAGTAACACAGCAGTCGACCTCCATCCTGACCCATCATTCAAGTTTTTTTGCTTTCCCGATTTGCTTCAAGTGCATTAATACAGTTTTATTACTTACCCCGCAGCCTGCAGCTATCTCTGAAGTGCTTTGTGATGGGTCCGCTTCCACAATAGCCTTTAATTCCTCATTTTCCACTTTGGTCTCCGGCCGTCCACAGGGTTGGTTCTGAAGGTCGCAATTTCCAGAACGAAAACGTTGAAACCAGAAACGTACCGTGCATTCTTTTGCGACATCAGTGCCGTACACATCATTAATCCCTCGAGCTGTTTCTGCAGCACTGGTGCCACGGTAGAACTCGTACACGTAAATATCCCGATATTTCATGGTTTCCATTGTGTGGTAATAAGCGACGCTAAAGAAAAAATAATGAAGAAAAAACAAATGAATGACTGTTTTCAAAACTCAAATGTACCAGCTAAATGAATTTATAAATTTGAATTTGGAATTCTCAACTAAAGACTAGATATTTCAGATCAAAGTGGTCAGAACAACAAAACGCTAATTTCATATGTAAGGACCCAATATTTCATTTTACTTTCCACTCTGTCTAGTTGGAACATTAAAAAATAAATAAAAATAAATTATTAACTAAGTATCTATTAACCCTACGATTGTAAAGAAGAATCAAAGAGTAACACTATATAAAATCATGATATATTGAATTAATTTATTTGAAGAACTGGGGGAACCGGGATAATGCTCTGCAGAACCAGTTCTGTTCAGATACCAGCAGAACCAGGACATCTTGAGAAATCTATAACCAGTGATTGTAAGTGAATGCTAGTAGCTCATAGACATATCTGCGTTGTCATCTTTATGGATTAGTCTAGGCTCTAGGCATTTCATAAAAGTTCTCAAGGTTGAACGCATTTACATTTTGATTCTTAATTTATTACATAGTAGGTAGCTAGTTAGCTTCGGGTCATAGTATTCGCCTACCATAAATAAGGGGAAAAATAGGTTCAGTTTAAAATTTGTTTAATTCTTGCTTCTGTATGTAAACATACGCATAAAAATCGTCTGGTGTTACTGAGATATATTTTTGTAATGACTCATATGAGTTTGTGTAGACGAATTGGCATAAATATAATTTAGGTAAAACATTAGTCTTTGTAGAATCCAGGCCACGATGAAAAGATACAAATGTTGCATTACAATAATTATATGGCCACAAAATAAAATATTTGTTTGAGTATAATTCTTATACAACTTACTGTATTTTGGTAATAATATCGTAGTCTTTAATTGGGCGATAATATAGAATTTGTAACCAAATGCATGTCCTGTCGATTTATTAAGCGTGTTAATTAAAACGAAATGAGAACGCGATTGATCAAACAACGTCAACTGTTTAAATATTAAATACTTACCAATTTCACAAACTACGGAAAAACCAATGCAATTATAATAGTTAACCGTAACCGTATAAAGTTTATTCTTATAGTAATGAGATTTAGGTAGGGATTTATTTCGGAATTTATTTAAAAGCCATAGATGGTCTTAATTTATCAAAAGTATTAAATCTAGGTAATAGAGCAGTTCTGCAGCTATGTTATGGTTGTGACACGAATATATGAAGAAGGACCACGCTCTTACGGAATATCAGAGGAAAATAGCAGCTTGATGCTGCTGTGTTTCTTATAGTGAGTGTAGAGAACCGAAGATCCTCTTTGCTGGAAACGAGATATTTCCATCTTAATACTCAGGGGTTACAACGCCTCTGCAATTTTATTCTTAATCAAGGTGGATGTTTATGAGTCACAGCATCCACTTAACATCAGCTGAACTGTGTGCTCGTTTGTCACCCTTGCTTTATTGAAAAAAAAAACTAGTATTCTACATAATCTATACCCGAAGAATTAGGATAATAATGTTACTAGTCTAGTACTAATAGACTATTATATATGCCGTCTGATATAATAGAATAATATTATATGTAGTAAACCGTTGCAAGTAAAATTCTAAATTGAGTCTGAAAGCTGAAATTACGAGGGTACCAAGTAAGAAAATATTATATAAAGATAAAAGATATTGAAATATCATTATTTAGTTGGAATTAATATTGCGACTCTTAAATCTTATTCCTTCGACATAAGCCTGGCGAGACATTATTGTGCATTTCATTCTGAATGATTTATAAATTATGTAACATATTTTATTTAGCATTAACTTTACAAATTTATAATTTATAATTTAAATAGCGAATCTCATTGCCAAGATTCGCAATTAAAATTAATATTCGTAATGGGTGGTTAAAGAATTTGTCATATCTCTTGAAGAGAAATTCGCAGATTGTTCAGTGTGCAACTAGGGCAAGAACCTCCCATAAACATATTTTTAAATTTAAAATAAAAAAAAACATGCGTACAGCTCACGCTCACACGCGACAGAAGTGAAACCTTCAAATGAAATGAAATATGAAATACATATACGGCAAATGGTTTACTTAATATTATAATTTCAACTACAAGTTCGGCATAAAAATTAAATTTTATAGTAAATAAATGTAACAATTAATAATAATTAAAAGGATTGTTACATTTACTATACTTACTATACTATAAAATTAATCCTTTTATTATTAGACCCATAGATATTATATTTTCTTTAGAGTAAAATTATAGTAGCGTCACCTACTTCATTCTAGTAGTCACTTTATCAAAGAACTGATGGACACCCAAGGTGGTACGTAAAATAGACGCTAGATGGCCTGTATTTAAGAAATCATAAATTTTTGATGATTGTTTTTTTTTCAATATGGTTAATTGTATTTGTTAATTTTTTACTGTTTACTGCCGCTGCCACGTGGCTGACATTTCTATATGAAAATCATAGATTATGAAAAGTGATATACAAATAGAAAACGCACGAAATTACCTACTACCGGTTTTGATGGTTCTTTTTCTATTCAAATTAATATTAATTGGACTCATTTATTTTATTACTTATTTTATTTAAAAGACATATTTTAATCCGACCATGTTTTTTGTACGTGGTAGAGCCATGCTGCAGTTATATTACTAGTATAGTTGTAACACGAATTGGTCGGCTCAACCGGGAAAGGACCACGCTCTCATAGAATAACAGCGTAAAATAGTAGCTTAATGCTGCTGTGTTTCGTATGGTGAGTGTAGAGAACCGGAGACCCTTTTTACTGGAAACGAGGCATTCCATCTTAGTCCTCACGGGTGATGTCGCATCTGCATTTTGATTCGTAATCGAGGATAGATGTAGATGTCTATGAGCCACAGCATCCACTTACCATTAAGTGGACTGTGTGCTCGTTTGTCACCCTATCCTATAAAAAATGTTTAAAATATCTAAAGAAGTCTTCGAAATTGTTAATGTACTTTTAAAAGTCCGGGCAGCCACTAATTTTTACGACGAGTAGATTAATTTCCTAGAGGATACCTAGAAGAGCATAGTCTGCCAGATATTCATAAGGCTATTGACTGCACCTCTTAGTCGCCTGCGCGATGCTTTATACTGCGATTGAGCGGAACCAAGGCTGCAAAGCTAGAAGTTGTTGACGAGAATGTTTACCTGGGACAATTAATCCGTATAGGTAACTCTAATTTCGATCGAGAGGTCAATCGACGGATTCAACTCGACTGGGCAGCGTTCGGAAAATTTCGTCAGGTATAACCTCAAAATCTGAAAACGAGATTGTATAACCAGTGCGTGTTGCTAGTGATGGCTTATGGGTCTGAGACTCAGCTCAAGGTCGCTCAGCGAGCTATGGAGAGGGCTATGCTCGGGGTTTCTCTGCGTGATATGTATGATATAGAAATGAGGATATCCGCAGTAGAAATAGAGTGACTTACATAGCCCAACGCATTAGTGGACTGAAGTGGCAATGGGCAGGCCATATAGCTTGAAGATCCGACAACCGATGGGAAAAAAGGTTCTCGAGTGGCAGCCTCGTACCGGTAGGCGAAGTGTAGGGACCCTTTAGATAGAGCGACGACTTGGTAAGACACGCAGGAAGTCGATGCGATGGATGCAGGTGGCTCTGGAACGTGCTTTGTGGCATTCCTTGGGAGAGGCCTATTTTAAGCAGTGTAATTGTGAAGGTCTGTAACGATGACGACGATGATGATGATTGTAGTATTCATTATCATTGGAATAATGCCTATTACTGAACTGTAAATCGCGATGTAATATACGGTGTGATCAAATCAACGTGATTTTTTTGAACTAGTAAGACAGCGGCGCCAATAAAAAATAATGTGTTTCCTTTCCCCGTATGTAGTCAGCGTACAGATTAAATTGTAACAATAACGCACACTTAGCTGTTTTGTGGAATGACTGAGTCTTACTTTTACGAGCGGTCGAATGGCGCCGCTTCGTCTGACTCTGTCTTACCACTATTAGGTTCCACGACTATCCACTATTCCACTTCGTAAAACAATATATAGTAATCGTCTTGTGTTGAACTTCAGTTTTTTCTTTATTGAAAGAAGAGAGACTTTTCACAGGTTTACAAACTTCAGTACTAGAAGATAAAAACAATGTCATACGTACGCGAAAATTTTATTCCATACATATAACAAACTGTTTGTTTTTTGGTCTAAGTGTGTCTGTTGTGCTAGTCCCTATATAATATAATTGCATATGTAATTGCAAAGGAATATATGAGAAATAGGAATGCAACGAAGTGTTTCTGTGTTGGCTTGTGCACTTATGATATTACAAATATTTTCGATACAGTGATAGCTTCTTTTGATACGACGTGTATCATCAAAAGTAGTACTTCAAAAGTATTTCGTGTTTTTATTACATTTTAGTGATTTTCGAACCGTACCTCTATTTAAGGACCGAGAATTTCGATATTTGTCTTCAAAGGTATCGGGACTTATCGGCTGTTTTGGTACTTTCGATTTGAGCTAGGGTTTGTTCAATGATAAGTGCAATCAGTTAAGGAGAAAGTAATAGTCAAAGGTACGACTGGTTACATTAGTAATATCTAGTATTAAAGGCAAAAACAAAGAATATATACCTAATTGTACTATTTTAACGAGAATAACTTCAAAGTATTCCTAGAAGTCAGTGAACTAAAATTTTCAATTAGCCTTCTTAGGTTTGGAAAAAAATTTAAAAATTTTGAAGAGACCATAGCTTTCTTTTTCGGGCTGGATATGATTTCGTCTGGCCCGAGCACTCCGCTGATATCTCTCCATAACTGTGCTGTCATTGATATGACACAGAGAGAGTTTCGAATAAAAGACCCCTTAGTGTCTTTCTTCCAAGGCTTTCGACCACAACTCAGAAACCGTTCACGAAAAAGTGCCTCATTCAGCCAATCAATTCAGGAGATAAGCCATACGCTAAACTAAAAAGATAACAAAGACATTGCTAGTATTTTGGCTAGTATTCAGCGTAATAGACCCTGTCAAAGGTCTTCGAGATATCAAGAGAAACAATAATTGCTTTCCATTTTTCTCTTGACACCTCGCATACATACTTATGTGTGTGGCATACTCTAAAATTCGCAGTCGACCGAATATGGCGAAACCCATCCAGTAGCCTGCTGCTGAAGGCCATCGTTATTATTTCAAAAGAACCGAGAGTTTCCGGTATTTTCGGTACAGGGATTTCCCGGTGTTGAACCCTACTTCATACAAAACCCTCTCAATATTTAATGGAGGCCTGAGCTTAACTTTTTACGTCAGTTCGTTAAACAATATTACAACTTCACTGACTGTCCTGCTACTATCGCTTACATTCCACTGTCACCTTTATAATATGTCTTATATGGTCTATTTTCTGTCAAGAATATAAATTAACAAAGATTCTTATCTACACAGAAATATTCTAAATTTTATTTATTCTCATAAAGACATTACATTGTATTTGTAATAGTTAATATGTACATACATGTTATATTTCCTGCGCGTCACAGCACTTCGTTGACATTACAACTGACGTCACGTACATTTTACCTTAACTACGCTCGTAGAAGTATAATGTACTGCAACGACACTGTAACTGGTTTGCATGATTCATTCAGTCGTTACCATCACACGGCCGTTGGGTAAACAAAGGCAGTGCCTTCATCATACACACAGTTAATATTTCCGCTTGTCGTAACGCATCGTAATTTCACCGATGGTTTATTGGTTTTAATGGTATTTTGCAATTCGTAACTGGACGTCCGCTTCAGCTATATTTGTCGCATTGCGTTTTCAATTCATTTCAATTTACGTCAGTTTTGCGAATTGATTTCAAATTAACGTTCCATTCGATTGCAAGCTCTTCTAGCGCGTGTTTACTTAGGTACATTGTACGAATGTACACATACTCTGTATTGTTTTGAATTTTTAAACGTTGTGTTCTGAACAGAGAATCTATAGTGACTAATTGTAGGTTTTACAGAATACTAAATTACTATTTTTAAAGAATGTGCCTTTGCCTACTACACTTTTAAACAATTTTCTTATTTTTTCATGTTGCACTTAATTGACAAATTCTTCTTGTCAACCATTTTGTTACAATGCTAAATACTTACCTTTTCAATAATGTAAAGCCATAAATTACGCATTTTTGAAATATTTGTCCATACTTAGTTGAGAACATAGAGAGAGGATATAAACGATCTGTCCGTTCTGTTCAATTATATTATTTTATTATATCTTGCATTTTGTATCTTAACAGTTGTGTAGAAATAACAAAAACTTTGGCAACTTATCAGCCATAGACAATTATTATCATACTTGCCGACACAACCAAAAATAATTCATAGAATAAGGCGTTAGTTACTTTGCGGCAATCCATTATAATAAAGATATTAATAGTTACTTTGCAACCATCCGCTCAATTAAATAAAATGGTGCGTCTTACCTAGTTTGAAGAGCACCTCCCGCCCTCCCTCAATTGCGTGCGCTAATCCCGTCACCACTAATCCCAGCACCACTACTCCCAACACCACTACTCCCAACACCACTACTCCCAACACCACTACTCCCAGCACCACTATTCTAAGAAAGACACACCATTGACGATAATATGACACGTGTTTCGCCTCTACACGAGGCATCTTCAAGTGATATAGACTCTACGGCGGCTGACCGCTAAGTACTAGTAAGTAAGTAAGTAATGTAAGTAAGCTCTTCAAACTAAGTAAGACACATCATTTTATTTAATTGAGCGGATGGTTGCAAAGTAACTATTAGTATCTTTATTACAACCAAAAATATAAATTTAAAATACATTTTTAAATCATGGTGGTATTAACTGAAGGGTGACTATGTCAAAATTTAAAATAACATTTAATAAAAGTTATCATATATAAGTTTTATTGAATTCTTGTAGTACATTTACATATAAGTTGCTCACTCAAAGCATTAAGATATTTTATTTGATGTTTGAGCTTATGATTCATAAATGATATGAAACCTATAAGTTAATACGTCAAGGAATAACTTATATTCACAATTAGCAATCTGATTTAATACGAATCATACGATGTATTTCATTAAATTTATTAGCAAAAACGGATAAGTATGTGTTAATTAATCGATAATAATCTCCCAAATATAATTACCAAAAATCTTGAACTAACAAACTCACTGAATGTAAATCCGAAATGTAATATTACAGAAACCACATATTGTGTTAAGTTCTAAGTAAATTATTCTTTAGAGAGCACTCAATTTTTTTTAAATCGGTTAAAATTCAATAACTAAAGCATGGTTCTACCACGTAGAACGTAGTTGAAACTTAAGGAAAATAATCGTATATTCTGTCTTAAATTGCAGTTACTGCTTTTATTAAAGTACTAATGTAACTAATATATACATATACATATATATATATATATATATATATATATATATATATATATATATATACTATTATAGATATATCACAAAATAACAATGACGTCACTGTACTAACAATCACAATATATCACAGGTGGACTGCCCTTTCATCGTGTGCATGACATACGCGTTCCACACGCCTGATAAGCTATGTTTCATCCTCGATCTGATGAACGGCGGTGACCTCCACTACCACCTCTCACAGCATGGCGTCTTCAACGAAGCAGAAATGAAGTTTTATGCCGCCGAAGTAATTTTAGGTAAGGGTACCAAGTGTATATGTAGACATATGTCATAACACATGTCATAAATGCTCCGAATGAAAGCGATGTTACGTAAAATTTATTTGATGATTGAAAATTTGATTCATGAAGTTTTGGGAAACTTTTACAGTCCAGTGTTGGCTTCCTGCCTTTATTACGTTACTCGTAAAAGGGTTTCATAAGTCACAATGACAAAACTAGACAAAAGATTTGACGATTCCAGTGGCAAACGCTTTGCGTCTTAGATGCCGCTGCCCGTTTTATATCTTCGTCTGGCTATTTTTTAAATAAATTATGAGAGTAATGCTTAACTACGATTCCACGAAATAGTAAATCGCGATGCCAACTTAGTCAAAGCCGGTTAACTCTTAATTTAACACTCATTTGTAGTCGACAGTATTGTATGCATTGCTATTTTTTGAGATCACTAAATTTTTTTTATAGAATTAAGGATGACGATCGAGCAGTCAGTGCACCTGATGGTAATCCTTGGACAACTATATCTATATTTGATTAAGAATCAAAATGCAGATGCGTTGTAACACCTGAGAATATGGAATGCCTTGTTACTAGTGTAAAAGTCTATTTTATGCAAGCATGGCCCTTCCCTGTTTGAGACGACCTATTCGACGGCGTGTCAGGCATTACAATATGTACAAAATTACGTACATGAGCAATTTGTCTTTTGCAATCATAATTAAGCCAGATAAATTAAAATCTTAAAAGTTAATTGAAAATTGTGTAAACGTGACAAAAAAATTTACGAATAAAATCACGGCGCAAGACGCTTTCCCTCAAGCTCGATAGCTATAGATATATTCACAACGTCCCGGCCGAACGGGTTTCCGGCTTGTCCTGGCACGACTAATACTGTTATCGTGGCCCTGGCCCACAATGAAAATTGGCTTAATAGCCGTAGCTTGGTCACCCGCGGTGAACAAAGAGGAACCCACTCGGCTGGCCCGAGGTGGCTACTCCGAGTGGGCTTGACGAGCCCACTGCGCATGTGTGTTGGTGGGCTGCGGCGAGAGAGGTGTCCCCTCTCCCTACCGCTGCAGACGAGGTGCCGAGGTGGAGTCTCGTAGGAAGAGGGGTGTTGGTATAGCGATGCGTCACTCCCTATCCACCGCGTCACTGACGGGGCCGCACCGTTAATGCGGTGCTGGTGGAGCTGCGAGGGAGAGGAGTGTCGGTATTGCGAGGCGGCGCTCTTCCCACCCTGCGCAGACGAATCTTGGTTGACGGCGGAGCCATAGACCAGATCCGCCGCTGGGGTCAGGAAGGCTAGTACTTCTACGAGCTCGTTTTTCCAGGCCTCATGGCCATCGCGCATTGGATACGGGGGCATCTGTTGCGCAGGTGTAATTGGAGGCCGCAGAGGAAGGCGCGCCATGTGTTCTTGTCCGCCTTGTCTGAGAAAGAGATGGGGGAAATGTAGTTTTCTCTCGAAGAAGGGCCGCTGTGTACAGGCAGACGTTGGTGGGGCCGCGGATGTGTGCGAAAGCGTTCCCGCGGCCCTGCCAATATGCGGCGAAATTGGAACACCATGGGGCTCTGAAATAATCCGTCTTTACCCGCGCGAGGCGGGTGTGCGTAGGCATTTCCCCATGTAAAACAAAAAACATTCACAACGTAGAGATTTAAACCCACCGCCTGTCTTATTGTCCGACATTGGAAAGGGTGCGGGAAAATAAATCGCGTATTTTGGCAATTTTGTAAACGGCAATTACACGGCTTGTCGGGTGCTCAAAAATATTTTAACACTTAGTCAATTTTTAAGACGCCGTGATAGTATTATTACGAATATATTAGAGATACCGCCTCAAACAAATCATAGTTGGAAAAAACTTTTTAGTATATCTCTGTTTAGAAATATTGATTAACAAATATGTGTTAAAGTACGTAATAGAAATGACGTACGTGTAGTACGTACGTCATTTCTATTACGACACGTTACGTGTGCGTACGTGTACTTATCTGTAAACTAAGAATTGGCCATGCTTGCACACAAGTACCAGCCAAATCGAGGATCAGGGATAGCTTCCTCTGTGAATGTGGATTAGATGAGGGAACTACCGACCATATTTTTTAAACTGTCCTAAATTATTTTGTACACTCTATGATCATCTCCCTCCTGACATCCCTCGTCCTATAAATTTTGACTCACTTTTACCCCACAGAAACACTCATTTTGTAAATATTCTGTAACAACTGTGTTTGTCATTCGTTCTAGGTAATTCGACAGTCCAATCATTAGAATTAAAAATTCTGTTCTAATGATTTAAAGAAATATAAGATACTTGTATTATCAAAATTTTTTGTACACGGACAGAGTATTTGTATGTGCTGAGCTATTCTACTCAATAAACCCTTTAACGCTGACATTGGTGAATAATCAAAACCGCCATAAAAAAGAAAGAAGGAGAACAAATATGTGTTAAAGTACGTAATAGAAAACTTTAATATATAATAATAAAAATAGGATATTGTCAAAATGTGTACTAAAACTTATAAAGACTCAATCTCTCTTTCATATATGTTTCTAGCAATGTTTAGCTGCCTATAACTCATACCATCTTTTTCCAATTTTCTACTGACTGAAATTCGTATAACTATCAGACGTCGTTTAATATTATAGTGGTCGTAATTCCGCCTTTACATGAATGATTTGTCTTTCCCGTCGTATTGTTTGAACATAATGTTTTTTCAATAGGGTTGATGCTTTTAGTTTCACCCTTTCGATGATTCGATAGAGTTGATGCTTTTACTGTTTCACCTTTCTTAAAAATTGAGGATACATTACAAAATTTGCTATTATCTCGTATAAGACTTCCTCGTAAACATTTTTAGAGATGAAAAATATTTATTATAATTTAACAATATTGAAATTACGTTTTTCAAACACGCTATCTACCTCCGAGCGCTCCACCCCGGTCAACGGCATCGCAGGCTTATTTTAGCGTGATGACGGCTGTAGATCCCATCATGCAGTGGCCTGTAGGACTCGCAAGGAACCGCCTGCCTTGCTACCACCCTCCCGTCGGAGTCACGCCCGAAGCAGCTCACTGCGTTCCGTCTGTGAGCTGGAGAACCAGTGCCTTTGGGGGATAGAAAGGCTATCAGTTGCGCCGCTCCAGACTAGTCTGGACTTCCAAGTCCTACCTACCAACTATACCGGGTAACAGGATCCGAGGCTACGGTCTTTTGTTACGTGGTAGAGCCATGCTGCAGCTATATTGTGGTTGCAGCACGAATGGGTTGGCTCCACTGGGATAAGACCACGCTCTCACAGTATACCAGCGTAAAATAGTAGCTTAATACTGCTGAGTTTCGTATGGTGAGTGTAGAAAACCGGAGACCCTTTTTACTGGAAACGAGGCATTCCATGTCAGTCCTCAGGGCTGGCAACGCATCTGCATTTTGATTCTTAATTGAAGATAAATGTAGATGTCAATGGGCTACAGCATCCACTTACCATCAGGTGAACTGTGTGCTCGTTTGTCACCCTTAATCTATAAAATAATATAAAAATAATTGCCGTTGGCCTGCCGGCGGCGCCCCGATTTCTCAACTATAAACAGTTGAGAAATTGAGGCGCCGCCACTCCCACCAAAATACACCCAACTAACATGAAAGAAGCTAAGAAGAATATGATTAAACAATAGCGGCACTTTCTTAAAGTGCACCTCATTTCTTCTTAACGGAGATACAGATAAAAACTCCGTCTGATGTGGCGTACCTTAACTACCCAGGTTACACGCTTGAACATAAGTTCAAACAGCGCGCGTCTGTGTGTACGTCCGCGATGACATTTGCTGTCGGCGTCTCCGTTGCTATGAGGTTTCAGGGTTTTCTGCTATGTGGCTTTGGTGGACATCGCTGTAGAGAGCTCTTGCCTGTCTATCGATCACACAGCGGAGATTAGGAGAAGACCTCACTGAACACCTGATAGAGATGGCAGATAAAGCCCAACAACGGTATCCATTCAGTGGCGAAGCCTTTATGGAAGCTGAAAAGCAGGGCTTTGCCCTATTAAACTGCTCAATCAATAATATCAACTAATAAAATAACTTGTTCACAAACTGTTTTAAACTATTTCAATTTCCCGCGCTGTTCTACACAGGTCATGACCTCGTAGACTTAGCGATACTGCTGTTATAAAAAAGGAGTTGAGCGATTAGTCGTCTCTGTCGCACGCGTGGGCTTTTTACCGGGCTTTTGAGAAGATTATCGCTCCCTTTCTAACCTGTGGCAAAATGTTCTATAATTAAATATGACTACGAAATGTTTATCAAATTAGTATGGAGGAAAAAGCCGGCTTTGGAATGAAGTTGTCGAGTGCGGGGGCGCGCGGGCGATACGTTTGCAAGTTCACTTCACATTTTAACGTTTACTCTGTTTGTTTACTTGAGTGAATGAATATTGCGAATTCAAAATTTATGCTTTTTTTAAAGATTTTTAGTGAAAATGGAGGATAATAGTGTTCCTTGTGATGAATTGAAGTGTGTTAAAGTGCTAATCGGCGAGGGAAAGGTAAAATCTTTAAACTTTGTTGAGAAAATACACAAGGTCAAGAGCATCTTTCAGACTTATCAATTATCGCAATTGAAAAACAGTTATTGGTACAATTAAATCGTTCACCAACGTTTTACGCGGACGTAATCAAATCTTTCCTGAAAGAGAGACGATTCGATTTAAAATGTAAATAATTTTTTTGTACATAGTTTGTACTTTGTTCATGAATTGTATGTAAATATCTTTTTCTTTCACTCAAGCAAAGCCAAACGGCTTTTTTTAAAGCCACCGAATATATACAATTGCTGATATGTCATACAATCAATCCAGCAATAGTATGACTTCTGTGTGCTTTGTTAAACACGTCCTCGGCAGCACTGAATATGAAACTAAAGAGTGGAGACAGATCAAGGTTGGTGTATTTTTATAAATCTGCTAAAAACAGCATAATCATATCTTGGGCTTGCCCTACTTTGGAGCCCTAGCTTCGCCATTGTATCCATTTGCGGAGCTAGTTTTTCTCGGGGACTTTAACGCCCACCATAAGCATTGCTTGTGGTGGGCGCGCAAACTTATGAACAAATAGTGGTAGAAAATAAGTTAGGACTTATGATGCGAGTACCAGATGTAGCAACAGACTCAGACGGGCATTTGGTATCTGTCTCAGCTCCGGTGGAATCATCCGATCACTGGTTGGTGATATCCGTATCAATCACCTCATCTCCGGATGACTGTCCAGCGGGCACGAGAATAGTATGGCGATACGAGTCAAAAGACTGGGATGAGGTGCGGCACTTTTTGCACTTATTCGTAGCGGTTCGTGTGCTTTTCATCGCATGAACCCTCCTATGCTCTACCGATGCGGTCGGGAATAGAATATTTTATTCCGTTCTCTGACATCCCGCTCGGTCACGAGGTTCGGCCCTCGTATAATGCGGACTATGCTCGTGCTGATGCTATGGCCCGAAAAGAGTCCGCCTACCAGGCCTGGCTTCACTCACGATCGCAAAGCTAGGGCACGAAGGGTTCGTGCGAAGAAAAGTGCTTTTAATTCTGCTGCCAAGCCGTGCAAGCTGGTTCTCCGCAGGGCAAGATTCGATTATGTCAGTCGTATAGGGGCCAGACTTGCTTCCTACCCTCCTGGTGTTAAGCAATTTTGGCCCTTCTCCAAGGCCGTCGAATCCAACTTTTGCCGTCCCTCATTGTCACCTATGAAGAAACTGGAACACTGGCTCACTCCGTGACTGAGAAGATATATTTATTTGCATCTCTAAACTGCTGGCTCTAAACAACCGCCAACCCTACCTCAGTGTGATTCTTCGATGCCAAAAGTCACTATCCATATGGAAGAGGAACGTGCTCTACGTTGCAAAACCTAGATGTGAACAAGGCCAGTTGACCTAATGGTATTCCTGCAATGGTACTTAAGCATTGTGCGCCTGGGTTGTCTCCTGTTCTGATACGCCTGTACCGCCTCTCTCTTAAAACTCGAACAGTACCCAAATCCTGGAAGCTTGCCGATGTGCAACCAGTACCCAAGAAAAGTAGTCGTGGCGATCCCTGTAATTATCGACCAATCGCCATCACCTATATACTCTGTAAAGATTTGGAAAGGGTACTAAACAGTAAGCTACTGATATACCTTGAAACAAATGACCTCCTGAGGGACCACCAATATAGCTTCCGCCGGGGACGGTCCACTGGGGATGTTCTCGTGTATGTAACGCACTTTTGGGGTAAGGCCTTCGAGAAGAACGATGTAGCTCTAGCAGTTTCACTTGAAATCTCGAAGGCTTTGACAGGGTACAGTTTGGCTGTCTGTCTGCTGTAAGTCTGCTGAGTAAGCTTCCTGCCTACGGCATTCCCGCTGAATTTTGGAATTGTATATTATATAACTTTCTGAGTGAACTGTTGGTAGGAATCGGTGTTTTTATGCGAGGATTTGTGGTTTATCAAATCTAATGTAATGGTGGGGACGATCTTGAACATGTTCGCAGACTGCAGACTTCTCCGGAAAGAACTTGGACGCCGACGATTCGAACGGCTCTGCACTGGATGCGATCAAATCGAAGGAACTGGCACTGGGGAACCCCAGCCCAGAGATGAGAACGGTATTCCATGTGCGCCCGAGCCTGCGCCTTGTAAAGTTGCAGTAGGTGTGCCGCTATGAAATACTGTCCCGATCTGTTGAACACGCCAAGCTTTTTTGAGGTCAATTTGGCCTTTCCCTCCAAGTGACCACGAAACTGTACAATATTCGATATGTCGACGCCTAGGATTCCGATGCTAGTTGAGGCAGCAAGGGGAGTGCCTTCACACTGAGGAGATACGACAAAGGGGTTCTTTTTGCGGTTAACGCGCAAAATTCTGGGGATTAAATTGGACTAGATTTAGTCGCCCCCAATCCGAGACTTTGTTAAGCAAAGACTCGACTTCAGACACAAGTTTGTCCCGGTACACTCGACGACGTTTTCCCGAGTAATATTGGCACGGCCGCTGTATAAGTCATCACCAGTGCTATCGTCTGCATATCAATGAATGTTACCCGTTTGCAACATATCATTGATATGCAGAAGAAACAGCGTTGGTGATAGAAAATGAAAATGATTTATCTATTACGACCTTGATCTGCAAGAAAACTGGTGATCCAATTGCACAATTTTTTGTGAAGCCCATAGGAAGAAAACTTCGTAAGAAGCGCTTTGTACCAAACCCGATCGAAGGTCTTTGCTATGTCCTAACTAACGGCCAACGCCTGTCCCTTGGACTCTCCTGCCCATCTATGAGTTAGGTGACCCAGAAGATCACCAGCTGTGTGACTCCGATGGAAACCGTACTGGTGGTCACTCATCACCTGGTGATCCTCAAGTTACCTCATGAGCTGGAAATTTATAATGGATTCATTATTTTGAAGAACAAGGAGATGATAGCGATTAGCCTGTAGTTAGACGGAGCTAAGCGGTTCGCCTTTTTTGAGTATCGGGTGCACTAAAGCTGGGTAGGAGTACCTGAAATGACGCGTTAAAACCGGTACCAACTCCGGAGCACACGTCATCAGCACAATAGGAGAGACGTCATCAGGCCCACTCGACTTGTTGACGTCCAAAGACGTCCGACGCTCTGCGCACAGAGCGTATGGGCCAGTGAGTCCTCCCTGTGCAGAGAAAGTAAAGATGGTTTCCTTGAACAGTCTTGGCAAGAGACCAGAATTCACGTGTTCCCAAAGGTAATCGAACTAGTTTTTCACCAATTTAGCCGATGTGCTCTGACTTTGCCTTGGCGATCACACTTGAAGGACCTGGAGGCGGAAGTTATACTTCTTTTTAAGAGCGCTGATATTTGCATCCCGAGACGTCGATGTGTCAGCCCAAGCCCGGTAGCACTCCTGCTTATCGCGTAATGAAATTTTGCAGGAGCGACCAAACCGTGGCTGGGTTCTACCTCCGATAGTTTCCACAGATGATGGAATAAAAAGTTCCCTTCCCTGTATCACCACATTAGCGACAGAATCAACAACTACTCTGGTATTGTCCGGCGAGAAACAAACCCGCCCAAAGGTAGAATGCAAAGAAAGATCGCATCCAGTCCCAATCGGCTGACCTATAATGCCAAACACGGCGGCAGACTGCAGAACGCAACCTCGATGGGAGCGTGAGTGGCAACGTATTATGGATCTGAGAATAGTCCGACGAGCCAAGAGGGGCATCGACGGAGACCTGTCATCCGTGGGAGGTCAGCAAAAGGTCCAACAGGGTGTATGATCTTTCACATCTGGAATCCGCGTAGGCGAATAACCAGTTGTGTTAGACCATATGCCAAGGTAAAGTCATAAACGGACCGCATGGCCGGTTAAACGTGAACCGAGCTATTTGATGTGGTAGCCATTAAAATACCACGCCAAATAGCTCCGGAAAGTATCACGATCTCTGCGGAAGAAATATGTTGTGGCATGGAAACTACAGTCATTAGCATGTGTTTGATAAGTCGGTCTGACACGGGGATGGTCGTCGCTGTCTACCCGTAGCCATAAGATGGACGTACCTTCAAGGCTGCCAAAGCATCGAAAACAGATGTCCTCTCTGACGCACAAGCAAACTCCAGCCTTGGGTACAAGGGAGTCTTCTAATTTCTACCCCGCGTAGGAGAGATACATCAGCCGGAGAGGTCATCTGAGTCTCGGTTAGAAAGAGCAAGGCCGGCTTTGCCGTTTCCAGATGGTAGTGGACTGCGTTAAGGTTTGAATGAAGTCCCCTAATGTTGCAGAAATTCACGGATAGCGTGGCAGGGGACGCCTGTGTCTTATTGCTCCGTTTGCCCCGGGCAGGTTTAGTCTCGCAAGTGCAAGTGGAAAAATAAAATTCAACCATAGACATGTGAAATTCAAAATTTCTAAATTCTGCAAAATGCAGTAAGTATACAGTGCATACTAAATATGCATATAAAATTCGTTAAAATTTTTACGACAAGGGATCTTTTCCCGCGACGTTTTTCTCGTTAACTGTAGAATTTATGTAAATCCAGAACCTTTGAGACATTACGATGAAACATAGACTAAGTTGATCTCAAAGATCTTTGACTTTGTGCGCGAATACTTTATTTCTTTTTAAGTTAAATTCGGTCAGACAAAAAATATTTTTAAGTTTACACGAACGGTGACCCTAGACTGTTCGAGAAAAATGTAGAATTTATGGATTTACTTAAACAGCGCTTGCTAAAAATGCTGTTTAAGTTATTAAATACTTCAAACTTAGTATAACTTTAGAACCTTTTCAGTCGTATTCAAGCGAGCTGACAAATAAAAGAGATCATATATGACTTATGATTTTGTGAAATAAGCCATAGACAGGGAAAGTGAATGAAAATGCAAATTACGTTTGGTCGGACCAAAATAGATACCCCGCACACTTGTTGTTCCATAACGTTGTTCCCTTACACAATCATCGGTAACTTTTTACCCATGAATAAGAAGTAGAGTCTAAAATTACAAAAATAAACGCTGTTTAGGCTGTAACTGAAACAGAAACAGAACCTTTTTTTATTCAATATAGATTATAAATATTAGTTATTGGAAGTCAATTTGTTTAGTTACCACTGGTTCGGATAAAAATAACAGCTTACGATCACAATTAATCAACACAAAACAAATTAGAAACAGCAATCACTTCATTCCCGAGGGTTATTATAATCATCCAAAAATTCCTTAATATTATAATAATCCTTTTTATACAAACTTAATTTAATAACGTTTTTGAACTTTGAGCAGGTAAAATTTTGTATGTTAAGAGTGAAATATAGGAACAGATATTACTTTAATTAATTCACAGGTTTGGAACACATGCACAAACGCCACATTGTATACAGGGATTTGAAACCAGCGAATATATTACTGGACGAACACGGCCACGTGCGAATATCGGACTTAGGACTTGCATGCGACTTCTCTAAGAAGAAACCACACGCTAGTGTGTAAGTCATCAATTTGAATTTAATTTTTTTTATAAAACTGCCGTGACACGGATCAGTACCGCCTGATAGTAAGTATCTACGACTGGTCGTGGAGCCCTGCAGCCTGCTACAAACAAAGAAGTGTACAAAATACAGATGCGTTGTCCCCTTTAGGAACTAAGGTGAAATGCTTCACAGTAAATATATTGGCTCTCTATACCAAATTAGTATACAGTAGTGCAGGCACTGCTGTCGAACGGCATAAATAAGTGAATTAGACGGTACCATCTAATATACCACCAAGTGTAGTAGTTGTAACTATCGTGCAATTTGTTAGACTTTTTTTTAGAATAAAAGTGACAAACTAGCACACAGTCCACCTGATATTAAGTGGTTGCTGTGGCCCATAGACATTCTCATCTATCCTTGATTACGAATCAAAATACAGATGCGTTGTCACCCCTGAGGACCAAGATGGAATGTCTCGTTTCCAGTGAAAAGGGTCACAATGAAACACAGCAAAGTTAAGCTGCTATTTTACGCTGGTATTCAGTGAGATCGTGGTCCTTCCACGGTCGAGCCGACACATTCGTTCTACAACTATACCAGATAGCTGTAGCATGGCAGCATCTACAAAATTGCGTCGTTCATGCCGCAAAAACGTTGGTGCTTTTAATCAGCTATCTAATATGAGTAGGTACTTTGTGTTTCCGAGTTCAGTTGTGAGTGAGATTATAACATCGTTGAGTTCTCTCTCACTGCTGTATATATAAATATAAAAAGTAGCATCGATTTAAACAGGCATGTCAAAGATCATTTGTATACTTCCTGTTTATTTATCTTTGACTACAGCGTGTACACCGCATATTGTTGGAGGCATTCGATGACTGGCTCAATTTGTATGAGATCAGGGTAATTATGTAACAGGAGCCAAGTCGGCATAAATATAATAAATCACTTCATTCATCATTCATTTAAGCCTGCCAAAAGTCTACTGTTGAACATAGGTCGCTCCATAGAATGCATCATAAGGGTATTTTGCATTAGATGCTACGCTTATCAGTCGGTTAGGATCCGCAGTGTTTTATTATTTTCAGATGTTATCAGGAAGATGCTCCTGTCCATCTTCTATCTCACTTTCCCTCTCTCGCATCTTACAACACCCACGGAATTATATGGGGTTCTGCATATTCTTAGGAGCCATGGTAGCTCAGATGGTTAACGCTCGCTGTAAATATAACAGAACGCGAGTAACCCGCGTTCGATCCCCGCCGGCACCAATGAAATTGTTAATTGCAATTTTAAGTGCCGTGTTTACCACGTGCTCGGCGGCGAAGGAAAAAATCGTGAGGAAACCTGTATATCTGAGAAATAAGAAAAAATATATTTCGAAGACATGTGAAGTTTGCCAACACGCATTGGGGCTGCGCGGTGGACACTTCCTTGCCCTAAAACCCTCTCAGAAATGAGGGGAGCCCTGTGCCCAGCAGTGGGGCGTAGATAGGCTGTAACTATACTTTACTTTACTGCATATTCTTACGCCACCACTATGCAACCACTTGAAGTCCATGGGTTAAATGAATTCCTCATCTATTATTTGTATCCTTCACAGGGGCACACACGGCTACATGGCGCCCGAAGTACTCTCGAAAGGCACGGGTTACGACTCCTCAGCGGACTGGTTCAGTTTCGGCTGCATGCTGTTCAAGTTGTTGAAGGGGCATTCGCCCTTCCGCCAACACAAGACCAAGGACAAGCACGAGATCGACAAAATGACGTTAACAACGGTAAATATCAACATTCTTGTTTTCTCCCTCTATTATAACTTCCTTTCTTGCTCTTTCATAACTTTTTACACCTTGCAGAATAACTTCTTATCAATTACTAATAAGACTAGCTGTTTTATTAACGGAATTAAACAGATACCAGCTTACACGATAATTTCAAAATCTTTTGTTTCTTTTGAATCATAAAACAAAATAGATAACAAGAGCCAAGCATTGATTAGCTTGTTAAGCATTTTGAAATTTTAAATAATAAGTGCGTTTTGATTTTGATTTGTAATAGAAGGAAAAAGAAATCTTAATGTCTTACACTTTATACCTACAATATTAATAAATCTGCAGTCGTAATTTTATACTATTCACAATTTTTGTTGATGAAATGTATAACATTATAAGAATAAACAGCCCTGTAATTAAATTATATCATAATAAATGAATACAAAACAACTCGCCGTGAAATGGTGCAGTGAAATATTTCATCACTCTCTTTGCAGTTGTCGTAAAAGGCGAGTAAGGGAAATAGCTGGTAAACATCTTTTGGTCTGAAATAGATGGCGGCATAACCATCATGTATTTTCTTCTTAATTTGACCACCGCGTTGTAAATGCGACTGCATTATCACGTAGTGCTGGGTTCAAATCCCGGCACAGGCCGCAATCAGTTATTTGATTTTTTGTCAAGAGGGAAGCACGTTGAGCTGTTAATTCTACGCCTGATCTTTTTCCGGTAGTGTCTGACAGCCGACCCATCGGACAAAGAGAATGAGGAGAGTGCATCCGTCCTTACGCACACACTTGTGCATTATAATCCTGCCCTACGCAGATGGCTAGTCTCCGATAGTTCGTAGAGACTGGCCACCGTAATTTGAATTCGGTCGGGATATTATTAATAATACTTCATAATCAGTTCGTATATTTATTCGAAATATGCCTCTCCGCTGTAGAAAAGATTTTTCGTAATCGCCGCGTTAGGCCGGCGGTTATGGCGGCGAATTGTATCGTGTTTAACACTGCTCCCATGGCCGATGGTTTACATCAGACAGTTACAAGTTAATTACACTGTCATATTTTGGAGGTCTTAAGATCTTATTCTATTGGCTTTTTATAATACCCAATAGATTAAATAGGCCTAATATATATATTACGCTCCCGGCAAACGACATCTCTTATATACTTATGTTACAATGTTACTTATGTTAATTACTTCGAAAGGTGATGAAAGCAGCGTCTCAAGGGTTGTTACGTCTGGTATTTTAACCGACCATGTGCTTGACACGCCTGGTGATTATGTAAATCATCCTTACTCTAAGAAAGACTCATGTCCGAATGGCTGATAAACATTAGAATAAGTGACAAAACCGGTGGTAGACTAACAGTTTTAACTTCCAGCCATATATGTTAAATAATATTCCATTAAATGATTCCGGCTATACAATATTCCATTTATTGATTAAAACTACTTTTACGGATTTTATCGCGTTTTATTTATTTTTGATACCCGACGTTTCGGGTGCTTTCCAGCACCAATGGTCACGGGGGACTGAGGTGACTGACGTCCCGATGTCAAAGTTAACCCGGAGTACCTTCAGCTTTTTAATTATTGTCTTTGGTCCGATCTACGCAGAATGAATTAACTGTGTTTTGAAGTCTTGCAGTGGTATGCTTGGGTTTAGCGATAAAATCCGTAAAAGTAGTTTTATGTATAGTGTTCGCGTAAATATAAGAAATCATTATATTCCATTTGGTTAATCATTAAAATAAGGGTGACGAACGAGCACACAGTCCATCTGATGATAAGTAGATTCTGTGGCCCATAGACATTAACATTAATCCTCAATTAAGAATCAATATTTTTGTCACTCCTTCATCACTCCTTAGTACTACGAAAGAGTGCCTCGTTTCCAGTTAAAAGGGTCTCTGGTTCTCTACACTCACCACACGAAACACAACAACACTAAGCTGCTATTTTATTATTTATTATCCTATCTGTTATTAATATGTATAGAATAGGATGTTGATTGTAAAGATGGAATTATTTCTGCAATAGAATTACAACATGTTTCAGAACGTGGAGCTGCCGGAGTCGTTCAGCCCGAGCCTGAAGAGCCTGCTGGAGGGGCTGCTGCAGCGCGACGTCAACAAGCGCCTGGGCTGCAAGGGCAGAGGGTAAGCCACTCACGTACTACGCGCAAATCTACGTCTATATTCTTACTATTTGGGTTGACATCGTTCGAAGAACCGTGACGGAACAACATTAGTTTAAATAATACCATATTATTATTACATGGTTATTTAACCGTGTAATAATAATATAGTGTTAAGGGTGGATTCCACCTAATACCAGAGTAACTAACTCTCGAATAATTTTACTCTTGTATTGGCTATATATATGAACAAAACTATTTTAATATCTTTGACAAATTGAGTGATCTTCATAATCTTACAAAAAAGTACAGGATCACGAATTTATGGGTAGATGTGTAACTATTTATAGAAAGTGAAGATTCTAATATGACCATAATAATACAAAGGGCGGATTGCCTGTGGAAATCCTTACGAACTTAATGAGCAAAGACACGTAAAACACTTACCATGGTCTCCAAATTCCTAGTCTTTGATGACTGTTTGAAGCTCTCCGCTAAGGCAGCGTCAATAATGCTATAGATATGCGATAATCACAAGACATGCAGTATAGAATAATAATTTGCAGTGTGTTACGAGGCGGGGGCCAAAACATAACCACTTTGACTTCCACGTTATCAACATAGATAACTTCTTATTTCTTACCTAGGTACTCTTGAGTTTGTGTATCAATAAAAACAGTAACATTTGATAATTATCTGTTGTCGGTGACTTCGGTTGTTTACAGATATGGGTAGAAAAGAACATCGATAAATATTATTTACACCGAGCACGATAACATTATTCAATTTTATTGTTTATCAAGACTTAGTAATATAAAGCTACTACAAAATAAAAAAACTGCGGTTGCTAGCCCGCCTGCCATGCGTGAAAACGATTTTTTTATATAGAATAGGGTGACAAACGAGCATATAGTCCACCTGATGGTAAGTGGTTGCTGTGGCCCATAGACATCTACATCTATCCTCGATTACAAATCAAAATGCAGATGCGTTGTCACCCGTGAGGACTAAGATGGAATGCTTCGTTTCCAGTAAAAAGGGTCTCCGGTTCTCTACACTCACCATACGAAACACAGCAGCATTAAGCTACTATTTGACGCTGGTATTCTGTGAAAGCGTGGTACCTCCCCGGTCGAACTGACCCATTCGTGCTACAACTATACTACTAATATAGCTGCAGCATGGCTCTACCACGTAATAAAATAAACTAAAATAACTATGCTAAATAACTTCCTTATGAGGCAATCTATGGGAAGACTAAAGTTCAGCAGTGGACTTAATGAGCCGTAATAATTGAAAATATATTCATTTACAGTGCGGATGAATTGAAAGAGCACGTTTTCTTCGCGGGCATTGACTGGCAGCAAGTGTACCATCAGAAATACACTCCGCCGCTAATACCGCCGCGTGGAGAAGTCAACGCTGCAGATGCCTTTGATATAGGCAGCTTTGATGAGGAAGATACGAAGGGTATAAAGGTAATCATTTGTAAACTTAATGTTTTCTTATTCGTATACCGCAAATTATCAAGTTTGATCGGCTTTATTACATAAAGTTAAAGTAAAGTTACAGCCTATATACGTCCCACTGCTGGGCACATGCCTCCCCTCATTTCTGAGAGGGTTTTAGGGCAAGGAAGTGTCCGCCGCGCTGCCCCAATGCGTGTCTGGCGAACTTCACATGTCTTCGAAATATTTTTTTCTTATTCCTCAGACATGCAGGTTTCCTCACGATGTTTTCCTTCACCGCCGAGCGCGTAGTAAATCAGTACTTAACTTCATCGGTACGGGGATTGAACCCGGGATACTCGCGTTCTGTTATATTTACAGCGAGCGTTAACCATCTGAGCTACCAAGGCTCTTTACGTGTTCCAATCTTATTTTATATTTCTGCACAAACTGTTTTGTTGGTATATAATACTCATTGGTAACTATTTTAAATATCACGCACGAGCCCCAATTTGTAATTCGGAGATATGCAGTGTCTCTAAATGAATAATAAGTTAAGTCGAGTTTTCTAGGTTTGCACTATGTATTATTTCTAGCATTTACTTTCTATGCAAATTACAAAATCTTTTGTACGCCTCATAACGCGAAGCGTTATTAGTTATTTGGTAGTACTTTACTCTCGACTAATCAAGGTCAAGCAATTTTGTGTTCCTAAAATGCCCCTACCACAACCGTAACACACTTATACTATAATATGAGTAGCCGTATACCAAGAAAAAACTAATTAATCTGTCTTATATTTTCTTAAAAATCATTTTATATTGCTACTTTGAAAAAAATTGTACATAGACGCAGTGGCGAAGCTTCCATTAAAGCCGAAAAGCCGGGCTTGCCTTATTAAACCTGAACAATCAATCAATAATATCAACTAATAAAATAACTCGTAAAATGTTTCAAGCTATTTCAAATTTCCCGCGCACTCCACTGTTCGACACATATCGACCGATGACCTCGTATTGCCTTAGCGATACTGCTGATGTCATAAAAAATGAGTTTTAATAGAGCTAATAGTTGTCTCCCTCGCTCGCGTGGGCTTTTTACGGGGCTTTCGAGAAGACAATCGCTCTCTTTCTAACCTATGGTAAAATATTCCATAATGAAATTAACTACCATTGTATAGCAATTAGTATAGAGATTTAAAGCCAAGCTTTTGGGAATAAATTTGTTAAAAGCGGAGGCGCGCGGGCAATACGTTTGCAAGTTCATTTCACGTTTCAATGTTTATTTACTCTGTGTGCTTATCTTAAGCGATTTAATATTAGGAGTTCAAAATTTATGCTTTTTTTTTAAGATTTTTGATGAAAATGGACGATAATAGTGTTCCTTGTGATGAATTGAAGTGTGTTAAAGTGACAATCGGAGAGGAAATCTTTAAACTTTGTTGAGATAATACATAAAGTTAAGAGTGTATTTCAGACTTATCAATTATCGCAATTAAAAACAGTTATTGGTACAATTAAAACGTTCACCAACATTTTGCGTGGACGTAATTAAATCTTTCCATAAGAAAGCGAGACGATTCCACTTATCTTATTTCTCTTATCCATTAGAATGTAAATAATTTGTTTTTTTTTATTTTGTACATAGTTTGTTTGTACTTTTTTCGTGTTTTACTTTTGTTCATATATTGTATTGGATGTAATTTTTTTTCTTTCGCTTAAACAAACCCAAACGGCTTTCTTCAAAGACACCGAAGCTATGCAATTGCTGATATGTAATACAATCTATCTAGCAGTGGTATGCCTTCTGTGTGCTGAATATAAAATACATAATAAAATTTTACAGTTGACTGAAGCAGATCAAATGCAGTACAAAGATTTTCCGCTTGTGATCTCCGAGCGCTGGCAATCGGAAGTAGCGGAGACTGTGTTTGAAACAATCAATCAAGAGGCAGACAAGATGGAGCTCAAAAAGAAATCCAAGCAGAAGCAGAAGTTTGACGCTGATGAAAAAGGTTTGCTGTGTAGTATCCTAACTAAATATAATGTTATTTAACTGATTATTTGAATTATATTTCTTGTTTTTATGAAAACAAAATTTTATTTCCTAAACAGCAACAACTCACAATACTTTTAACGAACAGCTAAAATATTTTCAAATCTTACATAAATATTACATATTATGTACATATTTCATCAAAATACTAGAAAATACTTGGTATAAAAATTTGGTCGCGTAAATTACGCACCTTTCCTACCCTGATTTTACAATACTTTGTTCGCTTCACAGAATCAGACTGCATCCTGCACGGATACATTAAAAAGCTGGGTGGTCCTTTCGCCAGCGCTTGGCAGACGCGTTACGCGAAACTGTATCCAAATAGGCTGGAACTACACTTGGAGAACAGTGCCAAGCCGGAGATGATACTGCTGGATACTGTGGAAGAGGTCTCCTCGGACTTCGTATCTATCAAAGGCGAGCAGTGTATCGTGCTGCGTACTAGGAATGACACAAAAATTGTGCTTACTAATACCGTGAGTTATTTGTTTGTTTTACTTACACACACTATACTTGCTTATAATCATGAAGGTTAGAGAACAGGAGAACGATCACTACGTACTAAAGCATAGCCCGCCTGTCCTTGAAAATTGTAGAATACATAGCGGCGCTAACGTCGGTGAGTAGTGACTGCGAAGTTAGCTGTTGTTATGAGTACAAGTAGGTGAAGTTAGTTGAATAATGTACAAATTTTCTCCGCGGCATTGGTGAGAAAATTTTCATGCTCCGTAATTTTGTAATTTTTGACAAAAAGAAACATTAAAAAAATGGAGAAATATTTTATTGTGCGTGGATGTGCAAGTGGTATAGCATCTGATCGGAAAAATAGAATGAAAATGACTTTTATTGAGCGAACTTAGTGATCGCAGCGCCTTATGATGCAGCCCTTATGGTGTCCATATTTCTGGAACACTATTTTCTACGGCGATCGTTCTCCTGTTCTCTAACCTTCATACTTATAATCATCAGTCAGTTCGCTGTCACTAGACGCTAGACAGGTCGGTTTTTATTAACCCCCAGTTGGTCTTATTTTGACTTTACTCAAAACACAAACTAAACATCATCACTACAATTAAAGATAATGTCTCTGGCGGCACAGCAGGTCTATGGGTTCAAAAAGTGAACTGTTAGCTCGTTTGTCACTCTATTATTGAAATTATATTAAAAGCTGCAGTAGCTCAGGGACTAAGCATTCGTTGTAAATTTCATAGTACGCGAGCAATCCGAGTTCGATCTCGCCGACACCAATGAAATTGTTAATTGCAATTTTAATGCTGATTTACCACGTCCTTGGCGTGAGAAATAAAAAAATATTGGATTGGAGCAGCACGGTGGACATTTTATTGCCCTAAACATCTCTCAGAAATGAGTAGAGGCCGTGATGTATATGTATAGTCTACATCATAATTTTAGAGTAGAAGAAACTGTAGAACTTTTAACTTTTTTTTTTAATTTTCTTATTAATAAAAGTCGTAATTATTTCAAACTCAAAAAGTTTTGCTAGGTGATCGGGCTATATTTCTTCTTGGACACCTGTCTGAGTTAGTATCAATCTCTTACGTACTTCTGCTCAGAAGTATCAGTACACTGTTGTTTGTGTTCAGGTTTGCGGGAGTAAGAGAGGAAGTATTTTAAAAGGCTACGAGGGATTGTATACAGATAGGTTGCAAAATACAGATTCGGCACCCCTTTTTTTTTTTTTTTTTTTTTTTTGCGGATGGAAAATCATCTAATGACCTCTTTCGCTCTGGGTGGAGCGTAAGGGAGTGTCAGACTTTTACTGACTAAAAACCATCCGTGTTCCTTCAGTGCCCTTACGTTCCGGAGCCGCGGTATCTCTTTCGAACAGCCCGCAGCCCCGGCAGGCGTCGGCCCTTGCGGGCCCCTTCACGCTGCTGACAGCTCTTTGAGGCGCGCGTGGAACAAAACGCGCCGTCGACACGGCCTGTCGTCATTAGACGGACGGACGACGAGCTACCCATTGCTCGCCGTCCACAGGCCCGCAGATTCGGCACCCCTAAAGACTAAGGTGGAATGCCTCGCGATTTGTAATTATGTTGGCTCTTTGCTATACGATTGAAGTAGATTATAAAACATAAACACAGCACCATGAAATGTAGAACCTTTGATTTGGGATTTGGAGAAAAAGTTTGAGATTGCGAAACCAGTATTTTATTACCTATACCTTCATCAAAATTAGAATTACAACCGTATCGAAAATAAAATCTTTTCTAGATCTAAGTGACGTACCGTGCCTAAATTCTTAATCTCCGCTCCTTCACCCATTCTTCCGAACCTTGGTTTTGGTATCTGAAATATTTTGGTAGAGCCATGCTGCAGTAATATAGTAGTATAGTTGTAGCACGAATGGATCGGCTCGATCGGGGAAGGACCACGCTCTGACAGAATACCAGCGAAAAATAGTAGCTTAATGCTGCTGTGTTTCGTATGGTGAGTGTAGAGAACCGGAGACCCTTTTTACTGGAAACGAGGCATTCCATCTTAGTCCTCACGGGTGACAATGCGTCTGCATTTTGATTCTTAATCGAGGATAAATGTAGATGTTTATGGACCACAGCATCCACTTACCATATACTGTGTGCTCGTTTGTCATTTTTTTTTAGTTCTTTGAATTTACGTTCTATAAGTGAAACCAAACCACTGGTTTCAAGGATAACGGTGTTTACACTAACACCCTGTATAGGTACAGTATGAGTGAAAAGTGGTACGTTTGTGCAGGACGAGATTGGTCTGAAGGAGTGGGCGCTGTCGCTGCGGTCGGCGCACAAGTGCTCGCAGGAGCTGCTGGCGTCGATGGCGCGCAAGGCAGGCAAGATCTACGGCACCGACGCCAAGGAGGCGGCGGCGCGCGCGCACAACGGCGCCAACTAGCACGAGCCGCCCGCGCCCCCGCGGGCCAACGTCTTCCGCCGCTCTAAGAGCGCCGCGCAGCTCATCAAGTAGACTGCAAGCACCCGCCGCACGTACACCGTATACCGTCACACCCGAGTATAAAGCCTACTGCTGAACTTAGCTCTCCTCGTAGATGGCCTTATAAGGAACATATTTACAACACAGTGCGATTCAAATAAGAATAGGAACATCAATGACCTCGAATTGCCGCGATCTGTCAACTGTCACCTGAAAAGTATGGCTTGCAAAGAAAATTAATTTCGAACTTTTCATTTACTTAACTTGTTAGCATTACCAAATCTATTGAAGTCATAATTCTTTTTGAATAATAATTTATAACGAATTTTTTTCTATTGTCATTAAGGGCAACTTTTAGCCAAAACGTAAAATTTAAGTTAAATAATTTATTAATTAAATGAAATTCTTTATTATTGAAGTGCTAGATTCCGATTTAAACTTTTTCTTTCATGGTTCTTTTGTATTTGTTTTTAAATATATATTATTTAAAAAATATCTGTTTTGCTCACCCTACCTACTAACTAGTGAAAATTGACAGCTATGGCGTCACAATATGGATCCAGGTCGGTCTTATTTTTATTTGAACCGCATTATAATTGACAAGCGGGTTGGCAATCGCAGTTTTATTTTTAGTGGGAAGACACTGTAGCCCATCTCCTCCCAGCGACAGAGAGAAACTCTATCGCCTCTTACGTCACTCACGGGACGATATGGACTAATGGATATTCTTCCACGGTTAATACATACGGTGTAATACACTACACTTCTTTAATTGTCTTATCTTGTTAAAATACGACACTAGGACCGACCTTAGTCTGGTGATTAAGATATAGATTCGAAATATAAAAATTCGCTATTCGACTACTACAATACCATTAAAACACTATTAATAATTAACTGGAGTACTGGTTATGTTAATAGTTTTACAAAAACAAGTACTTCAAAAATATAATTTAGATATTTACGTAGTTTATAAACTAGGAGCAAAATTTTATTTACTAATTATTAATTTTCATCAAAAGATCTTTTACAAGGTAAGACAGTTAAAGAAATGGGGGTTATATAGCAGCTCTACTAAATAAACCTCAACTCAATTATACTGAGCAGGGTCACGTAAAGCCGTTCCTTTCAACTTGCAGAGCTCAAAAGGGCGACATACTCAAATAAGAGGCAGTTCAACTATGTAGCTTTGTTATCGCAAGTCAAAAGTATGCATATCTACATTTTTCCGAATGTAAATAATAAAGAAAAAACGCATCTGCTAGTATTTTTAAAGTACGCAAAGCAATATTTCCTCCGTGTTTAGCAATTGGAGTGGTTCCATATACATTTCAACCACATCCAATGATAAGAGTTAATTTATATTTTTTTATTAACCTTTCGTAATTACAATTATCTCAAAATATTAAAAATAGTAATGGATGCGTCCTTTTTAATTTGACGACAAGCAACTAAAGTAACGGAAGCCTTAGGAGAATATTGTACAATCAAGAAGGAGCTGTTCTGCCCAACGTTTAAAGGCTTCAAAGGTTCAAGGAGAGCTGTGTGTGGTGAAAGGACTACTAAACTTTGTAAAGTGAAGTTTTGTTGCATTTTGCGTAAATTTAAGAATTATTTGCAAAAACTGTTTACTGTGGTTTAGATGTTGGTGATGATCTAAAGATCAAAGTTTTCAGTCTTTCTTTTTTGATGTTTTCTTTATTTGAATAGAAGTCAGTGCCACTCTTCAACCTATAGTGTAAAATTAGCAATATAAAATATATAAATTGTTACTTTAGTTATGCTCATTGAAGTAACTATACTATTAAAATGATTATTAAATCTGATTAAGAACATTAGTGGAACAAATCTATACATTTATGTAATTTACATTTTTTACATCTGTATGTGTATGTATTAACATAGTCAAAACGATATATATGACGATCTAAATAGTTCACTGTTTTCATCAGATTAGAGCAAATGGATAAATTCATTATGGTTCCTGGGACTCCTGTTAAATAGAGGCCTAGCAGGGATCTAGGAACTATATGATATGCCAAATATGTTGTTTAACAACTGCTGATGCTCGCATCATATCCTGCAAATGTGATAGGATCGATCAAATCTATAATAAAATATTTAAGTAAAATTTATTTACTTGCGGCAATTACTCGATTGTGTATAATGATTATTGACTTACGTAATTGTGGCAGTTGGATTTTGTAATTATTAACGTAATGTTCTGCGTGTTGTATTTAACTTCATAATATGTGGTAGGTATTGTAAAGAAAATAAAGATATAAAACGAGTAGATAATTATAGTGTCGAACTTTGTGTTTTGTGCAATAGGTCAAGTAAAATGTTAAGATCAAAAAAAATGAAACTAAATTTAATGAAATATTAGAATCGTCTTTGAAATTTTAATGCGAATTGGCATAATAATATTAATACATAATTATAGAAGCTTCGACTTAATCGATTTATAACGTAATTAGGAGTTATAGCACTTCAGTCATACCTCTGACTATTGCACACAAGTAACGATATAAACGGTATATTACTTCGTATAAGGTGGCTCTCTTCTTATTGTTCTTATGTTATCTTCTCGTAAATATGATTGTGGAGCAACACTATTTATTGAAGGGTACTTAATGTTTCATTTCCTTGTTGAGTTTCATATCAATTGTTCGTTTAATGTTAATGTTATTTATTTAAATGGATACCATTGTAATTAGATCTAATAAAAAAATCTCTTTTCGTAATGCATAGAGGCAATACTTTTCTAACAACATATTGGTGTGGTGAATAATAAATAACAATAGTAATAAATGCAATATTTAGAGAAATTTTAAATGCGAGCCTATTCTAACGAACAAAATTCATTTTCCTCGCAGTTTGTAATTTAATAAATATTCCATAGAAAATATATAGTCTCAGTCTTCGTCTGTTCGACTTTTGAATGTTTTGTAACAATGCAAGTTTATTTAATGATATCTTTCGTGTCTGATGCAGATTCAGTTTATTCGCTTTTTAATTTTAATACTTTTATTGCCATATAAACACTCATAAATGGTATTTTTGTTCGTCTGCGGCTATCCTTACTGCAAATAGCTTAAAAGTGGGAAAATATGCTATATTGTTAAAGGATTCTTAATAAGATATAATTGGTGAATGTTAGGCGAAAATGAAATATGCAGGGTGGGAGATGAATTAGTAAGAATTTAATGTTTTATGTGTATTATAGATAAATAAATTGCAATAACTATATTGTATTATACCTAATTAATATTACATAATGGACCTCTGTATCTTGAGGAATGTCCCGATTTCGTTTTAACACTGTACAGTATACATATAACTTAAGCAATATTCTTATTTCTGCCATGAAATTTATCTAATGACTATGTACAAATAGACAACTCTAAACAAACATTCCTCTTCGCATACTAAATGAATCTTGTGACAAGGGGTGCGTTTGGCAGAAAAAAGCGCTAGCAAGCGCTTGTAAGCAAAATGGCGATCGTAAGCGGTAAGCGCTGTCAAATCGTAAGTAGCTATTTTCTTCCAGGACACGATGTTAGTTTTAACCGGGGAATCTAACCTAATTTAAATATATGTTTGTAAAGTATTCATATTAAAAACTTACCAATCATGAGTTTTTAATAGCATGTATATGTTTATTCATGTCATTATATTACTTAAAACTAATATTGCACAAAACAACTTATAAACTCTACTTCAAAACAAACAAATTAAATAAGCAAAATGGCGGATTGTGTCAGCACTACTGAAGTAGCAATCGTGTCCTGGCCGAAAACTATTTTAGCGCTTATAAGCGCTTGCTAGCGCTTTTTTCTGCCAAACGCACCCAAGGTTTTATTTCAACTCGTAACGTGTAATTTGAAAATAGAATACTAAAACAAAACTAGAATTACATTTTAAAGCTGAAGTTATGGTTGGTAATAGTGCAGCATCGTGTGAACAAATAATGAATTACTATAAAAATTAGAATTATATTGTTCTAAACTCCGTATAAATTCAAGGAACACGACAATAATCTGGTAGATTAGCTTAAAGCCTTTTATAATTTTTCCGAAATTTCTGAAGCTATATGTTAATATTCCTTTACTGAATTTAACCGGTATAAATTTTATCTTATCGAATTGAAAAAATAACACGCTCTCTCATTTTTGAGAGGGTTATCGTAATGACAAGGACAATGTTTTTGGTGTTTATTGTTATTATTACTTATATGTTATTATATAAAGGGTTATTTTTCAAAGAGTAGCCAAATTTTAAACTTAAGTTCAAATATATAAATAGTGATATACCGTTATTCCAGTTATACGAGTAAATTAGGCGTCTACTTTTATTTGAAAAGTAGTATCCCAAATTGGATGTGATTTATGGGCAACAACGTTTTCGCCTACCGATCGACCCATACGATGTCAGTTAAAATGATACATTTTCACGCATTTTGGATTTAAAAGATAAAAAGGACAGAATGCTCGAGATTTTTTTTATTGATTTTTCTTTACAATTTGCCTATATTACTTATTCTGAACCTTCTCTTCAAATTTGGCCGGTTATTGCAAAATAACCCTGTATATGTTACGCACATTGACTAAATGCTTTTAAATTGCTACACCATACACTTTTTCCCTGATTGTAAATTAAATGTTTCTATCAAAAATGTTGTTAAATACTAAAGATATATTTATAAATTTTTCAATAATTTTAATACGATAGTTTATTTGTATACAACATTTAACTGTTTTTCAAGCTATACATTATTTTACACATACATAATATACTTATAATTAGATAATAATTCAAGTGTTGTTATGTTTGAGTTTTGATAACCTGAGGGTAGCCTACTAAAGCGTCATAGACTAAGAAACGGTAACTTGTAAAGATGAGAGAAGATGAGCCAAACTAGTTGTTTGTGTTTTTGTAAATATGGCTTTGTCACTTTATACATCACCCTGATAGTCACAAAGTACCACCTAGCGTGTAAAGGAACTGTACGTTTATTCATACTTAGGAATAATGAAGTTTGTTGAAGTCATATTTCGGTAATGTAAAACTAATTAAAACAATTAAGACGTACTGTTACGCCAGGCACATAATTATTAAACATTATTTTGAACACACAACTTACTTTCAAGAAAAGAGCCCTCTCCTTTCATGTTTAAACTCTAACTCGTAAACTACAATTACTGATGACTATTTACTACATTGCATAGTATACTCAGAACGTAATTCAAAATCTAAAGTTAGAATTTGTGAATGTATGCCAGCTATAGGTGGTTGGACTTTCTTTTCTGCCTACTGAGTTCACAGCCTACTGCCTACAGTATTGTCAACTTCTGTCGCCAAGCAGCAATTTGTGTATTGCTGTGTTTTGGTTTGAAGGACTCCCTTTGACTAACTTCGGAGTTGACGACACATTTGAAGCTTCCTTTGTTTGAAGTTGCTTGCCGATGTCTATGAGCTACAGTAGCGCTGACCATCAGGTGAGCAATTAGTTAATTAGTAGTCAGTTTTATAAAAGAACTGTCTTTTATACTTGTCGTTAACTATTTACTTCAACTTACTGATTATGTGATTGTAAAATGTATCTATAAAATAGGATATTAATTTAGATGCTAGTCAATTGAATTTACAACACTGAAATAATTGATTGAATTTAAGTAAATGTATGAATAGCTTTTAAATTAATAGTTTGAGCAGTATTATAGGTTAGTTGTTTAATGAAATCATTGTATCTGTTGTGATAATGGCGTGTGTGCATAGTTACATCCGAGGCTTTAGATATGTTTCCTACATGACCGTGTAGCAGTTGTTTATAATAGTTGCTTTTGCTTTAACTGTATTAAAACAAAATTTTGCTTCAAAAACGTGTAGCATTGCACAGCACAGAATTTTAGACTAGATACCTTTACTCGATATTTTAAAAAAATGATGGGGGCGAAGTAGTATTAATTATAAGATTCGTCTCGCAAAATCTTTATAGCGACGAGTTTGATGCCATGTCTTAGTTTAAAATTCTCAACATTCCGATATGCCAAATTAGTTGATAATAGTTTGGGCGTATAACTGAAATGCATTTAAGGTGTTTATTTTAATAATGATATTTTATGATTCACACAGAAATATTCTCGCACTGCTATTAAGTAACATTTTAGTGAAGTTTATTTGCTAATTAGCTGATAAATAAGTTTTAATAATAAGATTACTTGCACACGACTAAATCTGCATCAGACATTACGTTAAGTTAATACCTCTGTTAGAAAATATTTTATTGTGAACCTACATTTATGTGTAGTAAATTGTTTATTTAATCAACTGGTCATTTTTATTTTTTAAATAAGAATTCAAGTGTCATTATTAGTCATTTTTATTTTTTAAGTCAAATTTACTTCATTATGACACATTTGCCTTATTTAAAGGCATTTTTATATATAATCCTACTTTTATTCATTGCTGTTTGTAAGACTAAGATCTCACGGAGCCATGTTTACCCGCAATCGCAAACTGCAGTTTTATGTCAAACATACGAGATGCATTTTGTGCGGATTGTAGGTCGCGCCGCGGTAGCCGCCTACAAACTTGGCGAGATCATCACAAGTGAAGCGGGTTCGAGGCGGGTTATTTATAATGTTTCAATTTTAAAGGTGACACTACCATTCGCCCCGCGATGCAACCGTAGAGTCAACGGTTTAAAATTACATCGTTATGGTTGTCCGCTGTTGGAGCGGCAACGGCAGGCAAATACAAAAACCGCTGCCATAAATCACGCGAAAATTACGATATTCCTATGATATTCTTATGATACATCACTTATGACTCGACCACACTATGCTCCTCGCACTGTCGCGATGTTGCCCCGTCTGTCCACACAATGTTATGACGATAATGTAATGACGATAGACTTAGCAAGTGCATGTCAAGTAATTTCCGTGGATCAGGTGTAGCTAAGTTGCATTGATACATTATTATTGTTATTTTTGTATTTCAATAGGAATTACTGACACTTATTACATCACATATTTCGTTCACTATCAAAAGAAAATATGAAATGAGTAATTTATCTTATGTGTATGTAGACATGTAGTAAAACGGCCGTCTAGGTCTACTATAAAGTAAAACGTCTGATGAAATCGACAGATTCACAAAATGTCTGAACACTTAGGCAAAATAATAATAATATGTGGGAACATAACGTACACATACGGATGAATTATATGTACGTACCTTGGTCTATCTACTCGAAGCTTAACATATCTTTTTAATAATGACACTAACTTATTGCCATGAATGTTATTTGATTAGCTCCTATCAAGCAACATCAGCCAGTAGATTGAGGTGCGGCCCAAGGGCCAAAAGCCGTGTAAATTTATAGCATATATAAATTAGCAAGCAGTACGGTTACGGTTACGAGTAAACAGAAAATCACTACACTCACTGACGGCAACAATATATTATATTCTTTGCTGGTTTTGCAAAAATTTAAGGAGCAATTTTTTGACCCACAACTTTTAAAGTAACTATTTTATGAGAGCAATATTTCTTTGAGTAAACTCAAGGTCGGGATGCGATATTTTTTTTGCATCCTACCCTTGGAGGCGGGTTTGCTTCTCGCCGGATGGTCCCAGCGTTGTTGCTGATTCTGTCGCTGATGTGGTGCTACAGAGAATGGATCTTTTTATTCCGTCATCTGTGTTACCTATCGGAGGCAGAACCCAGCCTTGGTTTGGTCGCTCCTGCAAAATTGCATTACGTTATAAGCAAGAGTGCTACCAGGCATGGGCTCGCGCATCGACGTTTCGGGATGCAAATACCAGCGCTCTTAAAAAGAAGTATAATTCTGATTCCAGGTCCTTCAAAAGTGTCATTGTCAAGGCAAAGTCAGAGTACATCGGCAGAATTGGCGAGAAACTAGTTCGTCTTCCTTCGGGAACACGTCCATTATGGTCTCTCGCCAAGGATGTCCAAGGGAACTTCCGCCAGCCATCGCTCCTATCTTTGCACAGGGAGGACGATTCACTGGCCCATGCCGCAAAGGAAAAAGCCGATCTACTGGGCTCTGTCTTTGCGTCCAACTCGACTCTTGATGACGGGGGGAGCACACCGCCGACCATCCTGCAGTGTGAGTGCTCCATGCAGGATGTGCTGTTTACCCATCGCCCGGTGCGTAGAGCACTTCTCTCCCTGGACGTCAACAAGTCGAGTGGGCCTGATGGCGTCAATCCTTTTGTGCTGAAGACGTGTGCTCCGGAGTTGGCACCGTTTTAACGTGTCTTTTCCGGTACTCCTACTCCCTAGGCGTAGTCCCGAAATCATAGAAGACAGTCTTCGTGCACCCGATCCCTAAAAAAGGTAACCGCTCTGATCCGTCCAACTATATCGCCTATACGGCCTATCGCCGTCACCTTGTTCTCCAAAATATTACAATCCATTATTAACAGCCAGTTCATGCGGTACCTTGAGGTTCACTAGCTAATTAGTGACCGCCAGTACGGTTTCCGTCGCGTTCGCTCGGCTGGTGATCTTCTGGGTTACCTAACTCATAAATGGGCGGAGGCAGTAGAGTCCAAGGGGTAGTGTTGGCCGTTAGTTTGGACATAGCAAAGGCCTTCGACCGGGTTTGGCACAAAGCGCTTCTTATGAAGTTTCCTTCCTATGGGCTTTAACGATTGGGCCGAGAAATTGTGCAATTGGATCACCAGTTTTCTTGTTGATCGGAGCATCAAGGTTGTAGTAGACGGTGCATGCTCCGATTACAAGCCCATTAACGATGGTGTTCCACAAGACTGCGTGCTATCACCAACGCTGTTTCTTCTGCATATCAATGACATATTGCAAGCCGGTAACATTCATTGCTATGCAGACAACAGCACTGGTGATGCTTTATAAAACGGCCGTGCCAATATTTCTCGAGAAAACGTCGCCGAGTACCGGGAAAAACTTGTGTCTGAAGTCGAGACTTTGTTGAACAAAATCTCGAACTGGGGGCGATTAAATCTAGTCCAGTTCAAACCCCAGAAGACACAAGTTTGCATGTTTACCGCTAAAAGAACCCATTCGTCGTATCTCCTCAGTTTCAAGGCACTCCCCTTGTTACCTCAGCCAGTATCTGAATCCTCGGTGACGTGCAGTTTCGTGGTCACATGAAAGAGAAGACCAAATTGGCCTCTAAAAAGCTTGACGTGCTCAGCAGAGCGGGACGGTATTTCATGCCGGCCCACAGCCTGCAACTTTACAAGACGCAGGTTCGGCCGTACATGGAATATACTGTTTCCATCTCTGGGCTGGGGCTCTCCAGCGCCAGCTCCTTCCATTTGATCGCATTCAGTGCAGAGCAGTTCCAATTGTCAGCGACCGAGCACTTTCCAATCGGCTTGACTCACTAGCACTATGAAGAAATGTTGCATCTCTTTGCGTATTTTATCGCATCTACCACGGGGAGTGTTCTGAGGAATTTTTCGGACTAATTCCAGCCGCACAATTTCACCATCGTACATCGCGCCAACACTCGCGATACCATCCATACCACCTGGATGACTGGCGGTGCACCACTATGCGATTTAAGAGAAGTTTTCTTCATCGCACAATTTCCTTATGGAATCAACTACCATCCGAGATTTTACCGGACCGATACGACTTAGGGACCCTCAAGGAAAGAACCTATTTCTTTTTTAAAAGGCCGGCAACGCATCTGCAGTTCCCCTTGTGTTGCAGTTGTTCATGGGTGGCGGTAAACACTTACCATCAGGTGAGCCGTATGCTTCTTTGCCCCCTCTCTTATAGAAAAAAAGGTCGCTCAGCGGGCTATAGAGAGAACAAGCTTAGAAATTAGGATATCTAAAGTAAAACCAGAGTAACCGACATAGCGCAACGGATTAGTAAGCTGAAATGGCAATGGGTTGACCATATAGCTCGAAAAACCGACAACCGATGGGGAAGAAAGGTTCTCGAGTGGTAGCCTTGTACCGGTAGGCGAAGTCTAGAGCGGCCTCCCACTAGATGGAGTGACGACCTGTTAAGACACACAGGCAGTCGATGTATCCAGGTGACTCAGAATCGTGATTTGTGGCATTCCTTGAGTCTCTGTTCAGCAGTGGACTTATGAAGGACTACAACATGATGATATTTCTTTAATCTATATTGGAAAAAAAAAATTTAAGGTAGGTTCTACATATTTTCTGTAGTTGCCTTTTTTATCGTCTTTGGTGTAAGAATGGCAAAATCCTCTTTATAAGGCAATCTATGGAAGTACTTAGCACTTTAAGGATGTCCACCTTATCATCATGCCAACTGCAAAGATGTTCAGTAGATACATCCGACTATAGTCTCCGTTGATCAAAATCGGCTGAGTAAACAGATAAGTACAAATAATTTTAGGTTGAAGGGCATGTCTGTCATTTTGGATGTTTGATAATTGTTACACCACGTTGCTAGATTGACTTTAATTATTCTATTAAGTGATATGAAAATACGTAAGAGAAACGGAAGAATTTTCAGGCAAAAACATTTTTTGTGGAGTAATAGTGAGCACACGGTCTACATGATGGTAAGTGAATACTTAATCGAGGATAAATATAGGTCTATGGACCACACCATAGACCTATATTTATCCTCGATTAAGAATCAAAATGCAGATGCGTTGTCTTACAAAAACGCATTTTGAGCAAGTTATAACGATTTTTAAAATGGCAAGACTCGCATGTCTTACGCCATACTGAAAAAATAATGCTGGTATTCTGGGAAGGCGTGGTCCTACATCGGCCTAGCCGACCCATTCCTGCTACAACCATAATATAGCTACAGCATGTCTAGACCACGTTGTTGCTAACTTAGCAACTATATCTGAGTCTAGCAGCGTTTTGATTCCTATTGGCTACAATTTTTAAAAATTAGCTACCAAATTTTTTAGCTACTTATATAATAAGCATTTTTCAGACGCTGTTGAGTTCACGCACAGACTTTTCATTGTTTTTATTGGTTCATTCATTACAGCCCGCCAAAAGTCACAGCAGGCCCATAGACATAGTACATACTCTTTGCACATGACATAGGAATTCTCATAGGCCTGCAAAGATGAAGGAACTTTTATATTTCACTTTGTTTTCAATAAAAAAATCTTATATGACATTTTACATTCTTACGTTTTGACATTTCAAAATTTTAATATTTGGTAATTTTGACAAATAAATAAATGAAATAATGAATTTAACCGACGTAATATATTTCGCATCCCTTGTTATTTGCTTATCCCTCGGTACCTTCTATAAACAAATCGAAAAAACGGACATGAAGCGAAATTACGGAGCTGGCCTCGGTTTACTAGTCATGTGCTTGATTTGTGGTCATTATATTTTACACTCGGTTGCAATGGTTTGTGGAAACGTTATTATATTAAAATGTTGCGATCGCCGGTTAGTAAAATGCGTTACAAATTTTTATTACGTTAATAGCTCTAAGAATTCTAACACTTTTATCTGGAACATTTGCTAACACAAGCAACCTTTTCACATTTAATTTTGGACACTTACATTTTCGAAAACAGTATAAATGTCAAATAATATTTTTTTAAATGGTTATTTTTATTATTTTTGGAGAAAGACAAAGCTTCGCCACAATAAATCGGAAGTTTTTGGACGGCGATGTCAAGCAACGTGCGTGATGTACATGTGTAAAAGTTTAAAAATTGTGTGAAAATGAAAAGTTTATGTATGCAATAACTATTAATTATAAATCAATAGACGCCTTCATTACGTGCGATTTGGGGCCATTGTTTCCCAACGAGAGGGTTTGATCTTGCATCTCCTCATGTGCCTCCTCTGAACATCCTTGTTTCTAAAAAATTGGCCACTGTTCTTTCGCTTACCATCCTGGAGTTCAGAATAGAAGATACGCTTCGTTACTCCCTCAACGGGCATCCTCGAAACGTGGCTTCACTATCCCAACTGACGCCGCAATGGATAGGTCTTTACCACACTTACATTGGCTCTTCTCAAAACTTTCGTGTTCGTGACGCGATGCAACGATGATATGTTCATGATGTCACAGAGGTGAAATCTAATCTAATAAGCGTAGGTATGTGCTTGCGGTATAAACACCACGTCGAACCGGAAGAACCGGAGATTTGGCGGAACGACCGCTATAATATTGTTCAAAAATGTTAGCTAAACATAATATAAAACGATAACCGATGGGGAAGAAAGGTTCTCCAGTGGCAGCCTCGTACCAGTAGGCGTAGTGTAGGGCGACCCCCCACTATATGGAGTGACGACCTGGTAAGATATGCAGGAAGTCGATGGATGCAGGTGGCTCAGGACCGTGCTTTGTGGCATTATTTGGGGGAGGCCTATGTTCAGCAGTGGACTTGTGAAGGGCTGTAATGATGATGATGATGATAATATAAAAGCTTAGACGGAACTCTAAAGATAAATCCTCGTTATTTCCGATCCCGTAGTAATTAAAAAAACCTTTCTTAATCCTTGCCCAAATTATAGAGGAAACCTTCGTGAAATTTCATCAAAACAAAAATTTCATCTTTTTGGGTCCGTCGTCGTCCGTCGGGTAGTGACTGAGTGAGTGAGATAATCAGGCCTTGTCTTTTATTTAAATTGAATATATATTAATATTGGCTTAGTATATTGACGTATTCATATGTCAGTGTATTTTAAACACTACCTTCCATCATCATCATTACGGCCTATCTTTTTAATACTTTGGGTTGTTATCAGGAAGATGCTGCTGCCCATCTCCTGTTTCATTTCTCTGTCGCCTCTTATTAAGGCGTGTGTTTGAGTAAAATGCCGTGCTAGTCGTTATTTGTGATTGTGAGGTTTTGAGGAGCTATCTACTTGATGATTTGAGGTTTTGAGAAGATATATCAATAAACAAAAAATCGGAATTCCATTTTGGAATTCCGATTCGAGACTCACTCACTGAACGCAGCAAGTTCATATAAAATCAAGGAGCCGTCACACAACTACAATAGTTTTTCGTACGAAATTTTGCGAGCAAAACAGTATTCCGTATGAGTGTGGCCGACCCATATGTAGTGTATGGCGGGCCTAATAGAGTGTATAAACACAATAAACATATATATGTAAAATTAACATTAATTTCAGTTACGTGCATCAAATAAGTTTGGGTTACACATGGATTTATTTATTGTATTTGCATTTTAATTTGCCTCCTGACCCGTACATCCTATACGTATTTCAAATAATAGCACTAAGGTTAGTTGGACTGGCTTGCGAGTTGTGCATTTCCGACAAACCTCGAGTCAATAACCGGGAGGTGATTCAAAACAAAACAAAAGAAGAAGACAAAACGATCATGACTGATGCTGAAATCATAGTACCCGATGCGATTGATATTTTGTCATACGCTTATTATTTCATCGGGTTGCACAGAGGTAAGGAAGTTAAGTAATAGTGTATAAGTAATATATATTCTTAGATCTCTGACCTAAGAAAGTTATGACGCTGGTAGGAGTTCGTCACGCTGCTATGCAGCACTATTACGTATTGGCAGACATTACATTTATTTGTTCATTACAGCCTAAAGGTGCAAAAGACTAAAAATCCACTGCTGAGCACAAGGCCTTTCTCATAGATTTCTCACAGTTGGTATCTTGGCCGTAGTTGCTGCGCTTGGCAAGCGGTTTGGCAACCACAGTTTTTTATTATTTGTGCTCTTAGGAGAAATAATGGTGAAATAACTCAAAAAATTATTTTTCTTCATCGCCAAGAGGAGAAAACAGCACTTAATAAGAAATACGTGTGCCACTCGGGTACTGCCGCGGTAAAGCTATTGCATAGCATTTTTATCAACTTATGCAATTATAATTATTTATTTATTTTATTTATGCACTATATTTTTTCTTTGTTTTTTTTCTTTGATATTAATTCAAGTTTTTTCTGAGTTACACTTTTTGAGCGTGGTGACCGATAAGAAAACATTTTATTTCTTTTATTGAATAAATGGAAGTTGATATTGTTTAAAATATTTTTATTATCTTACAATAGGTGTAAGTTATTCAGGAATTTTTATCATTGAAACTATAAGTTTATGGTAATTACTTAATGAGTTCTTCCGACAAACGATAATTTTCTATAGTCTGTGTTTATTAAATTGTTTAGTAAATGTTACAATACATGCAACTAGGCTACACGCATACGTCTAGTAAAGTTGTTCAAAATGACTATAAATCAGTAGCACGCTGCAGACTATAAACTATAAATTTCTAGCGCGCTATTTAATACGCTATGTTATAGCGTGCTATTTATAAGAAAGCGCGTAGGAGGCCAGCAAGCGCGCTAAGTTTTGCAGCACGCTATATCTCGTAGCACGTTACATTACATGTCGTTCATTGGATAGACCGCGTGCTATATAGGTAAGAACATTATTTCATAATAAGTCGCATTTTAGACTAAAATAAAATAAAGCGGTAAAGAAAAACCAATGAATGCTTTTTCATACTTTTCAGGCTTACGACTTTTTTATAATCTTAAAAATATTTTTAAAGCATGTACTTTTTAAAACGTAATAAAATAAATTATTATTTATTATAATTGATGTAAACGTTATTTTAACCTTAATATAAATTATAAATCAAATAACTGTGTATTTAAAAGTTTATTGATTGTATTTATAAAAATCAGCTATTTACATACACTATTATATACTTTTTTGTATCAATATTTTATTTACATTTAAACACAGTAGTTAGGCTTCTTTTATAGATGACAAATGTGTCCTATAAATATACAGTATACACTAACTAAACAACGTCTAACTCTAAATTAGGGTGCGCGCGTTAGGGCAGAGCTGCTGCTAGAACTAGTAGCCGCTAGATATTAATTCTAAATAGCGTCAAAGCGCAATAGCACAATAGCTTCATGGTGACTACTTATATAGCACGTGCTATGTGTTATGGAGAGATAGCGTGCTATAATATGGCGCTATGCGCTATATTAACCACCATTAACGTCTAGTAGCACGCACAAAAACACCGTGCCCAAATCTGCCGAACTTAAACGATGTTAGACGATGTTAGGTTTTCGGGTCTTAGGTTTTTTTCGTTACAAAATTTCTTCATTCGGTCGCCGCGCTCAAAGCCCGCGATATAAGCTATGCAATAGCTTAATAATTGTAATAAGATGGTGCCGGCGGAGATTCAAGTTCGATTGCTTGTGGTTGGACTCTATGTCCGTGAGCTACCACGGCTCTAAATGTATAATATTATATATCTATGTAATAAGTTAGTTGCGTTATAGCAATATCTCGTAAGGAGGTCGGACAGGGAGTGAACTTTGCCGTAGAGCGTAGTCTACGCTTTTTTGGATAGGCCTGATATACGAACACGCAGTCCTCCTGATGGTAAGTGGTTGTTGTGACCCATAGATATCTACATCTACGTTGTCACCCGTGAGGACTAAGATGGAATGCCTCGTATCCAGTAAAAACGGCCTCTTGTTCTCTACACTTACCATACGAAAGCGATACACAACAGCGTTAAGTTGCTATTTTACGCTGGTATGCTGTGAGATTGTGGTCCTTTCCCGGTCGAGCCGACCCATTCGTGCTACAACTGTACAACTAATATAGCTGTAGCATGGCATACCACGTAAGGATATTTTATGCTCTCTTAAATAACTACCTACTCTAGAGATCGAATTCAAGGATTAAAGGGTTTTTGATAATTTAGAAACCGTATTTGCGTAATTATTTCATCATTTGTGTATTTAAAACATTGGCTTATTTAAGAGGAAGGCTGGTGGGTCAGTTCATATCCTTAATTTTCTGGTGCCCCACTCAGGATGGTTACAAACTCAAAATCGTAGAGTAGACAGCTTCGGTTTCATCGACCCTCGCTTTTCAGGAGCCAGGCACCTCCTGGAAAATAACCTTTGATTCGCCTATTACAAGTTAAAATCATAACGAGCGTTATTTCAGGTCCTTATTACAGATGGAAAATTTTCTACGATCATCTTAATACTCCTTTCGGTGCATTAGGCAATTGCAGAATAATAACAGAGGAGAAGCTTAAAAAAGCGTTACTGTGCGGCGTCGCATATATTTTGCTGCGGATGAGGTATTCCCCTCAGGTAATTAATACTTAAGAGCTTTAATGCCATGAGGAAGCAACATTTGTAATATACAAGTAATAAAATATTGGGTTTGGATTGAATATGCATTTAGTTACGTTTTCTACGTTGGAGGGCCACGCTGCGGATATATTATGGTTCTAGCATGAACGGATGGGCTCGACCGGAGTAGGACCACGCTCTCACAGAATACCCGCGTAGGATAGGAGCTGCTGTGTATCGTATGGTGAGTGTAGAGAACCGGAGACCCTTTTCATTGGAAACGAGGCATTCCATATTATCCACAGCGGTGACGCAACTGCATTTTGATTCTTAATATAGGATAAATGTAGATGTCTATGGGCCACAGCATATTTATTATCATAAGGTGAACTGCGTGATGGACTGTGTGCTCGATTGAAAAAATGGTTTTCGGCCAAAATTCTTCCGTTTCTGTTACTAATTTTCGCATTAACTATTAGCATAATTAAAGTCAATCTGATGACAGTCTAAAATGATACTTAAACACGCACAGATCAACACGGAAGGGAGTAGCCATTGCGTTATTTTCCGATACCGAACTGTTTGTCATTATTTTGGGGGAAGGGGAAAGGAAACTACGATATACTTGAGTATTATGTGGCTTATGGCAAGTCACATAATACTCCAGACCGAATTTCGGTCACGGCGGCCAGGCTTAACGAAAACTAGCTATCTGCCCAGGACAGGAGTATAGGGCCCGAGTGTACGAGGTACACACTCTATTTACTCATTCTTGTCCGATGAAATGATAATTAGACACGACCGAGGAGAGACCAGGCGCAGGACCAACAGCTTTATGTGGCACGAAGATGAAACACCGCCAACTTTATACCTCCATGTTGATGAAAACCCAATGACTGATTGTGCCCTGACCCGAGATTCGAACACGGGACCTCATTATCAGCAATCTCGTTTACGACCACTGGACCAACGAGGCAGTCAACCGAGGTAGACCAGACCACATACATAGCCTTCAGCAAATTGTACAGAAGAGTTCAATCTGTGCGTACAGTTTGAAGAGCAAATTCGAAATTTGCCCTTCAGCGGTGCCAAGTTGACTGTTTGTATAGCGAAGTGCTGAAGTGTTGTACAGTAGGGCTTCGATGACTATCCGAGTACAGAACCAAAGTACGAAACCTGTGCAACTGCAGAGAGGTCAGAGTTACGTTATATGTTATATCCCCGCAACTCTTCATCGGTGCATTGGATGATGTTTTGAAGCTACTTTACTGGAAAGGATATGGTATTAACATTGATGGAGTCTAAATCACTTACCTTCGATTTGTCGACCATATAGTCGTTATGCAGAATCGCTGGAGGACTTAAGCACTATGCTCAATGAACTCAATAGTGTCTCCCAACGGATAGGTCTTAAGATGTACATGGACAAAACAAAGGACAAAAAACGTGTAACGTCCATGTCACACCTATGCTGAGAGCACTGCGCTCGAAGTTGTAGTTTTCCCAACTTCGACCGAAAGGCCAATCGACGGATTCAACTGGGCTGGGCAGTTTTCGGGAGATTATATCACATCTTCTCATTAGACATACCTCGAAACTTTAAAATAAGATTGGACAACCACTTCGTGTTGCCATTGATAACCTTGGGATCTAAGACGCCACAAGTCCTGTCCAAGACCTGCTGTACAAAGGCATCTCCCCATAGAATGTCCCCAAATATGGTCTTGACCCACCAGCCTCCATAAACTACCTACATCTCTCATCAGGTAGTCAATTATAGGAGGTCGTTCTACATATACTTTCCGGTACGAAATTGCAACTAGGCCTTCACCAAACCCCTCTTCGAGATAAACACACTAAAAACCTATCTTAACCACTAGCTACCCCTCTATCCTTTCTTGACCAGTTGTCAATTCTCCGTTCTCCATGTCCGGCCTGTTGCCTCTCTATTGGTTACTCTCTTTTATATAAAACTAAAGTCTTAAAGTTACACGAAATTACAACCCACCTGGTGTTTAGTGCCTACTGCAGACTATGGACACCATCAGCTACAAAGTACAAACAAAGAATTATTGTTAGACGATGGAGAGTTTCAGTAATATAACGTTACTTAGTTTTCACCTTTTTGAAAATGTACAGATTTCGCATTCTGGTTGTGTACTTGGATAAACATCATAATCCTACTATACAATCACTCCAGTATTTCAAAATCAATCTGACACCACCCAAGGGAATATAAGGTTTTCTAATAGTCTTCATGTTTCAAGACAAAGCCGATTGCACTCTTCGATCTTCTGTACAGTTGGTCGAATGATATTATATATGTGGTGTAAAGTTTTAAATGTTTATTTAAAACGGTTTGTTTGGTGGGCGTGAGAGGTTTTGTAATGACTCGAAAACAGTCAGTCGCGGCTCAAAAGTTGATCATGTATGGAATTAAACAGTAATTATAATACATTAATAATTAATCAATATTAAATTACATCAATAATTTATAATACATTCAAAAATATTTCCCAGATGTATGATGAGAAACGATTCTATCTCGTCTACGGCACAGACTTTCGATACCTGTATAACATACCTCTTCTCCTGATGTATTATCTTCAAATCGAGACTATTACCATGCTTTCCACGGGTGTATGCACAGAGGCTGGCTTTGGTGTGTACCCCGCCAAGTGTCAGCCTCTACCTGGATGTGGTCCTTCTACTCACTATAGCGTTCTTAACATGATGTTAGTAAAACTTTTGTGATTATAATAATTAGTAACTACGTATATTAAATATAAAGAATAAAGTATGAGTTAGTTTGTTTTGTAGTTTCACTGGTTATATAACCAATTCCAAGATGGCGCCAGTAGGAAAAAATAACTTGGAATATATGTTCAAACTAACCACGTTGGTGTAGTTCGAGAACGCCGAAATAACTTGTCACTGGTAATGCTGCCTCCCATCGAGATTGTGCAATATATGGGTAAAGGGATTCAAACCCTTTACCCATATATTGGATTGGATTTTCCGCTATTAGCTCCAGTTGCTAGAGCCTCGTCCGTCAATCAACGGGGTGCAATAACTTACGGATCTATCCACAGGGGTAGGCAGGTTATATTTGGCACGATCCTGACGTATTTCTCTCGCTTCTTTAACATTCTTATTACGTACAATACAAGAGCGAAGAGCCCCATTTACTGTGTCCTGGATGAAAAGTTGACATATTCCTCCCTTTGTTCTATTGCTTACGGTAGTATTGTATTTCTTTTGTATTTACAGCTTTATTTGAATTATAATAGTAACTTTTTTTAATGCAGTTTAAAGCGGTCGAAATTGTTTCAAATAGTACCGTGGTTCAAACAGCGTATGATTGCAATGTAGAAGAAAACTGACACTTCTATAAATTTCTAGCGCAAAAACACCAGAGGCCGCTCTAGAGCAGGAGTACAACTTTGCAATGTTGGACTCTTTTGAAACTGAAAAACTTCTGTTGGGACCTAAAATGAAAGACACGATTAGAGGATGGGACATGTCGATACGTTATTGGTTTTGGGCTTATGCGTATAGGAAATTTATTAAAGCTAATAAGGAAGTAAGGCAAGTTCTTAACATTGTCTACTAGTATATACGAATAAATTGTAATATAACAAAAACCTCGAAAAGTTTTGTAGATACTACTTTTTTTTCTTTTTTTGCTAATTCTGTATTTTTTTAGATACTTTAAAGCAGGGATTCCCAAAGTGTTCGATATCGACCGGAAATCGGTTTCCAAGGGGCCGACATAAACGAAAACTGATAATTGGTAATTCTGTCATTTGTATTAATAGTTATTGATATTCACTGAATTTTATGTCTATTTATTTAGTTAAATTTTGATGAGAAAATGATATCAAGTTTACTCACTTAACCGACCGCAATTTTTTTAAATTGGTAAGTATTATGTATCAATAGGAAAAAAAACTACAGATAGGATTTTTAAAGTAATTTGGCTATGGGAGTGTGAGCTATAAGTTCATTTAGGAAAATAAAAAATAGTTTGGGAATCCCTGCTCTACAGTATTTCAAAATTTATGACAACCCTTTCGCTGTCCCGTGCACCACATATAGGTCATTGCTATTGTCTGACTATTGTGTCTAAAAATCGGATAGTGAAAGTGTGAAAGTGCAAAATTGCAATATACCGACAGAATTATAATTTTTAATTGCAATTTTATCACATGCACGGCGTTGAAGGAAAAAATCACGAGGAAATCTAAAAACTGGTATATTTTGAGGACGCACGTAGTCCACCAACGAGCATTGGGGCTAAGAAACACTAGTCAAACCTATCTCAAAAATGTGAAAATACCTGCGCCCAGCTGATAGGCCATAATAGGTCTTTTTACCTATGAAATTGCCGTTCTGCAGTATTGGTCATTTCAATCAAAATAATTTTTGTTTGGCTAAGAATTCTAATTTCGAATTACTTTTATTTTATAACCATAAAATTCGTTTTTTCAAAATTACCAATTTATAGGTTAGCGTTATAGTCGTGGCAGCTACGGCACGCAACATCAATGACGTTTACTGAGCAAATGCTACAAACGAACGCACTACTTAATGTAATTATATTTACGCGAACACCACACATTTAAATAAAAGTACTGTTTATGGATTTAATCGCGTTCTTTTTCAACACTTTACAGCAGCCATGGTCACGGACGGGACTGAGATGTTTGACGTCCCGATGTCATAGTTAGTGTTGCCCAAATGCAAGAACAAGACGAGACTTAGCCAGTTTTGGTCTTGGTCTTGCGCCAATACACCTGGTCTTGTTCTTGGTCTTAGTTAGTGTTGCCCAAATGCAAGAACAAGACGAGACTTAGCCAGTCTTGGTCTTGGTATTGCGCTCTCAGTCTTGTTCTTGGTCTTGGTCTTGCAGCAAGAGTCTCGCAAGTCTCGCAATTACCTATTAGCCTATTGTTATTTATTAAACGTTACTTTAGATCTTAGAACAACTTAACAGAGTAGGCACATTTTGAGCTTGAATTAACATAGCCATAGAAAGACCAACCAAATTAATAAATGTCTAAACATTTAATGAGAAATTCGAAAAATCAACTAATACCGGGTGGGGTTTGAACCCACGACCTAAGCGATCCGTGCCGATGCTCTAACCAACTGAGCTGTCTACCAAGTCTCACGGCCACGGGAGTTGGTCTGTTTCTTAATAAACGTTTACATTTAATAAGCTTACATGTGCTAAAACTTAGTCAAAACGTATAAAAAACAAATTAATGACATTAACTTGACTGTATTATAAAGAACATTATCTGTCTAGAAAGAGATTGATAGACTGATATGAAATGAAAGAGATGATATGAAATGGAATAAAAGAGTTATACAATTTACCATTTATTTAAATAAATAAATAAAAAACATTACAAATTAAATTACATAACAGTATACAACAGCTTTGACATTACTGTTACTTTATATTAATTCTTTTGACCAAGAATTAATACAAAGTAACCATCTGGCTGACTCATCACTTAACCTATTTCTATGTTTTCTAATTACTAATGATGTTTTAGAAAATAATTAAAAGAAAAAGTATTGAAAGAAAATCACGGGCCATCTTCGATAAAGTCGGATATTCTGTCTCATGCGTCCTCCACCACTCTTAAATGTCTTCCGAAGTGGCGGCTCTGGGTTTACTTAGGTACTCCTCCAACTCGTCTATAACTAAGCCTTGATGAAAAGATCCAGATCCAGATGACGTCGAGGGACATGCATACAATTTCTCAAAGTCTATTACGTCTTCATCTTCATCATATTCACATACTTTCTTTTCATTTCTTGGTGATTCTAGAGATGTATTCACTGAGTGTAGACTTTTATATTCTTTATAAAGTTCATTAAATTTGCGCAGGCTTTCTGTTTTAATTTGCTTTCCCCATAAAGTCATGTCAAAAGTCTGAGTCTTATGCCTTGGGTCTAAAATTAAAGAGGTACAATAAATCCAGTTGCTCTTTTTATAATGTTTAAGCATTTTGTCTCGAGCTGCTTGAAAACCCAGAATGAGCCTTTCATCCACTTCGGATCGATTAGGTTTCTCATCTAATTGTTTTACCATGGATTCAATTATATCGAGCAAGAGATTGAATGATACAATGACTAGCGGTAATGTAACATATTTTTCTCCACCAAGTTTCGTTGATAGAATTTTAAAGTTTATTAGAAACTTATGTATTTTTTCAAGTATTTGCCATTCACTATCTGTGATTTGAAAATCATTCAATTCGGTGACAGAAGTGCACAATATGTTAATACCAGTTCTCACTTTTAAACCAAATCCAATCATATCATGTGTGGAATTCCATCTCGTTGGACAGTCGAGTATGGGGTTCAGATTTGATGGCACGCCAGCTGCTTCACAAGCAGACTGAAACTTCCTCTTCAATATCTCACTTCTTTTTATTTTACTGGAAATACTGCGTAATTTTGTTATAGCTGTACTTTGAGTCAGCAATATTTGGCGCATATTCTTCATCTTCCTCAGTTTCGTCTTCATTATCTTCATACTGCTGTTCTTGTCCCTTATTGTCAGTTTCATTGTGTAATGCTAAGGTCTTTAATAAATCTTGTACACCAAGGTTCAAAATGTGAGCAAAGCATCGGAAATGTTGATTGTCTGAATCAAAATGTGGCAGCTGTTTGTCCAATTCATACATAAATTTGGTATTTGCAGTTGCGTTGTCGACCGTGATAACCTGTATTTTATCAATTATGTTAAATTCCAATAAACATTGGTGGAAAATCGTTGCAATATCTTCCCCAGTATGTCGACCGCGTGATGGTATAAAATGAAGGACTACAGATCGATACTTCAATTCGTTATCTATATAATGAATAGTGTCCCCGTAGTAACTCCTACCAGCAATTGACGTCCATCCATCAATGGTAAATGACATTTTAGATGAAAATTGTTGTAGTAGTTTCTTAAGATTCAATTGAAGCTCTTCAAACCGTTCTTTGACCTTCCTTCTAAGTGTGGACCTTTTAGGAAACACCATATTTGGGCAAATTGATTAAAAATATACTTGTGTGATATTATCACCGCTATTTTCAGACTGAAATAAAACAGTAAATCATGTGTCTCGCCGTTTATAAAAACAAATGAAAATTTGAGTGAATTATAAATACAATATATATATATATATATATATATATATATATATATATATATACCACTCACTAACTGACCATAACGATATCTCAGGAATTATAAAACAAACTTGAAGTTTGTAAGGTAGGATCCTTTTATGGCATAGAGAACAGTTAAGAAATGGTTTTGAGAAAATCTATCCCTAAGGGAGTGAAATGGGAGTTGGAAATTTGTATGAAAGTCCTACGTTTTTGAAGAAGAAGAGACACGAAAATCGGCATTAAAGTTATAAGTTTTCAATAATAAAATCCTGAATAAGCTGTTTTAAAAAATTCTAACCCTAAGGGGGTGAAATTGGGGTAAAATGGTTACATGCAAGTCCTATATTTTAAAGTATAGATATGAAGATCGACATTTACTTTATTAGTTTTAAATAATAAATACTTGCATAGTTAAGCTTTACCTTTACAGCCTCCTTATACTTAGGCAAGACTTTTGCAGCGAGAAAATTTCAAAATCTCATAGGAAATCAGATATTGTACGCGGACGAAGTCGTAGGCGGCCGCTAGTTACATAATATATGTGTTATGTAATTGTGTGATAAGTATATTTTTTCTTACCTGTCAACTTTTTCCGGTGGTTATTAAAAAGTTTGTGATATCTCCACTTAATTTTGGTTTTTCAGGAAGAAATATTTGTGATTTCTTTTTGTGGAAAGATATTAGATGCTTCCTTAAGCCTGAAGTGTTTCTGTTTTTCATTTTTATTTCAACCTTTTTATGTTGGCATAATTTACACAAAGCAATTTGGGATGCATGAATTATGTCGAAAAACTCATCAAATTTACTTTTAGGTCTTTTAGATCTATAACTCCAACTCTCACTACTCCGACTAGAACTATTCGACTCTTCGTCACTCATGTCAAATTGTAAACTTATCACTCCGAGAACAACAAGGATTAGAGTAAAAACAATTAATACATTAATACAGATTCGAAGCAAAGCTCAATTGGGAATGACTGGAATTAAAATAAATACTACTATTTGTAAGTACACGCCGAAAGACCGACAAAGGAAAGTTCGGCATCCTTTGATAAAATTAATGATTCTTCAGAAGATTAATAAAGTAGATGCGTTGCCAGATAGGTATAGTGTGCCTACGTAAAAATGAAATGTAAATATGTAAATAAAATTGTGTATATTATGTTCTTCTTGTGATTGAATTAATCTACGTTAATTAAATTAAATTTGCCTTCACTCGTGTGAAATTCAAAATTCAAATATGTTTTATTCAAGTAGGCATTAAAAATACACTTTTGAATAGTCATATAATCACTGTTTTCCCCAATTTTTTCTTTTCCATGTAAAGAAAGAAAGAAACTCAGTAGTTGCTTTTTTCAAAATATTTTTACAATAGTTCTATAATTATGTAAAGCGATAAGTCAAATATAAAGTATCAAATGTATATGTATATACCAAATCGGTTTAGACATTTCTAGTTAGTCCCGTGTAGTACGAGAGGTCAGTTCCAAACATTTTTGTCTGACTTAAATTGAAAAGGTGAAAGATCTAACATTTCTTTTGGAATTTCCATTCCGTCTTAAGCGTCGGCGCGAGTCGGTCGTTTAACTAATTGCATTGTGCCGTGAGTATGTGTGAGTCTCGTGTAAAGCATCGGAGTTTAACGTTAATGCTATATCGACATCACTCGAACGCATCGTGGAGATTTTGCACAGATTAATTTCAAACAGAGCGATCAAGTTATAAACATGACAACTGTAAACAGTAGATTTACGCAAGGGTGTGAAACTGAAAGACCCGGAGAAATGAGTGTTAACGAGTCATTTATTGAAAATGAATCACCTCCTCCTTATATAATATTTCGGAAAGGTAGTAGCGTGATTCCTGCAATTTCCGATCTACAACAAGAATTTAAAACTCTTCAAAGCAGTTTACTTAACAGGCTTGATTCCTGGTTCTCAAAACAAGAAACAAAATTTAATACCCTTCTTAATGACTTCGACGAAATTAAAACCGCGCTGAAATTGATCAGTGATAAATACGATGATTTAGACAAAAGAACTCATGATGTTAGCAAGCGCGTATCTAGAATAGAACAGCAGCTGAAAACCACACCGGTCATCGAAGCACGTATCTCTGAATTAGAAACTAAACTGGCTGAATTTGAACAAAAATCTCGAAATTGTAATATTGAGATAAGTAATCTGCCTGAAAAACGAAGCGAGAACTTGATACAATTACTGGATAATATTGCTAAAGTCATAAAGCAACCAATTTCTACTAAAGACATAGTTACAATTCATCGTGTACCTCATATAAACCCTCAATGAGCACTTAACTATTCAAAGTAAGAATTTGTTTCGTCAAACTCGTGAAGCTGCAAAACAGAACGGATACAGATTTGTGTGGATCAAGCGCGGAACTGTACTGGTTCGTGCAAGCGAAACATCTGCTATTTTTGCTATACGAAGAGAACAAGATATATTATCGAAAATTAAACCAAAGGATACTAAATGATGGATTTACTTGTGAAATAGTTATTAGTAATAGGTTTGTGCATGCGAAGCATCTGCTATTTATGCTATACAAAGATAACAACATCAATTATCGAAAAGTAAACATAATGATACCACATAACAAATTTGAAAATAATATGAATAAGGTACGTCTTCTTATAAGATTTATTTGCAAGCTCTTAGTGTTGCATTACTCTATGTGTTGTTTACGACTGGGACAATTCTTTTATCACATATATTTTTCTGCAGCCACCGTCACAATGACTATTTTGTGTTTACATTTTAATACAATTCACGATTTACGTTTTCTAACAAATAACATAATACAATTATTACCAACTATATTACCTTTAAACAATCTTGTACACGAACAAATTTTTGAGATATTTAGTTCCATGTTTTTTATTTCGAATTTTACACTTTTTCATATTTTATTTTTTTAAATTATTACTAGTTATTCTTAAAACGTATACTATTTATAAAGATGGCTTATAAAATACAGGTATACTATCAGAATTGTAGAGGTTTGAGGACAAAGTTGAGTACTTTATTCAATAATATATTGTTGGAACATTATGATATAATAATTCTCACGGAAACATGGTTGACCTCGAATACTGCAGATAGTGAATTCGTTGATTCGCGTTATGTAGTGTACCGATGCGATCGAAATTAAGAGTTATGTGGTAAAACAGACGGTGGAGGTGTATTGATTGCAGTGCGCATGGGGCTAAATGGCACTCGATGTATTTTAAAGCCCACTTTTCACTGTGAAGACGAAATTATAAATGTCCCATCTAATATTGACTATGTGATACTTAAGTTTTATTCTAAGCAACACAACGAATATCACGCTGTTGGCGGTGTTTACATACCACCAAATCAACCCTTAACTGCTTACCAATTATTTTTCAACTCTCTCCAAAATGAGCTTGTGTAACGAAAATACAAAAATGTATATTTTCGGGGACTTTAATCTATCTGACATTGAGTGGTTGCAGTATGACGGGAATATACGTACTCCAAATACACATGCAAAAATCCAGACTTTATTTTTATCTTTATTAACAAAATAATAAAAAAAAAATCCATCTTAGATCTTTTCATTTCAAATAATGATACAAGTACTTGTAAGTCACCACTAAACTCTTTAGTTCCGATAGACATCTTTCATCCACTACTTAACGCCGAGATACTTTTCAACGTAGAATACATACAATTAGCGCGTAAAACTTTACCAAAATACCGATTCTCCGAGGGTAAATATGCAGATATTAATGACGATATTAAACGTGTAGACTGGGCAAGTATTCTAGAGGTGCCGTCCTTAGACACTGCCACCAACCACTTTTATGAAGAGATGTATAAAATCATTAGAAAACACGTACCTTTACGCCCAATCAAATCTAAAAAAGTTTCCAATATGGTTTACACGTCCACTAATACACATATTTAAAAATAAATAAAAATCATGGATAAAGTGGAAAAAAATTTCTAACCAAGTAGATTATGAGGAATACTCTGTACTTCGAAAAAGATTTAAACAACTTTCCGCGCAGTGCTTCAATTCATATTTAAGTAAAATTGAAACAAGTTTGCAGAAAGACATCAAAGTATTTTGGACTTTTGTAAACAATAAAAAAAATGTGGTATTCCCAACGTAATGTCTCACGATGGAAATGAAACCGATAATCCTGAGGACATATGTGATTTTTTTTCTATTTTACTTCAGTTTATGAGAACAGCTCACTGATGACGTACTACATAGGTTCACTTCCCTGCTCATCAAACACTAACTTTTTCCTCAAACATACTGCTAGCTCAATAAGCGTACCTCTGTTCTATTTGTATAACCGCAGTTTGCGTGATGGTTTAGTGCCCACAGTCTGGAAATCTGCAAATATAACCCCAGTGTTTAAAAACGGTTCTAAAACTGACGTGACTAATTATAGACCTATTTCCTTACTTTCTGCCTTATCAAAAGTCCTTGAACGCTTAGTACATAATTCAATTTATCCGAGTTTACACAACTTACTAATTCCAGAACAACATGGTTTCGTAAAATAGCGATCGACCACAGTAATCTTATTTTATATACAAACTTTCTGTTTGATAATATGGACAATCGAACACAAACTGATACTGTTTACAGAGACTTTTGTAAAGCTTTCGATAAAGTGGATCATTCCATCCTTCTTCAAAAACTTGCGTTCAATGGTATACGTGGAAACTTATTGCGGTGGTTCTCTTCGTACATTATTAATTGGACCTAAAAAGTTGTGGTTAATGGATTCTCCTCTAGCGAAAAATTAGTATCCTCAGGTGTACCACAGGGATCCATACTAGGTCCGTTGCTCTTCACATTGTATATAAATGATTTTCAGTCTTGTTTTATAAATGGTAATTTTTTGTTGTATGCAGATGACCTGAAAGTTTATCGAAGTATAAAGTCCCTTAATGATTGTGAGAAGCTACAAGAAGATCTTGACCGGTTATCTAACTACTGTCTAATCAATAAATTGCAATTAACCCATTTTACTGGAAGCGAGGCATTCCATCTTGGTCCTCACGGGTGACAACACATCTGCATTTTGATTCGTAATCGAGGATAGATGTAGATGTCTATGGGCCACAGCAACCACTTACCATCAGGTGGACTGTGTGCTCGATTGTCACCCTATCCTATAAAAAAAAAAAAAAAAAAAGTATCCCTAAATGTAAACCTATTTCTTTCACCAAAAACGTAAAAACCTACAATTACATATATTCCCTTCTTAACAGTCCCTTAGAAAAAGTATCATTAATAAAAGATTTAGGCATCCTTTACGATTCAAATCTAAACTTTAATGCTCATATCAGCCATGTAACAAATAAAGCGTATCAAATGTACGGAATTGTTGCACCAACGTGTAATTTTTTTTAAAAGCTCCTCATCTTATTTACTACTTTTCAAATCACTTATCAGACCACAAACTGAATGTTCAACGCAAGTATGGAACCCCTATTATAATAAATACGGTGAACTTCTAGAATCATTACAAGTAAAAGTTTCTTCGTTTTATAAATTATAAATGTTACCACGCTAAATCATCGTATCGTAACTTATTAAAAAAGTTTTCAATTCATACTTTAAAAGCAAGAAGAATATACTTTGATCTAATACTATTATTCAAAATAATTCGAAATGATTTAGATTGTAGTGAACTACTTAACAAAATATATATCCGTGTCCCTAGTCGTTCTCAACGCATTAGAGACGTGTATACACATAAATTGTTTGCGCCTAAACTATGTAAAACCAATGCAGGTGAACGCACCCCATTAAGACGTATTATAAAAGTATATAACATGCATTTTTCAAATATTGATCTATTCACTTCATCACAGTTACAATTTCCCAAGAACGTTCTAAGAAAGTTGGTAGATATTCAATAGTATCTTAAAATATTTTACAAGATAAATTTGTACTGTTAGCATTTTTTTCCTTTTGTCTCATTTTCATTTTTATGTTACTGGGTACTGTCAATTTTATTTTATTTTCCCATTTTCACTTATACTCTGTTTATTGTGCATTTATTATTTACTGTTACCAATTTAATATTACTTTGTGGATAACGGTGCTGGTTACATGATGACTATATTATTTATAAAATGTTATTTGGTTAAGCATTATTATATAATTGTTTGTTATCCTGAATAAATAAAAAAAATCTTATTATAAAAGCGTATATCGCTACCCAAGAACGCATTATATACTTTGTGTAACCGGAAAGCAGGTATTGTGATTTTATTTTTATTCCTACTATTAAAATTGTGCAAATCACTATTATTTACATCAATTCGATCCAATCAATTTCTTTAAACGGTTCTCTAAGAGATACTCGGGCTCCTAAAAAGTACATAGATCTTATTTTACGCTTTTTATTCAATATGCACACTTTTAATATTATTCGATTAGCATTGTACGAAATGTTTACACGTTTCAAGTGTGTTAAGTGTCTACAATATTTATCGAATGGGTGACGACATATTCGAACACTTTGTGTTCAAAAACACACACTTCCAAAAATCGAGATTTGCAGTGAACTTATTGAACATGTTTATCTATTAGGTAATAATAATAACAGTAAGTAATTATTATAAACCTATATAGTTAATATTATAGTAATTACTTACTAGAATAAATTATTATGGTATCTACCTATCCTTACCATTATCTAATTACAATATTCCTTGCGAGATCAGCATAATGTATTCGTGTCCATTCTGAGCTCCCGGAAACTTATTTTATTCTTTGGAACATACACTCTGTGGCGGCATTCAAACAGTGTCAAATGTAGTGCGTGCGGCGCGGCGGCGACGATTGAATGCGATATCAATAGAAGCCGCCGGCGCATGTATCTTGACCTTGTACTTCCGAATAGCTGCAAAATTTCTTTGACAGGTCAGTATTCGACCTTTGATGATGCCGACAACAAGACGCCGCGCACTATCAAAGTGCCGATGGTAAAAACTAGGGATGCTCTGTTTTTTCTTTTAATGGATATTATAGAAGAGTGTGGTTTGTAAGATGATGTTGTGACCAGGATTAAGAAAGTAATGCTTCGGTGGTTTGGTCATGTGGAAAGAATGAATGAGGAAAGAGTGACAAAGAAAATTTATGGTGCAGAAGTTAATGGCAAAGTCGGAAAGAGACGTCCTAGGCGAAAATTTATCGACCAAATTGGCGATTTATTGAAAACGGGCCAAATTAGGAGTACCCTTAACCGACGAGCATGTATGCGTAGGTGTATGGATGTGAAGGAGGCAAGAGAGGTGTGTCAGGATCGTGCCAAATGGAAGTCTGTAGTCTCTGCCTACCCCTCTGGGTGACAGGCGTGAGTGTTTAGGTATATGTATATTTTCATCCGCTATGTATGTTTATGATATTGTTCGTAATGCGCATAAGTCCAATTTTCCAATTTTTTTATATATTTTTTGCGTCTAAGCGAACTATACTCCCTGAAACGACACTCATTCCTAACGGCAAGACGCAAGAGTCTCGCAGGCTTAGTCTTGTTCTTCTCAAATCTTGCACGGTCAGTCTTGGTCTTGATCTTACTAAAATTAGGCGGTCTTGTTCTTGGTCTTGGTCTTGCAAAAATGCAAGAACAAGACCAAGACTGCAAGACCAAGACCGATTTTGGGCAACACTAGTCATAGTTAACCGCGGTTACCCACAGATTGCCCCCGTGACCATAGGTGCTGTAAAGATAGGAAAAGAAAGAAATTTCGATCTGAAAATTGAAGTCCGTGATCGTCCAAAAACTGGTAGACAATGACGAATTAAAGGCGATTGTGGAAGATGATGATACTCAACCTACACTTAGCAGCACTTTTCGGCGTTAGCACCAAAGGAATATTGATCCATTTGCGTCAACTTGGCGAGGTGAAAAGCTTGAAAAATGGGTGCCCCACGAACTCAATGATAAACCACAAATTACGCGTCGAGACGTGCCTTGCATTGCTCAAAAGGCACAGAAACGAAGAAATTTTAAACCGCATTATATTACTTGCGACAAAAGTGGATTCTGTATAACAATCTCAAGTGCTCAGCAAGTTGATTAAATCCTGGTTCAGCACCTAAACAATGCCCTAAATGAAAAATTATCCCTAGAAAAGTGATTGTCACTGTTTGATGGTCTAGTGCCGATGTGATTCATCACAGCTTCTTACCAAACAGGATGAGCATTACATGTGTACAGTGAATAACTGAACACAATGATGGAGAAGCTCGCACGTATTCAGCCAGCCTTTGTCAATCGCTCGTTCCAGCTGTCCTGCACGACAAAGCACGAACTCATACTGTACAACAGACGGTCTCCAGGTTACTGGAGCTGGGGTTGGAAGCTCTCCGTCATCTGCTGTACTCACCAAACCTAGCGCCTACAGACTTCTACTTTTTCCAGAATTTGAATTATTTTTTGGCGGGCCGAGAGGCAGTACAAAATGCCTTTGAAGAATTTGTTGCCTCCCGTTCAGCTGATTTCTTCAAGAAGGGCATTAATAAACTGTCACTGCGTTGGCAAAGATGCATCGATTGCATAGGTGATTACTTTAATTAATAGAATTAAAAATATGAAAAAAAAAATGGTAACTTATTTCATAAAAACACGGCAATTTCATATGTAAAGGTTTAACATAGTGTAGGCTCTAGGTTAGGTGTTTTCTAATACGCATATATGAAGTATCCAATATACAGTTCTTTTTTGTTTAAGTAGTTCATTTACTAGCCATAATAGGATATCTTTAGAATTAAGTTAAGAGGTAAAGTCTAATTTGAATCAATAATAATGATGTTCTAGAGACCGAATTTTTATTACTGTGCCTAGTCTATATGGAACTTGCTATCTGCGCAGGACAGAATTACAGTGTATTACAGTGAATTACAGTGAATTAGAGTGTGTGCGCAAGCACAATTTCTCTCATTATCCCCATTCTATCATAGTCCAATGGGACGGCAATCCGATACGGGGAGGGGTCAGGTCAGGAGCAACGGCTTTACATGTTTTCCGAGGTACTAGTGTGAAACACCATATGAAGAAGGTAATAATAAATCTGATTTAATAAATCAGAGGTGTAGTTACGAAGAAACGGCCCTCAGTCCCCAGCGGTCCCGCTATTTCTGGCTACGGTGGCGACCATGGTAATGGCGGGGCAGGGGGTGCTAAGAATTTCCGGTGGAGGTTTGGTTGCCACCTACGACGACTGGACCTGGTGACATAACGGTATTCGCTGAAGGTCATACAGGTTTACGCACCAACGTTGGAACATCCCGATGAGGAGGTGGAGGAAATGTGTGAGTTTTCCTCCAAAACTCTCGAAAAGGCTTCAGACCATAGACCACATACATACCGTGCGGCGGATTGTACAGAAGACCGAAGAGTACAATCTGCCACTTTGCCTGGCGTATGTGGACTATGAAAAAGCCTTTAATTCCGTCGAAATTTGGTCGGTGCTACAGTCCCTTCAGCGGTGCCAAGTTGACTGTCGGTACATCGCAGTGCAGAAGTGTTTGCACAGTAGGGCTACGTTGGCTATCCGAGTACAGAACCAGAGTTCGAAGCCTATCCAAATGCAGAGAGGTGTAAGACAGGGTGACGTTATATCCCCGAAACTCTTCACCGCTGTATTGGAAGACGTTTTCAAGCTACTGGACTGGAAAGGATACGGTATTAACATCAATGGCGAACACATCACTCACCTTTGATTTATCGACGATATAGTCCTTATGGCAGAATCGCTGGAGGACCTAAGCACTATGCTCAATGACTTCAATGGTGTCTCCTAAGGGATAGGTCTTAAAATGAACATGGACAAAACAAAGATCATGCTTAATGTCCATGTCACACCTATGCCGGTGGTTGTCGGGAGCACTATGCTCGAAGTTGTTGACGAGTACGTTTACCTGGGACAAGAGGTCCGACTAGGTAAGTCCAACTTCGACCGAGAGGTCAATCGACGGTTTTAACTCGGCTGAGAAGCGTTCGGGAAATTACGACAAATCTTTTCGTCAGGTACACCTCAAACTCTGAAAACTATATTGCACAACCAGTGCGTGTTGCCAGTGATGACTTACGGATCTGAGACGTGGTCCTTCACTGCTGGCCGTATGAGGATGCTCAAGTTCGCTCAGCGAGCTATGGAGAGGGCTATGCTCGGGGTTTCTATGCGTGATAAACTCAGAAATGAGAATATTCGCAGTAGAACCAGAGCGACCGACATAGCCTTGGGGGAGGCAGTGGACTTGTGAAGGGCTGTAATGATGAAATCAGAGGTGAATGAGTATAGTATTTTACACTGCTCACTGTAAGCGTCATGCAACATTTTACTATTTTTACCAGCCAGTTTTGTTTGTACATCTGCAAAATGTTAATTTTAAAATTTCAGAAGTGCATTCTCTTTCATGATATGGACCCTGTGGTGCGGTCCATCGTTACCTCAGTTAATAATTTCAACGACTTTGTGGCTATATATACATTTGGAGTTTGAGTACAGCGCACTATACGCAACTGACGGTTCGGTAAATATTTTTATTTTTAAACACTTTCGCATTTAAATACAGATACTTAAGTACCCGTAGTAAAAATTAGTTTAATTACTTTGAGCTTTCTGCAAACTCCACAAATTTGTTTGTTGAAAGCAGTTGTTAAATAGTTTAAATGAGGTTCGCACTGTTATTAAATTACTGCTAAATTTAGGCCTCCCCCATAGATTGCCTCATTTGCCATAGTTGCCACAATTGGCAAGCGGGTTGGCAACCGCATTTTTTATTTTAAGTCGTTATTAGGAAGACGCTGATGCCCATTTCCCTATTTGTTTCCCTCTGCCGCCTCTTACGACACCCACGGGATGACATAGGGTAGTGGATATTCTGACACCGTCACTACACAGTAAGGTAGAATCGATACGTGATTTATTAAATTTTATTATGCTATTTAGTTAACAACTTTGTATTGGAACAAAATCCTCGAGTATAAATATTTAATGAAAAGCAAGTGTTTCTTTGATGGCAACTTCCCAGTTTTTCTAGCCCATATAAAATAATCTCTGTTTATTGCATCATCATCATCATTACATCCTTTGACAAGTTCACTGCTGAACATCGGCCTCCCCCAAGGAATGCTCCTGATCCACCTGCACCCATCGATTTACTGCATGTCTTAGGTCGTAACACCATTTAGAGTTGGGCCATTTATTGCATGCATAAAATTCCTAACCGATAGCTATCCCTTCACCGGACAGAGAGATGTAAAACACACTATCACTGCATAGGAAGACATTTTTAAGATGCTTTTACTCACATACGAGCTACTTATTTGATTATCTACTTGTCTAATTGCCAAGCCCCAAGAATCTTCTTTGATAGGAATTAGTGTTCCTGCTTGTGAATATTCAAACCTGGCGCTGATAGCTGTTCACTAACATAGATATGGCAAGATTGGTTTACTTATTTCAACGATTTTTAAACCGTGTTGTGGGGATCGTTATTTAATATCAAAAATATATTATTATACCGAAAAGAGCTGGGCGCACCAGAATACGACTATTATCTTAGTAAGCCAAGGAATTTAAAAGGAGATATTTAAAAAAAAGTTAATATTTAACTTTTGCATCGCACTTCTTTAAGAATCAATATTATTTATGTAGCACCTCCCGACAAAAGGCTCCTTTTGTCCAAATCAAAAATTAATAAAATTGGGTAAATCTGATAAAAATAAACCACACCTGATATTTAAAACACCTTTTACAGATGAAACTACCTTGGGACATCGGTTTTTCTATAATGCGCATGTTTTGCCTGCTGTATTTAACGCCGTGTTATGTTGCTGATGACACGGTCACGGTCCTAAAATATTATAACTCCATTTATTGGATATTCCATTTAATATTGCTGGTTTTAATGATTATTGCTGTGGCTATTTTTAAGATCCGAAGAGATACTTAAATTCGAATGTTCTAAAGAAAACTCTGGTTAGAAATTAATGCGTGAGATATATTTGTAAGCAAAATAAAGTAAATAATCTAAAATTACAGTAACATTTATTTAAAATATTGCATAACGCAAGGTTCTATATTATGCAGGTATAAATAGCAAGGTATACTATATTATGATTTACCTTTGTAAACTTTCATTTATTACTTTTCGTATTACTATTGCTGCTTTTGTTCTACCGATATGCGACGTTGATTCGCGTAGTGTATATATTCTTTGACGTTGACAAACTCGCCAAGCAATGTAATGTGAAACATTAGATATCATTGTGTATTGCGTATTTTTATAATACGGTAAGGTGTGGCGACATCGGTTTTGGAAGTAATCGAGCGCTAATTCATTTCTATTGTCTTATTATTACTATTTCTGTGGAGCCGACCCATTCGTGCTACAACTATACTACTAACTTTGATTATATAGGCAGGTATATAATCAAAGACTGCTAATATAACTGCAGCATGGCCTTACCACGTATAAAACTCATTCGTCCTTTTGTATATCAACATTAATTAATAAACCTACTTACTGGTGTACTTTATAACTATATACTTAAACTGTGTTTAGTACCACTGAAATTCTTTAATATACTCAAGGGATTCTTTTAATATTACTTCATTCATTCATACATTATAATCCTTCACAAGTCTACTGCTGAACGTGGGCCTCCTCCAAGTAATTATAAAAATTACCGTCCTGAGCCACCTGCAATCATCGACTTCCTGCATGCCTTACCAGGTCGTTACTCCACCTAGTGGAGGGCTGTCCTACACTTCGCCTACCGGTACGAGGCTGCCACTCGAGTACCTTTCTTCCCCATCGGTTGTCGATTCTTCGAGCTATATGGCCGGCCTGCTGCCACTTCAGCTTACTAATCCATTGGTATATGTCGGTTGCTGATATACTCATTTTTAAGTCTTTCACATAGAGAAAGAGCACCCAGTTTATAGTATAAAAGAACGTAAAAAAGGTTTACTTAACATCCCCCTTCAATATCTGACGTGCAGGAATAAGTTTTTTATTTTCTACCTCAGGATGGCTAAATGTACCGATGTATGTATAAATATACCTTCGATATCAGAGACACATTGGGGCATCTAAATTATTTGACACGTTTAAGTGTTTTCATGTAATTTGTTTTTTACATTTTTGAAAATCTGTAGACGCTTTCCACACCACTGGAAGGGGAAACATCATATGACTTTTTTTTCTTTTAATCATCAAATCTACAAAATCTAATAGATCCCCACCACGCTCGAGTAAATCCCAATTAAGCATAATGGGCTCCACTATGCTTGCTATAATGGCCTCAAAGTCCATCGAAAGCCTTCGCTATGTCCAAATTTGGACTGTACTGCTTCCGTTCTATCTATGAGGCAGGTAAATTAAAAGATTGCGCTGTGTAAACCGCACACCCAGAATAGAGCATTTAGCTCTCTGCTTCGTAAGTGTTATTTAACAAGTTGTGAAACTCTGTTATTGGCTAAGTATATCTAAGTATGTTTGTTAAAAAAATACTGTTGAGTTTCCTAATAAAAAACCGTTCTACTTGTATGTGCAACTATGCAAGTATGTAACGCAATGCAACGCAAGATTAAATACTGCTGAAGAGTACCACTCAAATACTGAGATTGTAAGATACAAAATAAAACAATGTTTATCGTAACGCCTTGCTAATGGTACTGAATTTGTTATAAAAACAATATGTGTACAATGTATTAAAATGACGTCAAACACGAGCACGCGCTCCAATTACGCTAACATATAAAAATGTACGGGTTTAGCACGTGATCTTAAAACAAAAGAGTATTTCGGGGGCGTGTTGCACGCGATGACTTATGTAACCAAGATGTAGTCGTTCACATCTGGCCAAATGAGGAAGATTAGTCACCCATAGCCTACTTTTGTTTCAAACATTTTGTTACGAGGATATCCATCAGAGCAAGAGTAGCGGACTTTAGACTATCCCAAAGACTAAGCTCAAAGAACCATCGACCGATGGGAAAGATTTACGAGAGACAGCCTCAGCGCAGTGAAGGTTAATAGGGTTCAGTAGGCACATGGAGTGACGATCTGATGAAACATTTAGTGATTGTGCGTGCAGGTAACGAGAGATCGTGCTTTGTGAAAATTTGTAAGCTGGGACCGCCAGTACTTGAGAGACAGGTTGCAGTGATAATGATGATTTTTTATAGAATGGGTTTGACGAACGAGTACATAGTCCACCTGATGGAAAGTTGTTGCTGTGTCCCATAGACATCTACATTTATCTTCGATTAAGAACAAAAATGCAGACGCGTTGTCATGCCTGACGACAATGATGAAATGCCCAGATTCCAGTAAAGTGTCTCCGGTTCTCTACACTCACAATACGAAACATAGCAGCATTAACCTGCTATTTTAAGCTGGTATTCTGTAAGAGCGTGGTTTTCCCCCGGTGGAGCCGACACATTGGTGCTACAACGTGCTCTACCACGTAATATTAAACTAATTATAATGTAACATTTGATCGCGTTTACGTAGCTATAGAGGTATTAAATTAGAAAGTAAAATTAAAAACGTCAAATATTATTTAAATATTTATTTAAAGTAACAACAAATCGTACACATATTGTGCATAAAATCATGATTTCAATATAACACAAATAAAAATTTACAGAATTAAATACATTTGGTAAGGATTATTTAAGAAGCAAATCGATTTATTCTTTCTATCACAGACATTTCTTAAAAATAAGTGGAAGACAATTTATTGGTCACCTAGACTTACCATTCAGATAAAATAAACTAGCATTTTATAAATAAATTTAACAGTGTCGGCATATTTGCCAATTTTTAAAGTGTCAGCTGTGTTAAAAAATTTATATAAATTGAGACTAAAGCATTTAATGAAATTTTTAATTAATGGATATTTGAAAATGAAGCGTAGAAGATATACTTAACTAATATATAACTAACATTTTTCTAATATAATATTATATTATAGGTACTGCAGGTGCAGTCATATTACAATAAAATATATTTATTCCTAATAAATTATTGTCTTTTTATTGTTGTTTATCTGATTTTAATGCTGTACCGCAATTAGATTTGCTTCAAAGTCGGGTAAAATATGAATTATACATTAAACATTTTGTTCGGTGATACTGTACTGATACTGAACTGTACGAAACCACAGAATAAAATAACTAATAAGACGAAATATAGAACATTATTTATCCAATAAACATTGGTCATTTGGAATCCCCAAGGGGCCTGAAGTGTTACTTCTTCATCTACTGTGTGTAGTCGTGTGCACACACTTGTCGGGCACACAAAATCAGGTAGAAATAGAAGTAACCCCATTTTGATGTCTCTTTTTTACTGTGAAGAAAAAGCTTTTTCTTATTATTGTATATAAATAAAATTGTACTTGTAAAATTGTAATTGTAAAATTGTAGTTGGATATTTGGTACGCCTAACTGAATAAGATCTACGCAGAAGTATTCGCTCGCTTTTAATTTAGATAGTTACAATGACTGTAACAAATTGCAGTAAGTCGCGTTCTGTCGTTAGGTTAGAGTTTTGAATCCAGCAGTTCAATTGTGAGACTCTGGTAGAAATAGTTGCAGGTGTCATTCGCCCCGCAACTTCGTTATGTTGCGAAATGGGCTTATGATAATATAATGAGAAATTTAAGCAATACCAAGAAACGTAACGTCAAAAGTCATCCAACAGTCAAGTCACTCAACCAAGCTTTTCACAAAAGGAAAATCGTGCTCTCGACGGATCACGCAGAAATCAAAATCATTTAATAATTTCTTATATTTACGTTAGCACTACACATTTAAATAAAACGTGTAGTATGTATATATTATTGTATAATGTTATATAAAAACAATTTTTATTTAAATGTATAATGTTCGCGTAAACGTAAGAAATCATTATGTAAACCAGTATGGAATTTGAAAATAAGTTAATACACGCGATAAAATCAGTAAAACTAGTTTTATTTTAATGTGCTATGATTGTACTTTTTCCGTTACATCGGTTTTATTCGACGAGTGATTCATATACCAATTTTATTCTATTTATATATATTTCATTTTTATATTATGTATTATTGTCGTCATCATACTAAATATTTACTCTCAAATAAAAACAGGCTTATTATAATAAATACAGATTTTGAAATAAACATATTTTTTCCTTATAAGGAAACATTTGGTATTACAATTCAATAATATGACACAGTTGTGACATAAAATACACCTAATTTATTATTTAGTGTTTGGTTTGATTTATAAGTTAATAAAACTAAATTCACCATTGACAAGATTATATCTTGCAAATAAAATTTCTTCCAAACATTGAAAAACTAAAATTTCTTCTACACATAGACAAAACTTAAAACAAAAACAATTAATTTCATTTGATCTCAACAGCGTGGATTGTTATTTTCGGGTCTTCAATAATCGATTTATTCTGTACAAGTCTCAATTCGATGAGCGCTGGTGGAATTTTGCCCGCAGGTTGTATTGCTGCAAAATAAATCATAACTTTATATTATAGTAATTAACCAAATTGCAATACAGAGTATGATACAAAACCAGCTTTGGGTAAGCCAGTTTAACTTCCAATAATGTCTTTATTACAATGATAAAAATAATATTGCAAGTGGATTGTCACTTCATTACAAAGAAAAGGTGTAAGTAAGGGGAAAAATTAAAAATAATATCAAGAACCCTCAGAGTGTAATCATGTTCAAACGTAAAAGTTAAGAGAATAAGGATTAAAGTTGGTCTTCAATCTCGAGAGATTAGAGATTCACTCAGACAGATATATTTTTTTCATGTGAACAGTGTAAATACAATGTTGTACAATGAATGAACAAGAATACGCTTTGATTCCGAATGGGGGGATCCATAGAATACGATAATTACATACATAACAGAACGAAGGAGTGGGCCGAGCCCGTGTAGCCACTAAAATGTCACTAACACGTCAATTCCCACGTATAACTGTCAACACGAGATGTGTTTTGACGTCACAATCGTTTCCATATTTCGCATGCAAATTATTTAGAGAATGCCAAATTCACGCTATTTACAAATAAATATGTATTAAAATCTGTCTGTCAACACAGCGAATCCGGTTTGTAGTAGCGATAATACGACGAATTACGAATACGAATAATACGAATTTCTTGTATGTGTGCTCCCGGCGACGCCTCTCCTCGTACAAAATAAGGTTGACAGCCATTATGTTGTGTATTATAGTATTCTATGGGGGATCTTTGCCGCTTTCGTATTGTATTCCATTGTCGCACTTAGGAGATAGGAAAACATTAAAAATATTTGCTATAGCATACCTCTCGCCTTCTCGTATGTATCATTTACAATACTCTGTAGGGTTGCGATGGTCTTCTCGAGCGTTAGCTTAATGTCGTTGTTAGTTTTGTGCGACCAGGCTAAGAACAGGGCGGCGAATAAATCTCCAGTTCCCGTGTACGTTGCGTCAACTTTTGGAATGTCGATTTTGTAACACGAACCTAAAATTTTACGTTAGGATCTTGAAGAAATGAGCTTATTACTTTATCTTCTACATGTTATGTTTATAAACTTAACGCAATTATAGTAAATCTTAAATTTTTCTAAATAAACGAAAATGACTCATGTTCCCGGTAGACCCTTTATTTCCGACCGCAGGGTTCGTGGCGAAAGCGGTACGCATTTTGGTAACTGCAGTACGATTCTACAACTCTGGTGGTAATTTGTTTGCCACCGGGAATCACTGAGCAACTGTTTTATGTTTTTTCATGATGATAATTTGTTACTAAAGTTAAGATATTAGAAGAGTACATTGACTTAAAATATATACTGATACATTTACACAATAAGTACAACGAAAACAAACGTCAAAACGAAGCCAATTACGATTCCTACCAGTTACACAATTGCACTGCAGGATTGTATGAGAAAATCATCATTATCTTAATTAATAGCCTTAAAAGATAAAGGGGGTTAGGGGGACTATCAAAATTATTATAATGCTGCACATTTTGAATAGTGTATGTATGTAAATAATCCGAACAGAATTTCGGTTACGGCGTGTTATCTAAACGGAGACTAGTCACTAGCGCAGAACAAGATTATAGTGCTCGACTGTACGCGCAAACTCTATTCCTCCATTAATCTCTTTCCCTTACTCTCACAGTCCGAGTGGACGGCAAACCAGCACGACCGAAGAGAGTTCAGGGAAAAACTGTTACGAGGCACTTGGGCGAAACACTGCGAACTTGCCGACTGCGGGATCCTACTGATAATTTTTTGACAGAAAAACTTCAAGAACTGTTTTGTTATTGACCCAGCCCAGGGTCACGGCCAGCAGTTGCATTTACGATCACTGGACAAACGAAGCAGTCCATTGATTATTACCTGATGATTTCCTTATTGGAGAGATATTTGCCTACTTAATAGAACGGGGGAGTGGGCGGAGCCCGTGTAGCCACGAAAATGTCACTAACACGTCAATTCACACGTATAAATGTCAACACGAGATGTGTTTTGACGTTACAATCGTTTCCAAATTTCGCATGCAAATTACAAATAAATATGTTTTAAAATCAGAGTGTCAACACAGCTAATCGGGTTTGTAGTAGTGATAATACGACGTAATTGCTTGTGTATGTGTGCTCCCGGCGACGCATATCCTCGTACAAAATAAGGTTGTCAGCCATTCTACTGAGTATTATAGTATTCTATGGCAGCGAAGCTTAGCAGGGAGTGCAAGTGCAGCTATATTATTTGTAGCAGAAATGGGTGACTCGACCGGGGCAGGACCTAGCTCGCACAGAATACTAGCGTAAAATAGCAGCTTAAGGCTTCTGTATTTTGTACAGTGAGTGTAGAGAACTGGAGACTCTTTTCACTAGAAACGTGGCATTCCATGTTAGTCCTCAGTGGTGACATTGCATCTACATTTTTGATTTCCAATTAAGGATAAATGTAGATCTCTATTAGTCACAGCATTCACTTACCGTCAGATGGTTTGTCACCTCTATTCTAAAAAAAATGAGTTTTTATCAGATGATAGAGAAAGATGCTGCTGCCCAACTCCTGTTTAATATTTAGTTAGTGGGCTAATTCTATTTTGGTGGAACTGTATGTAGGTAGTTTTCATTTGTTCAAAATATGGGATGTTTCCTTTTTTTATTTCTAATTGCAATATTTTGTTGTGTATCTTTACAAGAATTTTCTTTTAAATAGTGTGACAGATTGCAATGCTCGTCATAATTTTTTAGTCGAAAAAGTTTTACAAAAACACCCATTTTTTATGTGGTTAACTATGTTTTTAGGATTCAAGTAAGTTTTCTCATAGTCACCATTGTCGACAGCGCAGCTAATGACAATAAAAAATTTTTTTGTGAATAAATACTATTTCTAGAGACTTTATTTAAAAATGACTATTTTTAAAACAATTTCATAATAGTTTCAGTGATTCATTTAATTTGGAAGTATTAAGATAGTTATTTTTTACATTACTCGTAGCTATGTAGATTCTAGGTTTCTTTAAAAGTTTTAAGGTATATGATAATTCTGATAATAATTTTAATACGTTTGAATCATTATCCATCAGAAAATGGAATCAGATACAGGATATCTTACGCCACCACTACACGGCAAATATTAACTATGTTTCTATATATACCTTACCTTGGGTGCTAGCAAGTCCTATCATATTTTTATCGTCACCTAGATCCGTGCTTGACAAAACAACAGTTTTGACGCCTTTTTCGTGAAGGGCGCGTATCACTTTCAACGCCCCGTTTAGGTCGTTCATTTTCATCCCGGTTATTAGTTCAGCTTCGAACTGATTCGGCGTTATGATATCCGCCAGGGGGACAACTGTGTCTCTGTACACTGGGAGGATGTCTTCCGGTACGTACATTTTGCCGTTGTCGCCCATAACCGGGTCGCATACTGAAAAAAATAATTGGATTTGGCGTTGAAAAATATAAAATATGTAAATTTATATGCGAGTAATGTATTTCAGTGTACTCTATGGATAAATGAAAACGTAGCAAAAAAATGACCTCCCTTGGTAGTAGTCTTTTTTCGCCTGGATAATATATCTAGATAAATATTCCCTTCTAATTTATTTCTGCCGTCAAATAACAGTGGTTGCACTGCTGTGTTTGGCTCTGAAGGGCCTGCTGCATAATCACATACTGTGAAGCATTCCATCTTATTTCCCAGAGGTGACTACGCATCTGAGCCTTTTTTATTTGGAGTTGGCTGGAGGGGTTGATGGATTGCTGAATACCATCAGGTCGACTGTGAGTTCGTTTGCGACTTAAGTTTTATAAAAAAATATCTCTTTAATATATTATATCTTTCCTTTATATTTTAGATAATATTTGATTAACTAAACATGCCTGTTGTGGTGAAAATTAAATATAATATTGGTTGGCAGAACCACAAACATTATAAAAGAAGTAATGGCTTATAATAATGATTATTTAAAAACTTTTTAATCAACTCTATAGAAGTTAGGATCTGTATCACATCAGGAAAGACGGAGAGACCGTAGTTAGAAAGGATTTGTATGACAACGGATACACAGCGTTGCATTGGCATAAAACGAAATGTCAATTAAGATTCAATTCGTGTCGGAATTGAGGTTTTAAATTGGTTTGTTCGTATGCTGTAATATTTTGTAGCACGGGGTTAGAGTTATAATGATTTTTTACGTATATTAGAGCAATTAGACACAGTTTGTTACTTCATTATCATAAACGATGAGTAAAAGTGCGTTCGACAGTAATTTTAATGTTGAGTATTGACCTACTTTCATGGGTTTATACCTAACCTTGTGCCGAACGTTTAGTAAATAGTTATTGTAATGACAAAAGTGCAACCAACGTTAATTCTAATAAAAACGATTTGTCATAAGAAGTGTTTGAATTCCGTCAGCATGTTAAATACATATAGTTATCTAATGTTACTTATGTGTACATATTATTGTGTTATTGTATTCCACAACTAGATTAGCTATCAGTCTTTGTGACCTATAGCCAGTAACATTTAAATTTTATAAATATTTACGTTAAGGTAGGCCTATGAGCTTTTCTTTATATAAAATAATGATATTGCAATACAATTATTAAAAACTCGACAAGATTCAGAGTGATGTAATTTTGGTCACAAATCAGAACATCATCATCATCAGCGAACGCAGTATTGTTATGACTAGGTTTATCAACTAGGGATTTCCCGTTTCTAGAGCCTTAGGACGCATCCGGTCCCGCAAAAGATGTGTGACGGGCGCCAATTGTCCCATTTTATTGTATACGATTTAATTCGGGCAAAAGTATCTAGAAGTGTCACTTTTTTCACTCATTCAATCAAAAACCACAACATCAAAAAATTATTTTATAAAGTGCAAAATCACATGAAAAGTATTTATTATATTACAAAGAATCCATTTTAATGTTTTGGATAGATTCAGAAGAAAATATTTAATAGGTACCTACATGGTTTTATTTTTATTAAATATTCTTTACTTTCGCAAACAAAATACTCAACAGGAGGTTTAATTCTTAAACACACTGTCTTAGCATCGGCTTCAGAAGCAATTCAGAGGAATTTTGTACTATAGTATCCGCCAAATCGACAATGACCTCAGATATGAGCCGAGTGTCAAAAGGCGTAACTTACAAAATCTCAATTTAGATGTGATAACAATATTTAAATATTGATATTATTCACACTTATAGGTCAGCACATATGTTTTTTTTGTTTCTTAAATAATATTTTATGTGGTTCCTATAAACATCGTAATATCTTACGGTAAATCGCGAAAAAGGTGTTATATTTTATATTTCAATTTATGGTAAGTAAAAAAGCAATTCATTTAATAACAGTTTCATATTAAAAAAATATTTGAAGCAATATAATCACCATATTAAGCATTTGCAAACTCATCCCTTTAAAATAAACAAAACGCGCGTTACGACAGTTCGTGAAGAAGTTCACAGTTCGAAGAAAGGTGACAATGGCAGCCAGAGATGCGTCACTTTTTTGGGCCGGCCCGCATGCACCGAATAAAAATAAAGTTCTTATATAATATTGAAAATAAAGTTTTATCTTTTGAATAAGTACGTACTTATTCAGAGTCGTTACCACTCGAATCTTTATATGTGTTATATATTAATGCTTTTTGTTGTTAAATGAATAAAGTACTTTATAACAATAGATGATTTTTCTTCTACAGTGATCTTTTACATAACTTTTTAATAATAGTTAATAAATATATATTATATCAATCATTATAAAAAATAATTAAAAAATCATTATAAATAATAAAGTACTACATATAAAATGTTAATATCAATATAATAAAAATCTCAATCGATTTGGCACATACTACAGCTCTTTTCAGGCCTCTGTCAGTGACAGACTGTCACTCTTGCTACCTGCGTGAAATAATTACCTACAATCACGAGACGGCCCGAGCAGCGTTCAGAACCGTACGATAATAGCGTGCCAACGTACGATAGCACATATCGTACGCAGATTGTACGATAATTCCATCATGATGCAAAATTTGAGTATTTTATTTTACTTATATACTTAGCCCAAGGGCGGATTCGACTTCGTTCACGTTTTTCCAACACAAACGTAGAATAGCTAAGGTTACTCTAGAGTTGGTGAATGAATAATGAATGAACATGTAAGCCAACTGAAATCGAAATACAATTGTTGATATAGCGCAATGCAATATTGTCTGTCCACTTATAGTTTGCCGGATTATAAGAGTCAACAGTCACTGAACACCGGTTGTAAGTTGATTATTATTCTTATAATCTTTCTTTTAGTCTAATCAGGGTTGTACCATGCGTAAAACAATTTGTTCTGTTGATTTGAAAGCGGTCCCTTAAAGGAGAATAGGGAACTTGCATACATGCCAATATTACGTTTAATATGATTTATTTAAAAATATAAACATTATTTTGATAAGTACGATAATTCTACGCCCCTGGTACGATAATCAGCTCGCTTCAAATTGCTAACGCTGAGCCCAAGCGGTGTTCCCGTTTAAGCGCCTTCGGCGCTAGATATGCAATACTAGGGTCCATAGCGTTTTTTTAAATATCTAAAAGTAAAAAAGTTACAGCCTATATACGTCCCACTGCTGGGCACAGGCCTCATCTCATACTATCAACCCTCTGAGAGGGTTTTAGGGCAAGGAAGTGTCCGCTGCGCTGCCCAAATGCGTGTTAGCGAACTTCACATGTCTTCGAAATATTTTTGTTATTTCTCAGACATGTAGGTTTCCTCACGATGTTTTCCTTCACCGCCGAGCACGTGGTAAATCAGCACTTAAAATTGCAATTAACAATTTCATTGGTGCTGGCGGGGATGGAATCCGGGTTGCTCGCGTACTGTGAAATTTACAGCGAGCGCTAACCATCTGAGCTACCACGGCTCTTTAAATATCTAAGCGCGAAAAAATATAAGGGGTAATCTGGAGGAAAATTTTATATAAGTTTGGCAGTCCAGTGTAAAAAAAAAAACGCTAGCGAGTCTATCGTTCGGGTACCTACGTAAGTACTATTATGTATTCTGTGGTTCGCGTATTCTCTGACCAAAATATTGCTGATGTGTTAATTGTTTTATCTACCTTTTGCATTGTTGCTGTTTTGCTTTACATTATACCTATTTATCCTCTAAGCTTCAATAACTGAGAAGAACAGATTTTTCTGTTCGTATTTCTCCCGTATATATACCTAGCTGTGACCTGGTGCTAAAAGGGCCAAAGTACAGTACTGCACATATATGGCATCACAAAACTAACGTAGTAGCGAAAATATGGTCAGTGGATCATAGTGAGAATAGGTACTTCACACAAGTAACTTACCATTTCGCAATGTATATTTTACTCTTTAAAGACAGCTCTTAGTAACCACCGAAATTCCGCCGTGACATAGAAAGGGAAAAAGATGCAAAGTAATACGAACACTCGCCCGCAGCGATAAAGTTTTATTTAGCTTGCGTGCGCGATTTATTTAACTAATAATAATTACGTAGGCTATAAAAAGGTCGGCAAGCAGTCAAAACCAAAGGAGTGCAGCTTCTGTACATAGTACTATTATTAATCTGTGCTCTTTCGTAGGGATAAAGGGCTCTCACAACTCCTGTTTTATTTCAGGATAGAAAAAAATGCTTCGCTGGTTTGATCATGTAGTAAGAATGATTGAGAAAAGAGTGTCAAAGCAAATCTATGTTGCAGAAGTGAACGGTAGAGCCGGCAAGGGACACCCTAGACGAAAGTTTATCGACAAAACTGGCGATATATTGAAGATATGTCAAATTAGGAGTACCCTTAATCGCCGAGTATGTAAAGTAGGTATATAGATGTAAAGGAGGCAAAAGATGTGTGTCAGGATCGTGCCAAATGGAAGTCTATAGTCTCTACCTACCCTTCTGGGTGACGGGCGTGAGTGTTTATGTTATGCGTATGTTATATTAACTTTACTCGATATTATACGTTTTAACATAGTATGGCTAGTGATAAATTTTATAATCATACCCTGAACGATAAAGCTACGAGACGCAAGAATAATATGACTATTTTATAATAGAAACGGCATTATTTATGTTGTTGTATCGTTTTATTAACTTATGATTAAAGTATCATAAACCTACATCTTAGACCATTCATTGAATGATCTGAATTTTCATGAAATGACATGCTGTGTGAGTTTAATAATGAGAATATAACGTCATAAAAATGTTATTAAACAAAGTCGTAAATCGTAATGCTTACGATTCATTTTAACTAGATGTAGATCATGAAGAATACGTATTCGTACCTTAATACAATATATATTAAGTCCTGAGCCATATCCATACATATAAATAAAATTGAAATGTCTGTTTGTAATATCGAATTTTGCAGACAGACATTTCAATTTTATTCATATTTTATTTTAGTTATGGCATGCAAATAACCATTTTTAAACTTTTTGTCTATCTTGTCGCAATGTGACAATTTAGCGAGTGGAATTTAGAGCACTGTCACAGTGTTGAGTGGTGGAACTTATCGTCTGGAATTAATTCTAATTCTTCGGAAAAGTTCTCGTAGTCAATTTGATAAAACATGCAGAGGGATGCAATGTCTCTTTGCATGGTCAGTGGACCAAGCCTATCAGAAAGAACTCGATCGTCGACGATTTGAACAACTCTTCGTTGTATACAGTTAAATGCCAGCAGGAGGTACTACGATGTGAACAGAGATAAAGCTTCATACAACCCCGCGAATTGGTTGCTCTACTACAAGCACGCGGGACATGTGTGCGTGACCACTGGATGCTTGTCGCGTACGCAGAGAGACTGGAACAGACCGGTTACGCTGGCACAGCCAGTGGACATTGGACAACCTAAGGGTCAGTGCGACGCACGATGTTTGTTTTATTAGTTGCAAGTTTTTTTTATATAGGAAAAGGGTGACAAGCGAGTCCACAGTCCACCCGATGGTAAGTGGTTGCTGTGGCCCATAGACATCTGCATCTATCCTCATTTGCGAATCAAAATGAAGATGCGTTGTCAGCCTTGAGGACTAAGATGGAATGCCTCTTTTCCAGTAAAAATGGTCTCCGGTTCTCTACACTCAACATACGAAATACAGCAACAGTAAGCTGCTATTTGACGCTGGTATTCTGTGAGAGCGTGGTCCTTCCCCGGTCAAGCCGACCCAAGTTCTCGGGAAACTTATTGTAAGGAAGCTTAAAAATAAGCGTTTTGTAATAAACCCGAGTCTTATAGACTAAAACTTCGGAAGCAGAGCGATACCAACGGAAACCTTACTAACGGTTACTAGTAAGCTGGTGTTCTTTATGCTACCATACAAGTATATATTATTATGTAGTTTTTAATGGACTCAATTGATTTGAAGAAAAAGGAAGGTTCCCTTTTTTAGGAGTCATGAGTACTAAACCTGACTTTTATGAATCTAGGGTAATGTATATAGAGTAGGACTACCAGAAAAGATGCACTAGAACCTATGCCAACTCTGAACCACCCATCTATAGTTCGAGGGATTCCATCAGGTCTACTCAACTTGTGACCAGAAGAAAAAGAAGTGCTTGGCAGTGTGTGCATGCAACTCGAGACCGTTTCCTTCCCATCAATTACTGGTCAATTTGGTTGAGCTTTACTGCTGGGGCTGGGCTGAATCAGGGTGTAATTCTAATTAATCTTACAATTGTAACTTTTTATTTTAATATTCTTTATGCTGTTTTGTCTTTGTAACAGTGATATGCGGCTTATTAGTTTCTCTAATTAACTACTAAAACAACATATTACAGTATAGTAGTTAGTAAATTAGTAGGTTCAGTTTTCACCAACTTTTACAAGATACTTATAACTGTTATTTCTCAGCATTATTATTAGTACAAAAATTACTATTACCATGATTTAAGTAAGCTTTTCCATATCACAATGCCATCCACTAACTCGCTGCTGCAGATAAAATAACTATCAGAGCCATTGATATACAAAAAACCCTAAGGTTTTTTGTATATCAATAATCGGCACGAATTAAATATCTAGTCTGGAGGTATGGGAAAACAGCATAACCTTGAAATATTTCCAGGGCATATGAGGTCCACTGAATTTTCCGAGCTGAAATATCCTCTAAAATGAGATGCCCCTTGCATTAGACTGATCTAGTAAACTAGCAAAATGTCATCAAATCTCATTGAAAGGGAGTGGCCATTGAAAATATCTTGTCTACTTTCCAATTAAAAAAGGAGGAGTTTTATTATGACTGATAATAAAACAAAAAACTTTTTCTCTTATACCATCAGTTTAAAACTTAGATATTTAATGGTATATAGCAAAATACATGAACATACATTAAATTCAGTTATTTAAAAATTATAGGGTAAATCACACTTAAGAGCCATGGTAGCTCAGATAGTTAGCACTCTTTGGAAATTTTACAGTATTCGAGCAAATAAGGTTTGATTCCCCTGGTACCAATGAAATTGTTCATTGCAATTTGAAGTGCTGCTTTACTACATACTCAGCAGTAAAGGAAAACATTGTGAGGAAAACTGCATGTCTGAGAAATAAGAAAAAACTATTTTGGAGACATGTGAATTTCGCCAATATGCATTGTTCAGCTTCGTTGAAACTTCCCTGCTCTAAAACCCTGTCCTGAGAGGAGGCCTGTGCCTAGCAGTGGAACATAAATGTTGTAACTTTTATTATAACTAACTTTAAATCACACTTAAGGGGAGGTCTCCACACATCTCACGAAATCACAAGGGGGAAGGAGGGGTCAATATAAAAAAAACACCTCACATAGTTAATGGACGACCCTTACTTCATATTTAGGATTATTTTAAGTAAAGGTTCCTCAACCGCTTTTCACTGCTTCTTACCAAGTATTTTCACATTTTTTCTTTTTTGAGGTGCTGATGGAGAAAGGTTCCTGAGTGGCAGCCTTTGTACCAGTTAGTACACCCTAATAAAAAATACAGAAAACCAATAGATGTAGGTTGCTTAGGACTACATTTTGTGGTCTTCCTTAACGGAAGCCTATATGTATAAATATAAAAAAATTGCTCCAGGAAAATAATTTCATGTAAGTAAAACATATCTATGTTACACATTAGACAATCCGAGTTTTGGGATACTATTTTAGTAATATGAAGCAAAACAAATGGTACTTATAAAGTAATTTCATAAAATTTAATTCATTTAACTTACCATAAATAAGATTAGGATTTTTTTGTCTTAATTTTTTTATGATTTCGGCTATTTGCTTTAATGAATCTGGTGATCTTGAGTATCCAGTCAAAAAATGAGTAAAATAATCAACTTGGTTTAAAACCAGACCCTGTATTAGTTCTTCCATTTCTTCATTCTGTAAGACATTTCCTTTGATATGTTGATAAGCTGTGTGAGTTGAAAATTGTACAGTATTTATAGAGTCAACTTCAAATCCTAAGACCTGGAAACCAAATTTATAGTAAGTGGTTATTAGATATTGTAATGAAACTTCAATGTAAAGTAAAAACAATTACCTCAAAAACAATATATCTATAATTATGAGTACACCTATCTTACTAAAATCTCAGAAGACATTTATCTAACCCCAAAAATTTTATTTATTTATTTATTTTCAATAGAGCAGTTACAGCTTAAGAAATTTTAATATCAATTCGGTGTATTAATATTTATTTAGCCAATTCATATTAGACATTTTTTTTCATATTAGACATTAAGACAAAACTACAGTAAAATACTTACTTGAAGTGGAAACACTGCACTTTTATTTCCTACATATCCATGTACAACATGACTCTGGATTGACAAAACTCTTGGGGTAGAATCGGCTATCATTTTCAGAAAGGTTGTTTTAATTTATTTTTAAATGTGGGAATTACACTTAGTTTAAGATTATAATGTATATATATTTTAACTTTGCAATTTAGTTTTACTATCCTTTAAACTTCTTGATAAGCTGGAAATACTTTGTAAATATATAAAAAATAAGATACAAAAATCCACAAACTCTTATTTCCTTGTTCGCCAGAATTTTTACGGAAAAATCACAAACACAAAAACAAAAAGAATCACTTAACTGTAGACCATACGAATAAAATTCATTTAAATTTAAATATCACTGATTTACTAACAGATTGACAGAACAGAATCACAAGACTGCTTCTTTCAGCACATACCACATACTTTACATCGTAGACAGAGAATCCTATCCTAGCATTCTCTGTCTACGCTCTACATACTTCCTTTCAGTTTTAAACAAAGGTAAAGGTACTCTGTGATACTTCCAAAGAGTATAATAAGTATATATGTATATATACAGGAACATACTTCTTAACCGGGCACGTTCCAGCCTGCAGATATTAAAATTTCTAAATAAAAAAAAAATTCGTTTTCTCAGGAAAAATAGAAATAAAATTTTCAATTTTCCTTTACTTAAAGTAGCCATATCTCTTTGAAACATGATTATTTTTTACTCTACCAAGCGTAAAAAAAATTGCCCTTGCGATAATTTAATTAGCCCGCGTGCTAATTCTTAAAAATATTCAATAATTATTATTGTAAACAATAAAAACCGTCAGGGGGGGTACACTTCATAGATAAATAAATATGTCGCAAGCTAGTACACTTCCATACTTTAGGTTGGGGTTCAATAATTTGCAGACATTAGTGCCATCTTGTACTATATCCGCATAAACTTTCGAACATTAAATTCTAAAAGGTGCGCTAGATGGCGACTACACCAATTCTGGTTATTCTCGAACTGGCAAGTAGCAACTTTATATGACATAATGGCTACCGGCGTCTGAACAAGTTGTTGTTTTATTATAGTTTATAAGTGATTTTCGGTTGTTGTTACAATAAGTTTGGTTGAGTTGGGATTAGCCCTCGTCTTGTTGTCGGTTTAGATTTACATACTGGAACCACATTGTATGTTTGTGTAGTGTTGTGCGAAATAGACGCTTTCATTTATCATTCCGGTAACCCGGTGGACATATTTAAATTGGTTTGGTGTTGTATTTTGCGGAATAGACGATTTTACGTCGTGTATGTTAAATATATATATAACAAAAATAAATGTTAATATTACTGACATCTATAATACGTCTTTAATTGAACCCTAATCCCTTAAAATATAAATATAACCGCCTATAGTATAGATAGCTGTATAATAAACTACATACAGCTATCCATAGTAAACATGATATTGAGATTAGTTCAAGGGATATGATACCAGACGGCGACACTTCACATTCATATTGTGTGACAAAAAATCCTAGGAGATAGCTCTCTATTTCTATATATATTACTCCACTCTATGAAAAGTCGTGGCATTTCCAAGCCAATTATTTGCGTATTGCGCATGCGCGACAGTATAAAGGTGAAACATCATCATGTCATCAACTGCAGATCAGCTGATGCTACACTGACACTGTTGATGATGTGAGTTTCTCCTTTATTCTGTCGCGCATGCGCAATACGAAGATAATTATTGGCTTAGAAACGCCACGACGGTTTTTTATTGTTTACAATAATAATTATTGAATATTTTTAAGAATTAGCACGCGGGCAAATTAAATTAGAGCAAGGGCAATTTTTTCACGCTTGGTAGAGTAAAAAATAATCTATTTTCAAAGAGATATGGCTATTTTAAGTAGAGGAAAATTGAAAATTATATTTCTATTTTTCCTTGGAAAACGAAAAACGGGCTTATAAATTAATTAACGTAGGTCGAAAGGGCTAATTGAGATTTATAAAATGAAATTTTTTTTATTCTGAAATTTTAGTATCAGCAGGCTGGAACGTGCCGCCTTACTTCTTAGCTTCTTACTGGGTTACGTTGTGCAGACTGTCAGTGTGACAGTTGAGTTGAGTTGTGTGTTTCCGTAGACAGATAAACCTATAGACTAATGATTAGTGTGGACTCGAGTGAGAAAGGGCGATAACGTAGTTTTAGGTTATACAATAATCATTATGACTTTTAAACATATATAGATAAAATTTTTAACTGTTCTAAGAACTGAACTGAACAAAATTCTCCAATCTTAAGCTCACAAAATACTTTTTTCTCACTTAAAAACGGGTGATTGCATTGTGATTGTGTCACTCGTAGACAGAGAAACCTATGGACATGTAGCGGCGCTGTCGTCGCGCCACAAGCGAAACACACCGAAGCCTAAATCACGTTATCAACATTCCGAATTATAAACAGCATATATAGAACATCTTCGAACTATCACATGGAGTGTCGGCCGCTCCCAGGCAGAACACCTTGCCTGGCGGGAGATCTCCCTTTTTCCTACTACGGCCACAATGGTGACCCCGACGTGATATGAACACGCAACCAACAACCTCCGGAAACTTCAAGCTTCATCATCGTCATAGAGTACCCCACCCATTCGCTCCCGAGTAGATATCGTCTGCAGTATTCATATCCTGCAAGCCATCTAGCTTCACAAGGTTCATCGCAGCACTGGAATAATAATGCTTCTGTTCCTTTCAGCTACACTCTGCGCTACAGTGTTCAGCAAGGCTCTGAACCTTACAGCTCGCCTCTGCTTCACGGCACTATCGCAGATTACTTGCCTTCTTCTCGACTCACCGCAGACTGCAAGGCAATCTCCTGGCACTTGCACATTCGTCGTCAACGAGGCTGCACTATCGACCTCCGGTCTGCGCAGGGGGTGATGTAGCGGCGCTGTCGTCGCGCCACAAGCGAAACACACCGAAGCCTAAATCACGCTATCAACATTCCGAATTATAAACAGCATATATAGAACATCTCCGAACTATCACACGGAGTGTTGGCCGCTCCCCGGGCAAAACACCTTGCCCGGCGGGAGATCTCCCCTTTTCTTTCCACGGCCACAGACAAATTGACGCCTTCTTTCGCATTCTCACACGAAAAAGATAGATTTATGCATACGTCTTGCATAGGAATGGGACAGAGCGGTGTGATTGTTTGTGCCTTTCTCCGTGCCGGTTTTTTTATTTAGCAAACTACACTTTGCTAAACAACTTTGATAGTTCGTAGCGATCTAAAAAATTAAGTGAGAAAGAATTGTTTTGTGAGCTTAAGATTGGTGAATCTCGTTCAGTTCAGTTCTTAGAACAATTGAAATTTTTATTTAATTATGTTTAAAAGTCATAAAGATTATTGTATAACCTAAAACTACGTTATCGTCGTTTCTCACTCGAGGCCACGCTAATCATTAGTCTATAGGTTTCTCTGTCTACGGTGTCATTCATAGTCAGACATAGTGGCCTCCATGGTCATAGAGCAAGTTAGACGACCTGACAGACCGCAAATGCGTGACCAATTTTTATTTGCCGTTGTGTGCGTTAGCTAGTGATTTTACTTACAAGAACTATCGAAAAATGATTGTTAAGAAAGCGGTAAAAAGATTAAATAACTAGTTTAGAGCACGATACTGAATTTTTAACACGATATAACGATATAAAATATAACAAAAAATTGGTTGACTCTGCAGGCCATCGCTGGAACTTCCCGCTAACTTCAAATACAAAGCTCTCCAAATTTCACCAAATTATGTTGCGAAATCTCGAAGTTACTTTTATTTTCCAAACGGCATTCGACGTCATTTTTTGAGGTTAAGAGCTGATTAGTTTTTGAAATCGATTAGTAAAGCCGTTTAAAAGTTATACCTTTTGGTATAACTTTAAAAAAAAAAGCCGTTTAAAAGTTAGGCCAAAAGGTAGGCTTTTTTTAAAAAACAGTTTTTCAAAATTTTTGAGTTTGAGATTTCTCAAAATCTACTCGTCCGGATGAGTTCATATTATCACCAAATCAATTCCACATTGAGATCACACACATACACACACACACACACACACACACACACCACACACACACACACACACATACACACACACACACACACACGCGCGCGCGCGAACATGCTACATACAGCTGACCATGAGAGAAGCACGGTTTTTCTAAGTTGACCCCCGCTACCTGTAACGTTTGCCCTTGCGCTTTAAATTGTCATTGCAAAACTGAGCTTAATAGGGAACTGCAACCTTTTGAATTGAAAAGGAAGATCTGTGGGAATTATTGGGATCCGTGGTATAATAACATTTTCACCTTTTCCAACGCCTGTCAAAATTGTAGCACCGATTATGTTCCGTCCAAGATGTGTCACACGCAGCCTTGTCCCGTTACATAACCGAGGAGCATCTAAATTTCGCATTAGCATGACTGGGACGTCTAATTTTAATTGAAGCTTATGTGAGGGCACACCTGACAACTCTAGAGAATTTAGAAACTCTACGGGATATGAAGTGCTCTGTTCTGTGTCCATAACTGTGTCTACTGACAAATTCTCTGCTATTTCTCCTGCTACTTCGCTTAATATATCTGAATTTTTGTTAACCCTCTCATTTTTTGGTGCAAGAATCGCCCTTTCACATAACCATTTGTCTTCATGTATGTTGTTCATTAAATCTGAATAAACGCTCGCAATTAATTCGGAATGACTCTGTACTAAATTACAAAAATCTCTCGTCAATTTAACGCAGCCCTCAGCATCCGTTTCCAACCGCCCATCGCCAATTTTTAATAGTGTGTAGTGGTATTACAAATGTACTCTCATATTCGTAATTAAACTGAATTTTGTCACCTTGTTCTATAAAATAGACGACTTGAGGTATGCTTTAATTTCATCTGCAGTTGTGCCCTTTTGATGACAGGTAAAGTTTGGCGAAAGCCACCAGCCAGTAAAACCATCATTACTCCCATTACATCGGTATTGCTGCGCAAATCCTGGAGCGTTCGATTTAGTGCTTCTACAGCTTTTTTATGTCACATTGTACTTTCGTCCCACACTAAAAGTTTGCATTGTCGTAGCATTATACCTCGTGCACCATTTTTGCTAAAGTTGCAGATCGGCGATTCTTCCTAGGCTAGATTTAGAGGGAGTTTTAAAACAGAATGTGCAGTGCGGCCCCCGCTTAGCAGCGTGGCGGCTATACCGGAGGAAGCTACGGCCACAGCAATGTTTTTATCTTTCCGTACCTGCGCTAATAATAAATTTAACAAAAAAGTCTTCCCAGTTCCTCCAGGGGTATCTAAAAAGAAAAGTGCACCGTTTCCAGATTCAATTTGTCCTAATACTTTGTCAAAAACTCGTTTTTGTTCGGGAAGCAAGCGGGGTACAAATTCGGCTACTTGCGGCTGCAAAGCTGGTATATCGTAGTTTGTTTCACGTATAATTTCATTACTTAGTTCATTTTCGGTTGTTCGCTGAGGGCTTATCAAAGTCGCTTAATTTTTTGCCTACCATTGCCATTACTTTATCTTCAATTTTTCCAAGTGCTTCATTATAAATGTGGTCATTGTATGTCATGTTCACGTGTGTCTGCTGTAACCTTCGCAAAATATCTTCCGCCATGTACTCTTTATATTTGTCCCACAATTCATGTGCATTAGATAGCCCGCAATCAATCAATGATATGAGAGTTGCATAAAGATCCCTAATTTTGGCTGGTGACTGGCACTGCACAGCTTCCTTCATGGTTTCATCCCAGTGATTATCGTTTTCTAAAAGATGCAGAGCTTCACATGCTTCTCTATAAGCTGCGCATTCCTGACCGTTGACAGTTTTAAGGTCTTTATATCCTGTAGGACACCGAACATGGTGCAGCAGCAATCGTAAACAGAAACATTCAAAATTAGTTACATGGACGGTATACACACGACCAAGGGCATCTGATGACTTTACACCGGGCCAATTTGCAACAGGCGCGCCTTGAATACGGCGTTTCCACTCCTTCCTAGATGTGTTCCAACGAACGTACAATAGCGGGGGACTTCAGAATATAACAACGTTTTTGCAAAGGGGTCGGTTTGACAAAGTTGAAAGAAGGCTGTTAGTGTAGTTTTTGGCGGTGATGCAATTCTTTCTTGGAAATTTCTTTCGGTGAAATATACACGCTCTCCATTTTCTAAGTGCACAGCAAGGTGAGTAACTGTTGGGTGCCTTCGTGTAAAGGGAAGCCAAGGAGACGCTACGCTGCCTCGTTACTGCTGAAATAGCGCCCTGCTTGAAAGGTCTGTACTTCATTAACGGGATTTGCCTCACCTTCACTCCTGAGATTAAATATTGCTTGGTCGCTTCCTTTATTTATGTACTTACAGATATACTTGATTGCGCGGACAAAGCTACATGCTTCTACATTAATGTGGGCACTAAACATTTTACATAGAATGGGCGAATACGGGACAATCCAGCTGTTATCTAAGGTTTCGAACGCTCCAGAGCGAGATTTGATTGTAACTTTCCTGCCACCATCTTCGGGAGCTCTGCCTCTGTATAAAGGGTAGCCATTGTCATTGTGCACTGTTTCTTTTAATAGCTGTTTAGGGAATTTCTTTGTACATTTTCCTTCTTTCATACATGGCGATATTGAATTTCGTGCTCCACATGGACCGTGAATCATATTTCGGACGACGGTATCATACAATTCTTTATCTTGCTCAGGATCCGGAATCTCAGCGCTTATTAGGTCGTCTATTTGGCTGGGCCGCAACTTCTCTTTAAGCCATATTAGAATGTGGGCATGCAGTAATCCTCTTTTTTGCCATTCAATTGAATACATGAAGCACTGCACCTCTCCGAAAATTTTCCCTTTGTTAATTACATACATTAATTTTTGTGCTTTTAATACTCTAGCAACTAAATCGTGTCTGTCAGTACTTTTTTGGCCCGGCATTAGCTCCTCGGTTATTTCTTTCCATGTGGGATTGCAAGTAAAAGTAACAAAAAGATCCGGTCTTCCGTAAGTTCGTACATAGGCGAATGCGTCTTGTGTGTACTCATGTAGGTAGCGGGGACTGTTAACGAATGATGAGGGCAGAATTACCATTTTACCTAAATTTCTGGGATTTACATTGGCGTCGCTAGAAACTGCATCTTGTAAATGTACATATAATTCTCAACGCGCAGCTTTTTTGGATTAAAGATATATAACGGAGACGTTCACTTTCTACCTTCACATACATGTCTATCAAAAATTGATGAAATAATTGTCTACACCGGGCTAAGAGGTTAAAATCATTTTCTCGCAACATCATATGATACGCATAAAAAACCATACATGATACTTTTTTGTTCGGAGTAGGCTCCTTTGTGACCGGGTTAATGAGTGGAATTTGAAAATGATAACCCTCTTGTCCTTTGCAATAAATCAATGGGTATTGCAGAGCGTCATAAAACTTGTGTGTATCGGCTACCCGTTGCAACGTATCATCCTTACGTGCTCTCAAGACAATGTCTCGTGAAGAAAATTGATCACCACTAATTACGGCTGCTATTTCGTTTATCAAAGGTGCATTGTAGCGCCCTTCATGCTCTCTTCGAGGGTCCGATCTGTGTGAATGACGACTTTATAATCCCCTTCAGGTAGGTTTTCTAAAGCAGTTTTAAATGTTTTGACTAAAATGTTACGTTCATGCAAGAATCTTTGAATTTTGAACACTGTGTCTCTCTCAACTCCCTGGATAAATTGGCAGCGACAGTCTACCTCAATTTCTTCGGCACCCATAAAATATACTTGTAAAAATTTATGCTGTTCGTTTTCAGCTGGAAAAAGTGAACCTATTCTGTGATAAATTTGCCCTTGCACCGTAAATGTAGGCGAAATCCTGGCATTATTATTCCCCGGTCAACTCCGAAGGACGTCATTTGAAGCATGAGTTATATTTCCGGATCCTGTTTAAAAAGGGCCGTGACTCATTAGCATCATATAAAAAGAGAGTTTTCAAAAGTTCTTCTGGTTCCCCAAGTAACGGAAGAGACACCTTGCCATTGGAACAGCACAATCTTTCCATTTTAAAGCGCTGTAAAATCGACACGCCTTGTCCATCAGTCCGATAACAACTGTGATTTTTATAATCAATCAGCGGATCATAATTGAATGCTGCGTCATTAAAAACCGACCAATTGTTTCTTTGAAAATTTTGTCGACGTTCAGCTTGGAGCTGTGCATTTGCATCTCTTCGCGCCTGTGTCTGTTCTGGTGTTTCAGATGCCCTTATAGTAGATTGACGTTCAGCTTGCTCAATGAGTCTGTGTTGAGTTTCATCAGGTGTTTCCGCGGCTCTTAGGGCGGCTTGACGTTCCGCTTGTTCGAATAGCCTTTGCTGACTTTGAGGAGGTGTTTCAGTAGCTCTTAAAGTAGATTGACGCTCTGCCTGTTCAAGACGCCTTTGCTGACTTTGATCAGGTGTTTCAGTAGCTCTTAAAGTAGCTTGACGCTCTGCCTGTTCAAGACGCCTTTGCTGACTTTGAGCAGGTGTTTCAGTAGCTCTTAAAGTAGCTTGACGCTCTGCCTGTTCAAGAAGCCTTCGCTGACTTTGAGAAGGTGTTTCAGAAGCTCTTAAAGTAGCTTGAAGCTCTGCCTGTTCAAGACGCCTTTCCTGACTTTGAGAAGGTGTTTCGGAAGCTCTTAAAGCAGCCTGACGCTCTGTCTGTTCAAGACGCCTTTGCTGACGTTGAGAAGGTGTCTCAGATGCTCTAAAAGCAGCCTGACGCTCTGCTTGTTCTCGCCTTCTCAGTTCGGCATCTTCTAAAGATTCTAGCGATCGAGCTAATCTTTTAGCTTGTCTTTGAGAAGATACTTGTGAAAGGCTGGACTTACGTTTGCAAGGCATTATGAAGTAACAAAAACCTATTTATAAAAAAACGTTAAAATACCTAAAAGGAACTAAATTTCCTTTTAAATATTTTTTTAAAAGTAAATCCAAAATATCTGAAAGGAATAAATATTTCTTTTAAATATTTTTTAAAATCAAAACAACAAAACCAATTCAAGACACAACACGAATCCGAAAACGATAGCCAAAAATAAGTCGAATCAACTTAAACCAAATCACAAAACAAATAGCAGAAAACCGAAATCGAAAGCAGTAGTCAATATAAATATAACCGAAACGATAAAAGAAGTAAGTGTATAGGTACCGTTTACACTATCTATACTATTAATATTCCTATGAAATATTGTTAAACAACCTAAAACAACGAAAACCAATTCACGATTCTAAATAAACAAAATCCAAAATCAAAGCCAGAGTCTAGATATGTATAAAGGAATACCAACCAAATCAACAAAACCGATCCAAGAAAATAGACAAATCCGAAAATGAAAGCCAATATAAATCCATTCAACCTTAACCAAATCACAAAGCAAATAACAAACAACCGAAATCGAAAGCAGGTAGTCGAATAAGCTAAGAAATAGAAACAATTTAAGCGTATAGGTACCGTATGCACTATAAGTTGAAGCGCGGCTCAACGGCGGGAGTTAAGTACATGTCAGGAAACATTTCGTTACCGCGTTTTAAAAACCTAGTAACGATATCTAGCGGAATCAATTTAAACTATGTATACTTTAGTTAATAAGAACTCTCAAAAAATACAGGGTGTCTCACGGCAGAGTTAGGATTTTGAAATGAAATAAAAGTAAATTTGCATATTTTTGTGAAAACATTTTTATTGAAAATTATTGAACTATAATGCGGATTTTATTTTTTAAATATTACATCTTCCAGATGTCTTCCATTTCGTAGCACGCACTCACGGAAACGATCCATCGCATTTTGTATAACGCGCCTAAGCATAGCCGGCTCGATGTCGCGTATTTCTCGTTGGATATTTTGTTTTAGCTGAGCGATATTCCTAGGAGTATTGACGTAAACTTTGCTCTTAAGGTACCCCCATAGAAAAAAATCCATGGGGGTCAAATCTGATGATCGCGGAGGCCACGCGATATCACCAAAGCGGGATATCAATTTTTCAGGAAACAATTCACGAAGTTGGTCCATAGTGGCTCTTGCAGTGTGGCAAGTGGCTCCATCCTGCTGAAACCACGTTCTTGAGCTGTAGGCTGGATGTTCTTGAAGTTGGGGTATAAAATAATTGGATATCATTTGCCGATACACCTCACCAGAAACAGTTATCGTAGCACCTGTCGCATTTTCAAAAAAATACGGCCCGATTATTCCATTGACCGAAAGAGCACACCACACTGTCACTTTCGGGCTATGCAGCGGTCTTTGATGTTTTTGTCTGGGATTGACAACTGACCAAAAGTGATAATTTTGTTTGTTAACATTTCCATTTAAATGGAAATGTGCTTCGTCACTCCAAAACACAGTATTCAAAGTGTGAAATCTCTCAATGATTGTCTGGCAAAAACTTTTACGTAAATTGTAGTCATTTTCATTTATTTCCTGCACTATCCGTATTTTATAGGGATAGAATTACAGATCACGTTTTAAAACCCGCTCTACGGTTGATTTGGTGACGTTTAAAGCCGCCGCTCTTTTTGCGTATTGACAAGCGTGGATTGCGACGAACGCTAGCTGCCACTTCGTTTATTGTTTCTTCCGTCCTTGAAGTTCTGCTTGGGCCCGGTCGCGGTTGATTTATAGCGGAACCGGTAGCTCGAAACTTGATAATCCATTTACGAATCAAATTTTCGCTTGGTCCATCGTGTAAACGTCTGATATTGTAGTGAGAAGAAAACTGTCTCCTAGCCACAACGTACGATTCTCCACCTTTCAAAAACGCTTCGATAGCGAACGAGCGGTGCTCACCCGACCACTGCGACATCGTGACTAACGAATCCGCACGAACGACGAAGCTACTGCGCTCCACCCCCCCGCGCTTACTTGCAACGGTTTTTTAAATATTTAAATTTAAAATCCTAACTCTGCCGTGAGACACCCGTTATTTTTCATATAATTTTGCACAATTTTTCTTATTGTAATACCGATTCATTCATAACCACATATAAGAACTGTATTCATTTCCGTTCAATAAATATTACTAAAGCTTATTAATAAGGCTTACTAAGAACTGTTTCTACCACAGTTAAGTAATAGTTAAGGATGAAAGCGTGACAGGTGGTGATAGTATTTCTGATCCATACTTATAATCACGCCTGTAACCCTTGCGGGCTAGGCAGAGCATCAACGGATTACTTAATATCGTCTGCGAGAAGTGAATTACAATGCACCAAAACGTTTAAAGAAAATCAACTGGCGAATTTTATGTTTTTTATCGCTCTCTTCCCAGTCCTGCGTGGAAAAATACAGATTCATACATTTTTTATCTTAATTTTGGTAAAAAGACATAATAATCCAGATATTCTGACCTTCTGTGTTCGTCCATCGTACCGTCGTCCGTCTTGTAGAATCACGGTGGCGCCACCTAGCTGAATTTAATTTTGCAACATATTCGATTTTCCCACGGGAATGATATGTTTTTCCACTGAAAAAAGTAGCCTATGTCACTCCACAGCCACCGAACTATCCCCATACAAAAAAAAATCATGCCATGCCGACGCTCTGTTGCGACGTGAAATAAGGACAAACTTGTGCAACATATTCGATTTTCTCACGGGAATGAGATGTTTTTCCGCGGAAAAAAGTAGCCTATGTCACTCTACAGCCACCGAACTATCCCCATACCAAAATTCATACCATGCCGACGCTCTGTTGCGACGTGAAAGAAGGACAAACTTTTGCAACATATTCTATTTTCCCACGGGAATGATATGTTTTTCCACTGAAAAAAGTAGCCTATGTCACTCCACAGCCACCGAACTATCCCCATACAAAAAAATCATGCCATGCCGACGCTCTGTTGCGACGTGAAATAAGGACAAACTTGTGCAACATATTCGATTTTCCCACGGGAATGAGATGTTTTTCCGCGGAAAAAAGTAGCCTATGTCACTCTACAGCCACCAAACTATCCCCATACCAAAATTCATGCCATGCCGACGCTCTGTTGCGACGTGAAAGAAGGACAAACTTTTGCAACATATTCTATTTTCCCACGGGAATGAGATGTTTTTCCGCGGAAAAAAGTAACCTATGTCACTCTACAGCCACCGAACTATCCCCTATGTTTTAGTTTCAATTTAAACATAGCTTTGTAGCAGTTTCAACAATTATTCTATAGCGAAAAAATGTTAACCAATGATATTTTGAAATATCATTTATTTAGTAAAATATAAACGTGACTGACACTACATCAAAAGCAAGTCGTTTTCGAGTGTTTTTAATTTTTAATCTTCAACAATCTTCCTCTGTACTGGCGTAATAGCTTTAATTTGTGTTTTTATCTAAAGTTCATGAAACAAACTATTATAAAATGGTGAAATAAAAACGTTAATTAAAAAAAAATAGTAAAATAAATTGTGACTGACGCTACAGCCCAAAACGTGACCGGCACTACACTCACTTTGTGTAATGTAAAAGTAAGTATTTTTACATGAAACCTTAGAATTTAAATCACAGCACATAAAACAGGAACTCTAAAATTATTTGAAAGATACAAAAATGTAATTAATGAACATAAATACCACCTAAAAAAATAATTCAAAACAAAATCGTTTTAGAAACAAGAAATATGCTTATTTAAAAAACTTAAACAATTTCTTTAATAAAGTGTAAATTCTTTTAAGCAATTTCAAAGACATCTAGACTTTTGGAAACTTATAACTTATAATAGACTCTATTGCCCTTAAGAATCAGACTAGGATTAGGTAATATCTCCAGTATGTCATCAAAAGACACAAGATATATTTTCGTCATCAGCTTTAAACAAAAAGGCATTGTTATTTGAAACTTTTAGGCTCATTATTTTGACTACGCCATCATCATCTACATCACTCTGGCAAATGGTGACGAAACGATACATCTGACTTTTTTTTACCACAGTTAAGTAATAGTTAAGGGTGAAAGCGTGACAGGTGGTGATAGTATTTCTGATCCATACTTATAATCACGCCTGTACCCTTGCGGGGTAGGCAGAGCATCAACGGATTACTTAATATCGTTTGCGAGGTTATCGCCTATTCTGCGAATTACAATGCACCAAAACGTTTAAAGAAAATCAACTGGTGAATTTTATGTTTTTTATCGCTCTCTTCCCAGTCCTGCGTGGAAAAATATAGATCCATACATGTTTTATCTTAATTTTGGTAAAAAGACATAATAATCCAGATATTCTGTTATTTTAGAACACCACCTAAAAAAATAATTCAAAACAAAATCTTTTTAGAAACAAGAAATATGCTTATTTAAAAAACTTAAACAATTTCTTTAATAAAGTGTAAATTCTTTTAAGCAATTTCAAAGACATCTAGACTTTTGGAAACTTATAACTTATAATAGACTCTATTGCCCTTAAGAATCAGACTAGGATTAGGTAATATCTCCAGTATGTCATCAAAAGACACAAGATATATTTTCGTCATCAGCTTTAAACAAAAAGGCATCGTTATTTGAAACTTTTAGGCTCATAAGTTTGACTTCGCCATCATCATCTACATCACTCTGGCAAATGGTGACGAAACGATACATCTGACTTTTTTTGTGGCAAACTATACAAACACACCATTTCGGACACTTTCTTATTTCTTCCGATTTTTTTCACGTAAGGCTTATGGCATGTCAATCGATGGTGTTTGTTTTACCAAACATCGTTGGCGTTTCCTGTTTTCAGATTCCTTTTTTTATTCTTCAAATAATCCTTTAGCTTTCAGCTTCTCTCTCTCTGCTTGCGCTTCCTTTCTGCAGCTGTTTTCCGCTATCTATGAAAAAAAGCTACATTTAATTATGATACGAGCTGTGACTTACTCTACCTGCTACGTGACCCCCTACAATGTGACTGACACTACAAAAATGTTTTAAGAGTTTAGGCATTATAAAAAAGATAATAAATGTTTACCGTCGCACAGTGTGTTATTTTGTGCATGTCCGTAACTAAGGTATAGTTACGGACATGCACGTTTTATTTTTTATTTTTATAGATTAAACCTTAACAAAGCATTCCAAAAAATACCCGTTTTGATATTTCACTTATTTTAAGAGATACAAATATTCTAGTGAAAGGTCACTGAACTTCTTTAAAAAGTTTTCTTGTTCTGTATTTCTTGACCATAGCAAATGTCAGTCTCCTGTAAAATACAAATTAAATTGTTGGTTTGAAATATTAGTCCGGTCTAATCTAGACATTCGGTGATACATAAAGTTACAACAAGCTGGTAATCGGTAAAATTGTTCTAAATATAATTATAAATAAATTTTTGAAGTTCACCACCATTCAGGTCAAAGGTCAATAAAATTAGTTTTTCGCGATTTTCAGCAAAACAGTAAGTTTTATCAAAAAATACTCCATACAAAAGTTGTAGATCATAAAATTATCTACAAAAAACGTCTTAATACTTTTTTCCTAGGAGCCACCGCTTCTAAGATATTACTAAAAAAAAAAAATCAATTATTAATAAAATTATATAAAACATCTTCCAGGCAGACGTTTCTGCCCTTTTTGACGACCCTTTGTAATGTCCTATTAAAAATCCTTAAATTCGCAAAAAAAATTGTGGGTCACTCACGGGCAAAAAAACTATCCTAACTCTCAAGTTGGGTCAAACTACAAACGGTGTGCAAATTTGATTAAAATCGGTTAAGTAGTTTAGGAGTCCTTGAGGAAAAACAACGTGACACGAAATGTATATATATTAAGATTATCTATTTACGGGTCGCGTTTTTTTTGTTTGCATAATATACTTATGTATAGTGCCTTCACTGTGAGAAAATTCTAAAAATGTGTTAATCGAGATTTCGGAGATGTTGCGTTTCTAAGTTGTTTTATAATTTCTATGCGAATAGGGTTGTCACAAAGTTATTAAGTTGATAATTTTAATCGATTAAATCACATATGCTAGTAAATGCTAGATGCTTATGATATATCCCTGCTATCAGATTGAATTACCATTTCGTCAGTCGTCAGCGTGAAATCTTTTTCTTCAAGCCCTCCTGATTCTAATTGGCTGTAGTGAACATTGTCTGTTGTTATGCTCAAGATTTGAAGCACTGATTTCAGGAAGGGCAAAGATTATTTATGTTTATGACGTGTACTAAATGTTAATCAGGATATATAAGGATCGGATGATTCTAATGCACGGTGAAATAAGTCTAAAATTGTGGTTTTTCTGTCCAATTTCCGGGTATGGTGTTGTCGATCATAACGCCAGTATTTGTTTCTTGACTCACCTGCTTGCTCGGATAACATATCTATGGGTAACGTTGCCGGCCATGTATTAATATTTTGTGCATAGTGACGGAAATATAAAACTAATTGTATGTTTTCTACATACTTTGCAGCTAGAGACTTACAAAAGTCGTCAAATTTAGCGGCATTTATTATTAAGCTACTCGACAGCACTACTAAAATAGTTTGAAGGTCATCCACCAGCCAGGTCACTATACCTAAGATATCTGCAAATGTTTGCCGATGTCGGTCTTATAGTGCTGTTCGTACTGTGTTTCTATCATAGGTTGTCCCCGAATTTGGACGAACAATATCAATCAAAAGTGACATTTTGTCACTTATTTCAATTTGTATTCCTTTTTGCCCGCTCCTCCACAATTGTGGCTTCCGGTGATTTTCTAGTAACTCTCCACTTCGTAACTACTGGGTCATTTTTGTACCCCAAGTGAAGTAAGAACTTAAAAATTCTTATCCAGGTATGTAAGGGACTCAATCAATAACGTAAGGTTTCAGAATTTACGGTTTTTTTCATGACAACATCCTACTTATTAAACTGTGTTGATGTAGCTCCACAACAAGCACAACGTATTTGCAAAGTTGTTCCCGTAAGAACGTTAAATACTTTACCATCTATAAAGGTTAAATATGATTTGGGATCAGAGATTATTATTTGACATTCATCAATTTCCGCATAAAGTGATATTATTTGATTTATTTCAGCCTCTACCCGATTTTTTCTACGAGAATAAGTTCTTTCGTCTCATTTCGATACTGGATCCTCAACGGACGACAAAACCTGTAGGATTGTGGGCTTGGGTTAGACCACAGCACAAAGCCGTCATTCGTTTTGAATTTTAAAGGGATATACGTTGTTGCAAATAAACAATTTTTATTATCATTATCTAAAAACTTTTGTTTATAAAAAGACTGTCAAATGTACAATAAGTACAATTGACAAATGTTTTTCAGCTTTTGTTGGCAATATTGTGAAATTTTGCGATACCTAATTTTATGATTCGGCGGAATGTGTGTGTGTGTACATCGAAAATTGTAGCAAGCCATTTCTCATTATTTTTACTAAAGCGTTTAAAAATTTTTTGCTGTCATTATAATGTTTTTCTCACTTACAAATAAATTTGGAAATATTATCCTTGAGGCTTTTATTTCGTACATCAAGATTGTTAGGAATACCTGATGGATACAATGCATTTAAAGTAATCATCGTCCGTTCGTTGGTTTCAAGGTCACTCGGTCTTTGTTTTGACCCATATTGTCGGGCCTTTTCAACCAAAACATTATAAATCTCCAGTTTCGTAAGTGTATTCGGATCCGTATTCAGACTTAGGTCATCGGTAATCATTACCACCAGCATGAAGGTTGGCGCCCTCATGCACCAATTAAGCATTAAGTCCTCTGGTCGGGGCCCAGACGGACATCCCCCAGCAGGACAGATCAGTGCCTGCTGAGGCAAAACAGTGCCATGGGTCTTTGACGGCTCCATGACACGTCACCCTCGCTTCTCCAGATATTATGTATAGGAGGGCCTAATGAGGGCGGACCCCTTCCCAGTCCCACATAATATCCTACATCAAAAATAGATTAGTTTATAAAAAAGTAGTGATGGAATTCAACAGTAAATATTTTTTTAATTTTGACTTTAACTTTCTGCACTATTTTTCCTTATAAACACGTTAACAATGTACGTCACAATTTAAACCGGCGATTGTCTAATACTAGAGTCATAAATAATGAATCACAATCAGTAAATGTTTGCAAGAAGTATTGCATGGTGCACACAGGCTTGATTGACAACCCTAACCCACAATTTCAAATTTCCATATTTCCAAAATCCTGGGTTTGTTGCATGTTTTTTTATGGCGATAGTTATTATAGTGATCAACATTTAGGCATAAAAAAGCGCGAACATGAAGAGAAACGCCGGAAAAAAATAATTAGAAAATCATAAAAAAAAATATTCTCGCCTGCTCACATACAAGATTTTTAAAGTTTTCAAGAAAAAAAAATGGTTCCTATAGTGAATTCTTTCAACACCTTAAAACATTTAGTGTAAAAATCAAATCCAAAAACGAGATATTGTGTTTCTATGGTTTTTAAAGATTTTTCTCTATTTTATTAATTTCGCTTATACTATAGTAGTTAGAGCAAAAAGGCGAAAGATTTATATGTTTTGAAGGGAAACCAGAGTTAGAACAAGAGGAGATTTAATAAGCTTTGTTGGATTATTAGCTTTCCAAAAACACATAAAATGAGCATGTCCACAACTAAGGCAAAATAACACACTATGCATTGCATCATTTGAGTAACGCCATCCAGTAGGAAAAAAATACTTACTTTCATGATATTGAAGTATATTTAATGTAGTTTGAGAGAAAAGTAATGTCTATTCTGTGACCGACACTATACCTTGACACTGTGATCTTACAACCTAATATATCCTAAAAAAATAAAAACTTCCATGAATTACGAACTCTTTACCGATATGTCATCGTTTGAACACTCAGTATATAACAATAATTCAAAAGACTTACCACAAAAATTTTATCAAAACTCCACCACAAAATACCACTATCAGCTGAGCTCACAATGTTGTCATCTCATAAATGACAGTATTGCCAGAAAAAATATCAAAAAATTGTTGCCACTATAAAAACTTAAAAGCCACCATATTTAAGTATTTTTACTAACAAACTTAGATATTTATTTTTTTAATTTATAGTATACTTAAGAGTATATGTGGAATTGCCTAGCCCATTCCTGTAAAGGCTCGCTCTCCTATGCGTAAAGAGAGAGAGCCTGCCCATCTTACATTGTTCTTTTGATTACTATACTTGAATAACAACACATTTTCTCAAGGTAAGTCAGATTTATAATCAAAATTATATCTCACAAAATTAGACCTCATTATCAGTTATATCCTAACAAGGTCAAAAGCCTTCGAAAAATTTAAATAGCATGCATACACTAAGAAACTCACACTCACACTAAAACACTCACAGTAGAAAGACCAGGTCTGAAGCTGAAATGTGTATCATTGAGCGAGATATTTTTTTTAGAGTCCAACTAAGCAGACCAGAAGACAAAAGGTTGTTGATGATCTACGATATAATTTAGAAACAAGACATTATTAGACTGGAGACCCTTTTTACTAGAGGAATGGCATTCCATCTAAGCCCGCAAGGTTCACAAGAGATCTGCTTTTTGATTCTTAACCGAGGACAGATTTAGAAGAATCTTTGTATGAGGTAGAGCTATGCTGCAACTATATTAGTAATATAGTTGTAGCACGAATGGGTCGGCTCGACCAGGGAAGGAACGTAAAATAGCAGCTTAATGCTGCTGTTTCGTATGGTGAGAGTCTGGAGACCTTTTTTACTGGAAAAGAGGCATTCCATCTTAGTCCTCACAGGTGACAACGCATTTAAATTTTGATTCGTAATCGAGGATTGATGTAGTTGTCAATGGACCGCAGCAACCACTTACCATCAGGTGGACTGTGTGCTTGTTTGTCACCCTTATCCTAAAAAAAAAGTCTATGGGCTACAGAACTCATTTACCATCAGGTGAACTGTGTGAACATTTGTCAACCTTATTCTATAAAAAAAAATATAAACCTTACATGAATTTATATTATTTATTATTTATCTATTGATTGCTGGTTGGTTGTCCTTGTGTAGTTTCATAAGCTCTTTCCAATGTTTCTGTTATGATTTTCATATCATTTTCAATACTGCGCGCCCAGTTCTCTACATCACCTATTTCTTTCAGAGCACTACTAAAATTTTCCACTAATGCAAGCCATTGTTGTGTTTGTTTAGCAAAATTTATTGCACCTTGGTGCAACAGCTTAGCTTCTGCATCCAATTTCTTTTGATTTAAATATGCCTGGGCAACACTGAAACAGAAGATTAGGTGTAAAAATAAGCTATTCAAGGTTCTATCTATATGTTACCAGGTTAAATAACAGAAGTTGTAATAAAACTACAACTTCTATTCAGGTTAAATACCTGGTAACCATCATTAAAATCATGTACCATACGTCTATAGCCAACCTGAAGTCGTCTCTTAGGCCATTTCATAATGTTACGAGTTAACATATTTTATAAGGATTTGCTAGCTAGGGTATATATAGGGTAAGCTATTTTTTTTAGATCATTTAATTACTTAAATCTAGCAAATCTAAGCAAGAACATAGGAATGTATACTACATCAAAATAAGAAAATAATTTGTTACAAGAATTGTGGTTATTTATTGATATAATTTGGAATTTTAACAAAGGATCTACATACCCAACATTAAGATGATCTACAAGTGCTTGAGTTAGTTCATTAGCAGCTGCAATACATTCCTTACGTTTTTGTTCTGAAAAATAAATGTTTATGGACAATATTGGGACCTTTATTTTATTGATATTTTCAACATGATTTACTTACCTTGTGTAACTCTTTTGGCGGCTTGCTTAGCCTGATGCTCTTTTATAAGAGATGATAACATTTTTATATTAAATGCACTTTCACTGTTCTAAAATAAATAAAAGTAATGAAAATTTTAAAGTTCTGTTGTGATTAAAAATGAAATATTTTCATGTTGTTGTCGTTGTTTATTATTCGCTCGAGAGAGCAAGCAAAGACCTAAGCCATACAGCCTTGTCTTTTTTTAATTTGAATATATAATATATGAAATATAATATATATTTATACATATATGAAGTGTAAAGAGAGTTGTTTTCTTCTTTCCATCTCTTCAAAATCCATAAAGGCCGAAGCCAAGTCTTATTTTCTTTAATTCTTCATATTTTCAAAAACCCATAAAGGCTAAAGCCAAGTCTTCTTTATATTTTAATCTTTATAAGTTTCAATCCATATAGATTAATCAGTCCCGTTTCAAGGTTCCCGCGTTTTTTTTTTCTTTTCTTTACAATATGCTGAAGCGTCACATTGCGAAGCCCGTGGTAGACTTTGACGACAGCTCAACCCGGTGGACAGTTGATAACGACAGCCACTCAAGCTCATAAGGTGCCCAAGCGATCAAAATAACTTGAGGTTTATATCGACATCAAGGAACTTGTTTCGCCAATTTCTTTAATAGTTCACACGCGCGGACACTTAATTCACAAAATCGCATCACTTTTACGAATCAAAATCCACTTCAAAGCATTATTAAAGCGACAAAACAAGAGCGACAATCCGTCTATGGCCAAGTTCCCGTCAAAACTCCCCAAATATTTTGAACTATTTTTTATATTATTTGTGTATTTTTTAATATTTTTAATAAGATTTTTTACTGGGGTGCTTTTCTTTTAAGCTATGTCTTCATTTCAATAAGGACCATGAAGGTTAGAGAACAGGAGAACGATCACTACGTATACTAAAGCATAGCCCGCCTGTCCTTGAAAATTGTAAAATACAGAGCGGCGCTGACGTCGGTAAGTAGTGACTGCGAAGTTAGCTGTTTATGAGTACAAATAGGTGAAGTAAGTAGAATATTGTACAAATTTTATTTAATTTTTTCGTAGAATATTTTCATGCACCGTTATTTTGTAATTTTTGACAAAAAGAAACATTCAAAAATGGAGAAATATTTTATTGTGCGTGGATGTGCAAGTGGTTGAGCATCTGATCGGAAAATAGATTGAAAATGACTTTTACCGACTGCACTTAGTGATCGCAGCGCCTCACTGATGGTGTCCAATATTTCTGGGACACTATTTTCAACGGCGATCGTTCTCCTTTTCTCTAACCTTCATGATAAGGACCTTCGTTTTTATCTTAGACCATAGACCGTTCAGTTTAAGCTTTTATAGACTTTCTTCACAATATGCTGATGGGTCACATTGCGAAGTTTTAGAGAAATTTTGATAATAGCTCAACCCAGCTGTAGTTGCCCCAACAAAGATCAACGGGATCAGGGCCCATGAGTCGTCCCCTCGATGAGCAACCAAGGGCGGAGCTCAATGGCCTATGGATAACAATTCCAAAAACGGCTGACAAAAAGCAAGCACCACTTACCGATTGGCGGAGGTAGGGTTGACCACGGGGTACCTGCCAGGTGATAAGTGATGTACTTACATGCAGTAGTAGTGTGCAGTGATGTGTACAATGTGTAGCCTGACATCCCAGCTTATCTTGGACTGCAGACCCCAAGGCGCTGCCTCTCTCCAAATGTGTCCAGGGGGGCGTTCACCAATTGCAAACGTCTGCTTCTATTTTCACTATATTATCAACTTTATTGTACATTTAATTAACTTCAAATTCAACCAAATCAACGTTAATCGACATTAAAACAAGTGACACGCTGCATAACTTAAGGACGGTTGGTCAAAGTTCAAAGTCCCAGGTTCATTTAGCACAAAACTATAACCACGAAAAGAACGCGGTCTCGTCTCGAGGCCCAACGTTCAGCGTTCTCTCGACAAATTAAAAGTCTTATCACGTGATCAATCGACGCACTAATATCTCGTCGATGCAATTAACGGCATAAAAGTTCCTTTATTCACTCCAAACTCCAAGTAGGCCTATTGTCACGTAACACGTTCAAAACAGATAACTAAATTAGAGGCGGTCTAATTAGACCCAAATGTTCAATAGTAATTCAAAATGGCGGGCACAATTAACCAAACCTTAGGCCTTCAAGTCAAAATACCGGCCGCTCGCAACCGTATACCAGTCACAAACAATACTTAAAACGGTTACAACAACAATTATATTATTCCGTCCTCGTTGTCACGAAAACAAATTAAGATAACACTGTTAGAGGCTCGCGACGTATAATCGACCCGGGCTTCGCGCAAATAAACTACAAGAATAAGCCTCGTTGTCACGTATATTAACGACAAAATACAACACCATAGAGGCCGTCTATAGGTGACACAAAATTATATCAAAATTGCGACCTCGAAATCGACCCGGGCGTCGCGCCACAACTATTATGTAACGCCCGACGTCTAACCGGTGCGGTGTCACCGCTCAAGAATTCCAGCCGCCTGGGGCGCTTGCTGTGCGCGTACGACACAGCAAGCCTCCGCCTCCCGCGCAACGCTAACCGTTTCCTCACCCCGCTCGAGATTATCGTGATGATAGATAATCGTGTGTGAACAAACCCCCGTCTAACCGGGATAGGGTCGCGACGGCACGTTGCAAGACCGAATCTCGAACCAAAACCTCGGCCAGTAACGCGACGGAGATGCGCTCTTGCAACCCAACCACCACCTCAAATCACCGCCCCAGCGTGGGCAAGCCGGAGAGTCGAATTTCCCCCTGGATGCCCTTCCCGGACATCGCAGCAGCCAAATAAGTCCTGCTGCAGGAGCTACATCGTAAAAATGAAAAATGTCACAAACTGTGATGGTAAGCTCAACTAACAATTTTTCATCAACATGTAACGTTGAATGTAACGCTCACTGCGCATTGACCAAAACAGATAAATGCAAAACGATAAACATAAAGATAACCATATTCCCTTTTTTTCCAAAATAAATATCTTCGATAATGCGAACAAAATGTGAAAACAAAAGGAGGATTAATTGTTTTCCTTCGGCACAAATAGTTACTCAATTTCAATTTTCTTTTCAACAAGCAAACATAATGATCAAATATATTTACAAAAACATATTACACGTATTCAAAGAGTATTTCAAATTCACCCTTTTACTCACAACCACTACAACTGCGAAACATTTCGCGGAAAAACCAAAGCAATTTTTTTTCTGAGCTTTCAAGCTCAAGGTGAGCCCTAGTTTCCCCACCAACCAAGTGGAGGCCACACCGCGTTTGAACCCGAATCCAATAGAGCGCTAACAGTTAAACAGTCGCCACTCGGGTTGTACGCCTTCACGAGGCCGTCGGCAACAGAACAGTTTGACAAGTGGACTGTTGACGGCTCAGTGGATCAGTGGAGGCGGCCGTGGCGGGAGCTAAAGCGGCCGCTACCTAGCTGAAGCGGCCTCCATCGGACCAGCACTCGAACCGGGGGTCCCGAAAGCGGCATTCCGACGGCCTCTCAATGACTGGTAGTTGGAATTCACCGAACGGGCCGACCTGGGGAGCTTTCGGGGAACCTCGGCCTCGAAGCCCGAGACAACTTCGAGGTTGCAGGAACCCCCGTAGTACCGATACCGACCAAAGGGGGGAGGGTGGTACTCCAGTCGCGGCCTCTCAGCCAACGGGGGTGAGAAGGGTCTCGCAGACCGCTGAGGGGGGGGGTGACGAGCGGGAGCTCCGCTCGGTCTGAGGGGGGGGTGGCGACGATTTGCCCGGGGGATTCCGCCTCTCCTTGGGCACGGTTCGGTTGGCAGTCTGTAGGTCATCGACGGGCCCCGCTGCGTTTTCGATCTGCCTGCACTGCTCCTCCAAGAACCGCAGCAGTTCCCTGAAGGGCGGAATATAGGTGGCGCCGCTCCCGCCGTACCCCTCCTCAAAATGGAGCCGAAGATCGAGAGGCAGGCGGGGCAGCACAATGTGGAGCAACAAAAAGGACCATCCGTCCACCGGTAAATCCAGCCGCCTCAAAGAATTACAGGCCACCAAGACTGGATTTACGATGTCCGGACGTAGTCTGGCCCGGTCCTTAAGCAGCGGGAAACTTAACAGCTGCTTGACGTATTCGTCCGCGATTCGCCGTACGTTGGCGTACCTTCCGGCGAGGAGGTCCCGAGCGGTCTGGTAGGCGTCGTCCGACAATTTTAGATGGCCGACGACGCCCAGGGCCTCCCCCTCCAGTGAGGCCAGGAGGTAAGCTTGGTGTCAAGTCCCTCCGGGCGTCCACTAGGCTATCAAACAGTCCCACAAAGGTCAGCCAGTTGGAGAGGACCCCGTAGAACCTTGGCAGGTCCAGAGTTGGGAGTCGTCCCAACAGCTCCGGCTGAGTAGGTTGCTTCCGAGGGGACTCGAGCAGGCCACTCAGCCAAGCTTCACGCGCGTCACCAGCACTTGGCCCCCGCCTCGATCAAGTCGTCCGTGAGCGAAAAAATTGCTCGTAGTTTGCGAGGAGTCTAGGACTCCCTGTTTCACTCCCGAGGCCATAAGCTCAGTGCAAGCCTCCTCCACTACGGCCACTTCTCCCTTAATTGGCCTTAATTTTAAATAAATAAATTAAATTGACAAATTGAATTGATTGATTGATTAAAAACCTAAATTGGCCCTTCGGGCCATGACCTGCTCGAGCCGCTTCTCTAAACTATGGACGCGATCGGGTTGCCCTATCCAGCTGTGGGCGTTCGCAGCCTAGCGGAGTTCCGTCTGCAAGCGAAGCGCCGGTGGCTTATGCGATGGCATCACTAAATACAAATACTACCAAATTAAATTCAATACCAATTACTACAAAGATAAATTACTATTTATCAAATTAAATACAAATTACACTACACAATTAATTTAATTAATACAATTACTATTCAACGGTCAACAAGATGCCACGCTAAGGCGACCGACTCTTCGGCAATTTAGTCTAATGTAAATACAAATACTAAATACGAATACCTGACGCGTAGGTAATCTAACCTAAACTACACTCCGCTTACGCAACCTAACGGCGTGGTTATAACTACCGACCCGCGAACAAAACAAGTAAGCGAACAAAGAAAGAAAAGAAAAAATTTTTTTTATTACGTATTACGGCCGGCAGTGATTGTAAACAATCAACCACGCTCTGCTACCAGAATATGTACACGCCCTTAGTTGCCCCAACAAAGATCGACTGGATCAGGGACCATGAGTGATCCCCTCGACGAGCAACCAAGGGCGGAGCCCAATGGCCTATGGATAACGATTTCAAAAACGGCTGACAAAAAGCAAGCGCCACTTACCGATTGGCGGAGGTAGGGTTGACCACGGGGTACCTGTCAGGTGATAAGTGATGTGCATGTACGTAGTGTGCAGTAATGTGTACAATGTGTAACCTGACATCCCAGCTGATCCTGGACTGCAGATCCCAAGGCGCTGCCTCTCTCCAAATGTGGGATCTATCCAGGGGGGCGTTCACCAATTGCAAACGTCTGCTTCTATTTTCACTATATAAGTTTATCAACTTTATTGTACATTTAATTAACTTCAAATTTAACCAAATCAACGTTAATCGACATTAAAACAAGTGACACGCTGCACAACTTAAGAACGGTTGGTCAAAGTTCAAAGTCCCAGGTTCACTTAGCACCAAACTATAACCACGAGAAGAACGCGGTCTCGTCTCGAGGCCCAACGTTCAGCGTTCTCTCGACAAATTAAAAGTCTTATCACGTGATCAACCGACGCACTAATATCTCGTCGATGCAATTAACGGCATAAAAGTTCCTTTAATCACTCCAAACTCCAAGTAGGCCTCTTGTCACGTAACACGTTCAAAACAGATAACTAAATTAGAGGCGGTCTAATTAGACCAACCAAAAATTGGGTTAAACCTTAGGCCTTCAAGTCAAAACACCGGCCGCCCGCAACCGTATACCAGTCACAAACAATACTTAAAACGGTTACAACAACAATTATATTTATTCTGGCCTCGTTATCACGAAAACAAATTAAGATAACACTTTAAGAGGCTCGCAACGTGTAATCGACCCGGGCTTCGCGCAAATAAACTTCAAGAATAAGCCTCGTTGTCACGTATATTAACGACAAAATACAACACCATAGAGGCGGTCTATAGGTGACGCAAAATTATATCAAAATCGCGACCTCAAAATCGACCCGGGCGTCGCGCCATAACTATTATGTAACGCCTGACGTCTAACCGGCGCGGTGTCACCGCTCAAGGATTCCGGCCGACTGGGGTGCTTGCTGTGCGCGTACGACACAGCAAGCCCCCGCCTCCCGCGCAACGCTAACCGTTTCATCACCCCGCTCGAGATTACCGTGATGATAGATAATCGTGCGTAAACACCAGCTGACAGTCGATGACGACACTCACCCATTTTTTTATTAACTGGCTTTACGGCTTTGGGTTCTAGCCCTTCTGAGCCTATCATTTCTTTTTTATATATTTGTATCTTCATTTTTATATATTTTTTATTCACAATATGCTGATGCGTCACATTGCGAAGCCCGTGGGAGACTTTGACGACAGCTCAACCCGGTGGACAGTTGATAACGACAGCCACTCAAGCTCGTAAGGTGCCCAAGCGATCAAAATAACTTGAGGTTTATATCGACATCAAAGAACTTGTTTCGTCAATTTCTTTAATAGTTCACACGCGCGGATACTTAATTCACAAAATCGCATCACTTTTACGAATCAAAATCCACTTCAAACCATTATTCAAGCGACAAAACAGGAGAGACAATCCGTCTACGGACAAGTTCCCACCAAAACTCCGACACTCACCCAAGTTCATAAGGCGTATGGAGTGTAGAGGTAAGGAGTACAGACTGTCTATTAAAAAGTTTCCGTAGAAAATCGTTAAATAATGGTGGCGCCACTATAGCTACGGGGTAAATTTAAAAGAACGCGCCAAAAAATATGAGTAGGATAGAGGACTTTTTCGAGGTTATATTTACAAGTCTGTGCAATAAAAACATTATAAAAGTACTTAAAAATTTAGACTGTAGCTACAGTGGCGCCACCTATGTAGCGCTTTCCTAGGTACACTTTTATATACAGAGTCTGTACTCCTTATCTCTACACTCCATAGTCTAAACGATCAAACATAACTTTTAATAACTTCAAAAGGTTAGTAAAAAAAAATTATAAATCTATTTGCATCATAAGCCTGGAATGCTTAATTTAGATAAAACTTGTACTAAAATAACATCAAGATAAGCACAAGCTACACTTTGACCATTCTGTTTGGCATGTTTCAGAAATATTCCTGCCTCGTCTGAATACACTCTTTGGTCTGAAACCATATTGAACGTTTGGAATAATATTATTGGATTCAAAAAAATGATCTAAGCGCAATTTGATCATAGACTCAAATAATTTTCTTAAACAAGAAGACTAAGAAATAAGCCTGTAAAGTAAAAATAAATAAAGGTCACAACTACCAGCAGGCCTATCAAGTTAATGAACTGGAATTGTTTTGTTTTGGAATTATCAGCTTATTGAGAATCATCAAAAACAATTTTGAGTTTTTGAATACTATTTCTTAGCTAGAATATATAAAATGGTCCAAACCAGGTGTATTATTATTCCGGGACTGGAGGTATATTAAAAATTCACGCTATGTGAAAAGTTCTGATAAGTATTTGGATATCGGATCATTATTGTGCTATCTAAATTTACATAACAACTGACTGCGTAGCGGTGTTCTATAAAACGAAAAAACACAAAAGCCACAAAAGAATAGAACAAACGTTTTACAAGTATTTCGTAAAAACTGTCATAAGGCTAAGCGGATCATCTGCGTTAGAAATAAAATTATTAAAACAGATCTTTAAAAATTCATTATACTTCAGCAATCTCAATCAGTTTTGTGTATAGGAATCCATCAGATGGAGGGTTAATATTATAGTAGGAAAATGATAACTTCCCGTATTATCATCATGAACTGACCATTTGCAAAGAGAGGTAATACAACATGCACTCAGTGCCGGATTAACCACGTAGCAAGAATAGCAATTGCTACGGGCTCCGCGCAAAAAGGGGCCCCGCATATCCAAGCATCCCATCATCGCCTTAGCGTACTTTTTAAGTAAAACTTATTAAGACGGTATATTCAATTTACTTTATGTCACATAAACGTGAAACGTTACAAATGACTATCCCGTGGTAATGGTAACCGATTATTTCATTAGCAAAAATGAAACACAGAATTTCATACAACACGCCGAATGGCTCGGTTCTTATATTACTGATCATGCGGGAAGATCTGTTTACCTTTCTGCTGACCTCTTATCCGGACGGCTATCAGGTCCCTGTCGCTGCCCCTCTTGGCTCTTCGGATCAATCACTGATCCGGAGTACAGAGTCTATCATTGCAGGCACTATCTGTAGGCTGCCGCCATTTGTGGCACTAGTTATATATAGGTCGGCCGATTGGAATGGTATGTGGGCTTTTTTGAATCCTTCCCCCCCCCGGGGGGGGGGTGAATTATCTTCTCGCTATATGATCCCAAAAAATTCGTTGTTTTCTCTCTGTCTGTCACCGATGTGCTGTTTCAGAGGATAGAACTTTTGATCCCGTCATCCGTAGTGCCTACAGGCGGCAGATTTCAGTATTGGTTTGGATGCTCCTGTATGCAAACCAATACTGAGATGATGAGACTGAGCAAATTGCGTCGCGACAAAAGCAGGAGTCATACAAGGCTTTAGCTGACCCATCGGCGTTCTGGTACGTTCGTTCACCACTAGCGCACTCAAATTGAAGTACAATTCTGCCTTCAGGTTATTAAAAATAGGCAAACTAGGCAAACTCGGAGCACATTAAGAGAATTGGCGAGAAACTAGTTAGCCTTCCTTCGAGAACTCGTGCTTTCTTATACCTTGGCAAAGCTGCCCAAGGCGATTTCTGTAAACCATCATTACTATACTTGCGCATGTGAGATCACTTGGCCACACCGCAAATGAGAAAGTTGATCTTTTAGGACCTATTTTTGCCTCCAACTTGACTCGACGACGAGGGGATTATATCGTCAACCATCCCACGCTCAATGCAGGATGTGCTGTTTATGTGTAAACAGCATAGCCGGAATAGTTCGCTTCGATTTTTTTTAAAACTTCCAGGTGCACCCCTTTTTGACCTTGCGCCTCTTAGTACGTGTCTAGTTTTCCTTAAGGATAATCCGCCTCTGTCCGGAGCTAAAGTCTCATCATAATTAACATGACGGGTGCAATCTCGGCAGACCTAGTTCCACTGTCGAGTAATTCCAGTAGCAGGTACCGAAGTACACCTTCAGGTCACTCCAAAAAGTCCAAGACATTTAAGTATATATACTTATGCGTCTTGGACTTTGTACCTACATACTTTTAACGAAACAATATATTGTAATAAAAATCTGTGATTATAAAAATAATAATAATATCTTAGCTTGGATAGCTATGTATTGGTTTTTGGAATATTTTGCATTTCTACAGCGATCGATACTTTTAATCACGAGCCGCTGTAAACAAACGATAGAGTAATCCACTCACGACGGCGGCTAAGCCCGGAACATAGATAAATAGATATGTAGCAAGCCTGCCTGAAATGAGTCAAAGTTTACTATTTAGTGAAATATGTTATAATAAGCTCCTAAAATACCAAAAATTTCGGAATTTCCCTTCCGAAAAAAATTAGTTATAACTGAACAAAACGAAATTAAACTGCCATTTACATTCCATGGCTACCCACATGATAGATGAAGAGATTAAAAATGATAAATCTACACCATAAGTGATTAAAACCACTTTTTAATGTAAAAATAGCAATTATTCGATTTAAATTAAATTTGTAAGTTCAACAATCATTTATCTTTCTGGTTATGTGCTTTTTATATAATTTATAAGTTCAATATGATTGTTAGATACTATTTCATGCGACAAAATGTTGGATTCTTGATATTTAAACGCTAGTAGAACATACCTACGTGCTTTGCGCTTAAATCACGCAATATATATTGTAACCAGGTATCCGCCAAGGCATCTTTATCCAAGTATCGTAACTTAATCCAAGACAAGATTATCTTTTAACCAAGTTTCATTGAAAAGACAAATTATCTATGTTATTTTATTGTTAGAAAATAGTCGAAAGAGAAATATTATTATATATGAGTATACTTTGTATATTAAATTGGGCTAAGTATTCTTAATACAGGTGTTTTAAGAGCACTACTATCCATAATTAAATGGTAAGGATTTTAAGATCTTTAATTGACATTGTTGTAAAGTAACTATACTACTACTAATAATAATACTAACAATATTTCTCTATCTAGCGAAAGCATTTGGCACAGTTCCAATCCCACACCTCATAACCAAGCTGGAAAGCACCGGTGTGAGAGGCTTACATCTACAGTTAATAGCAAACTTTCTGAGTGGAAGAAAGCAAAGAGTTGGAATAGAGAATACGATAAGTGAAGAGTTAACTGTCAAATTTGGTCTGCCCCAAGGTAGCATACTCAGCCCAACGCTTTTCTTGATATATGTCAACGACTTATGCCAGCTTCAGCTACACAGAGGAAAAATATTCTCATTTGCCGACGATAATGCACTATTCTTCAGTGGTAATAGTTGGAGCGAGGTCTTTGATTCTGCACAAAGAGGTTTTACTAAGTACTGCCTCTAGTTACAAAAGAATGTGTGGACACTAAACACTGATAAAACAAAATACATAACCTTCACACTTAGGTCGAACCAAAGTCCCCCTCACTCCCTCTCCATCACAGCCCATGTATGCAACTCTGAGCCAACTATCTGCAATTGTCCCGCTATTCAAAGAACAGACAAAATAAGAAAGACTTAACCCTGACTTTCAAGCCACATATCGAGATACTTGTCACTAGGTTACGCAAGCTCATTTACATCTTTAAATCTCTTAAACACGTAGCAGACTGCCGAATCATCAAGATGGTCTACCACGCTCTATGCCAGTCACTTGTAGATTACTGCATCAGCTCATGGGGTGGTGCGGCTAAAACCCACCTAATCGAGGTTGAAAGAGCCCAAAGGGCCATCCTAAAAGTCAGTGCAGGTCTTCCGTTCTCCTTTCCTACAGTGGATCTCTACAGAAAGTGGGACGTTCTAACAGTGAGACAGTCTTTCATCGTACAAACTGTTCTAATAAAACACGCTCAATGTAAATACGATCTGGAGCTCCTAAAAGACAAACGCAGGAAAGGTTCTGTTTGTCGAACCCAATCCTTCCATTCTGCCACCTCACACAATTTCTTCTGTTTCCTAGGACCATACATGCATAACTGAACAATATCCTAAACTTCTATCCCTTACCTAAATCGAGCTGCAAATCCGTTCTTACTAAATATCTGAAAACTTTAGACTATGAAGAGACCGAAAACCTACTAAAGTCGCCCATGCCATGTCGTCTAAGTCTTCATTCTTTCTTATCCTTATTTTGGGTTTAAATGCAATTATATGTTAGATCTAATCTCTAATCTAATCTAATCTCACGCAACAGCAGGTACGTCCACAATCACTTACATACATTTACTCACACACACACACACACACACACACACACACACACACACACACACACACACACACACACACAAACACACACACGCGCACACACACACACACACACACACACACACACGCACACGCGCACACACACACACACACACACACACACACACACACACACACACACACACACACACGCGCACACACAAAAGGCACGCGCCTGCACATAGCTCACACGCACAACTACACTTTTCATAGTACACACACTTATTGATGTGAAATTTGTAATTACTGCAGTTCATTTTGTTTACTTAATTATAATCTCCTTTCTGATTTGTATTCCTCAGACTGTTGCTTTATACGCGGGGGAGCCCTGGTGACCTGTAATACAGGTTTTTTTATACCTACATCAGGCACCAGTCTCTCACAAGTTAGGTACCTGTCTGGCCTTTTTGTAAACACTTAGCACTAAAAATACCTATTGTGAAGAGAGAATAAATGCATTAATTAATTCATTCATTGTTGTAGAGTGTCATCCCCTTTTCTGCTCGTGAAATAAGCGTTCGAACTAATGCGTTAGTAATTTTGGCGTTATTTATAAGTAGACTTTTAAGTTCATCTAAGGAAGAAAGAAGTTTCTGCACAAGAGAAACGGGACAACTCTGATCAACGTTAGTTTTATTTTCAAAAGCTGGAATATCATTGTCATATTTTTAGTCTTTTGTATTGGCAACAGTGAGTGCACATGTAATTTTAGACTTCTTTTCTTGACTTTTTTAAATTTTAATTGGACATAAATTAGATATTGTCAAATGTGATCCATTGCAATTCACGCAACTGAGTACATTGGGTTTGTCACGAACTTAATAATTATGGTCTCCTGAATAGAGACTGCAGCGATGTTTGCCATAACAAAACTTGGTCGAATGGTTAGATTTAAAAGATTTATAACACTTTTACAGAGGTGGAATGTATTCAAAGGCTCTGTAAGAAAACAAATCATACTGCACATTCTTAGGTAAATTATTAGCAAGGAAAGTAATGCTGACAGTTTCTTCAGAAACTTCCACACAGCAATAACCTCATATATTAGGGAAAGTTCTTAATATAGTTTTTTATTTAAGATATTGTTTGGCACAAATCGAATGATTCCCTTTTTCTCAACTTGTGCCGCTGGGATATACGTCTTCAGTTTATACTTGTCTAGAAAAGCCATGGTTGTTAATAAATATTAGCCGTAATATATTGTTTGAACACGACTGCGTATTTCTTGGTAATGGAGAAGAAAATGTACCATAAGTACGCGCACAAAGAGTTGATATTGTGTTGCCCGGCGACTCACATGCATGCGCGTCATCGCAAGAATGCGCTAGGGTTGTACCTATGATGATTATTGTAATAAAACAAATGTTGCGAAATACGTACATACCCGCAATATTTTTTAGTTGTCAATCAAATATGTTAAGTTTTATAAAATTATTTATCCATTTTTTTTCCTTCTCTGAATTCTTGGTTATAAAATTTTATCGTTGAAGTTTCCTAAATCGCGTAAATAATATTAATAAATAATCATGAGGAATACAGAACATTACATCAGGGTTCTGTAACAAAGCATTGAAGCTAGTGCAGTAATGTTTTTTTTGCTACACGTATATAATAAATACGCTGATACATGAGTCAACGCAAAAAAAAGTTTTTTCATTTGTTTTTTGATTTTTACACCCATCCACTGCACAATAATTACAAGGCGGGCGTGCGGCAGCCCAATGTACGATTGTATTGTGGGCGATACGTAGAGCGGTAGGCATATAACGCGTGGCCTAGAGCAAGCAAGACGGAGGCCTGGTGCCAGTGAGTCAAACCGGAAGAGCGGAGTGGAGAGTCGGAAAGAGCTCAGTAGCCGACAATTCGAAGTGCTCTATGCTGGATGCGATCAAATTCAAGGGGATGGCAATGCGGAACCCCAGCCCAGAAATGGGAACAGTGTTCCGTGTACATGAAAGAATAAAATGCAGGCGATGAGCCGGCATTAAATACTGTCCCGCTCTGCTGAGCACGCCAAGCTTTTTAGAGGCCAATTTGGCCTTCTCTTCCAAGTGACACACTCGATATGTTGATGCCGATTCCGATACTGGCTGAGGCAACAAGAAGAGTGCCTTGAAACTGAGGAGATACGACAAAGGGGTTTTTTTTAGCGGTAAACGCGCAAACTTGTATCTTCTGAGGGTTAAACTGGACTAGATTTAGTCGTCCCCAATCTGAGACTTTGTTCAGCAAAGACTCGTCTTCAGACACAAGTTTGTTCCGGTACTCGGAGAAGTTTTCCCGAGAAATATTGGCACGGCCGGTGTACAGAGTATCACCAGTGCTGTCATCTGCAGAGCAATGAATGTTACCGGTTTGCAACATATTATTGATATGCAGAAGAAACACCGTTGGTGATAGCACGCAGCCTTGCAGAACGCCAGCATTTATAGGCTTGTAATCGGAGCTTGCACCGTCTACAATGACCTTGATGCTCCGATCTGCAAGAAAAGTGAGGATCCAATTGAACGATTTCTCAAGTAAGCATTCAAGTAAGCATTCAAGTGGTTTTAAATTTAGAAAATGTGCGGGTGTAAGTGCGGTAGGTTCCGATGGATCACTGCTTAATACATAAAGCGGGCGAGAATTTAAGATACACTCGATCTGACAGAGAGTAGTAAGCATTTTTTCATACGTGAGGATTTGCTTACCTATTACGCGAAACAAATGGGGTTTTTACAACCTTAATATTGGACTCCCACAAACCCCCGAAATGTGGAGCGCTTGGAGGGTTGAGTTTCCAAACAATGCCATTATCAGTGAGCACCTGACTGAATGCCTTATAATATTCTTCTGATTTTAAAAATCTATGTAATTCATGTAAATATGAACGCGAGGCGACAAAATTAGTACCGTTATCGCTGTATATAAATCGACACGGACCTCTACGAGAGATAAATCTCTTAAAAGCGTCTAAAAAACTTGCCGAACTTAGATCAGACGCTAATTCTAAATGCACTGCCTTAGTAACGAGGCATATAAATAAACATAAATAAGCCTTCTGGCTTCGTATACCACGTTTACGCGTCAATGTGATATAAAGTGGGCCCGAAAAATCCACACCTGTGTGTGTAAACGCATTAATTACACTGCTCTAGGCGGCAAGCAGGCAAGGCAGACATCATGGGGTAAATAGGTTTGGGTTTATGTCGAAAACAAATGTTACACCTATGAATGCGGTATCTCACTACACGGCGAGCTGATAATATCCAATATTTCTCCCGTAATGCAGCAAGTAAATACTGAGGACCAGCGTGGAAATAATATAATAAATTCTGTAATATATCGCTGCCATGTATTGACAATATTAGTGGGTGGAGTCTCATCCCAGTTAAGTTTAAGAACCCACAAGGCTTTAATTAATAATATGGCGTAAAGTATTACTGGACCGACAAGTCCTAAAACATCGTACAGGCGAGCGGTTGCGGAGAGGATAGCTCGTTTGGTACAAATAACCGGTGGCGGCGAAACAAGAAAGGAAAACTTATCGGTAGCGGGATACCAACGAAGGCCTAAAATTTTTAAAATGTCATTATCATCAAATGATACCGAATCTTGTTGAGGATGTGCCGCTGGTATATGTTGTAAAAGCTCCTTGCAGTTACTTGTCCACTTAACCAAATCGAATCCACCTCGGCGAAACATTTGGATAAGTTGAGTGGCGGTGTTGACTGCGTTGTTGACGCAAGGCGCGGAGGAAACGAGGTCATCCATATAAATATCCCTTTCTACTACAGAAGCAGCAAGGGGATAGGACTCCCTTTCGTCAGCGGCTAACTGGCGTAAAGTGCGAAGTGCGAGGAAAGGGGAAGAGCGTAATCCGAATGTGACGCGATTAAATTCATATGTTCGTATAGTTTCTTCTGTAGAAAACCGATATAAAATGCGTTGAAAAGCGCGATGGGATTTTTGGACTTCGATACACAAGTACATTTGCCTAACATCTGCAAAGAAAGCGATGCGATAAACTCTAACGTTTAATAAAATATTAAAAATGTCTGTTTGTAAATTTTGCCCCGTGTGCAAAATGTCATTCAAAGAAATATCGTTATCCGACTTAGCACTAGCGTCTAAAACGATGCGCAACTTCGTTGTACTTTTATCATTCCGTACGACAGGGTGATGCGGCAAATAAAAAGAAGGCTGTATACAATCATTATCAGAAACAGCGGATAAAATACCCTTATTAATGTATTCCCGTATAATAATATTGTATTGATCGCGAAGATCGGGATATTTGTTAAAGCTTTTTTCTAAGAGTAAGAGGCGTTTTTTTGCGTTCATTAAAGAGTCACCCAACATGTCGGGCCTTTTCTTAAATGACAGGGCGACCATATACCGTCCGTCGTTTTGGTGGTAAGTAGTAGAAGTATAAATGTCTTCACATTCCTGCTCATCACGGCTCAAATATATTTTTTGCGGAAGTTCTTCAATTTTCCAAAATTTTTCCATTATATCATTAAGACAATTTTGATTTAAATTTGTATCGTAAGAACAGGAAACAAACGAACGCGGGGAATGATGTGATATAGCGACTCAGCATCACCCATAATAATATATCCGAGTGATGTTTCTATGGCACTAGGCCATTGCGAATGAATTAAGTTTTCAGGCGACAAAAGTTTTATGTAGGTATTAACCCCCAATAAAATATCTATAGACCCAGGTTGATAAAACTGATCATCTGCTAAGCGTATTTTATCTAAATAGCGAAATTGAAACATCTACTATCGAATCTGGCAACTGAACCGTGATGGTCGGAACAACTAATGGTTCAATATGATAAAATTTGTTATCAATAAAACGAGACGTGAACTGCAGTGAAGTGACACCTAAAATCTTTTGGGACACACCACCGATCCCGTGTACTTCGGTAAAACGGTTTTTATTCGAAACGGAAAGCGTTTACAACAATCCTTCGTAATATACTCGCTTTGGGATCCGGGGTCAACTAAACACCGAATAAAATGTTCATTGTCGTATTTATCTACGACCTTTATTTTTGCAGTCCCCAATAAAGTAGTATAGCGCGGGAGAGTACTATAATCGCGAGAAATATTACATGAAGAGGTAAGTGTTTTTTCATCTTCCGCCGTATTCGAATTGTGAGCGACAGAAGAATTAACCTTATTATCGTTAACTGCGCGGTAGTTAATCGAATGCGAGCTGCATGCATTAGCGTTAGGCGTCTGCACAACCTCTGAGTGTAACGTATTGCTACTACGAAAAGCAGTCTTATAACCATTCTGATGCGGGTCAGAATGAATAAAAGAATGGTGGCGCCGCGCGCAGTATATACACTTACGCTTCGATTTACAAAAAGAAGTCGAGTGTTTATTACTTAAACAATTAATACAACAATTGTTTTGTTTAATAATATCGTAACGTTGTTGTGTATTTAATTTTAAAAAGCGTGGACAAACATACAAGTGTTTATGGTCATTTGATTTACAAAAGATACATGAATGCGAAGGATCTGTATTAATAAATGTTTTACTAAATTTATTTGAAAGTGATTTGTTTCGATTATTATTGGATGTAGATAACGCATGCGAATTATTAAATGTATGGCATATAGCCCTATTCTGTTCGTATAAAAATTGTACTAAAGAGGCGTAGTTTGGTATGCTAATTGTGCGACAAGACATTTCAAATGACTTAACAGTGTCATGATCTAATTTTCTAAGTGCAATATTTAAAAACAAAAAATCGGCTAAGTCCTCAATTTTTAATTGCTTTAGAGCATTAATTGAAGCATCAAATTTGTCCATAAATTTATGATAACCTCCTGGTGTGTTTGCGTTCACCTGTGTTAAATCCAATAGTTGGTTAATATAGGTACGTAGATGCGAGTGTGCGTTCGTCATTATATCTTCCTAAAAGCGCATTCCAAATAATGGAATAAGTTTCTACGGTAGGGGCTAACCCGGCACAAACTGATAACGCCCTGTCACTCAATTTGTTAACCAAATAATAAACACGTTCGGCATCAGTTAATTGTAAATTGTCGTGAATTAATGTCATAAATTGTTGATAAAACATGGACCACTGGCGTATGTCTCCGTTAAATGACATTAATTCAATTGGCGGAAGTGAAGTTTTTAATTTAGTAGGAAATCTATGTTCTAACGTGACAGTGGAAGGCGAAGTGGATATTTTCGTAATTTGACACTTAAGGGTACACTAGTCGCTTATTCTTCCATACAAACGTAGTCCGGCGATAACTCCACTGTTTGTTGGTGTACGTTCAAAATAAAAAATGATTTCAATTTGCCTCATCATTATCTAGCCCTGTATGGAAACAAAAAAGTAAAAAAAAGAGTATATTTAAAAGTTATAAGCGTCGAAAATTCCGAATTTCAACACTATTTTTAACACATCTTTGGGCGGAAATAAATACCATAAGAAGAACGAAAATTGCAAAACAGTTACCATACAGGGATAGATTAGTTGTTCAAAAATGCAAATAAATTTATTTTAAACAGATACATTCAATAGATTTTTCGTGACATCCAGACTACCAAAGGTCTGTTTATAAAATTTCGCGCGCCCGTTTTTGTTATAAAACATCTTGCCTTTCGCTACAATTTGTTTCCCCGATCAGTGGGACGGACGGAGGGGGGGGGGGGGGGGCAGCGCGCACTCACACATACTCACTAGGTTAGCCGCTGCTATCTATTTATGGTTGTAATTATCTACATCTTTATTTAGAAAAATTGTTTCCTTTGTTTGTTCGTGTCCATTGCTGAAGCCGGTATGAATATAGCTGCTAAAATGTTCCCATAAGTTTGTTGAAGCACATTTAGTTAAAATTGAAAACAAGTTGGTACATAATAATGAACTTTCGATACAGGTAGTAAATTAGGTACTTAACTACTTTAATTTGCTAACTAACGAAAACATCTCATAAATAAGCACGATTATCGAAAATCTTAAAATTATCTATTAATTGAATTAGAATAGGTAATTTTTAGATGAGACTCATATCCTAATATACCTTTGTTGAAATTAAAGGATTTTCTACTAGAAAAAGAAACACGTATTTTTGGCTTTTTTGATCGGTAGTAATATGTATAGGTATTTAAATCTTGTAATCTCGGAAGCTCGGAAGTCCGATTCGCACTTGGCAAAATATTTGTTTATATTTAACCTTACCTCAGACATACTCATATTTTTTATATATAATTTACTATACTACTATATAAGCTACTACTAAAAAAATAGTAGTAGCTTTGCTATGGTATTATAGTACCTATATTTTGGATTAGATTTCATTTTTTACAGAGCCGTGGTAGCTCAGTGGTTAACGCTCGCTGTAAATATAACAGAACGCGAGTAACCCGGGTTCGATCCCCGCCGACACCAATGAAATTGTTAATTGCAATGTTAAGTGCTGATTTACCACGTGCTCGGCGGTGAAGGAAAACATCGTGAGGAAACCTGCATGTCTGAGGAATAAGAAAAAAATATTTCGAAGACATGTGAAGTTCGTCAACACGCATTTGGGCAGCGCGGCGGACACTTCCTTGCCCTAAACCTTCTCAGAAATGAGGGGAGGCCTGAGCCCAGCAGTGGGACGTATATAGGCTGTACTGTAACTTTACTTTTATTACAGAATAACGTACCTTAGATATTGGGTTATGAATACAGATAAGTACACATAGGATTTAGTTTCTAAGTTATACCTACATATTTATAGCCTTCGTTATGAATAGCATAAACAGGTCAAGCCCCGACCAAGTAACGAATTTCTTTCTACAATCGCGCCTTTTATTTGTTTGGACTGATCACCTGACTCGTTCAGTGATGCCATTCCCATACAGTGTTTAGTTTTCAACTAGCGTTATCTATCATAAAATAAATAAAAATTTTATTCATATTTCGCTAATTGTGTCTGTACTGTGAATTTGATTTACAATCGATCTCTAAATTGTAGTTTTCTTCTAATTACTTACCTTGCCTAGACGTGTTCTTTGGACTTCTGTAAGGAAGTCTATGCTGTTAGTATTCCGTTTATATACGTTACTATTTTGATAGACGTTTGTGCTTGTCCCTGCAGTGACACAATGCCTATTGTTGATAACTTTCTAAGTACTAAGAGAATATTTCAAACCGCTATTGAACACAAATAATCAATAAACAATTTACAAACTAACATTTTTTTTATTTAATTTACCTATATAAAAGCCACACACATCAAAATCGCACTGTCGAAAAAGCAGTTATCCTGACACTGGCTGACATATACTTCGGGGTCGGGTAGTTGCCTGCGGGCTATTATAGCTAACTAGCTATGGAAAGTAAATACCTATTTAGAATACATAGTACCTACAATAATATTTGCATAACCTACAGTAAAATACAAAAACATACAGAAAACATAATTATGTTACACTTTTTTATGTTTGTTTTAGAAATTGTTATATTTTTTTCAAAAAAAAGTTTTTTATGTTACCGTTTTTAGTTTAGAGTTATGTCCCTTTAGTGGGTACAGGCGTGATATTATATTGTGTGATTGCGTAAAGAATGCATAGATAGGCGATAAAAGCAATCGCGGTTGATTTGCTGTCATTTACTGAAGAGTGCCCCCGATTTCTCCAAGATCCCATCATCAGATCCTGATCTGATCATCGCCGATTACCGTGGGATTATCTGGAAAATATATCCAAATCGGTTCAGGCATATTCGAGAAATCGGGGGACAGAACATACATAAACAAAAACCAACGAATTGAGAACCATCTCCTTTTTTCGAAGTCGGTTAAAAAGTAGGTAAAAACAAATCAATGGAATTATTATATAATAACAACATCTACTTAAGTTCACATAAGAACTTTCATCATAACAACTAAGTACATAAATTGGGTTCATAATAATTACGTTTCACACAGCAGATTCTAAGTTACAATAACACCAATTTGCTTTCTCTCTCCTTTCTCTTTTTAAAATACGTTATCCCCGATTTTCTCCAGTATCGTGGAGGCAGTTTACAAATATAAATTGCATAAGAACAAACATCCAGACCCGGAACAACTATTTGTAGTCCATACAAAATATTTGTTCCGTGGGGGATTCGAACCCGCGGCACTTAGCGCAGCTAGTCATTGCAAAGCTATTGCGGCACGAAGTTCACAATTGCCGTTTGAGTTTATGTTATTATTCTAATGGTGGCACTTCACATGGCTATTTGTATTTGCGTATTTGGGGTATTCGACAAATAACTTCCATGTGTGGAGAGTATATTTGCCATAATTATTGCCGTATTTGCCTATTTGGCAAATATAGCCAATAACAAATACGGCTTACCGATCGTCTGTCGGTTTTTTAAGGCACATCAAAGGAGACAAATAGGCAAATACGCAAATATACTGGCCACACATGGTCGGGCTCATAAGCGCGCGAACTGTCAACCAGTACGGACGGACCTGTTTATAACCTTAATAAGTAATTATTTAGATACATACGGAAAATGAATTGGGACAAAGAAACCGTTGTAAGGTTTTTAGAACTTTACCAAATGAACCCATGCATTTGGGACCCTGGAAACGAGGGGCATAAAAACCGGCAAAGAGTAAACGACGCGTGGAATACAATTAAAGACAATTTGGGTGTACCATGTACCCTGCAAGATTTAAAAAAAAGAAGGAGTCGCTTATGTCTGCGTACCGAGGTTACAAAACCAAAATAAAGAAAAGCGAACGATCCGGATCAGGTGCATCCGATGTGTATCAACCAAGTTGGTTTGCATTTGCATTCATGGATAGTTTTTTGAATTCCGTTTATACCTGCAACAGTACCATAAACACTGTGGTAAGTAATAATACATTTATAGAAGACAATTTCTTTTTGTATATAGAATGGGCCCACCACAAATTTTAGCTACAATTAATGAAATGCATGTCAATTTATTCCTTATCATCTATAAATTACAAAATTAATATTAGTTTTACCGCATCTAACGGGAATACTGAAAAATTAAAAATAAAAATATGAATATCACAATAACCTATAAACAAACTAAAAACCTGTGCTTGCGCATACACTTGGGCACTATAATCCTGTCCTGCGCAGATGGCTAGTCTCCGTTGAGGCTGGCCGCCGTGGCCGAAATTCGGTCTGGAGGACATTATTATTATTATTATCTATAAAAAAAATATAACTACCTATAAATTTTATAATAATAATTTTATTTTATTTTCAAATAATAAACAGATAGGTAAGTTTACAGATCAATCAGTTTCATGTATTATAAAAGTAATTAGCAAAGTCGTTTCTGATTTCGACTGGATTCCTTGGAGATCTTCTAGGAATGTTACGAATATCACGCAGTGCTGGGTTGTTGGGAATATCGGCCCTCCATGACCCTGGTATTATTAAGTCGTCTCCATCATTCAGGTCGAATGTACCAGGTGGATTATATACATTTCTAGACAGTCTACTTCTTCTCAAAAAGTTGTGTAGAACTACACACGCCATGACTACTTGGCTAGCTGATTCAGGTTCAAGTAGCATAGGCGAACGTAGCACTCTAAATATAGCAGACATAACACCAAATACATTTTCAACGATAACACGGGCTGATGAAAGCTTCTTGTTGAAAATTCTTTCTTTGGTGCCTTCTCGATGATTCCCTGGATATGGTTTCATGATATTGTTATGTAAGGCAAATGCTCCATCACCTAAGAATACATATGGCAAGTCACCATTTCCATTTTGTAGTGGAATTGGTGCTGGTAGCCCCAACGTATTATTGTTTATTTTATTCCACAGAACGGAGTTTTTCAAAACGCCTCCATCACTTATCCTCCCTTGACATCCCACGTCGGCATACATAAAGCAGTAATTACTATCAACCAAAGCTAATAAAACGATGCTAAAAGATTTTTTTGTAGTTGTAATATTCTGAGCCACTGTTAACTGGAGACTGTATCACTACATGTTTTCCATCTATCGCACCTATGCAGTGCGGGAAACGTTGATGGAAGCCACCTTCTATGTCCAACCAGTCTTGTTCTACCACGGGCAACTGTAACAAAAATATTAATGTTATTTATACTTGCAGGATGAAGAACTTACGATTAATGAAGATCAAAACACAGAACAGGGCCCTATAGATCAAAATATTAGAAGCCAAGAACAACAGGAATTAAATTCAAATGAACAACAGGGTTCAACAGCAAGACCAATATTGCATAGAAGAAGACAAAATAATCCACCTGAACTTATAGAAGCGAAAAAACGAATGGATGAAGCATATAGTTTTATGAAGCAACATTCCCAGCTGCAGCTAAAGGATGAAGATGATGAATGCTCTACCTTTGGGGTACTTGTGGCTAGAAAGCTACGAAAACTTTCTGAACAACGCCGAGACATCATGATGGCAAAAATACATGAGCTATTTGTCGATGAACACGTCTACAACTTCAATTTGCCTAATTATTCTTCCAGTCGCCCAAATTCTGCTGCAACAATGCTATCATACACACCATCACCACCCCAAATCAATATCGCATCTCCGTCAGCGGTTGCAAGTTCGCCAAAGGTTGCATATCCGACAGATGTGGCATCTCTGAATTCTGCTACCAGTCAACCTAATTCTGATGCAACAATGTTATCGTATACACCATCACCACCGCAAAGCAATATCGCATCTCCTCCACAGGTTGCATTTCCGACAGAAGTGGAATATCTTAATTGTGTTAACAGTTATCCAAATTCTACAAAGGTTTTGTATACGTCATCTTCACCGCAAATGGATGCTCCTTCTCCTGCATATCATGTTGAATACTCAGAATACTCTAATGATACTCCTTTGAATCTACCGAATCCTACTTCTAGAATGGTGTCGTATACACCATCACCATCGCAAATACCTCGAGGGAAAAATAATTAATAGCATATTTAATACCTACTTAAAAATAATTTGATTACGATTAATAAAAGTTAATGAAAATTATATATGTTGTTTACCTTGATTTGATCCTTTAGAACCTGATATAAAGCAGCACACACTTCCATTATAATTCTTGAGATTATTTGACTTGATATCTTGAAGGTATAGTGAAGGCTTCTATAACTGTCTCCTGATGCAAGGAATCGTAAAGTAATCGCTAATCTAACTTTTGCAGGTATAGCTTCTCTCCATTTTGTATCCTTTTTAGAAATTATGGGATGGACTTTTTGTAACAAAAAAATTAAAATCTGCATAAGACATTCGGCAGAAATTATCAAACTCGTTAGAGGGTTCTGCTAACATTTCTTGAAACCTTGTCTCCATAGATTCCCTGGAAATATAAATAACTTTTATTGTGTATTTACAACCTAAAACCGAGGAGTCTCTTAGAGATAAATTTAAAGAAATTAATATATTAACTTTGGCCTCTCAGTATATTTACCAAAATTTTATGTATGTTCACAAGAACATAGACAGTTTTAGTAAAAAGTGATATACACTCTGTAAACACTAGGAACAAACACAAGCTAGTGACCTATATCTCGAGTCCATAAAGTCAGTAACCCGTTCTTGGGGCAATGTATACGCTATTACTATGGAGTGTCTACTCTACACTCCATAGCTATTACCAAGTTTAAATATTTAATTAATGAAAAACTCTATAAAAAGGGCTAATATAAATGAATACATGGTTGATAATAAACCCTGGGAACGAGGTAGTCGCTTGCAATCTGTTTCTAAAATAAATTGTAAATAGTTTGTAACCATTTATATTGTAAAATTTATTTTAAAAAAAATCCTGCTGGATTTCTTGCTAGTTCTTCTCAGGACAGAGGGTTTTTTTTCCAACCAGTGGTAAAGTAAAAAAATACTTTCAATAAGAATTACACATGTGATCTATATTGAATAAAAAATTATTCTATTCTATTCTGTATATACTAATTAGATTTAGGTTCTTATTTTATTGGAATTTTCGTTAATATGATTTGCGTGTCATGCAAAAGTCATTCTACAAATGAAATAAACAAATTACTTACTTGGTTCGATTTTTATGCACAGTCAGCATCCACCATCGCCTTGCTCTTGGTCTTTTTTTTATCACTTTGTATTTTTTTACGCATAACATGTAATAGTAACATGCGTTCAAATAATAAAATCCAGCTGAAAGTGCAACGTCCATTTTATAGGTACAACTACTTTACGCTGGCAAACATGTTTCATTTTTTGGTATTTGGCTCCATGTGTGGACGGTTATATCGTTTATTTGCCCTTACGTCAATTTTTTTGCCAAATACGGCAACATGCTATCACAAATACCAAATAGCCATGTGAAGTGCCACTATAAAATGAATCGCAATCGCATAGGTACCTAGGTACGCGATGATGCCGTCGCGCATTGCGTCACTCGAGTGCGTATGTGTGTGCGCACTAGCTTCTTACTGCTCATCACAGCGTCTATCCCTTTCGCACGAGATGTCGGCTGAGATAGCATGCATTTTTGCCCCGCCCACCACTTAGTTCGTGCCATCGACTAGGGCAACCTTAATACGACTATATAAATTTTCAAATGAGTTTCAAGCCTCGTAATCAACGTCTGCATTAGGGTTTAATTTTAAATGTTTAGTATTGTAGTTATCTAGAACTTCTTGAAACTCACTACGTAATTGTTCTATATTCAAAGCGATACTAAGAAATAAATTCTGCTCGTTCAAAGAATTAAATGCGCCCTTTGAGGTCTCGTAAATTTTTGTAATCGTTCGTAAATATAATTACGTTTAGCGATAATAATTTTTAAACTAACTTCTTCATCCGAAACCAGTTTAGATTCTTTGCTTCTCGTCGTCATTTTCAACAAACAAATGCGGACTAAAATTATTGCGATAAGTGACGGTAGAATCAGTTAACTGGGGAACGAAACAATCTCGCGTTACTAGAAAGATGGCGGTTAATCAACAAGAAAAATATCATTAATGGAATAATGAAGCGGCGTGGTATGCGTTACAAAGGTATTATAATACGTGTAATAAGCGATGCGGGACAAATATAAATTGTACTTAGTATAATTAGAACTACAATTTATTATGATTTAATAATATATACGTATATAATTTTTTGTAATATATAAAAAAATGAATTTACTCCTCCGGGCCGAAAGGTTAATTTAATCCCGGCCGAAGTGACCAAAAAATTTAGTGGGTTTGGCGTTTTGGTTTTAACGACCAAACTGCTGGTTCAAATGTATTAAATAATTTTATGCGGTGCGGCTATTAATTTAAATAGAGTAGTGGACTGTATATGAGCGCGGTGCGAGCGGTGAATGGAATTTAGTTTATTCGTGATACTGCAAATACCCTAAATTCGGGAGGACGTGGAAGTGAAAAAAAAAAACGTGGAAGAGAAAGTGGACGTGAACTAGGAAGGACGTGAAGGAATGCATGTGGACTTCCGCTGATCTGCCTCGTGTCTCGATGGCTGCCGGCTTTCTTCACACTTATCAACTTCACAGATAATCTTCGCAGATAATCACGAAATATAGCGTTATTGCAAATGTCTATACTTTTTACTATATGCTTGTTCTCTGCTTCTCTCTTATTCAATATCCAAATTACACAAGGGCGGGAGCGATGATGCGAGATATAAGCGATGCGGTCGGTTGCGTGTCTTCTCAACTTGTGTGAGCCCGTTAACACGAATGCACATGCTGGGTAATATATATATTAATAAGGCGGTAGATAGGAAACCGGAAATGGGCTTTGCAGTAATCTTATTGGATAATAATTAACGAATCCCTTATAAGCGTTAAGCGATAGTGCAAAGTGGCGCGAACAAATATACTATACAATAATATAATTACTTAATTATTTATATTATTATATAGTATATATTATTAATTAAGTATTATATTATTACTCATTTAATTATTTAGATTATTATATAGTATATAGTTAGGTACTAACTAAATTAAATTAGAAAAAGCGTGAGAAGTATATTGACTCCCTTTATATAGAATTGTAGATTCCCTATATGCATAGGTATTTGGCGTGGAACAGTAATACCTATTCCAAAACAAAAATAAATTTCTTGTTAGTGTAGCAGTATTCTATATCATACATTATTTACATTTTATAAGTACTCGTATATAGCGGCTGTAGCTTACTTACATGTATAAAATATTTCTATGTGAATACACTGCATTAATGATGGTCGCTAATGAAAGAGGGCGGTATTGATTTACGCTTATCGTTTACGATAGCGCAGCTGTGACATCGGATTTTAGCCTTGTTCGATGAAATCATTTACAAAGTTAATTTTTGTTTTACCTTTTCAAATATTTTATGAAATTAAATTAAAATTTGTACATGGTTAGGTACAAATGTTTTTAGGTTTCATAACAAAATATGCAAAAGACTGATTGCTGATCTCGATATTTAGATTTGAGAAAATCTATTTTATTTTATCAAATTTTCAGATTTACAAAAAAAAAAGGAAAACAATTTTTTCGGATAAAATATAGTGTAGATCCCTACTAGCATTGCTTTCTATCTATTCGTAAAGTTTTATCACAATCGGTTCAGTGATTTTGAAGATTAGTCCGAACAGACCTACAGACAGACACCGACACAGAAAAAGCTCTCTAAGCTTAAGAAAAGCTAGGGTTTTCGATATAAAAAACAGACACTTCATTTATTTGTATGTGCAGATTTACGTGGCGTAGTGGCAGACTAAGATAATCCACTACCCTCTGCCCGTGGGTGCCGTAAGAAGCTACAGAGGGAAATAAATCAGCACATGGGCAGCAGTATCTTGCTGATAACAATTAAAACAATCAAGAACTGCGCTTACTAAAATGCTTTGGCAATTATGGCAAATAACTCTTTCTATGCGGGAAGCCTATATAATACATAAACACTCACGCCTGTCACCCAGAGGGGTAGGCAGAGACTACAGACTTCCATTTGGCACGATCCTGACACACCTCTCTCGCCTCCTTCACATCCATACACCTACGCATACATGCTCGTCGGTTAAGGGTAATTTAGCCCATTTTCAATAAATCGCCAATTTGGCCGATAAATTTTCGCCTAGGACGTCCCTTTCCGACTCTGCCATTCACTTCTGCAACATAAATTTTCTTTGTCACTCTTTCCTCATTCATTCTTTCCACATGACCAAACCACCGAAGCATTCCTTTCTTAATCCTGGTCACAACACCATCTTGCAAACCACACTCTTCTCTTATTACACAATTTCTTACCCTGTCGTTCAGATTCAGCCCTAACATACTCCTTAACGACCGTATTTCTACGGCGTTGATTCTACTCTCGTGCTTCTTCTGCCATACCCAACTTTCACTACCATACGTTAAAGTAGGGACCAACACAGCATTGTGAATTGCCATACGTGCCTTTTTTGACACATTTTGACTCTTCAAAATAGAGTGCAGGGCCCCATTTACTCTATTTCCCGCATTCGCTCGTCGTTCTATATCCTTATCATATCTCCCATCCCTGCTAAATACGCAGCCCAAATATACAAACTCATCTACTTGCTCGATCAACTCCCCTTCTATTCTTATTTCACAAATCGTTTTACTTTCTTCTCTTTCAAAAACCATAACCTTCGTCTTACTTGCGTTCACTTTCATACCCCTTTCTTTTAATGATCTGTTCATTAATGTAACCATCATTTGCAACTCGGCCGCCGACGACGCAAGGATAACTTGATCATCGGCGTACAAAAGGCATTTGACGGTTAACTCACCCATTCTTAATCCGCGTTCTTCAACTTTCAAATTTTGCAAACAACTGTCCATAAATAGGTTGAACAGCCACGGGGAAGCCACACAGCCCTGTCTGACACCTTCATGGATGTCAAACCAGTCCCAGTAGACCCCGTTGATCCTAACACAAGCACTAGAGTCCCTATAAAGAGACTCCAATGCCTGTATCAAGCCAGCGCTCAACCCAAATGAGTTCAGTGTTTGCCATAGCACATCCCTATCCACTCTGTCATAGGCAAGTCCATGAACGCACAAAAAACCTTTTGGTTTTTGGACAAAAACTTCTCCGCGATCATGCGCATGGAAAAGACTTGATCTGTACATCCCATTCCCTTTCTAAATCCCGCTTGCACATGCCAAATTTTTCCATCAGTTTCCTATATTCAGTAGTAAATTTTTGATAGACTTTAATAGAATGCATTTCACTTTCATTATTTTTTATAGTGACCTTTTGGATTCCTAAAATTCATACACATCTATAACATGCTCATATGAGGTTTCAAACAAAGTAAAAATAAACGCTGACTTCCAATATGAATCTAACCGATTCATATTGGAATACCTGATAATCAGCGTTGTGGTTTCACCACAAACTTTTATGTATACTTTATGTCGTAGGTATAAAGTATTTTAGGCTATAAATTAGTATATTGTTGTGTAGGTACCTACGTCTATCGTCTATCGCCTAAAAAGGTATATTTTCTTCTTTGTTTTTTTTTAATTAAAAATATTATAATGAATGATGATAACATTTTTAAAAAAGTTTAAAATACATTCTTATATATTAATAACTAACGTACTTATGTAACATTTTATCCAAAAATATTTTGTTTTTTGAATTCTTGAGTAAAACTGTAGTATTATTAACTTAGCAGTAGATTTTGATCTTCATCAGAGAGAGAGAGAGAGAGAGAGAGAGAGAGAGAGAGAGAGAGAAATATTTATGTAGATTATATCATTGTTATTTATTATACATTTAAAAAAATATTTCCTATAGCCTTACGAGTAAAATATTAAATTCATTACCTACCTAAGCTCACTGTGAATCCTACCACAACTTAGTGGGACCACAGATCGGGTCAAAGGCTGATAAATTATAGTAATAAATAATAGACTAAATGTCATAGCTTTATGTCATAACTTTCAAAGCTATATAATTTTTTTATTTTTTTTTATTAAGGAATTACTCTTTAAACGATTAATAAATAGCTTTTTGTCTATGGAGATTGTTGTCACAAGCCGGCGCTCTTGAACAATATTTTTTTAAATAAAAAGCAAATTAATTTTAATAATTACATATATCAAGGAGCATATGCGTAAAAATACGGTATTTGGTTCCCGTACTACACGTACATCAACAGTAAAGCATTTCTCGAAAGGATAAAAGATTAAATGATGAGACTTCAATGTATTTTTTTTGTAGAGTAAGGGTGACAAACGAGCACACAGTTCACTAGCGGACTAAGAGAACTGAGATGGAATGCCTCATTTCCAGTAAAAAAGGGTCTTCGGATCTCTACACTCACCATACGATACACAGCAGTATCAAGCTGCTATTTTACGCTGATATTTTGTTAGAGCGTGCTCCTTCCCAGGTCTAGCCGACCCATTCGTGCTACAGCCCTAAAATTGCTGCAGCATGACTCTATCACTTATAAACATTATAATAAATCTTTTTCCCGCAGGGAACGCAGTGAATAAAACATCAAATGCAATCACTAAGTGTTTATTTGAAAAAAAATAAAGAGGGTACACATTTTTATAGATCATGCAACTGACACACTGACTTAACACAAATATCACAAACCAGTCTTTATAAGTAGTTTAAGACATTATGGTTATCAAAATTCTTCATATTGAAATAGTTATTCACAATTTTCTTCTCTTATTTCATCTCCTCCGATACTGTGGATAGTTCCATATTGCTGTCTAAGCCTTTCAGTGAATTCTGGGTCATCCCAGCCCCATAAATTGTGGGTTCCATCCCCGGTGCGTAGTGTACGTTGTTTTATAATTTCAGGAGACACTGCTTTCAAATCGTAGGCCTGGCCGATCTAAAATGTTTTAGTGTATTAAAATAAACTGCTATGCTATTACCCATAAGCAAGTTATAGGCATTTTAATAATTTTGTACCACTTAATCTAAAAATGTGTAATGGCTATAGGATTGCTTGTAACTTCATCTTCTTCAACTTCATCACGTGGGTGTCGTAAGAGGCGACAGGGATAAATAAAACAGGAGACGAGCAGCTACAGCTTCCTGATAACTACTCAATATTATAAAAACTGCGGTTGACAAGCCGCCTACAAGCTTGGCAAATGTCTCACATATGAGACAATCTATAGAAGAGGCCTAGGCTGAGGCCTTTTGATAGGCTGTTATATTAAATGATTACTGCTTTAACCGTGGACTGAAGAAAATCGGGTCATAATATGTTTAAAACTATGAAATAGATCTAGGTTACTGAAAAAATAGCCTTTATACAGAAATTAGCCCATGTAATGGCGGCGTGAGAGAATCACGTATCAGCTCGCATATCATTCTGTGGAAGTCGTAGAAGGCGACACAGGGCAACTGAAGCAGATTGGGAGCAGCTTTATTCTGATAAAATTTTCGTTTGTAAGTAAACTCTCCTATAAAGTGTGGTAACTTAGGCAAAATATTCTCTATGAGGAGTACCATAGACAACTTTATTTTTAATATATTAGTACTAGGAATATAAAAATAGTAAATAAGAGCAATAATTCGAAACTTTAGAGTACACGAGCAAACGTGTTTTTACGTGGTAGAGCCATGCTGCAGTTATATTAGTAGTATAGTTGTAGCACGAATGGGTCGCGCTCGACCGGGGAAGGACCACGCTCTCACAGAATACCAGCGTGAAATAGTAGCTTAATGCTGCTGTATTTCGTATGGCGAGTGTAGAGAACCGGAGACCCTTTTTACTGGAAACGAGGCATTCCATCTCAGTCCTCACGGGTGACAACGCATCTGCATTTTGATTTTTAATGGAGGATAGATGTAGATGTCTATGGGCCGCAGCAACCACTTACCATCAGGTGGACTGTGTGCTCGTTTGTCAACCTATTCTATAAAAAAAAAAGCGGGAGATCTCCGCCATGATTAAAGCTAACTACCTGTGCCGACAGCTACAGTGGGTAAATCTTTGTATCGAAGAAGAGTTGAAGAGCACAGATTAAAAAGCGCCTGAGCGCCAAGATTCAGGTGAGAGAGGTATTATAATGCGCCTGAAAACAGGTGATTCATAGCCTCTCGTGTCCAAATGGTTTCCCGCTTTCTACTGATGCAGGAGGGAAGGGGATCAACAGCTGTGACTTGATAGCCCACAGTAAACCAGTGGGAAAGATGAAGTAAAGGAAAACGTCTTGCACTTTAGTCCGGTAAAGTTCAAGCGTAAATGTTTTTAGTGTTAGATTTACCTTTTAATCACTGATCTGTATAAAACAAAAAAAATATTTTTACCTATGTCCGTTATAGACTTTGAAACCATCCTACCGATATTGAGGAAATTTTTGTGTGTGTTTGTATGACTTCCTAGATAGCTTATATTCTTCTCATTCGGACCCGGTAGGTGGCGCTGTTGTCGAGATTCGGAAATCACCCGTGGGAAAACGGGGCTTATAGCTAGTTTTATTATAATATTGTAGAACCTTACCTTAGCCATTGCTTCAATGAACAAAATAGTCGGTGTTAACATATTGATGAGAGGATGCTCATTGACGCGGTAGTCCCAAGGGAACGTGTGATGGTAGTTGTGGTAACCTTCCAAGCAGAACATCCAAACTCCAATGTTTTCTCGGGGATTCAATGACCTTTTATAGCAAAATCAACATTTTGTTATATAATTTCCTCAGTGCTTCGTTATTATTTACAATACATGACTTGAATATTTATTGTTTACAGGTTTACAAGTGTTTTTTTTAATATCAGTTGACAATTTTCAACTAACTCAAGGGTTAAAAAAAATTAAATAACTTAATGTCAGGTGGTTGGTTGGTTTGATTATAAAATGCTATTTATTTTCCAGCAACATTTAGGAAAAGTCACGGGGGACCGAGTATCAAATAATGAACTACTCTCAACGGATAGCGACTTTTTTGGAACAATTCCAGCCGAAAATTGTCAGAAGTCGTTAGAGAAGACGATGTACGATAAAGGATTTTATTATAAAGAAGATATGGCAATCATTTGTTAATCTCCCCCTAAATTCTTTCAAGAAGGAACGACTGAAAAATAAAATATTACCAACTGCCCCACTCTTACCTCCAAACACCTACTACACTACTCCAACTCAAAAATCAGAAATACCCAGAAAGATGATAAGACCTAAGGTACAATAATAAATTAAAAAGACCATACGAAACAAATTAAAAAAAAAGTTATTAACGAAGATACGAATGAGAAAAAGGAACTTCCTCTCCCTTTCAGCACCCGATAACCAGGCGCTTGGCCAGTCTCCACTCCTTCTTCGTCGACGTGCCACTTTTTCGTTTGGCATGCGTACACCAAAGGTGTTAAATAAGGGCCCAGCAACTTTCTTTCCACCTAATAACAATGTAAATTTTTTCAAGAGAAGAGTGAATAGGCCTTTGTGAAGCTACTTTAGTGTGCATTACCATCATCGGCAGGCATTACTATCTGGGTAGTCAAGCACTAGGTTAGAATACTTAAAAAATAGTAAGTGAGTGATTATACAGGTTTAACGCTTTGGTTGCACTAGAATCGTTTTAATGTAAGTTCCAAAAAATTGTTAAAAACTGACTTTGTTTAATAAAAAATTTTCAATGGCTGATCTAAGAAATAATGGAGTAAGTGTTATACCACGTTAGAATCCTTATTAAATGCGCTAACTTTTAAAGCTACTTGCCAAACTGGCGTAGTACAATTTTTTTCCAGGACGGTCAGTTAAAGTAGTGCGAAAAACTAATTCTGAAAACTTGGTTCGGTATAAAATTACATTTTCTTTCAAGCTGGAGTGATCGGCACAGGGTTTAGGATTACAGGTTACAGAAGCACTATTCAGGATGACGTAAGAGAAAAATAATTGGCAAGTAGTAAATATTTGTAGCAACAGGAATGAAAAAACTGTCTCATGGTGTACATTTTATCGAAAAAAAAATTACTATAATTTCTAAAATACATGACTTAGATTTTTATATTTTTCTGATAACTTGTATGGCCTCGCCTATCAGAAAGTTTCGGCTTGACGTCGATCTGGGACACCCGATATGTTAGCCTGTACATTTAGGGCACTATACTATCTATTGTGTTTATTACATATTTTATCATTTTAAGTATATAAAATTTCATTTATGTCATAGTGAAAATCGGCTAGGAGGATATCATGACTTAAGCGATGTGTTGATCGTTTTGTAAAGTCATCCCTACTATTAAGTTTGTCACTGGAGAAGGATCTGGCGTGGAGAGGTGTCCAGTACAATAATTATTGTAATTGACATTTCTCGTACTGCCACCTCCATGTAGAGGTTGGTTGTTATTACGTTAAGTCGTACTTTGTGTATAGATATTCTAAAAAAGGATTTAGTACATATTTTGATCAATCACGAAGATGTCTGCTTCCGCCATGGATTCATAATAATTTCAGTGAATGAAAATTTAATATGGTCTACTTTATTCTTTGGGTCAAAATGTATGTAAAAATTGCTTACTTGTCATAAGGTCTATATCCATATTTATGGGCGAAACTATTGACGCTCCACACAACATTTATACCAAAGGTGTAGCGCAGGATGGTGGGTATGAAGAATGCGTTAAGCCAGCTTTCATTCCAGAAGAACACGGGTATAACAGTCGGCAGCACGAAGCAAAGAATTGGCATCATCTTCAAGTAATGCCTGTTGATAAAATAAATATTTTGTATAAACCAGAATGGAATGCAAGAGACCGATACCGGATTGGATTTTGTTTTCTTTACCTAGTGGTAAAAATTTACTATATATCTTTGGGATGACTATCGTTTGTGATACTGGGGCAAAAAACTTACATCGTATTATCGATGTCAGTTTGAATCCTATTAGGATTATTATGCTTCATTAGTTTAACTTGTTTAATCGTCTTTAATCCCATCTCTTTTTCCTCATCATTGTTTTGTAATCACTACGTCTGGCAGGCTGATTGACGATCGTAGACGTCTCGCACCTTGGACGCTTCTCCTGGTCTCTGGTCCGGGTATTCTACGTTTGAATTTAAAAGAGGGATTCACCGCAATCATCGATTCATTAGAATCGTATAGGTTTGTTATTGGACAAACTGTGGCAAAATTTTCTCCAATTTTTGAAGATCGAAAATGAATTGATAATTTACCATTTAACTCTTACCTCTTCTGGAACATGACTACAGGATCTTCATAAAGGTCAGTAAGATTTATCCTTTTTCCGCCTTCTATGACCTCAGGGCTTTTTTTGCAACAAAGCCAACCCATGTGAGAAAAGAACAACCCACGTTCCGCATTATGGGGATCAGCATCTGTGTCAGCATACTTGTGATGTGTGCGGTGATCACGAGCCCATTCAAAGATGGAGTCCTGTTTAATATCGAAATAAGAAATAAATGTTTAATCTCAACTTTAAAAAAATGCTCCATTTGTGCTGTAATCTCTCTATATGTGATTTGATGTATTCCTCGGAAGTCTTGTGGCAGAAACTGTTATGAGGCAGCTCAGTAGCAGCTACTAATGCTATAAAACTATAACAACATTAGAGCGCCACTGAAATTCTTCAGAAATTTAAGAAAAGAAACGACTACGAGTTCATGAATATACCATCCCTGATTCTCAGCGGTTGCTTGAGTTATAAAAGCTTTTTAAAGTTTTATACAAATTGTTTTTGTTTATTTGTTGTTTCCTTTTGGTTTGTTTTTTATTTACTTAACTTATGTATAAAGTGATTATTATAATTTTCAAACAGATAGTGATGATTTCTTTTATTTATAGTTTTAAAAGAAATTCTGTTATTTAGTCTAATAATATTTAGGAATAATAGAGAACACCTCAATGAATACAAGAATATTATGAAAAAAGTTTTTACTGTCTGAAGTTGAACACATATATACATACATACATATAATCACGCCTCTTTCCCGTAGGGGTAGGCAGAGACCACTTCTTTCCACTTGCTACGATCCTTACGTACTTGTTTCGCTTCGTCTACTTTCATTATTCCCTTCATACATGCTCTACGGTTTAGGGTACTCTTAACCTGGCCTTTTTTCAAGACGTCCCTAATTTGGTCTAGAAAAGTCCGCCTAGGTCTACCCCTTCCAGCACTTCCATTCACACTCGCCTTATACACTTTTTTCGTCAATATATATATATATATATATATATATATATATATATATATATATATATATATATATATATATATGTTAGATATATATGTCTCAACGACCATGATGAGTGAAAACTGCTTGCCGTAGGTTCTAAATATCATTTTAGATTTAGCAAATTTTTGTGCGAAATGGTAACTTGAATTTGTATCTACACGTTCTATGACTGACATCTAGCTAACCTTACCAGGTAAAATGTTCAGGAATGTTAGGACTAGGCCCGTTTTTCGGAATAGCTACTGTAACAAAATAATCATTATCATCCAGCCCTAAAAGAATGCCATAAAACATATTACCGAGCCAGAATATACAAAAAAACTGAATACTAGCGTAAAGTGGCATAAACTGCTGTAACTGTATCCTACAGATCGAATTTAGGCCACGGACTAGAAGACAGAATCGGCAACTACGCAGTTATCCTGCACGAGTTTGTGCGAAAGCACATGTGCATGTAACATTCTTAGTATTGTTAAAAACTAGCAATTTCTTCCGGCTTCGCTTGGGTGTAATCATATAGTAATCATTCTATAAATTTTTCCATTTAACCAAAAAATATCTCCAAGTATTTGGATGGAATTATAGCTTAGATCACTTCTGGCACTGCTCTCTATCTTTTTTTTAATAGAATAAGGGTGACAAACGAGCAGACAGTCTACCTAATGGTAAGTGGATGCTGTGGCCCATAGACATCTACATTTATCCTCGATAAAGAATCAAAACGCAAATACGTTGTCACGCCTGAGGACTAAGATCGAATGCCTCGTTTCCAGTAAAAAAGGGTCTCGGGATCTACACTCACAATACGAAACACAGCAGCATTAAGCTACTATCTTACGCTGGTATTCTGTAAGAGCGTGGTCTTTCCCCTGTCGAGCCGAACCATTCCTGCTACAGCCATAATATAGCTGCAGCGTGGCTCTACCACGTATGTGTATGCTCCCTATCTGTTTCTAAAGTTTCATCACAATCGGTTCAGCCATTTCAAATATTATCCCGGACATACAGACAGACGAACATACGGACGGTTATTACATACAGATACTTAAATTTTATTTATATGTATAGATATGTTTAGAAGACGTTTAAATTTTTCTAATGAATGAAAATAATTTGTACGGATTTTAATGCGTTTTATTAATTCAATGTGTGGTGTTCGCGTAAACATAAAAAATCATTATGTAATTTTTCTATTTAAATTATTGTCAAAAACTTAATACTAATTTATAAAATGGATAAGTTGTGTACCATGAGTACCTGTGACCATTAATGTTAATTACTAACCTTTTGCTTTTAATCTTGCTCCAAAACCCTCCCACTCTTCAGTTTATATATGCTTCAAAGTAAAAATGTTGAAAATGTTTGCTCTTATTCAAAAAATTTAATAACTCTACATTTAATTAATTTGCGATTCCAAGTACATTGAGATTTAAAAAATGCCTTCAGCATGATGTAATTGACCAAGATGTGACCTAGTTTCACCATTTTGCTGTTAAAGTCGACGATAGAACATTTAAAATTTTAGCTCGCAGTTGAATGTTAAAGTTCTGTCAAATGCATTTTGATATCTAGTTTAATTTAGTTTTAAAATTAAAATAAGTTTTAATTTGCAGTCAAATTGCTTTTTAACATATGGTTTTTTAAATATCGTTTTAAGCTATTTACCAATTGAAAGAAATATATTTTTAATGTACTTAAATCATTTTATAGCGTCAATTGCCACTATATACCTGCCTGGCAGCATTTTTTCATTCAAAGGCTAAAACTTAAGAATTGACCGAAAAAGAACTTAGCCCTCTTATTAAATGATTTCTTATATTTACACGAACACTACACATTGAAACTACTTTTATGGATTTTATCGCGTTTATTTTTTAGATTTTTAATAAACGACGTTTCAGTTGCTTTCCAGCACCCATGGTCACGTAAAATCTGTAAAAGTGGTTTTAGTTTCAACGACGAAACATACGTTCAGTAGTTATTAAAGTGATAATATTATTATAGTATTTTTCAATACGGAAAGTGCTGGGAAGGAGAGGAACGCAAGGCGAGAAACTAAATAAAGACATTATCTAGTCGTAGACTATTAGGTCGTGCAGCCTTAATGGGTGTGATATGCATTATAGTTAGTCAACAGTTACATTAAGAAGCAGGGTCTTGAATTAAACATTTTTAAAGGGAGGATCTTGTCTCTTTAGGTTTTTATTTTATTTTATTTAACAGGTACACTTACAACACACGTATATGACATAATCACGTATATATACACATTTCTATACTCTGTGATATGTATATCAATAACAAGTGTACATAACATTCACAGATTGAGTCATGCAATTTCGGGTTAATTTGAAGTAGAAATAACATCCAAAACTCTTAAGATGATAAAATAATAAGGAATATAACAAATCGTTGTCGGAGAACATTCACCCTGGCATGGTTCATATACATGTATACTAAAACCTCTCCTTTACGAGTATTATTAGAAAAACCCATGTCCAATGACCAGTAGTAAACTATTTGTGCAACATTTTATCATTTTAAAAGGTCAATTGAAATGACATGTGCACATTTTACTAAAAATAGTTATGGAATTATTTTTACTGAGACTTAGTTTACCCTTGCAATAAGGTTGCAAGTACATTGGCATTAGAAACCCTTTGAGGATTGCTTAAGACTTATATACAAGTACGTATAAACTTACTTGGAAGCCCATTGTTTGCCAGATCATTAAGAGAATTCTTAACGGAGTCCGGGCTTTATAACACCTGTGTGTCCAAAGACGGTGAGATCCAGCCCCAATTCCTATGGCACACATAAGGTGCACTGCGAATGCTGGAATTTATAAATAACATTAAAGAAAATTGGCACTTGGGAAATAGTCTCATTTTGATTTTTATAGGATAGGATGATAAACGAGTATACAGTCCGCCTGATGGTAAGTGGTTGCTGTGGTCCATAGACATCTGCCGTGAGGACTTCAGTGGAAAGCCTCGTTTCCAGTAAAAAGGGTATCCGGTTTTTTACACTCAATATACGAAACACAGCAGCATTAAGCTACTATTTGACGCTGGTATTCTGTGAGAGCGTGGTCCTTCCCCGGTCGAGCCGACCCTTTTGTGCTACAACTATAACTGCAGCATGTCTCTACAACGTAAAAAAACACTTATAATTCAATCATTTTCCACATTTTTAAAAGTGACAGTAGCCTAAAGCTCTAGGAAACTAGGAAACTAAAAATTTGTGAGTTTGAATCTGGCATTCGATTATGGCGTTAACTGTTTCTAGTACAAGTACCAGCTTAGATGAAGTACTTAATTATATTACGTTACTTGCATTCTTTTCAAATATAAAATTACCCATTATTTATCAAGTGTCTCTGATACAGCATCGTATAGCAATAACTAAAAATGAGAACGTCCTTTCTAATATTATGGTATTACATGGTCTAGTTTAAGAAATTTACCGCTGTCAAAGTTAATCAATCACCTTCATCATTTGTCTTGATGTAATCAGAATCTGTGTGTATCGTCAACCTTCAGTACCCAACTTGTGTTCGGTCGCCGCTGTTCACCGTACAAATTGTATATTACAATTGTAATTGTTCAGTAAATCCTATAGCGACGGAAAACATTGTGGGGTCAATAAATTCAAAAATATTTTGAGAATTTTAATTTTGTAAAGAGAAACGGGTGTATAAAATAAATGTTAGTCTAAAGAAGGCGCGTGTCTAGTGGAACATTTATACGGGGGTGTGAGTGCTGCATAGTCATTGAGTTATAGTGTAATATATAAATCAATGTTTAAAGTATCATTAATTAGATCAAAACATATAAATAAGAATTCATTGAGACATGCTGAATGCAAAGCTAGTCTGTGGGATTTTTGTGTTATGGACGACACACACGGTCAGTTCAACTGATCATTCCAACTGATCAGTTCAAACTATGACCAGTTGAACTGACCGTGTATGTCGTCCATTAGTTTCTTACTTTTTTATTTATTCCCTGTAGCAACGTAAGTTTTAATCATTAGAGACCCTCGGTTTATCTTTTGTTTTATATGCTTGTGACAGTTTGAGGAAATGTTTGCGTAAGTTATTTACAAATCCCGGATTTTAACGTTCAAACACAAAACTTCCATTTAGTACTACGACCCTTTGCTGTTAAATGGGTCAGATAATTAATTTTATTCAAAGGACTGGTGATATTCAATCGTTATTATATAAGATATGAATAATAGGATTTGTTAAAGTATAAATTACTTTGACAAATACTATTATTCATAACCTTCTTTTTATTGATCACTTAATTATACGGTACTCGTACAATAAAATATTTTAATTTAATATCATTCGTTAAATGGTAGCATACAAAATTTCATCTGTATTCTTCGTAGCCTATATGTCCATAGACTGAATTAAAATTCCTCTTAAAAATAATTTCTATACAATAGCTTTAGAACTCGAGACTTCTAAAACCCTATCTCACCAACTTGAAAAGCGAAAAAAAAAATTATGTGGAAATTATTTTATTCTTTTAGTTTTTGTAGTCGGCGCTACTTTTAATTAAAAGTTAAATTTTTTAACCCTTTTGAGTAGACTAAGGATATACTATACTAGTAGTACTATATTAGTACATACATACTATACTACTACATACACCACAAGCATTAGGTTTCAACTAGAACGATGCCTAAATTATTACAACTACGACTTAATTTCTTATTTTTTGCACTCTTGAGGGTAGAATTTTTCTCGTAATCTATATGGGCACCATCTTTGAAATATAAGCTATTTTTTAATAAAAAAGTGTCATTAAAATAGTTTCTTTGAGGTTTGTTTTCAAGTCCTGTGAAATTTACAGCGAGCGCTAACCACCTGAGCTACCACGGCTCCCATTATGATTTTGTGAGAGTAAACTTACCGAAAACATTTGTCTGCCATTTTGCCGAAGTAAACGCTAAATATAATCCATACACGGAGCTTACATGTAGAAATAGAAACCAGATGATATTGGTCCAAACATATTCATGCTGTTTCGGTGCGGCTTTCTTTAGTTTAGAAACGTCTTTTGCTAAACCTAAGTCCGAAGTCTGGCTATCCGTTTCGAAGACCACACCACTAGGTATTGGATCAACGTGAGGCGGCATTTTCCTGTAAAATACGAATATGAATAGAATTTTGTAGTTGTGATTGTTTTTTTTTATGGCATAAGGGTAACAAACGAGCACTGTCCACCTGATGTTGTATGCGACTGAGTATGGATCAATCTTTTTTATCCTGAACTGGGCCTACGCTCAAAAGTCCAGTCTCTTGATATCGCTGCCAGGTCCTCTAAACAGTTTAATTTTAAATGTTTTTTTTAATTCCCGACGTTTCGAGTTCTTTCCAGCACCCATGGTCACGGGGGACTGAGGTGACTGACGTCCCGATGTCAATGTGAAAACGCGATAAAATCCGTATAACTAGCTTTAATCAATGTGTAGTGTTCGCGTAAATATAAGAAATCATTATAGAAGTCTTCTCTCGTTCTAACCGGTTCGAGACCTTAGTAACAAGACTAAGTGTAATTTACAATCGATAAAATTGATTTTTTTCGTATAGAATAGGGTGACATACGAGCATACAGTTCATCTGATGGTAGGCAGATGCTGTGGGCCATGGATATCTACATCTATCCTCGATTAAGATTCAAAATGCAAATACATTGTCACCCCTGAGGGTTAAGATAGAATGCCTCATTTTCAGTAAAAGGGGTTCAATGTTCTCTACACTCACCATATGAACACATTAGAATTAAGCAGCTAGTTTACGCTGATATTTTGTGAGAGCGTCGTTCTTCTCTAACCGAGCTGACGCATTCATCCTACAATTATACCTTCAACGTGACGCTAACGCGTATAAGAATTTTAACGAATAGAAACGTATTTTTAATAATTTTAGATATTTTTAATATTCAATTAGGCGCATGGTTAATAGAGTAGAAAGCATAATAATAAGACTTATAGTAAGTTAATCTTGTTAAATGGTTGAACTTAAAAAGAGACCAGTATCAGTTTAAACACTTTAAGAAAACTAACTTATAATGATTTATTATATTTACGCGAACATTGTTTTCACATTGTTAAAATTACTAAACTAAAGATGACATCGGGACGTCAGTCATCTCAGTCCCCCGACACCATGGGTGCTGGAAAGCACCCGAAACGAAAAAAATTAAAAACCAATTAAAATTAAACGCGATAAAATCCGTAACAATAGTTTTAATCAAACTAGCTCATCTCCGCGACTTCGTCCGCGTCGAATTTAATTACATCCGTATCAAATTTTTGCGCAAGACCTCAATTCTTTTTCCAAAATAAAAGTAGCCTAAGTAACCACTTATAACATCAGCTATCTGCCAGTGAAATTCCTGACAAAATTGGGTCAGGCATTTCGGAGATTAGTCGGAACAAACAGAAAAACAGATACAAAAGTTATAAAAATTGGTTTTGGTTTTAAAAATATTTCATGTAGCTGTGTCCTGCGGTTTCCCGCGTATATCACGCGTCTGCCATGACATGACATCTAGCTCATTTAGTTCAATAATTTTAGCCAAAAATTGGCAAAATTAATGGAGTACTTTTATCTATCGGCATATGTACGTTTATACAGCAAAGTTAAATTTTATCCATTCTACCTCCCTCTGCCAGATGAGCGTCAACCCCCGCGCACCGCAGATAGTGCCCAAAACGCCGTTTTTTCCAGTTTTAAAGAGAACTGTACACGGTACATGAAAAGTTTGGAGGTACGAAACGATCCTTGATGATTTTTCTATCAACTTTTTATACATACGAAAGCGATATCATTCATAGTTTTTGCGCAATCTGCCACGAAATATGAACGTTTTTATCTTTAATTAAGGTGACCTAGTTTGTATTGTTGAAAATAGTTAGATATATGATATTCGAAACTTTTTGTGGATATTGATGAACTCCACAAAACTGTTGTACATCATTTTGCTGTATTGTCAATAGTTTTCGCAGAGTACGCGATATAAGGATTTTTCGGCGTTACTATTGCATATTTTATCATGAAAAAGTAGTTATTGTGACATAATTGTAATAGTTAGTTATATGATATTTGAGACTTTTTGTAGATATTGATATCTTCTATAAAACTTTAGTACATCACTTTCCTTTATTGTGAATAGTTTCCGCAGCGTAAGCGATATAATGAGTTTTTGGGTATTTTTTTCAAATCGTGGGTTACATTAACGAAGTTTGACGTTTCATACGGATCCCTAGTTTTTTGAAAATATTCTATCACCTATGTTCATCAGGGTTAATATAGAATACTAATGATGAAAAAACTTCTAAATCCGTCCAGTAGCTTCGGAGACTATTTAATTCAAACAAACAAACAAATCTTTCCTCTTTATAATATTATTAGTGTAGACACTAAACATATAAACAAATAAAAAAAATAGTCCATATAAATACATAATATTTGTACGCGCGCAAATATTATGTATAATATAATATATAGCGAAAAATCTAAGACATAACTATCAAATCACTCTTATTAACATTTTTATGCTACATTGTTCGTGAACAATATTAAAACTACCTGCTACACAAAAAAGCATAGCATAGGAAATATTATAAACTTGACATAAAGTAATGTAAATTAAAAAAAAATGTTTAATATTCTGCTACACAATTTTAACATGATACGATATTTAGTTTAAGTAAAATAAGAGCAAACTGCGCAATGCCAAGACAAACAAAATGATGTTTATTGGCACGAAGAAATTATATTTAATACTGAAATTTGTTGATATAAAAAATTGTATTGGAAAGTAACTTACCTTGGACAACACACAAACTAACTTAATTCTAAGTACATCTTTATATTTATATGTGAATCGAAGTAATCGATAGTTAATTTGAATTTTTAATTGCATTGTAGTAATACCGATGTTGAAATGCATTAAATACAAATAGCAAATTGTGTGGAAATTAGGACAAATACACGACTTTTAAATGAGGTGACCTCTCAAGTTGATTTCTTTAAATAGAATTATAAATGTACATTGATTTTTTATGTAGGGTTCTAGAGTGAAATATAAAAAGCCCGTTTAACTTGTGGCATATCTCTACATTCGTTTGTTTAGTAAGCAGGAGCAAATTTGTAATTGATATTGTATAAATGTTATAAGTAAATTAAACGAATGTCGAAGTAGGGGACAATGTCGGATAAAATACAGTTTCCAGCCGGTAGACCGTACGTCTGGGCCTTGTAATTTCCGCCGTAACATCCGAAAGACGTCTGTATCCATTAGGGTGACTATGAATACGATACATGCTTATGTGCGCAGCCTCCAAACTTGAAGTTACATCCAAAATTATGAATTATATATTGTGTATATTATAATATAAGTATTTACACTCAGAAATTTATAAATTACTGTTTTGATGTCCTTTTCTGAATATCGAAACTATAGTTAGTATAGTTAGCAGTAGAACATACAGTCCGCTGGTTCGGAATATTTTGTTTGAAATAATTTAACAAAAAAAGTTCGGTTACTATTGAATATTCTATTGCCCTTAAAATAAATCCTAAAGAACACCTTTTAAAGGGGAAATGGTATAAAAAAAAAAAAAAAAAAATATTCTATTAGAATTTTTTTACTTGTCCCTTTTTTAACTTCTAATAGTATATCTAACCTCAAATATCCATCAAGAAAATTATAACGTGACTGAATATTAAAGTGAAACAATCAATTTCACTTTAATATTTTATTTATTATTTTAATTTATTAATATATTCATCCAACTGTAAACTATATTGTGTTTAATCTTACGAATAACTTTTACTATATCTTATTGTCAGAGACTCTTCCGTCAATTAGCAGGAAGCATCGCGTGCTTCACATTCGGGAAGTTGGCATTACATTCCCAGCCTTTGCATCACATGTGTATTTAGCGCGACGTTTTATATTACCTAAACAAGAAAAAGATGATAGAATGTTGAGGGTTTCTGTTGTAGAGTAAAAAATATAAAACAAAAGTTAAAGTACGGCTATCGATTAACAACTTTATTTCAAAGTTAATTTACAAGCTGTATTTATTACAGCGATGCGTCTCTTTAACGACCACAATTAAGCAGAAGCTACGAGCCACAAACGGTATTTATATGCTCTGAAAAATTGACGTAATTTTTTCCTGAACTCGTAGTTTTCTTTTAGAACGCTGATTGATATGGGAACACTTTTAACACAATGAATTTAATTAAAAAAAATATTACATCAATCTTAATGCACATTATGTTTGATGGTGAAGCAAATGGACAAATTGGCATTTTGAAATTAACTCTTACTAAATTTACGTTTTCTTTTCAAATGCAACTCAATTGCTTGCAATAATAAATAAGACTTAAAATACTGGCGTTTAAAGAAAGGAGCTTAAGTTCAGATTATTTATCTCCTACTAGTGGTATAAGAGCCGTAGTAGCTCAGATTGTTAGCGCTCGCTGTAAATTTCTCAGTACGTGAGCAAACCGAGTTCGATCCCCGCCAGCACCAATTAAATTGTTAATAGTAGGTTTAAGTACTGATATACTACGTGCTCGGCGCTGAAAGAAAACATCGTGAGGAAACCTACATGTCTGAGAAAAAAAAATATTTCGAAGACATGTGAAGTTCGCCAACACGCTTTGGAGCAGCGCGGCGGACACTACCTTGCCCTAAAACCCTCTCAAAAATGAGAGCCAGGGTCGTGCTCAGCAGTGGGACGCATATAGGCTGTAACTGTACTAGTGGCAAATCTTCTTTGGAACGGGTAAGGCACATCCATGTCCAATATGTAATTTATTTACAATACGGGATGTAATTTATGTACGGTTATTAATAAAGGATAGATGTAGGTGTCTAGGGCTACGGCATTCCCTCACCATTAAATAGACTGTGTGCCCGTTTATTATACTTATTCTATAAAAAACATTAATATATTGCATACCACAAGGAGGTAGGACTTTTTCAGAACTAGGAATCCGCTATTAATTCTGCCGCTAAACAACGTGACTTGCTGTGTTATGGCCTGAAGTGTCTAGAGTGTCAGTAGAAATAAAGGTTGTGAGGAGTTTCACTTTAGGCTTCAGATGAGACTAAGCACCTGTAGCCTTTAAGTTAGTAGCTGGTACTCATGGGCTATAATAGCAAGCGTGTTATTTTGTCACTTTAAATATATATAAAAACATTTCTACTCAAAGAAAGGCTTATTATATATATTTATAGTACTGATAAAAATTAGAAACAATATATAATTACTAACCATGCCAGTTGTATTATAGTATAGTTAGACAAATGGGTCGGCTCTACCAAATACTTATTCAAACAACGAGCACCATCTTCCTCACGGAGGATAGATAGATGCAAACCCTCCTCCCCATCCAAAAAAAACCATTTTGTAAAGCAATTAATTACTAAAATTAATAGATATTATACTCTTAAAATTATAAAATATCTAAGAGCTTATTTCTTGCGTGCGGAATTGTGCCGACCTATCGTTCAAAATCGGTTACACAGTGATATTTGCTATCCTTTTCTATTTTGATATATTGCCATAAGGAATTTTCTTCTCACTTGCACACTATGTCGTTTCTATTCAAAGAGTCCGGTCTGTACTGTAGATACCCTTGCAAAGTATCACTACTTGATGAGCGGTCACCACTTGGAAATGTTGCTAACTATGCATGGATAAGTTACCGCTACGTGCCCTAGTTACCATGCGGGTTTTCTCGTTTAATCATTGGTTCGTATTTATTAGTTATGTAGGACAACAAATGTATTTTGAACCTTTACGGATTACTGAATTCACAAGAAACAAAAGGCTTGGTCTTTTTCCATTACCAACCATGCTCTTACAGAATATCTGTTTAAAATAACAATATGGGATTCAAATGGATTTCTTGCTGATTCCATCCAGGGCAAAGTTTTTTCCGAATCCTTGGTAAAAGTATAAAATAAATTTTAATAAGAATCATATGTAATCCGTATCGAATAAAAAATATTCTATTTCATTCCATTCTATTTTTTTATATAAGAGGGTTGCCCCCACTTATATAAAAAAAATAGACGAGCGAGAGAACCAAATACCTATTCTCCTGGCAGTAAGGCATTCAATCATAGTTTTCAGAGATGTTTCTGTAAGGATAACATCTACTTACCATGACGTGAATTGTGTATTTGCTTGTCACATCCTTGCTTGTATATAGAATCTTAAAAGTTATTATTGCTTCTTTTTAACTAAAGTTGATCACATTTTGTCAGGATGTTATTTTTTATAGGAAAGTGTGACAAACGAGCACCCAATCCATCTGTGTTTGGTGCGGCACCAAGTGGCTGGTGCGGCTCATAGACATCTACATCTATCCACGATCCAAATCAAAATGCAGATGCGTTGCCACCCGTGAGGACTAAGATGAAATGCCTCGTTTCCAGTAAAATGGGTCTCGGTTCTCTACACTTACCATACGAAACACAGCAGCATTAAACTACCAGCATCATCAAATAAAATGGAATTTAAAACTACACCAAGTTGTATATATCGGCCTTTTAATTATTTTTATCATCAAACAGCAGTGCATCCACTCCGCATTTCCTCTTAGTTTGTCTTCCTAAAATTATAAAATGCAAATAAATTTGTAAATAATCCTCAATGTTATATCCCCGTTTCATTTTCGTCATCTTTTCGGGACAGAAGGTATTTTCTAAACCAGTGGTAAATGAAAAATAGTACTTTAATAAGTATTAAAGTAATATACTATATTGAATATTTTAATAAATATAATAATAATTAACTTAAAATAATTTCTATGTATAATTAAAGTTAATTTGCGATATAAAGTAAAATTTCAAACAATTCTTACAGACGGTTCAAAGCTGAAACCGATCCATTAGGTCCCAGACAACAAAAGAAGCTTAAACAAAACATTTTTTAACAACAGAAAAAGCTATTGTTGTTATACCTTCGTTTGTCCAGCTTTGCACCTTTTATAGTGAGTTCTAAACAAGTATTTGATTTCTGGATTCAAATTCAACCAACCGAATAAATAAATACATTTATTTATTTTTTATTTATAAAGGGCGCAGGTAATTCCATATGGCATTCTCAAGAATAATTATAAAATAAATATAGAGGTAGAAAGAAATAGAGAGGTGTAGTAGGTGCAAATTAAGCCTTAGAACGGATTCCCACGTTGTCGTGACGGGTGGGTTTAGTAGCTGTGGCTTGCTCACCCACCGAAATTAAGAGGAACCCACATATCCCGAGGTGAAGGGCCGGTCCGAGGTGGCCAAACCGAGAGGGCTTGGCAAGCCCACTTCGGATGTATGTTGGTGGACTGCGGCGAAATGGGTGTCCTCTCTTCCTACTGCTGTAGCCGAGGTGGAGTTGCAGGAGAAGAGGCATGTTGGTATCGCGATGCACCACTTGCCCTATCCTTGCGACTCTAGCGGAGCAGCGGGGAAAGAGAAGTGTCGATAGTGCAAGGTGTCGCTCTCCATACTCTCCGCGGCCTAAACTTGGTTGGCGGTGGTGTCACATACCACATTCGCCATTGTGGTCTGGAAAGCTTGTGCTTACGAATGCTCGTTTCTTCCTGGCTCCAAGAAATTCGTGTATCCCCCCCCCCCCCCCGGGGGCTCCCCAGTACCAGCTCCTTCCACTTGACCGCATCCTGAGCAGAGCGGCTCGAATCGTCGACGACCGAGTGCTTTCCCAACGGCTCGATTCACAGGCACTGCGCAGAGATGTTGCATCTCTGCGTATTTTATCGCATCTATCACGGGGAGTGCTCTTAGGTATTGTTCTGATTAATTTCAGCTGCCATATTTCATGAACGCACTACGCGGCAGACCTCCCGATACCATCCACACCATCTGGATGCTTTGCGGTCCACCACTGTACATTTCACAAGGAGTTTTCTTCCACGTACGACCTCTCTGTGAACAGTTTACCTACGGCGATATTTTAGGACCGATACGACCTGGGAACCTTCAAGAAAAGAGCTTACTCCTTTCTAAAGGGTCGGCAACGCACCTGCGATTCCCCTGATGTTGCGGATGTTCATGGGCGGCGATAGTCACTTAACATCAGGTGAATCAATTGCTCGTTTGCCCCCTCTTCCATAAAAATATAATAAATAATCTTTGCTACATATTAGAAAAATTTCAGGCATTTAAAAAAAATTGATAAAATTTTCACCATATAATATTTTGCATGAACATAAAACTGAGATATCAAATCCAGTAATTATTTTATCAGGCGTGACTGTTTTAGGAATTTATTCGATGAGAGATTATTAGCGAAGACCAGTTTCAGACGCTGTTTCTTCAACTTTCTTTACTAAGGGATATGCCACATTAGTAAACTTAAGTTCGGTAAGACAATTACCTACACGATCTTTTAAAGCGATTTCTGTCCGGATTAAAATTCAATAAATATATTATATTAATATAAATATATTCCTAGCATATATATATATATATATATATATATATATATATATATATATATATAAAAAAAAAGTTGTTTACCTCTAAATAACGTTGTCGTGCTAATCTTTTAAACGAAAGGTTATTCGTCCGTCAGCGGGTAAGGCGTTCCAGTGAAGGGAGAATTATGGAATTCAGTACTCTGTTCTGGAATACTAACCTAAGGAGCGTTAAAAGGGCGAGGTTCACGCATATTCTTGCTTCTCTGATCTTTTTGGCCGATTCCTAAAAGAAGAAGGTATTTTTATGTATGTGACGCGACGTATTTACCAATTGTGGAATTTCGGCGACATTCTAGTAGTGTTGCCCAAATGCAAGAACAAGACGAGACTTAGCCAGTCTTGGTCTTGGTCCTGCGCCAATACACCTGGTCTTGTTCTTGGTCTTGGTCTTGCGCTCTCATCTTGTTCTTGGTCTTGGTATTGCAGCAAGAGTCTCGCAAGTCTCGCAATTACCTATTAGCCTATTGTTATTTATTAAACGTCACTTTAGATCTTAGAACAACTTAACAGAGTAGGCACATTTTGAGCTTGAATTAACATAGCCATAGAAAGACCAACCAAATTAATAAATGTCTAAACATTTAATGAGAAATTCGAAAAATCAACTAATACCGGGTGGGGTTTGAACCCACGACCTAAGCGATCCGTGCCGATGCTCTAACCAACTGAGCTGTCTACCAAGTCTGACGGCCACGGGAGTTAGTCTTTTCTTTTTCTTAATAAACGTTTACATTTAATAAGCTTACATGTGCTAAAACTTAGTCAAAACATATAAAAAACAAATTAATGACATTAACTTGACTGTATTATAAAGAACATTATCTGTCTAGAAAGAGATTGATAGACCCTTATATGAAATGGAATAAAAGAGTTATACAATTTACCATTTACTTAAATAAAAAAATAAAATACAATACAAATTAAATTACATGACAGTACACTACAGCTTTGAAATTACTGTTGCTTTATATTAATTCTTTTGACCAAGAACAAAGTAACCATCTGGCTGACTCATCACTTAAACTATTTCTATGTTTTCAAATTACTAATGATGCTTTAGAAAATAATCTCTCAGCAGGTACTGAAGTTACAGGTATTGAAAGAAAATCACGGGCCAGCTTCGATAAAGTCGGATATTATGTCTCATGTGTCCTCCACCACTCTGAAATGCCTTCCAAACTGGCAGCTCTGGGCTTACTTAGGTACTCCTCCAACTCGTCTATAACTAAGCCTTGATGAAAAGATCCAGATCCAGATGACGTCGAGGGACTTGCATACAATTACTTAAAGTCTATTACGTCTTCATCTTCATCATATTTACACACTTTCTTTTCATTTCTTGGTGATTCTAGAGATGTATTCACTGAGTGTAGACTTTTATATTCTTTATAAAGTTCATTAAATTTGCGCAGGCTTTCTGTTTTAATTTGCTTCCCCCATAATGCCATGTCAAAAGTCTGAGTCTTATGCCTTGGGTCTAAAATTAAAGAGGTACAATAAATCCAGTTGCTCTTTTTTATAATGTTTAAACATTTTGTCTCGAGCTGCTTGAAAACCCAGAATGAGCCTTTCATCCACTTCGGATCGATTAGGTTTCTTATCTAATTGTTTTACCATGGATTCAATTTTATCGAGCAAGAGATTGAATGATACAATGACTAGCGGTAATTTAATATGTTTTTCTCCACCAAGTTTCGTTGATAGAAGTTTAAAGTTTATTAGAAACATTTCGAGTATTTGTCATTCACTATCTGTGATTTGAAAATCATTCAATTCGGTGACAGAAGTGCACAATATGTTAATGCCATAATGATTTCTTATATTTACGCGAACACTACACATTGAAATAATACTAGTTTTTACGGAATTTATCGCGTATATTAAACTTTTTAATTACCCGACGTTTCGAGAGCTTTACAGCACCCATGGTCACGGGAAGGACTGAGATGTTCAACGTCCAGCTGTCATAGTTAACCGCGGTTACCATAGATTAAAATTTAACTTTTGTTCCGATCTACACAGTATAAACTTATGGTATCATGGAGTTTTGCAGTTGTATGCTTGGGTTGGGATTTAATTTTATTTATTATAGGATCCCAAGCAGATGGTAGCACCCAGCCATCTTCTCTATTGAAATTAGGATGTTTTTTGATTTCAATAGCCTCGCGAATCATCCTTGGAAGGAATCGGTGTTCTTTAGCGAGGATTTGTGGTCTATCAAATCTGATGTAGTAACGGGGGCAATCCTGTACATGTTCACAGACTACAGACTTCCCGGAGCGTCGATTCTTCACATCAGCTATATGTTCTTTGACGCGGGTTTTAATGGATTTTTTAGTTTGTCCTATGTAGGAGAGACCACATTCACAATCAAGCTTGTACACTCCTGCATCTTGCAGAGGGACGTTACACTTGACTGATGGTAAAAACTGACCAATCTTCTTCGGCGGCTTGAAGTATGTTTTGATGGAAGCGCGCTTCAAGATGTAGCCAATCTTGTCAGTGACTCCTCTAACATATGGCAGTACAGCAGGTACGCGCTCGACTGTGGCCGGCTTCACTCGTTCACACACACAGTTTTATTAAAATGGTAAATTACATTTTAGGTCAAAATTGTTGTAGTCGTTTCTTAAGATTCAATTGAAGCTCTTCAAACTGTTCTTTGACCTTCTTTTTAAGTGTGGACCTTTTAGGAAACACCATATTTGGGCAAATTGATCGAAAATATACTTGTGTAGCTTCGTCATCGAAAAATAAGAAAAGAAGATATTTTTTAACCATCCAATCAACTGTAGCTGTCGTGATGTGGTCACTGCTATTTTCTGACTGAAATAAAACAGTAAATCATGTCTCGCCGATTATAAAAACAAATGAAAATATGAGTGAATTATAAATACATATTTAACACTATAATCTGACTATAACGATATCTCAGGAACTATAAAACATACAAACTTGAAGTTTGTAAGGTAGGTTCCTTTTATGGCATAGAGATCAGTTAAGAAACGGTTTTGAGAAAATCTATCCTTAAGGGAGTGAAATGGGAGTTGGAAGTTTGTATGAAAGTCCTACGTTTTTGAAGTTAGAGACACGAAAATCGGCATTAAAGTTATAAGTTTTCAATAATAAAATCCTGAATAAGCTGTTTTACGAAATCCTAACCCTAAGGGGGGTGAAATTGGGGTAAAATGGTTACATGCAAGTCCTATATTTTTAAAGTATAGATATGAAGATCGACACTTACTTTATTAGTTTTAAATAATAAATACTTGCATAGTTAAGCTTTACCTATATAGCTTCTTTATACTTAGGTAAGACTTTTGCAGCGAGAAAATTTCAAAATCTCATAGGAAACCAGATATTTTACGCGGACGAAGTCGCAGACGGCTGCTAGTTACATAATATATCTGTTATGTAACTGTGTGATAAGTATATTTTTTTCTTACCTGTCCACTTTTTCCGGTGGTTATTAAAAAGCTTGTGATATCTCCACTTAATCTTGGTTTTTCAGGAAGAAATATTTGTGATTCCTTTTTTGTGGAAAGATATTAGATGCTTCCTTAAGCCTGAAGTGTTTCTGTTTTTCATTTTTATTTCAACCTTTTTTATGTTGGCATAATTTACACAAAGCAATTTGGGATGTATGAATTATGTCGAAAAACTCATCAAATTTACTTTTACGTCTTTTAGATCTATAACTCCGACTCTCACTACTCCGACTAGAAGTATTCGACTCTTCGTAACTCATGTCAAATTGTAAACTTATCACTCCGAGAACAAGGATTAGAGTAAAAACAATTAATACATTAGACTCGAAGCAAAGCTCAAAGGGAATGACTGGAATTAAAATGAATACTACTATTTGTAAGTACATGCCGAAAGACCGACAAAGGAAAGTTCGGCATCCTTTGATGAAATGAATTAAATTAAATTTGCCTTCAGTCGTTTGAAATTCAAAATTCAAATATGTTTTATTCAAGTAGGCATTAAAAATACACTTTTGAATAGTCATATCAAGTCAATCACTGTATTCCCCAATTTTTTCTTTTCCATGTCCAGGGGTTCTGATTCTACTGAGAAGAATCATGGAAGAAAGTAAGAACCTCAGTAGTTGCTCTTTTCAAAATATTTTTACAATAGTTCTATAATTATGTAAAGCGATAAGTCAAACATAAAATGTCAAATGTATATGTAGATACCAAATCGGTTTAGAAATTTCTAGTTAGTCCTGTGTAGTACGAGAGGTCAGTTCCAAGCATTTTTGTCTGACTTAAATTGAAAAGGTGAAAGGTCTAACATTTCTTTTGGAATCTTATTATAAAAGCGTATATCGCTACCCAAGAACGCATTACATACTTTGTGTAACCTGAAAGCAGGTATTGTGATTTTATTTTTATTTCTACTATTAAAATTGTGCAAATCACTATCATTTACATCAATTTGATGCAATCAATTTCTTTAAACGGTTCTCTAAGAGATACTCGGGCTCCTAAAAAGTACATAGATCTTATTTTACGCTTTTTTATTTAATATGTACACTTTTTATATTATTCGATTAGCATTATACAAAATGTTTACACGTTTTAAGTGTGTTAAAAGTGTCTACAATATTTATCGAATGGGTGACGACATATTCGAACACTTTGTGTTCAAAAACACACACTTCCAAAAATCGACATTTGCAGTGAACTTATTGAACATGTTTATCTATTAGTGATAATAATAATAGTAAGTAATTATTATAAACCCATATAGTTAATATTATAATAATTACTTACTAGAATAAATTATTATGGTATCTCCCTATCCTTACAATTATCTAATTACAATATTCCTTGCGAGATCAGCATAATGTATTCGTGTCCATTCTGAGCACCCGGAAACTTATTTTATTCTTTGGAACATGTACTCTGTGGCCTCATTCAAACAGTGTCAAATGTAGAGGGTGCGGCGCGGCGGCGACGATTGAATGCGATATCAATAGAAGCCGCCGGCGCGTGTATCTTGACCTTGTACTTCCGAATAGCTGCCAAATTTCTTTGACAGGTCAGTATTCGACCTTTTGCTGATGCCGACAACAAGACGCCGCGCCGTATTATAGTGCCGATGGTCAAAACTAGGGACGCACTGTTTTTTCTTTTAATGGATATTTTCATCCGCTATGTATGTTTATGGTATTGTTCGTAATGCGCATAAGTCCAATTTTCCAACTTTTTTAATATATTTTTTTATATATTTTTTGCGTCTCATAGAGACCCTAAGCGTATACGCGAACTCCTATACTCCCTGAAACGACACTCATTCCTAACTGCAAGACGCAAGAGTCTCGCAGGCTTAGTCTTGTTCTTGCGCAAATCTTGCACGGTTAGTCTTGGTCTTGGTCTGGTTAAAATTAGGCGGTCTTGTTCTTGGTCTTGGTCTTGAAAAAATGCAAGAACAAGACCAAGACTGCAAGACCAAGACCGATTTTGGGCAACACTACATTCTAGTTTGTTACTTTGAGGTTGTTATATTGCTTCGTTCATTCAAAAAAGTAAAATAGTTAAACTTTAGAAAAAAAAGTCCCACATTTTCAATTTTCTCTGTATTATAGGGTAATCTAGTTTACCGATAAATCACGAGCCCGAACAAATTGTAATTGTAAGAAGGCGAGGTCAGACAAGCGAGTAGCGTCAAGGGTCGAGGAGTCAAGAGAAAAACTAAAGGTTTCGTGATAGATTGATTTTGGGTACGCCGTGCACAAAATAGCATAAATAAATTTATAAAATTTGAATAATGAATGTATGATATCATCTCATACAAATAATATTTAAGACTAAGTGAGAAAGCAATAAAATTAATTACATGAAATTCCTAAATTCCACAATTGTATCAGATATATAAAAAACGTTGTTCATGTTTAAAGGCCGATTAAAAATTAATCGGAGATGAAATTTCACGCATTTACTTTTTGTTTATTAATAAATAAAATCGAAAAGATAATTAAAAACGAATGATGTAGGTACACAATTCTCTCTCTATATTATTCGGAACATAAAAGGAATAAATTAAAAGGTAGCCGCAGGGAATTGGTAAAGTGGTGAAAGTTGCGTAAGTATTAATTATTTCAACATTCCGTGAAATGTTTGTACTTATGATACGATCTGTCAGAAATTAAACGTAAAGTCAAAGCCAAAAAAAAATTTAATGTAAAGTCTTACAGGTATTTTTCATTACCACAAAGAACTCTCCCTAAATTGATTAAAACTACTTTTACAGATTTTATCAAGTTTAATTTTAATTGATTTTTAATTACCGACGTTTCAGGTGCTTTCCAGAACCCATGATCACGGGGACTGAGGTGACTGACGTCCCGATGTCAATGTTAACCCGGAGTACCTTCAGCTTTTTAATTATTGTTTATGGTCTGATCTATGCAGAATGAACTTACTCTGTCTTGAAGTCCCGTGGTATGCTTGGGTTTAGTTTTAATTTTATTTTTCAATGACAGGGTCCCGAGCAAGTGGTAATACTCAGCCTCTTTCTCTATTGAAATTAGGATGTTTTTTTTAATTTCAATATCCTCACGTATCTTCCTTGGTAGAAATCGAAGTTCTTTTGCGAGGATTTGTGGTCTATCAAATCTCTAACCTAAGCCGCCTAAGATATGATCACAAATTGCAGCAGGGTGCTGGAAAGCACCCCAAACGTTGGGAATTAAAAATCAATTAAAATTAAACGCAATGAAATCTGTAAAAATAGTTTTAATCAATGTGTAGTGTTCGCGTAAATATAAGAAGTCATTATGTAAACCCTCCTCAAAATTTTACTTTAGACATTTTGCCGAGGAACTCGTAAACTGTAAATTCCTGTGAATTCCATCAATATTTTTAAAGTTTTTGCTTTGAAACCTGATAAAAGTTGGCATATTCTTGCGAAACATATGTTCTATATAACTCATTATCCTGATTTGTACACAAGGTGAACAGCTATTGTTTGTCTAACGTAGGTAAATAATACTCGTAGGTTATTTGTATACTGTAGATCCACGTAGCGTATTGTGGCTGTAGCACGAATGCGTTAGTTCACCGGGAAATGATAACGCTCGTACGGAATAGCAGCTGATGGTTAAAGTCTTTCGGAGGCCCTTTTAATGGTAGCCAGCCGAACGAAGTTAGAAAACTTCGTTCTGTACTGGATGTACTGCAGGAGTACTGGATATATAATATCATTTTATGGCGTATGTTATTTGTAATATAAATCAGTCTAATACTGGTATTTATGTATTTACTCGCTCTCCCAATTCTTACGTTACGTGGTGACCCTGCTGACCGTCGTTGCTATCCACGAAACGTGAACTTGAGACCACGCTTACGCTTACGGAGTGGAATTTTGTCGAGCGTTCGATCGTAAAAACTTTCTAGAACAGTGGGGATATTACTAACATATTTGGATAGAGAATTAAACCTATTAACTAACTAATAGTTTCTGTAAAAATTGAGAAAAAGACAATCGAAAGTGGAATTATTAATTGTGCAAAACGTTTCTCGAGATGAAAACCAAGCTTCTTTGGAGGAATTTAAATTTCACATATTACATTGCTAATCTTCATTTTTCATTTCACTTCATTTTCTTATGTATATCAACAGGAATATTTCCAAAAGACCTTAAATTATCAATTATAAAACCATTATTCAAAAAAAGGAAATAAACAGTTAATGGAAATTATAGACCTATAGCATTATTATCAATATTCTCGAAAATTTTTGAAAAATATCTTTATGGTGAAATTAATTCCTATCTCGAAAAACACAAAATTTTGTGCAATGATCAAAAAGTGTTCCGGCAAAATAAGACCATAAATATGACCATTTATGAATTCATTGAAAATATTATATGCCATGTTGACAAAAGATTTCCCATTTGTGCTATTTACTGCGATATGTCACAGGCATTTGATTATGTAGACCATAATATACTTATTAATAAACTTGACGCTTACGGTATTAGAGGTAATGTCTTAGATTTAATTCGTTCCTACTTAAATAATCGACAACAAATAACAGAAATAACTAGAGTGAATCTTGAAACCAAAAATGAAGAAATATACACTTCCAAGAAGCGCTATATATCATATGGCGTGCCCCAAGGCAGTGTACTGGGGCCACTCTTATTTATTATATATGTTAACGACTTGCCAAATGCAACGACACAGCCTATTACACTATTTGCTGATGACAGTACTGTTACAATTGCATGTAAGGACATTAATCATTATAAATTTGACATCAAAAACGCATTGACATCTATAATTTCATGGCTAAACAATAATAATTTAAAAAAACAATTTAACGAAGACAAATATAATGCACTTTGGACAAAGATCACAAAATCCATTAAATATAAATTTGGTTTATGATAATTACACGATAAGTGAAGTTACTTCTACCCGCTTTCTTGGCTTAATTATAGACAGCAAATTAAATTGGAAAGAACACATTAACGTATTATGTAAAAAAAATCAGCAATCTTTCATACGCCCTTCATAAACTAGCTCCAACTATCAACACAGATACGCTTTTTTCGGCATACTATGGTCTTGTTGAATCTGTTCTCAGATATGGCATCATTTTTTGGGCCAACTCAACTAACACAGATATGGTATTTAAAATGCAAAAGCGATGCATACGGGCCATGTTTGGTATTCAAAGTACGGAGTGCTGTAAGCCATTATTTATCAAACACAAAATTCTCACACTTCCATCACTATATATATTGGAAATAGCTTTATTCGTTAGAAGCAACCCACACTTGTTTCCTCGCCTATCAGACAATGTAAGACGTAATCGCCGAGACAACAATAGACTATGTGCTCACCCTGCTAAAACAGCGCTACTGCGTAAAAGTGTAGTATGCAAAGCTCCATTAATATATAACAAAATTCCAAACGACATTAAACAATTGAATACAGGATTATTTAAGAAAACATTAAAAAAATATTGACTGCAAAATGCTATTATAATGTTAATGACTTCCTTAACGACAAATCTTGAATCATGAATGTAACAAACCTATTTAATTACTATTTACTACTTCATTATATACATTGTTAATATCATTGTATTGTTAATGCCATTGTATAATTATTTTTGATAGGAAATATAATTGACATTTATTACATTCAATTACTTCATGTTCTGATAAATTATTTAGTAGATATTATACCTTTTGTCATAACTCATTAATTATCTGTTACAGCATTAAAATTATAACTTTATGACCAATAATAAACATCAAATGTATTATTATCTACACATGTTTTTGCAAATAAATATATCTTATCTTATCTTATCTTCGAATATACAAAAAATATCAAATGTTATGGATAACTTTTAAATTTCTAACATCTGAATAATCTAACAATACAAGTATTTATTGTATTTAACAAATAGTGACCTAAATTATAAGGATCTATGGATTTATCATTATAGTATACTTTATTATAATTATTAGATATTTACACGGAATATTAAGCTAACGTCATAGAGAGCGGCATTTCAAGGACAATTTAGCTGTTGTGCGGTGCAACTAATATAATATAAAATCTTGAGAATAATGATTTCTTATATTTACGCGAACACTACACATTGAAATAATACTAGTTTTTACGGAATTTATCGCGTATATTTTAACTTTTTTAAATACCCGACGTTTCGAACGCTTTACAGCACTCATGGTCACGGGCAGGACTGAGATGTTCAACGTCCATATGTCATAGTTAACCGCGGTTACCATAGATTAAAATTTAACTTTTGTTCCGATCTATGCAGTATGAACTTATGGTATCTTGAAGTCTTGCAGTTGTATGCTTGGGTTGGGATTTAATTTTATTTATTATAGGATCTCAAGCAGATGGTAGCACCCAGCCATCTTCTCTATTGAAATTAGGATGTTTTTTTGATTTCAATAGCCTCGCGAATCATCCTTGGAAGGAATCGGTGTTCTTTAGCGAGGATCTGCGGTCTATCAAATCTGATGTAGTGACGGGGGCGATCCTGTACGTGTTCACAGACTGCAGACTTCCCGGAGCGTCGATTCTTCACGTCAGCTATATGTTCTTTAACACGGGTTTTTATTGATCTTTTAGTTTGTCCTATGTAGGAGAGACCACATTCACAATCAAGCTTGTACACTCCTGCATCTTGCAGAGGGACATTACACTTGACCGATGGTAAAAACTGTCCAATCTTCTTCAGCGGCTTGAAGTATGTTCTGATGGAGGCGCGCTTCAAGATATAGCCAATCTTGTCAGTGACTCCTCTAACATATGGCAGTACAGCAGGTACACGCTCGACTGTGGCCGGCTTCACTCGTTCACTGTGACGTAGGCGCGGGACTCGAAGCTTGTTGTCATGCAAAACTTGCTTGATATGGTGGAGCTCTGCAGCCAGGTGTTTACTGTCACAGATCCCTCGTGCTCTCTGAAACAAAGATTTACCCACGGTAGCTAACTGTGAAGGATGGTGGTGAGAATCACCGTTTAAATATCTATCTGTATGGGTCTTTTTTCTATACACAGTATGGCTCAAGGTGTTATCAGGATTCCGAATTACTAACACATCTAGAAAAGCTAAGGAATTGTTTGCCTCTAACTCCATTGTGAACTGAATTTTAGAATTTATAGAGTTAAGATGGTCTAAAAATGCAGTTACTTTGTCTAAAGGTAGAATTGTGAAAGTGTCGTCTACGTACCGCTTGTAGAACCTTGGATTTATGGGAGAACTAAGCAGGGCTTTCTCCTCAAAGTCTTCCATGAATATGTCGGCGACAATGGGAGATACAGGTGAGTCCATCGCCACACCATCTACTTGCTTGTAGAACTCCTCCTTCCACAATAGGTAGCCAGATGTAAGGCAGTGTCTGAGTAATACTGCATATTCTTTTGCATTGCTTTTGTCAGCGAGATTAAAGACCTACATCTGGCAGACAATGAAACTATGGTCAGTTTTGATGTGCAGTCATTGTTTACATGCTTACCTGTTGAAGACTGCATCTCAATTGTAACTAGAAGGCTGGAAGAAAACAACATGCCCGTAGAATATGCAGTATTACTCAGACACTGCCTTACATCTGGCTACCTATTGTGGAAGGAGGAGTTCTACAAGCAAGTAGATGGTGTGGCGATGGGCTCACCTGTATCTCCCATTGTCGCCGACATATTCATGGAAGACTTTGAGGAGAAAGCCCTGCTTAGTTCTCCCATAAATCCAAGGTTCTACAAGCGGTACGTTGACGACTCTTTCACAATTCTACCTTTAGACAAAGTAACTGCATTTTTAGACCATCTTAACTCTATAAATTCTAAAATTCAGTTCACAATGGAGTTAGAGGCAAACAATTCCTTAGCTTTTCTAGATGTGTTAGTAATTCGGAATCCTGATAACACCTTGAGCCATACTGTGTATAGAAAAAAGACCCATACAGATAGATATTTAAACGGTGATTCTCACCACCATCCTTCACAGTTAGCTACCGTGGGTAAATCTTTGTTTCAGAGAGCACGAGGGATCTGTGACAGTAAACACCTGGCTGCAGAGCTCCACCATGTCAAGCAAGTTTTGCATGACAACAAGCTTCGAGTCCCGCGCCTACGTCACAGTGAACGAGTGAAGCCGGCCACAGTCGAGCGTGTACCTGCTGTACTGCCATATGTTAGAGGAGTCACTGACAAGATTGGCTACATCTTGAAGCGCGCTTCCATCAAAACATACTTCAAGCCGCTGAAGAAGATTGGTCAGTTTTTACCATCGGTCAAGTGTAATGTCCCTCTGCAAGATGCAGGAGTGTACAAGCTTGATTGTGAATGTGGTCTCTCCTACATAGGACAAACTAAAAGATCAATAAAAACCCGCGTTAAAGAACATATAGCTGATGTGAAGAATCGACGCTCCGGGAAGTCTGCAGTCTGTGAACACGTACAGGATCGCCCCTGTCACTACATCAGATTTGATAGACCGCAGATCCTCGCTAAAGAACACCGATTCCTTCCAAGGATGATTCGCGAGGCTATTGAAATCAAAAAACATCCTAATTTCAATAGAGAAGATGGCTGGGTGCTACCATCTGCTTGGGATCCTATAATAAATAAAATTAAATCCCAACCCAAGCATACAACTGCAAGACTTCAAGATACCATAAGTTCATACTGCATAGATCGGAACAAAAAGTTAAATTTTAATCTATGGTAACCGCGGTTAACTATGACATATGGACGTTGAACATCTCAGTCCTGCCCGTGACCATGAGTGCTGTAAAGCGTTCGAAACGTCGGGTATTTAAAAAAGTTAAAATATACGCGATAAATTCCGTAAAAACTAGTATTATTTCAAAATCTTGAGAAGTAAAAAAATAAGTGTAGTTTACACACATAATTAACACAGAAATACCGTGTGCGTAATAAAATAGTTTTTTTTTTAAATAGTAATAAAATAAACATATATAACCACATGCCGTGCTGTGGCGGTTAAGAATATCCACTACCCCATATCTTCCCGTGGGCATCGTAAAAGGCGACGGAGGGAAATAAGCAGGAGATGGGCAGCAGCATCTTCCTGATAACAGCAACTATACCACAAAAAAAACTGCGGTTGCCAACCTGCTCGCCAAGCGTGGCAACTGTTGCATAATACCCCCCCATGAATAATTACACAAATAGACGGCCCCCAGTCCCCGGCGGACCCGCTATTCCTGGCTGTGGTGGCGACCATGGTAGCGGCGGGGCAGGGGGTGCTAAGAATCTCCGGTGGAGGTTCGGTTGCCACCTACGACGACTCGACCTGGCAACATTTAACGCACACACCCTGAGGACTGACGAGAAGATACTGGAGCTGGAAGAAGAGATAGACAAGTTGCGCTAGAATATTATAGGATTATACGAGGTTCGAAGAGAGGGGGAGGACACAGTGATTCTCAAATCCGGCAACTTGTTCTATCACCGGGAGGGCGTGTCCCAAGGAGGTGTTGGATTTATCGTCCACAAGTCTTTGGTTAACAACGTGTATCAACGGGTGATATATATACTCAGAATCACCAAACGGTATTCGCTGAAGGTCATACAGGTTTACATAGGCTGCACTAAAAGTATCGGGAATGGAATATTTCCACTGTTCCTGTCATACTAAAATCTTTTTAATTGAAAACTCCTGAAGGTTTTAAAAATCAAATACCATTTATTTATTTTAAAAAAAAGATTCTCGGTCTTGTCACAAGGTTTTGTCAAACTTGTTTAGTCGTTGAGAAAATGGAATTGACTCGAGAAAATTCAAGAACGATGATATATTATGACTTTCAAAGTGGTTTAACACAAAAACGGTGTGTTAACCGGATGATTTCTGCATTTGGTGATGAAGCCCCATCCAAAACCACAATTTATCGCTGGTTTACTGAATTTCATCGTGGACGTGTCAAGCTCAGTGATGATCCCCGTCAAGGTCGTCCAAAAACTGCAGTCACCCAAGATAACGTTGATGCTGTGCGTAAGCTGATTGAGGAAGATCGACATGTAACATACTGCGAAATTCAGGCAACTTTAGACATTGGCATGAGTCAAATACAAATAATCTTGAATGAATAATTAGGTGTAGAAATTTGTTTTCCCAATGGACATCGCATTCGCTCTGTGAAGAGCAAAAAAGCGGCTCGCGTTACTTGGTGCGTCAGAACTCTCGAAAGATTCCACACAGGATCCTCAAATGCTGTATACAACATCGTATCAGACGACGAATCCTGGATATATGCGTACGAACCCGAAACAAAAAACGAGTCACGAGTTTGGGTGTTCGAAAATGAGTTAAAGCCAACAAAAATTGTTCGTTCACGGAGTGTTGCAAAAAAAATGGTGGCCACGTTTGTATCCAAAACCGGCCATGTTACGACTATTCCTCTTGAGGGACAAAGAACGGTTAATGCAGAATGGTATGCTAGCATTTTTTTTGCCACAGGTCGTTTCTGAACTCAAAAAATGAGATTGACTTCATTATGACGACCAGACGCAAACTGTTCAGTGATGTCTTAGTGATTGCAAGGGTGAAAACTGGCAGCGATCACCGAATGGTTGGAGGCACACTGAACCTAAACGTTAAGTTGGAGAGGTCTCGTCTAATAAAGTCAACGCTCCGTCCCCCCTTGTGTTTTAATCCAGAATCCCGAAACCTTTCAGCTCGAGTTACGTAACCGCTTTCAGTGCCTAGTAGATTGTAATGCAGTGGACGATATGAATGGCAAGCTCGTGGAAACTGTCCATGCGGTCGGAGCTAAGTTCTGCAAGATCCGCCGCAGAAGAACACAAAAACTCTCTCCAATCTTCGATCACACTCTTAATCTCATGGCTGTCAGACGGGAGATGAGGCTGCAATCGTCAACAGATTTGACAGCATACAGGCAATTGAACAAACAGATCCATCGGAGTAACTTAAAGAAACGATCGAGCGGAACCAGGGCTCCAAAGTCTTTGCCAGAGATCTGTGTGCCAGAAAGAGCCAACTGTCAAAGCTGAAGACTCAGTGTGGCGGTATCGTTTCCGGGACACCTGAGATTTTGAGTGAGATTGAGAGGTTCTATGGGGAGCTGTACACATCATCGTTGGAGCCACACGCAAGTGTGAGTAACGATCCAAGAGCAAGTCTTATCCGACACTATTCCGATGATAGCACTAGCACCTTAAAAACGGCAGAGTCCCAGGCAAGGATGGAATTACAGCGGAGTTTCTGAAAGCGGGTGGAACACCGGTAATTAAAGTCCTTTAGAAGCTCTTCAGTTTCGTCCTCCATGGTGGCACTACTCCGGAGGCGTGGGCAGAAGTGCGATGGTCTTACTCTTTAATAAAAGGTGACAACGCTCTCTTGAAGAAGTACAGACCGATTTCTCTTCTAAACCGCGTCTACGTGCTGTTTTCGAGAGTCATTACGAATCGTCTCGCACGCAGACTCGACGACTTCCAGCCTCCCGAACAATCCGGTTTCCGAAAAGGCTTCTGTACCATAGACCACGTACATACCCTAAGGCAGATTGTACAGAAGACCGAAGAGTACAATCTGCCATTTTGCCTGGCGTATGTAGACTATGAGAAAGCCTTTGATTCCGACGAAATTTGGGCGGTGATACAGTCACTTCAGCGGTGCCAAGTTGACTGCCGGTATATCGAGGTGCTGAAGTGTTTGTACAGTAGGACTATGATGGCTATCCGAGTACAGAACCAGAGTTCGAAACATATCCAACTGCAGAGAAGTGTAAGACAGGGTGACGTTATATCCCCGAAACTCTTCACCGCTGCATTGGAAGACGTTTTCAAGCTACTGGACTGGAAAGGATACGGTATTAACATCAATGGCGAGTACATCACTCACCTTCGATTTGCCGACGATGTCCTTATGGCAGAATCGCTGGAGGACTTAAGCACTATCTCAATAATGTAAGGTCATCAAGCATGTTTAATGTCCATGTCACACCTATGCCGGTAGATGTTTGGAGCACTATGCTCGAAGTTGTTGACGAGTACGTTTACCTGGGACAAATAGTCCGATTAGGTAAGTCCAACTTCGACCGAGAGGTCAATCGACGGATTCAACTCGGCTGGGCAGTGTTCGGGAAATTACTTCACATCCTCTCGTCAGGTACACCTCAAACTCTGAAAACAACTAGATTGTACAACCAGTGCGTGTTGCCAGTGATGACTTACGGATCTGAGACGTGGTCCTTCACTGCTGGCTGTATGAGGATGCTCTAAGGCTCTCAGCGAGCTATGGAGAGGCCTATACTTGGAGTTACTCTGCGTGATGGATTCAGGAATGAGGATATCTGCAGTAGAACCAGAGTGACCGACATAGCCCAACGGATTAATAAGCTGAAGTGGCAATGGGCCGGTCATATAGCTCGAAGAACCGATAACCGATGGGGAAGAAAGGTTCTCGAGCGGCAGCCTCGTACTAGTAGGCGTAGTGTAGGGTGACCCACCACTAGATGGAGTGACGACCTGCTAGGACATGCAGGAAGTCGATTGCAGGTGGCTCAGGACCGTGCTTTGTGGCATTACTTGGGGGAGGCCTATGTTCAGAAGTGGACTTGTGAACGGGCTGTAATGATAATGATAATATAACCACAATTTAAATCAAAGTATGGCAATTAGCGTGTTTTTAGGAAAGTGTTTAAAATGTAGTTTGAAAAGAAAGAAAAGGATACATTTACAGCTTAACTTATTGTTTGCTGATGTTACATTCTTATATATTTAATACATTGCTTACGTGGTATTTAATCTAATCTTGCTTAATTCAAAGCCACCAAGTTGTTAGTAGAGTAGAATTCCAAGTTCAGTAAGGCATTTGTTTCAAGCTCAGTGTGCTATGAAGCTGAAAGCTTGACCTGAATTCCGCTCAATTATCGATTGCCAATGGAATGTTAAGATGTTTCTAAATTAGAAGAGAACTATGCAAATATAACCTGTATAACTTCTTCTCTAAAGTTTAACTAAGGTTCGTGTTAATTAATAAAACACAGATGTGTTTTTTTAATAAATAGGTTAATATAACTCAAGGACGATTTCAAGACAAAAATAGGAAATAAAATTTTAATAGTAAAATGTATTTCGGCGACATTCTAGTTTGTTACTTTGAGGTTGTGATATTTCTTTGTTCATTCAAAAGGGTAAAATAATAAAACTTTGGAAAAAATCCCACATTTTCCATTTTCACTGTATTACAGGGTAATCTATTTTACCGATAAATCACGAGCCCGAACAAATTGTAATTGTAAGAAGGCGAAGTCAGACAAGCCAGTAGCGTCGAGGGTCGAGGAGTCAAGGGAAAAGCTAAAGGTTTCGTTATAGATTGATTTTGGGTACCCTGTGAACAAAAGACCATAAATTTATAAAATTTGAATAATGAAGGTATATCATCTCATGCAAATGATATTTAAGACTAAATGAGAAAGCAATAAAATTAATTACATGAAAATACCTAAATTACAAATTGTATCGTATATAAAATTGTTCATGTTTACAGGCCTATTTAACAATTATTCGGAGATGAAATTTCACGTATTTACTTTTTGTTTAATGATAAAGAACTTCGAAAAGATAATTAAAAACGAATGATTTAGGTAAAAAATTCTCTCTCTACATTATTCGGAACATAAAAGGAATAAATTAAAAGTTAGCCTCAGGGAATTGGTACGGACTATAGAGTGGTGAAAATTTCGTAAGTATTAATTTCAACATTAATTTAAATTTTGGTACTTATGATATGATCTTTCAGAAATTAAACAAAAATTAAGCATCATACGAGTATTAGATTTGAATGCAAATTCTATCAGGTATTTTTCGTTACCACAAAGAACCCTCTTTGAAATTTTACTTTAAACGTTTTTCCGAGGAACTAGTAAACTGTAAACTCCAGCAATATTTTAAAAGTTTTTGTTTTAAAACTTGATAACAGTTGGCATAGTCTTGCGAAACCTATGTTATGTGTAACTCATTGACCTGATTTGTATACAAGCTAAACAGCTATTATTTGTCTAACGTAAATAAAGTATTGGTTATTTGTATGCGGTAGATCCACGTAGCGTATTGTGGCTGTAGCACGAATGCGTTAGCTCACCGGGAAATCATAACGCTCGCACCGAATAGTATCTTATGGTTACTGTGTTTCGGAGGCCCTTTTGATGTTAGCCAGCCGTTCTAAATTCGTTCCGTACTGGATGTACTGGAGCACTTTTGGATATATAATATAATTTAATCGCGTATGTTCTTTGTAACATAAATCAGTCTAATACTGGCATTTGGGGCGTTCACTCGCTCTCCCAATTTTTACATTACATGGTGACCCTGCTGACCGTCGTCACCCTGCACGAAACGCGAACTTGAGACCGCGCTCCTTTTATAGAGTGGAATTTCGTCGAGCATTCGGTCGTAAAAACTTTCTAGAACAGTGGGCATATTACTAATATATTCGGATAGAGACAGGGGCGTAGCTACCGCCGTATCAGCCGTATCAATGATATGGGGGCCCTGGGTTACGGAGGTCCCGAACGTGTGTAAGCAAAAATTAAAATTCGTACAATGCCATACATCCCGAGAAAAAAATTATATGATAAAATGTGCCCAACGTGCCTAAAGAAGTATTTACTTCTAAAATTATAAAAGTAAAGAAAGGAATCTTTTTTTCCCCCGGGTCAATTGGGCGACCAAAAGTTGGCAACACGTCTCACTTCACGATTGACCCGTGACCACAGATTACTAAATCCGCAAAGCGTGCCTGTCAGCATACATCAGCTATTGCGGGATCCCCCTGTTGATGTGAATGACAATGACAAACCAGTTCCTAGGAGTATTAATTGTAAGTAATAACTTTTAATCAATTTATAATTATTCTAATGCAATGGGAGCGTTTTTGTTCCATTTGTGAAAAATCTTTACACTTCATTTGGGGCTCCCATTAAATTTTGATACAGAGCCCGTTTAAGGCACGCTACGCTACTGGATAGAGAATTAAACGTATTAAGTAACTAATAGCTTCTGAGAAAAATGGGAAAAAGACAATCGAAAGTGGAATCATTAATCGTGCAGAACGTTTCTGGAGATGAAAACCAAGCTTCTTTTGGAGGAATTTAAATTTCATTTAACCACATATAACATTTTATTATCCATGTTAACAGGAATCGTTATGTTGGTCATATTATTGCTGATCTTCATATATCGAATATACAAAAAATGTCACATGCTATTGATAACGACGCAAATTAATAGAAATGCTTTTCAAAGATCAATTTTTCGTACAAATGTATCAGCTCCAATAAATGCGGGGCAATCAAGAAAAGTATACCTGAAAGTCTTTTAACATCTTACACAACACAATTTTTTAAAAGTATACCTGAATGAATGAGTAAAACGATTGGAAAAATAATTGGTACTGTATGCATTTCGGATATAACAGATCACAGTATGACAATAGCTGGCTTATCATTGAATGTAAACTTACCTGAACCCCGATTAAGGGAAAAAGTTAAGATTGATTTTGATACGATAAGTAATGAAGTAGCGGTAATAGATTGGTCGGAATTACAAAATCAAACAGACGTAAATCAGGCGGTTGCTATATTTACTGATAACCTATCAAAAATAATAGATAAGCATACCAAACGCATAATTGTGAGCCGTTCTTAATATAATATAAAACCTTGGATTACTCCAGGTTTAATACGGTGTATAAAACACAAAGATAAACTACATATGAAATCAAGGATGAATCCAAATGATGAATCTTTACTCCTCACATATAAGAGATACCGCAATTTCTGTAATCTCTCTACTCTGAACTTCTATTTAAGTTAAAAAGGGAATATGAGAAGTGTCAATTGCAAGAAAGCCAGGGACAGTCAAAGAAATTATGGAAAGCAATAAAGGATATATGCAACATTACTACATCAAACAAAGAACCCATATGAGCTATTAAATATTCAAGGATCTATAAGCAAAAAAGAATCATTAGATATTTGTAATACTTATTTTTCCACAGTTGGACAAACTTTAGCTCACAAAATTCTAATTGAAAGCAATAATACTGAAGAAAGTCTAGTGCAGAATAATAAAATTAGAAATACAACACACTCGTTTTATTTGCAACCAACCGACGCTTACGAAATAGAAAACCTAAAAACAAATCTTAAAAATGACAAAGCGCCAGGAATTGATGGACTAATTAATAAGCTGATTAAGCATATTAAGAAATTTGTCACTGAGCCACTTACAGTAATATACAACTTGAGTATTTCTACCGGTGTATTTCCAGAAGTTTGGAAGACTGCAATGGTGAATCCTGTATATAAAAGGGCCTAAAAAACTCTCCAGATAATTATCGACCCATTTCTCTGCTGAGTGTTTTTTCCAAACTTCTTGAGAGGTTGGTTAATAAAAGACTAATGCATTACTTAGAAGCATTTAATCTGCTACCTTCAAGACAGTTTGGATTTAGGAAAAGAAAATGTACCGAGGACGCTATAACCACCTTAGTTTCACATATATCTTCTTGCCTTCACAAAAACGAATGCTGTATTGGCGTATTTCTGGACTTAGCCAAGACTTTCGATACTGTTTCCGTTTCTTTACTATGTCAAAAGCTTGAAAACGTAGGAATCAGAGGATTCGTTTTAGATTGGTTTAAAAGCTATTTGCAGAAACAGAAACAGTGCGTGAGAGTGGGCACTTATAAAGTGAAATGCATCATGTTAACTATGGTGTACTCAGGGAAGTATTCTTGGTCCTACTCTCTTCATCATATACATGAACGACATACTTGAGTTCAACTCAAAACATTCAGAAATAATATGTTATGCTGATGATACGGTCCTTTCATACAGTGGAAAAAGATGGGATGATACCATGTCTGTGGCGGAACGTGGGGTTTCTCAGGTTTCTCATTGGTTAAAATCAAACCTGTTAACTCTTAATGTCGAGAAAACTAATTATATTTGCTTTCATAAGACCCGTTCGTCAACACCACCTACTGACAAACACATAAGATTGCATCTTTGCACGACTGAAAATAATTTGTGTAGTTGTGAAAAAATTCGGAGAGTGGAATCCATTAAATACCTGGGTATATTAATTGATCACAACCTTAACTTAAGGCGCATATATCGGCATTGGCAGCAAGAATTCGTAACATAGTTTACATCATGAGACGGCTGAGAATCTCCCCCTGAGCACATTAATGTCACTATTATGCCCTATGTCATCCTCTAACTATTATCTGGGAACGCTTCCAAAACATATATAAGAATTGAAGACTCAACGTTCGGTAGTTATGCAAACAAGAAATACAGGTATCCAACAGTTAAACTGTACAGAGGTATTAAAGTACTTACAGTTCGGCAGCTATTTGTTTTATGTGTGGCTACATGTGTTCATAGGAAAATATTAGGCTCACATAAATACAGTGAGCTGATGAAAAAACGTGTGTTTCAAATGCCATTACCAAGCGTTCGCACAGCTTTCGCAAAGCGACTTAGTCCATTCATTGAAACACTAATTTATAATAAAGTTATGAAGGCATGCGACATAAGAAATTGTTCGACGAACACAGCTAGAATAAAAATACGAAATTGGTTGCTTACATTTAGTTACGAACAAACAGAAAAGCTTTTTAAAACATTGTCATAGTATCTTTGTGCCCAATATTGATATCGATATTGTTATTATAGCAGCAAATTCAAAATACAGTAATACTAACTAATTATAATATCTATGAGTGTGTATGTATGTATATGTGATCTATGTATATATATGATATATATACTTATATATGTATATATATGTTATATATATATATGATATATATATATATATATATATATATATATATATATATATATATATATATATATATATATATATATATATATATATGTGGGATAAGTCGCTCGCGTCCGTAGGCTTTGACCACCTAATCCTAGGCCCACCCTACACGTGTCCCCCGGGTGGTGCTAAATGAGCGACAAGCCGATAGCACAGACTCGGCTCCTCGCCGTGGTAGCGGCGTTAAATATACCATCCCATTCGCACCATGAGGAATCAAATTAAAGAAATGGCCCCGAGTTCCCGGCGCCCCTTTAATGGGGCAGGGGTGCGAAGAATCTCCGGGAGGAAAACCGGCGACGAGGCTCGCCACCCGTCACGTTCTGTCTCCCGGAGGGGCGAAAAGTGGATTGCAGAGGCCCGTCTGGCTACGTTGAATGTATGTGGAGCAATGAATGATAAAATGGATGAAGTATGCGAGGTGATGTATGATAGAGGAATAGATTTGTTATGTGTAAATGAGACGAAACGGAAGGGGAAGGATGTCACTACACATGGCATGTATACCGCATACTGGTCTGGTGTAGACGAGCTCGAGCGGGCATGCCAGGGAGTAGGTATCATCCTATCAGAAAGAATGGTGCAATGTGTGAAAGAGTATGAATGTGTAAGCCCAAGACTGCTATGGATACGATTGAAAGTGGGCTTAAAGAAGTTGTTTGTGCTAGGGGTCTACGCCCCAGACATGTCTAAGCCCACTCATATCCGAGAGCAGTTTTGGGAAATGGTAAGGATGGTATTAATGAAATGTAAGGGAAATGAAAATGTTGTTATGCTAGGAGATTTTAATGGAAGAGTTGGGGTGAGGAGGCTTGGTTATGAAAGGATATTGGGAACGTTTGGTGATGAAAGTATAAATGAGAATGGTGAAAGCCTCCTCACTGTATGTATGGAAAAGAATCTTTTTGTGACGAACACTTTCTTTCGCCACAAGAGGATTCACATGTATACTTGGGAAAGAGGTGATGATAGAAGCATGATAGATTTCATAATTGTGGATGAAAGATTGAGGGGCGCAGTGGTGGATACAAGGGTTTACCGGGGGTCAAACGTAGGAACGGATCATTTTTTGGTTTTATGCCGAATTAATGGTCTATTCAGGCGGTGGCGCCATCGGTCATCTGTGTCTACCACTGCGTTACAGCGTATTAGAACAGAAAGATTACAAGATGAAGGTGAGAAAAACAAGTTTAAATGTAGACTGAAAGAAAACGTAAGTGGTTTGGATGAATTATGTATGAATGAGTTAGACTTGGAGAATGTATGGCAAAATGTTAAGAAAGGTTTAGTAGATGCAGCTACCGAAGTATGTGGTGTTAGTAAAAGAAAGAATGAAAGGAAAAATAATACTTTGTGGTGGGATGATGAGATACGTACGGAAGTTGAAGCAAAGAAGAGAGCATGGCTAGATTTACTAGCAACTAAGGCTGGTAATTCTAGCGGTACGAATGATGATTTTGAAAGAAAAAAGGCAGTCTTTAGACATCTAAATAAAAGAGTAAAAGAAGTAGTTGAAAGGAAAAAGCAAGAAAGAACGGATAAGAATGATAGAAGAATATCGGATAACTTCCAGGCAAATATTAAAATGTTCTGGAAACTCGTAAGAACTGCCAGGGGACGTTCAAAACAGCCTATAATGAATGCTATAAGAGATGAGAATGGCTATATTCTGAATGATGAAGTTTTGAGTTTAAAGAGATGGAAGGAATATTTTGAAAGCATGTTTATGAGTGAGGAGACAACGTATGAACTGAATGAAATAGGAACTCCGAAAGAAGAGGAAGGAGGTAGCGAGATAAGTATAGATGAAATAATGAAAGCAATGAAAAGCATGAAAGCAGGTAAGGCTGCCGGTTATGATAGAGTTTCACTCGAAATGCTAAGGGCTGGAGAGGAAGTGGTGGCAGGCCTGCTGCACACCTTGTTTAATGTATGCTGGGAACTGAAGCGGGTACCGGGAGACTGGTGCAAAGCCGTGATAGTCCCAGTATATAAGGGAAAAGGGTCGCAGCAGGACTGTAAAAACTACCGCGGTATCAGCCTTCTTAGCATCGTGGGAAAATTGTATGCCAAGGTACTAATTGAAAGGGTCATGAAAGAAACCGATGGAAAAATTTGGGATGTGCAAGCGGGATTTAGAAAGGGAATGGGATGTACAGATCAAGTCTTCTCCATGCGCATGATCGCGGAGAAGTTTTTGGCCAAAAACCAAAAGGTTTTTTGTGCGTTCATGGACTTGGAGAAGGCCTATGACAGAGTGGATAGGAATGTGCTATGGCAAACACTGAACTCATTTGGGTTGAGCGCTGGCTTGATACAGGCATTGGAATCTCTTTATAGGGACTCTAGTGCTTGTGTTAGGATCAACGGGGTCTACTCCGACTGGTTTGGCATCCATAAAGGTGTCAGACAGGGCTGTGTGGCTTCCCCGTGGTTGTTCAACCTATTTATGGACAGTTGTTTGCAAAATTTGAAAGTTGAAGAATGCGGATTAAGAATGGGTGAGTTAACCATCAAATGTCTTTTGTACGCCGATGATCAAGTTATTCTTGCGTCGTCGGCGGCTGAGTTGCAAATGATGGTTACATTAATGAACAGATCATTAAAAGAAAGGGGTATGAAAGTGAACGCAAGTAAGACAAAAATTATGGTTTTTGAAAGAGATGAAAGTAAAACGATATGTGAAATAAGAATAGATGGGGAGTTGATCGAGCAAGTAGATGAGTTTGTATATTTGGGTTGCGTATTTAGCAGGGGTGGGAGATATGATAAGGGTATAGAACGACGAGTGAACGCAGGAAACAGAGTAAATGGGGCCCTGCACTCTATTGTGAAGAGTCAAAATGTGTCAAAAAAAGGCACGTATGGCAATTCACAATGCTGTGTTGGTCCCTACTTTAACGTATGGTAGTGAAAGTTGGGTGTGGCAGAAGAAGCACGAGAGTAGAATAAATGCAGTAGAAATGCGGTCGTTAAGGAGTATGTTAGGGCTGAATCTGAATGACAGGGTGAAGAATTGTGTGATAAGAGAAGAGTGTGGTTTGCAAGATGATGTTGTGACCAGGATTAAGAAAGGAATGCTTCGGTGGTTTGGTCATGTGGAAAGAATGGATGAGGAAAGAGTGACAAAGAAAATTTATGTTGCAGAAGTGAATGGCAGAGTCGGAAAGGGACGTCCTAGGCGAAAATTTATCGACCAAATTGGCGATTTATTGAAAACGGGCCAAATTAGGAGTACCCTTAACCGACGAGCATGCATGCGTAGATGTATGGATGTGAAGGAGGCGAGAGAGGTGTGTCAGGATCGTGCCAAATGGAAGTCTGTAGTCTCTGCCTACCCCTCTGGGTGACAGGCGTGAGTGTTTATGTATGTATATATATATATATATATATATATATATATATATATATATATATTTATATGTATATTAATATGGATCTATGTATGTATGTTTGAGTATATATGGACGTGTATATATTTATATTTATAGACCATAAATAAATTGGAGTAGATATTTAAAGGGAAAGCTTTGTAAAGTCAGCCGTGCACAAATTTCTGTTTTTTGTTAATATATGTATAAGGCTCTTACGATACAGGTCTACGTGCCTAGTGTGAGAACCACTGCTAAATTATTTGTAAAGGCTAACTGTTAAATAAAGTAATTTTCATTTTCATTTTTCATGTCTTCTAACATCTACTAATGATCTAACACAACAATTTTTTATTGTATTTAAATAAAATAGTGATCTGAATTATAAGGATCAATTGAATTATTACTACCGTATACTTTATTATATTAATTAGATATTTACACGGAATATTAAGCTAACGTTATAATTAGCGGCAACTAATATAATATAAAATCTTGTGAAGTGAAAAATAATCATATATAACCACAATTTAAATAAAAGTATGGCAATTTGCTTGTTTTTGGGAAAGTAAATAAAAGAATACACATAATAAATTTACAGCTTAACTTATTGTTCGCTCATGTTACATTCTTAAATATTTAATACATTGCTAACGCGGCATTTAATCAAATATCTTGCTTAATTCAAAGCCACCAAGCTGTTTAGAATTCCAAGATCAGTATAGCATTTCTTTCAAGCTCAGTATGCTATGAAGCTGAAAGCTTGGCCTGAATTCCGCTTAATTATCGATTTTCTCTGCCAATGGAATGCTAAGATGTTTTTAAATTAGAAGAGAACTATGCAAATATAACCGGAATAACTTCTTCTCTAAATTTTAACTAGGGTTTGTGGTAATTAATAAAACACGCATGTGCTGATATGCTTAGATTTTCCTTCATAAATGGTATATTTATACCAATATTATGAATGTGAAGGTCGATATGATAAACGGGTTAGAATTTAATTAACAGATAGACTTCTTCCGGCGTATATAACGGAAACGTAAAAGCTGTTTTGTTAATACGTATTTTAAATTAATATAACATAAAGCAATGAGTTCGATGAGCAGAATAATTTTCTTTTATACGTTATTTTTTAACACCGTGTACGTGTAGTGACGGTGTAAGATTACCCACTGCCCCATATCGTCCCGTAGGCGTCGTAAGAGGCGACAGAGAGAAATTGAAACAGGTGACGCGTAGCAGCATCTTCCCAAAACGATCCGCCAATCTGCTTGCCAACCGTGGCAACTATAGCAAAATCCTATGGGGCAATATATGGGATTGATCTATGTTTAGCAGTGGAATTTGATAGGCTGTAATGGTGATGGTAATACGTATACATTATTTTAAAGCATTAAATTTTATAGGTCTGTATTAGTGGTTGCGCGGAAAACCATTCGTATTTATTTTATTTGACGGTAGGTTGCCAAATCGGTTATCCCTTTCCAAAACGATATCATTCGTACCCTCCTATCGACACATCGGGGTGGTGGGGTGGGAGGGGAAAGAAGATGATTCTAGAACATCACGTAATCATCGGAACCGAGGATATATAAGACACGCGCGACCGACGCGTGGCCTCTTCCCGCCGCGCTCGTTGTTGGAAACACATCTAGTAGAAACCGCTTTAGCCTGGAAGCAGTCGAGCTCCAGGAAACCCGCCTCACCTCGTGTGAGATATAGTCGCGCACCGCCTCTCTCCGGAGTGTTCCAGAAGTCGCAGTTATAGTGCTCGACCGCATAGAAGAAACATCCCGGTGAGTCAACATTTTCCTAATAGTATTTTCCTGCTTGATATAGTAGTTTTAACCCGCTCCAATATTGTGTTTTCCTAATCAAGCAGGATTCCTTTCATCGATTTGGCATAATAGTTCGTTTTTTTTGGGAAGAGTGAGTGCATTGTACCGCATATACAAGTGTAGAAGCATTAGTAGATACAGTCCACTTAGATTAATATTTCGCGCAATAAGTTTAGGGTTCGACCGGGGAACTAGACTTCGGCAGCCTTAAACACGTGGCTCCACCATTTTATGGTCACTTCGGGCAGGATTTGGATTGGTGTTTGGTGGTCCTCCAACCATTTTCTGGTCGAATTATTAAATTAATTATTTAGATAATGCACTCTAATCTATGGAATAGACTTAAATAGTGTTCGTTTAAATTTAAATTTTGATTAGGTACTCGCAAACAGAATTATTTATTTTATAGCGCTCGTATTTGGTTAAATTTAAAGCTTATTAAATAATTGAAACAGTGTGATAGCAACCGTTTGGTACGATTACCCGACAATCTTTATAAAAACATTGAGTTAGCAAGCAACGTGTCGCCTCGACTGTAGCAGGTGTTCGATTTAATTACGTAATACGGCATACCGAGCGTCCATCGTCCATCGTTTATGCGTGTGAGATTAATTGTGATTAATAACTTTGTTATAATAATTTAAAATGGCAGTTAGTGGAAGTGAATTTAAAATTAAAACGCTTTATGCCAAGAGGGACGTACTTTTTTCACGTATACAAAACATTAGCGATCATATAAAGAACATTAATGTAGAAGCGGTGCGGGAAACTTTTCTGAATGAAATTGAAACGGTGGATTCTTTGCGGACGGATTACGAAAGAATATTAGACCAAATTAATCATTTGGAATTACAAATCGACCCGAAATACATAGTGAACTACCAACCGCTGCTGGCATTCGAAGATATGTTGTGTCGCGTGAAAAGAACGGCAAAACTCCTACAATCTCAAAACGAAGCAAAGCCGGAATTGCAGGTACGTCCTCGTGACTCAATTAGGTTGCCGCCAATAGATATTCCGGTATTCAATGGTGATATTAAGACGTGGCCCTTCTTCTTCAGTAGTTTTCAAAACAATATACACAATAACCCATCGTTATCGGACGCTGAAAAATTATATTACTTAATTAGTAAACTTAGTGGCAGAGCACAGTCGATCTGCTCTGGGTTTACACCTACAGCAAACAATTACTTATTAATATTCGAAACGCTTAAAACTAAATATGAAGATAGGAGAATGTTAGCTTCCGAATATTTGAACCAGATTTTCGATCTTAAACCTATATCATCCACGAACATCAACGGCTTAGAGCAGTTTCTAGATAAATTTGTGGCATCGGTGGCTGCACTTAAGAATTTAAAATTTAATGACCTTATGGACGTGGTGTTTCTCCATATTGCACTAAAGAAATTAGACCCCGACACCGTGCGTGCGTTTGAAATGGAGCATCGTAGCTCGGAGATGCCTTCCTTTCATTCATTAGCATCGTTCGTGCGAGATCAAATAAAGGTGATGCAGCGCTCTCCGAACGTTAAACAAGAGATTAAAAGGTGCGTCGACCGTAGACAGACTCAACCATCTAAAATAGCAGGGTCGTTAACTTACGTAACCGCTACGTCAACATCACTTCAGCATACTTGTATCGTATGTAAAGATAAACACGGTAATTTATATAATTGTGCGACTTTTCGTAAATATTCACCAAGCGAACGTTATAAATTAGTAAAGACAAACAACCTATGTCTGAACTGCTTAAGTGATAAGCATTTAGTTGCAAAATGCAATTCGAGTTCCGTATGTAGCAAGTGCGCCAGGAAACATCACACGCTATTACATTTTGAAAATAGCAACATAGCGGCGTCAAGTAAAGCGGACAAGGAATTCACCCCTACTAAGGTCAACGATTCTAGCGGTCGACCTGGTGATGTCGCTCTGTGTACATTGGCAAATATGGGAGCACAACCTCCTTCAACCGTGTTACTGGGTACGGCGCGTATTTTGGTTAGGGATTCGCGTGGGAACGAACAAAGCGTCCGTGCACTGCTGGACAGCGGAGCCCAAAATAGCTTTATAACGCGACAATGTTGTCAGCGCTTAGGCTTAGTAATAAATAGGTCACTTTCATGTCCTGTAGTTAAAGGCATCGGAGGTACTAGTAAAGCTACCCAGGGATATATTAATTTAAAATTTTATTCTCGGATAGATCGTAATGTTAACTTTGATATAAATGCACTAGTAGTAGATAGGGTCACTGAACGGTTGCCAACCGTTTCGGTTGACACCTCGGCAATGATTGAATTTAAAAATTTGATTCTAGCAGACGACACTTACGCCGTTCCTGGAAACATAGACATGCTCATTGGAGCATCGCTTTTCCCTCATCTTTTGTTAAACAATAAGGTCAGGGGCAACTCCTCGCATACCGCGCCTTACGTACTAGAAACCGTATTGGGCTATGTTATCATTGGCTCCGCCCCCATCATAGATAGTATTTCGGCAACCTCTTATTGTGGTATGGCTGTCGAACCGCTCGAGTCGTTAGTCCGCAAATTTTGGGAGATGGAGGAGGTGAACGTCCCACCCATAGCTAGCTCAGATGACAGATTATGCGAGGAAATTTACGTCCGCACGACCGTTCGTGATCGCGACGGTAGATATAGTGTAGCGCTGCCCTTTAAGGGAGATGTTTTATCTCTCGGCGATTCGCGTCAAATGGCGGAAAAACGTTTCTACAGTTTGGAGCGTAGGATGCTCGCTTCACCCCAGTTAAAGGAAGCTTACGACGGCGTCATTAACGAATATATAAGAGAAGGTTACATATCACTTGTGGCTTCGAAATTAGATAACTGCGAAGACACACCGTCGTATTTCATACCACACCACGGGGTCATTAGGGAGGACAAACTTACATCTAAGTTACGTGTAGTGCTCGACGCTAGCGCTAAAACTAGCACTCACCTGTCGCTTAACGATATCCTCTATAGTGGGCAAAATTTACAGGGCAGTTTATTTAATATAATAGCCAATTTTCATTTGTTTAGTATAGCACTATCCGCCGATATTCGCCAAATGTTTCTTTGCATAGGGGTCCGTGAATGCGACCGTAGATTCCAACGCATTTTATATCGTTTCAACCCAAAGGAACCTCTAATGGTGTTTGAATTTAACCGCGTTTGTTTTGGTTTAAAGTCGAGCCCATTTCATGCGTTACGCACGGTGAAACAGCTCGCCCACGATGAAGGTCCCTCTTACCCTAAAGCTAAGAGGGCAATTGAGAGCGGATTATATATGGATGATTTTGTGTACTCGGTCGATAGCGTGGAGGAGGCCACCCTAACCACCGCCGAGGTTATAAAACTCATGAAATCGGGACAATTCGATCTTGTGAAGTGGACTAGTAATTCGCGTCCGGTTTTAGATACCATCCCACTATCACACCGTCTTTCGGCGATAAAGGAATTCGACGATTCCGATACACACAAGGTGCTCGGTCTGTGTTGGTCACCAGAGTCCGACGTATTTAGCCTTAAGGTAAATCCGCCCGTAGAGAAATGCACAAAGCGCACAATACTGTCATGCGTTGCTAGATTATGGGATGTCATGGGTTGCGTAGCTCCGGTGGTATTATACGCTAAGCTTTTGATTAAACAACTTTGGTTATTTGAATGCGATTGGGATGACTCGCCGCCTGACAGCATTGTTCGATTGTGGCAGCGCTTTAGAGAGGAACTTCCTTTACTAAGAGAAATTAAAATACCGCGTCATATAAACGTAGATAGAAATAGCGTCATAACGGTCGTTGGGTTTGCAGACGCCAGCGAGAAGGCTTACGGGGGCGTTGTATATTTCCACGTTCAGAATAATGGTAGAAATTCGATTAGCCTCATTAGTTCTAAGTCGAGAGTCACCCCCCGTAAGGTTGTCTCTCTGGCGCGCTTAGATCTTTGCGCAATATTAGTACTCACCAAGCTTATTACCGCAGTTATCAGCGCATGTAGGGATAGAGTTCACATAGAAAGGATATTTGCCTTTTCCGACTCCACCGTCGCCTTATGCTGGGTTCATTCTTCACCTCACCGTTGGGATACGTTTGTCGCGAACCGAGTGGCCAAGATCCAAGACGAGTTAGAAACGCGGAACTTTTATCACGTGTCCGGTACGGAAAACCCTGCCGATTGTCTATCCCGGGGACTCACCCCGATGCAAATAATGGACCACCCGCTTTGGTTCCATGGACCTTCTTGGGTTCACTTGGATCCCTCACAATGGCCGATAACCAATTTCGAACCTTCGTCAGTGTCACCACCGCCGGAAGAGAGGAGACACGCTCTAGTGGCGAACGTTTCGAGCGAGGTTTCTCCAATCATTGCTTTGGCGAACCGCTTGTCCTCTTGGTCGAAATTATTGCGCAGCGTAATTTACGTCTGTCGATTCGCGAAGCTTTTACCGCGACGTTCGTATGTCTTAGCGTCCGATTACAACTATGCCGAGTCGCTAGTATTACGTGAACTTCAACGTGCGCACTTCTCTGAAGAAATTACAAGATTACAATCGAATAGAGCTTGTAGTCGCGCCTTTCAACGCCTTAAGCCATTTTTACAGGATGGGATTGTAAGGGTAGGTGGACGCTTGTCCAACTCGCAGTTGAGTTTCGACCAACGGCACCCTATAGTTTTACCGCGTAAATACCATATCATGAACTTATTTGTCGATTACCATCATAAATTGAACTCGCACGCTGGCCCCGACTTGTTGATGTCGATTTTGCGTCAAAATTATTGGATTCTTTCTGCACGTAGTTTAATACGCAATCGGGTGCACAGATGTATAGCTTGCTTTCGGGCACGCCCCAAGCCGTCATTTCCGGAAATGGCGGAACTTAGATCTTGTAGAGTGATACAATCGGTAAAGCCCTTCACGCACACCGGGTCTGATTTTGCTGGTCCGTTTAAGGTCACGCTCACTCGCGGGCGTGGTATAAGATCCACAAAGGCTTACGTCTGCATTTTCGTATGTCTAACTACTCGAGCAGTGCATATAGAACTCGTTGGTGATCTAAGCACAGCAGGCTTTATGGGTGCATTTAAAAGATTTCTATCGCGCAGAGGCCCTGTAAGTAAATTATATTCGGATAACGGTACGAACTACGTCGGTGCAAAACGTATTCTATCGGAACTACACGAGCTCTTAGCTAGCAAGTATTATAATTCGGAGTTCGCTCACATTCTAGCCGAGAACCGCATTGAGTGGTCTCTGAACGTCCCAGCCGCGAGTCATTTTGGGGGCAATTGGGAGACTAATATTAAAAGTCTAAAGAGCCACTTATACCGAGTAATAGGAGATCAAATTTTGTCCTTCGAAGAGCTAAGTACGGTGCTCGCTCAAATTGAATGCGTAATGAATAGCCGCCCACTTTGTCGGACGTTATCTAGTGACCCCTCGGAACCGCTGGCTCTAACTCCAGCACATTTTTTGAATTTAACGCCTTTAAAGTATTTGCCCGCCGCAGATATGGATGAGAACAGACTTAGCATTTCCGCACGCCACAAATTATTAGACCGGTTAGTGCAATCGTTTTGGAAACGATGGAGGATGGAATACTTGCATACTTTGCAGTCTCGGCAAAAATGGAACACAGCGACTGAGCCTTTAGCTGTAGGGACTGTAGTTGTGCTCACTAAGGAGAATACGCCACCTCTCCATTGGCCGTTAGGAATTGTCGAAGAGGTCTTTCCCGGTTCCGACGGAGTAATTAGGATAGCTCGCGTTAAGACCACGGTTGGGTCTTACCTACGTCCTGTTGTCCGTTTGTGCCCCTTGCCTCTTCCATAATTTAAATTAGCTTTCTAGATTAAATTGTATTGATATATTTATTGACGCTTTAACTGACTCCATTAATTATTTTTCAAAGTATGATTTTATTGTATTGTTGGGAGATTTTAACATTAACATGCTTGTGGAAAGTAATAGTAGTACTGTCAAACTTACTCAATTCCTTGATTACATGAACCTCCGTCAGGTTGTTAGTGAGGCGACTCATTACACATCGTATACTGAGACTCTGATAGATCTTGTTTGTACGAATGCACCAGTTCGTGATGTCACTGTCAACAATATAATGAATTCCAATGGACACGCAATGGTTAATGTTACATTATCGTTAAAAAAGGTTAAAATACCAACTAGAACTTTCAGTTTCAGGCCAATTAATAAAATAAATCTAAAGGAATTCAATAATGATTTATATGCAATCAACTGGAACGATGTAATTGAGTTACCTTCAGTGAATAGGATGGTGGAAAAATTTAATTCAATGATGATCTCTCTCTTTAATAAGCATGCAGCAGTGAAAACAATAACTCTAAAACCAAAATATTCACTGCCGTGGGTAACCGATGTCTGTAAAATGATGATCGATGAGCGTAATATGGCTTACGATGTCTATAGAAAATCCGGATCAGACGAACATAAAAAATATTACAAGGAGCTCAAAAGTCTAGTGTTAACAAGTATTGCAGGAGAAAAGCGGGCCTACTTCAAAAGTTTAGTTAATTTTCAAGCTAAAAATAGCAAAACATTTTGGAAAAATTTGAAGGAAAAAATTTTGGTTGACCCCTCGAAAGACAAATCCTTGCCTCCCTATTTCAATGACCCAAACAAAATTAATGATCATTTTTTGAATATTCCGGGAGACAATGTAGTTTCCAATGCAGATATAATATTTTTTGAACATAACAAATTCCATACAGAGGTATTTAAATTAGCTCCCGTAGAATCAACAGATATTTCTAAATATATAATGACCATAAAATCGAATGCTGTTGGACACGATGGAATAAGCAGAGATATGATATTACTCTCTCTTTCTTGCACTCTGGATACAATCACGGCTATAATTAATAAGTCAATTATGACGGGTATAGTTCCTGATAAGTGGAAGGAGGCACTAGTGACCCCAATACCCAAAAATGAAAACCCGATCGAATTAAAAGATCTTAGGCCCATCAGCATTTTGCCATTCCTTGCGAAACTGCTGGAGAAAGCTATTTGCGAACAGTTGACAAAATTTGTTGAAACGACCAACATCTTGCCTCATTTACAATCTGGGTTTCGCAAAGGACGTGGCACATCGACTGCTTTACTCGATGTCACAGACAATATATTAGCTGAACAAGATTCCGGACACAGTACGATTCTAACGCTATTAGACTATTCCCGCGCTTTCGACTGCCTAAATATTCACCTACTGCTTGTTAAACTGTCATATTATGGTTTAGACAAAAATTCGGTCAAGTGGTTCAGTAGTTACTTGAATAATCGGTACCAATCAGTAAAATTGGTAAAAAGTGATGGGTCTATCGTAAGTTCTCAACCAAGGCTTATTAATCGTGGTGTTCCTCAGGGTTCAATACTTGGTCCACTTCTTTTTATAATTTACTGCGCTGATCTTGTCACAGTTATAAAGTATTCTATGTACCACTGCTACGCTGATGATGTGCAAATATACGTGTCGGACTCACCAGATAGGTTACCACAAGCTGTCACACGGCTTAATGAGGACTTGGACAGAATTGCTGATTGGTCAATAAGAAATGCTCTTGTTTTAAACCCTTCAAAGTCAAAATATATGGTCATGGGCACAAAGACGCAAATAAATAGAATTCGTGGTGACCTAGACGTTAAGATTCATGGTAAACATATAATGCGCGTGGATGAATCCAAAAACCTTGGCATTACCTTCGACACTAATCTCAGATTTGAAAATCATGTCCTTAATATGGTAAAAAACTGTTTTTATCGCCTAAAGGTTTTATATCAAATCCGTGACCAACTTTCTGTACCATCACGCATTACTCTTTGCGAGTCATTGGTTTTGTCTAGGCTCAACTACGGGGATGTTGTTTATGGACCCCGGATTTTCAGCAAAACAAAGCGACTAATACAACGCGTGCAAAATGCATGTTGTCGGTTCTGTTTTGATGTACCTCCCAGAAATCACATTACACCCTTTATGAACAATGCTTCCATGCTCAATATGGACTCACGTAGAGAGCTACATTTAGGGGGGTCTAGTCTTTAGTGTTATCAAGTTTAAGAAACCAGAGTACTTGCATGCAAAGATAAAGTTTGCTAAGCAAGCAAATTCTGGAAAACAATTGAGATCAATAAGATCAGCACTCCTATATTACAGCCATAAAACAGCAGCATTTACCGGCAGTTTCCGATATATGGCAACGAAGTGTTGGAATAACATCCCACCACCAATAAGAAATCTTAACACCAACTACAAATTTAAAAATAAATTCAAAACATATCTTCTAGATAAACAAAAACAAGGTATTCCCAAACACTTCGTTTGCCAGCTATAAACCATGGCATGTTATTTCCTTTTTTTTCTTTTACTAACTCATCATGGTTTTAAATCATTTGGGTACTATTCTAAATTGGGTACGCAGTCTTACACATCTTTTTCGTAATTTTTTACTAAATTAAACCCAAGATATAAATCATAGAGCTGAAAGGACACATCTTTCAGACATAATTACACTACAATAATATTAACGTGCAAAAAAATAATTGTTTTTTCCTTATTTCTTTCTGATTGTACTATTGTGCTCATTTTCTTCTCGCCACCTCGAGGGTAATAGCTGAAAATCAGTGTTTGCTCTCTGAGCAATATTAATCGCTGAGCTATGACCCATTTGTTTAACTGCAACACACATGTATATTTAGATCATAAGTTTATGTATATTTTTTTCCATAATACCTTGATTGTATATCTTGTTTAATCACTGAATTTACGTGTGTGATTGGAGATACAAATAAACGTTTTATCTATCTATCTATCTAGTTGAATTTAGGTAATCTTAGCGTTAGTTAGTTATTTGTTAGTTGATCTTAGCTCTAGTTGTTTTAGTTATTTTGAAGGAGATCCTTCAAGGGCGGGGGAGATGGTTGCGCGGAAAACCATTCGTATTTATTTTATTTGACGGTAGGTTGCCAAATCGGTTATCCCTTTCCAAAACGATATCATTCGTACCCTCCTATCGACACATCAGGGTGGTGGGGTGGGAGGGGAAAGAAGATGATTCTAGAACATCACGTAATCATCGGAACCGAGGATATATAAGACACGCGCGACCGACGCGTGGCCTCTTCCCGCCGCGCTCGTTGTTGGAAACACATCTAGTAGAAACCGCTTTAGCCTGGAAGCAGTCGAGCTCCAGGAAACCCGCCTCACCTCGTGTGAGATATAGTCGCGCACCGTCTCTCTCCGGAGTGTTCCAGAAGTCGCAGTTATAGTGCTCGACCGCATAGAAGAAACATCCCGGTGAGTCAACATTTTCCTAATAGTATTTTCCTGCTTGATATAGTAGTTTTAACCCGCTCCAATTTCGTGTTTTCCTAATCAAGCAGGATTCCTTTCATCGATTTGGCATAATAGTTCGTTTTTTTGGGAAGAGCGAGTGCATTGTACCGCATATACAAGTGTAGAAGCATTAGTAGATACAGTCCACTTAGATTAATATTTCGCGCAATAGGTTTAAGGTTCGACCGGGGAACTAGACTTCGGCAGCCTTAAACACGTGGCTCCAACATTTAGTAATACTGACACAATAATGATGCATATTAATTGCGAGTTTGTAATCTGCAATACTATATCACGTTTTTCAATAATAAGTAATTTCCAACCGACTTCAAAAATGGAGGAGGTGCTCAATTAGACTGTATTTTTCACGTGTGTTACCTCAGAACTCTTTTCTAGACTCGTATTCAGACCAGCTTAACTGCATTAACTCTAAAATACAATTCACAATGGAGTTAGAGGCAAAAAATTCTTTAGCTTACCTAAATGTTTTAGTCATCCGAAATCCTGATAATACTATTGGTCAAACTGTGTATAAGAAAAAGACCCATACTAACCGATATTTAAATGGATCTCACCATCATCCTTCACACTTAACTACCGTGGGTGTACCTTTGTTTCAGAGAGCACAAGGGATCTGCGACAGAAATCATCTGGTCGCCGAGCTTCAACGTCAAGCAAAAATTGCTAGACAATAAGCTTCGGGTCCCGCGAATACGTCACAGTGACCGAGCGAAGTCGGCCACAGTCGAGCATGCGCCTGCTGTACTACCGTATGTCAAAGGAGTCACACACAAGTTTGGCTACATCTTGAAGCGAGCTTCCATCAAAACATACTACAAGCCGCCGAAGAAGATAAGTCAATTTTTACCATCCATCAAGTGTAACAAACTTCTACAAGATGCAGGAGTGTATAAGCTTGATTATGAATGTAGTCTCTCTTACATAGGTCAAACAAAAAGATCTATAAAATCCCATGTGAAAGAATATATAGCTGACGTGAAGCACCGATATCATATAGCTCCGGGAAGTTTGCAATCTGTGAACATGTTCAAGATCGTCCCCACCATTACATTAGATTTGATAAACCACAAATCCTCGCAAAAGAACACCGATCCCTGCCAAGGATGATATGCTATTGAAATAAAAAAACATCATTCAATAGATAAGATAGATGGGTGCTACCATCCGCTTGGGATCTTATAACTAACAATATTAAATACAAACCCAAGCATACCACTGCAAGACTTCAAGATACTGTGAGCTCGTTCTGCGTAGATTGGACCAAAAATTAATATTCAAAAACTGAAGGTAGCTAGGCTAACTATGACATTGGTCGTCAAATATGTCAGTCGCCCGCTGTAACTATGGGTGCTGTAAAGCACCCGAAACGTCGGGAATTAAAAAAATAAGTTAAAGTAAGTCAGTTAAACGTGATAAAATATTATATACTTTTATTCAAAGTGTAGAGTTTGCGTAAATTAAAAGAAATCATTACGAAAGCTTATTCGTTATTTCCTCGCAATCAGCGGGTAAGGCGTTGCAGAGGAGAATAGTCTGAACTGTGAAGAGAGATTTAAGGAATTTAGTACTTTGTTCTGGAATACTAACCTAAAGAGCGTTAAAATGACAAGGTTCCCCTAGATTATTGCTCCTCTGATATTTTTGGCCGACTCCAAAAGAAGGAAGTTTTTTTATGTCTGTGACCCGACGTATTTACCAATTGTGAACCGATTTTCATCATTCTTTTCTTTAATAAATTGGCTAATATTACTCAAGGATGATTTCAAGACAAAAATAAGAAATAAAATTTTAAAAGAAAATTGTATTTCTTCGTTCAATCAAAAGGGTAAAATAATTAAACTTTAACTAGACTATATTTTTTATGTGTGTTACCTCAGAACTCTTTTCTAGATTTATATTTAGACCACGTTAACACCGTAAACTTTAAAATACAAGTCACAATGGAGTTAGAGGCAAACAATTCTTTAGCTTACCTAAATGTTTTAGTCATCCAAAATACTGATAACACTATTGGTCACACTGTGTATAAAAAAAGACCCATACCAACCGATATTTAAATGGATCTCACCATCATCTTTCACACTTAGCTACCGTGAGTAAATATTTGTTTCAGAGAGCACAAGGGATCTGCGACAGAATTCATCTGGTCGCCGAGCTTCAACGTCAAGCAAATTTTGCGAGACAATAAGCTTCGGGTCCCGCGCCTACGTCACAGTGACCGAGCGAAGTCGGCCACAGTCGAGCATGTGCCTACTGTACTAACGTATGTCAAAGGAGTCACAGACAAGTTTGGCTACATTTTGAAGCGAGCTTCCATCAAAACATACTACAAGCCGCCGAAGAAGATAAGTCAATTTTTACCATCCTTCAAGTGTAATATTCATCTACAAGATGCAGGAGTGTATAAGCTTGATTGTGAATGTGGTCTCTTTTACGTAGGTCGAACAAAAAGATCTATAAAAAACCACGTGAAAGAACATATAGCTGACGTGAAGCACCGACATCACATAGCTCCGGGAAGTCTTTAGTCAGTTCAAGATCGTCCCCATCATTACATCAAATTTGATAAACCACAAATCCTCGCAAAAGAATACCGATTCCTGCCAAGGACGATACGCTATTGAAATTTTAAAAAAAATCCTATTTTAATGGAGAAGATAGATGGGTGGTACCATTTGAGTACATTTACCTGGGACAATAGTCCGAATAGGTAAGTCCAACTTCGACCGAGAGGTCAATCGATGGATTCAACTCGGCTGGGCAGCGTTCGGGAAATTACGACCCATCTTCTCATCATGTACACCTCAAAACCTGATAACTAAGCTGTAAAACCAGTGCGTGTTGCCAGTGATGATCTACGGAACCGAGACGTGGTCCTTCACTGTTGGGCGTATGAGGACGCTCAAGGTCGCTCAGCGAGCTATGGAGAGGGCTATGCTCGGAGTTTCTCTGGGTGATAAACAAGAAATGAGGATATCCGCAGTAGAACCAGAGTGATCGACATAGCCCAGCGGATTAGTAAGCTGAAGTGACAATGGGCCGGCCATATAGCTCGAAGAACCGACAACCGTTGGGGAAAAAGGTTCTCGAGTGGCAGCCTCGTACCGGTAGGCGAAGTGTAGGGCTACCCCCACTAGATGGAGTGACGACCTGGTAAGACATGCAGGAAGTCGATGGATGCAGGTGGCTCAGGACCGTGCTTTGTGGCATACCTTGGGCGAGGCTTATGTTCAGCAGTGGACTTGTGAAGAGCTGTAATGATGATGATGATTCAATGTGTAGTGTTTGCGTAAATTAAAAGAACTCATTACGAAAGCTTATTCGTTATTTTCTCGCAATTAGCCGGTAAGGCGTTCCAGAGGAGAATATTCTGAACTGTGAAGAGAGAATTAAGGAATTTAGTACTCTGTTCTGGAATACTAACCTAAAGAGAGAAAAAGGATGAGGTTCACCTAGATTCTTGCTTCTCTGATATTTTTGGCTGACTCCAAAATAAGGAGGTTTTTTATGTTAGTGACGCGACGTATTTACCAATTGTGAACCGATTTTCATCATTCTTTTTTTAATAAATAGGCTAATAAACTCAAGGATGATTTCAAGACAAAAATAGGAAATAAAATTTTAATAGCAAATTGTATTTCGGCGACATTCTAGTTTGTTACTTTGAGATTGTGATATTTCTTTGTTCATTCAAAAGGGTAAAATAATTAAACTTTGGAAAAAAATCCCCAATTTTCCATTTTCACTGTATTGTAGGGTAATCTATTTTACCGATAAATCACGAATCAGAACAAGTTGTAATTGTAAGAAGGCGAAGTCAGACAAGCGAGTAGCGTCGAGGGTCGAGGAGTCAAGGGAAAAGTTAAAGGTTTCGTGATATTGATTTTCATTATTGATTTTGGCTACTCTGTGAACAAAAGAGCATAAATTTATAAAATTTGAATAATGAATGTATGATATCATCTCATACAAATGATATTTAAGACTAAGTGAAAAAGCAATAAAATTAATTACATGGAAATACAATATATATACAAAAAAAAAAAAAACTAAAAAAAAAATATAAATACGGAAAAAAAAAAGAATTGTATCGGATATAAAATTGTTCATGTTTACAGGCCTATTTAACAATTAATCGGAGATGAAATTTCACGTATTTACTTTTTGTATAATGATAAAGAACATCGAAAAGGTAATTAAAAACGAATGATGTAGGTAAACAATTCTCTCTCTATATTATTCGGAACATAAAAGGAATAAATTAAAACTTAGCCTCAGGGAATTGGCACGGACTATAGAGTGGTGAAAATTTCGTAAGTATTAATTTCAACATTAATTTAAATTTTGATACTTATGATACAATCTTACGGAAATTAAATAAAAATTAAGCATCATATTAGATTTGAATGCAAATTCTATCAGGTATTTTTCGTTACCACAAAGAACTCTCTTTAAAATTTTACTTTAAACGTTTTTCCGAGGAACTCGTAAACTGTGAATTCCGGCAATATTTTGATAGTTTTTGTTTTAAAACCAGATAACAGTTGGCATAGTCTTGCGAAACCTATGTTATGTGTAACTCATTAACCTGATTTGTATACAAGCTAAACAGCTATTGTTTGTCTAACGTAAAGTATTGGTTATTTGTATGCGGTAGATCCACGTAGCATATTGTGTCTGTAGCACGAATGCGTTAGTTCACCGGGATATGATAACGCTCACACCGAATAATAGCTTAGGGTTACTGTTTTTCGGAAGCCCTTTTAATGGTAGCCAGCCGTTCTAAATTCGTTCTGTACTGGATGTAGTGAATCACTATCGGATATATAATATAATTTAATGGCGTATGTTCCTTGTAATATAAATCAGTCTAATACTGGTATTTGGGGCGTTCACTCGCTCTCCCAATTTTTACATTACATGATGACCCTGCTGACCGTCGTCGCCCTGCACGAAACGCGAACTTGAGACCGCGCTCCTTTTACGGAGTGGAATTTTGTCGAGCGTTCGGTCGTAAAAACTTTCTAGAACAGCGGGGATGTTACTAATATATTCGGATAGAGACAGGGGCGTAGCTACCGCCGTATCAGCCGTATCAATGATACGGGGACCCTGGGTTACAGAGGTCCCGAACGTGTGTAAGCAAAAATTAAAATTCGTACAATGCCATACATCCCGAGAAAAAAATCATATGATAAAATGTGCCCAACGTGCCTAAAGAAGTTTTTACTTCTAAAATTATGAAAGTAAAAAAAGGAATCTTTTTTTCCCCGGGTCAAGTGGGGGTCCAAAAGTAGGTAACACATCTCACTACGCGATTGACCCGTGACCACATATTACTAAATCCGCAACGCGTGCCTGTCAGCATACATCAGCTATTACGGGATCCCCCTGTTTAAGTGAATGACAATAACAAATCAGTTCCTAGGAGTATTAATTGTAAGTAATAACTTTTAATCAATTTATAATTATTCTAATGCAATGCGAGCGTTTTCGTTCCATTTGTGCAAAATCTTTACACTTCATTTTGGCCTCCCCATTAAATTTTGATACAGGGCCCGTCTAAGGCACGCTACGCTACTGGATAGAGAATTAAACGTATTAAGCAACTAATAGCTTCTGTGAAAAATGGGAAAAAGACAATCGAAAGTGGAATCATTAATCGTGCAGAACGTTTCTGGAGATGGAAACGAAGCTTTTTTTGGAGGAATTTAAATTTCATTTAACGACATATAACATTTTATTATCCATGTTAACAGGAATCGTTATGTTGGTCATATTATTGCTGACCTTCATATATCGAATATACAAAAAATGTCACATGCTATGGATAACGACACAAATGAATAAAAAGGCGTTCAAGAGATCTAGTTTTCGTCCAAATGTACCTGCTACAGTCAATACCGGGCAATCAAGAAAAGTATACCTAGAAGTCTTCTAACATCGTGGTCATCAGTGGTATCGTCAGTGATCGTCTTCTAACATCTTCTATCTTCTAACATAATTTTTACGTGGTAGAGCCACGGTGCAGCTATATTATGGTTGAATATATATAGGTCGGCTCGACCGGGGATGGAGCACGTTTTGTTTGTGAAATAGGGTAGCCTATCCCTCGATTTGTGCCCCTAGATTCTTAAATATTACACTGTCTATATACTATAATATAACTGCAGCTTAATGTACCATGTGTTATTTTGTTTGAGCAAATTTAGTTATTTTTTAAGATTATTATTGTTTTAGTTTGAAAATAACGTACACAGGGCTACACTGTGTACGTTATTTTAAATATATCTAGGTATATAATTTATTACGTGACGTAGCAGCGTTAAAGACAATATATAATTATAATAATATATAATGATAATAATATATAATAATAAGATCTATTAAAGATTATTAAGAAACTTTATACGTGGTAGAGCCATGCTGCAATTATATTAGTAGTATAGATGTAGCACGAATGCCAGCGTAAAATAGCAGCTAAATACTGCTGTGTTTCGTATGGTGATTGTAGAGATCCGGAGACGCATTTTACTGAAAACGAGGCATTGCATCTTAGTGCTCAGGAATGACAACGTGTCTGCGCTTTGATTCTTAATCGAGGATAAATGTACATGTCTATGGGCCACAGCATCAGCTTACCACCAGGTGGACTATGTGCTCGTTTGTCACCCTTATTTAAAAAAAATGAATGATCTAACACGACACAAGTATCTATTTATTGTATATAGCAAATGGTGACCTAAATTATAAGGATCAATTGATTATTATTATCGTATACTTTATTATAATTGTTAGATATTAACACGCAATATTAAGCTAACGTTATAAAGAGCGGGATTCCAAGGACAGTTTAGCTGTTGTGCGGTACAACTAATATAATATATAATTTTGTGAAGTGAAATATAAGTGTATTTTAGTTTACTCACAGAATTAACACAGAATATAAACACAGAAATACCGTGTGCGTAATAAAATATAAATTTTTAAATAGTAATAAAATAATCATATTTGATCAAAATTTTAACAATAACATGGCATTTTGCGTGTTCTTGAAAGGTGTATATAATGTAAAGTCTGAAATGGAAGATAAGGATACACAAAATAAATTTTTAGCTTAACTTTTTGTTTGCATATTTAAAATTCTTATATATCTAATACATTGCTAACGTAGAATTTAATCTAATATCTTGCTTAATTCAAAGCCACCAAGCTGTTTAGAATTCCAAGATTAGTATGGCATTTGTTTCAAGCTCAGTTCATAGCTGAAGAATTCGCCTGAATTCCGCTCAATTATCGATTTACTCCGCCAATAGAATGCTGAGATGTTTCTAATTTAGAAGAGAATTATGCAAATATAACCTAAATAACTTCTTCGCTAACGTTCTAAGGTTCTTTGTAATTAAAAAAAAATACTCATGTGCCGATGTGCTCAGATTTTCTTTCATAAAGGGTATGCTTATACCAATATTATGAATGTGAAATTCGATATGATAAACGGATTTGAATTTAATTAACAGATAGACTTATTTTCGGATTCATACCGGCACATAAAAGCTTTTCTGTTTCTACGTATTTTAAATTAATATAACATAAGGCTGTAAGTTTGACGAGCAGAATAATTTTCTTTTATAGGTTATTTTTTAACCCAAAAAAAGGGCAGCAGCATCTTCCTAATAACGATCCGCAGCTGCCAAAATTCCCTGAATGATGGGGAAAGATAAAAAAGAACTGCAGTTCATATCATTTTTTCTATAAAAAATAATATAATAAAAAAAAGTATGTGTTACCCCAGAGATCTTTTCTATATGAACCGATTTGATGATTCTTTTTTTTATTTGCATTGGTGCTATTCATGTGGGGTTACATATAAATTTGGCCAAGGTCTGATTAGTAGTTTTTAATATTCCTTATTAATGCGTATTTAGTTGATTTAGACTAAATTGATGACGTTCTCATTTTATTTATATTGAAGTCGTTTATGTAAAAAAAATAATTTTACTACTTGTATATATTCATTTATTTGTTCAGTTTCAATCCTGTGGCACAGTGACTCCGAAATACGTTTCACACTAATGGGGACAAAGCACCTGTTATTTTTTAGAGAGTTGAGAGCAAGGACATATGGACTCTTACACTATTAAGGAAAAATTTAATGTAGAAGATTAAATGTAAGTAGAAGAGTATGTTATTATAACTCACATTTTGGGAATATTTGTTGAACGAAAAATTATACCTAACGCTCTTATTTCAACCCTGCGCTGCATTTTCCTTTATAAGAGAAGGGAAATCCTTTATAAGAAACGAGCAAACTGCGTGCGTGTTTGAAGTAGGAGAAATGACGGATGATCTAAGCGTATGGTTATTTGCCGAGCAGAGGACGAGCAGCTTCTATAGACATATAAGGCAAAAAAACCAATATGGGGGTTTTGTGTGGATAGCCAAAGCTGGAGGGAAGGGAGGAACTTTATAAGGAGAAAATGGGGAGACGGCACCTGATCCTCCGGTGGGGGTGTTCTTAACGCTTCCATCTGTTGCAGAAAAATGTGTTAAAATATGATGATGATTAAATTATATAATGGCATACAAACATTTCACGTTATTCGTTATATTGCATTATTTAATTTAATAAAACCGATAGAGTCTGTTTCACGAAAGAAGTCCCGCGGAAAATATCCGAACTGCCCTGCACTAAATCTCAAGTCATTTTGTATAATAGTAGTACTCGTGTTATTTAATAACTGCTTGTATGACACCACCCAAATTAAATAGAAAAATTTAAATAATTATTAAGATATTTGGTACTGCAACTGTCAATATGCCAACGTACACCAAGGCGACCTCGCTGGCCGAAAGAATATGTGCACACAGGCCTATAACAGGCCTCCCCTCATTTCTCAGAGGATTTTAGGGCAAGGAACTGTTTATTTCTCAGAGGATTTTAGGGTAGGCGAACTTCACATGTCTTCGAAATAATTTTTTTTCTTATTCCTCAGACATGCAGGTTTCCTGACGATGTTTTCTTTCACCACCGAGCACGTGGTAAATGAGCACTTAAAATTGCAATTAACAATTTCACTGGTGCCGGCGGGGATCGAACCCGGGTTACTCGCGTTCTGTTATATTTACAGCGAGCTTTAACCATCTGAGCTACCACGGCTCTGTTGGCTATGTTGTTGTGCTATCAGATATAATAAATGAAATCAAATACATAATTTTTCGGTTCCATAGCGCAGTGGATTCGAATCGAGGAAGTATTTGTATGGCCACAAATAATTACTCCGTGTCTGAATATTTGTCCTTGTACAATTTAAATACGTATACTGCCTCCTTAATTAACTTGAGCGCATAACAATTTATGTATAACGTTTTGTATTTAGGTTCTGCAAATGTTATCACGTTTCCGAATTTCGCAAACAGATCAACATATTAAGCGACTCTCTACGTCTTAGCTGGAATACTCATATTCTTCACTTCGTATGAAAAGCTGTTTGACCTACTTCTCATTATTTAAAACATCCTTTTTTACTATATTTCCCTTTTCAATGTTTGGTGTCATCAACTTTCTGTCAATTTTTCTCTGACTTTCTGTCAATGTTTCACTACGTGATCCTGTTCGTACCGCCTCTGAAATCCTTCACTGTCTTAACCGCGTGCTTACTAAAGACTTTATTTCTTCATTTCCGTCTAATTCCGTGCTACTTCCAAAAATATTGATTACCTTGAACGCTTATACATATACTAATTATGAATACTTACTTATGTATAAGTTTTCAATTACCTTCGTTTTTATACTTTGAGCACCACATTCATTCATTATAGGCTTTCAAAAGTTCGCTGCTAAAATATGTATATACGTCTCATAGTGGAGGTGTTTACCATGGTTGCTACGGTTTCCAAGGCAGGTTGGAAAATGCCTATCTCCCATTTTATTTTCCTATGTTATCTCTTATGAAACACACGGAATGATATACGATAGTGGATTATGCTACAACTACCGGGCTACATATTACACATAAATATTGCTAGCACATCCTTTATAAAAACAATTCCTAAAACAAAGGTTGTTTAAAAGCAATCACTTTAAGATTGATGCCTGAAAATATTTATTTCTTATACTTATATTATCAGTCTGTATAATAAAGAATAAATTTAATAAATACTTATGTTATTTAAATATATATCAATATTTAAATAACATAAGTATTATATTCTAAATATTTATGTTATACAGAGTGGATAAATTTTCTCCACTCTGTATAACATAACGATCTCAACCAAAAAATTCAATTTGGAAAAGCGTACTGCTCGCGAAGTTACGACATAATAAATTTTCGAATAGTTTGTTCCTCTAAATAAAAAAAAGTTTACAAGCAATGATGATACACAGTTCGAGAAGTAGTACTTTATTGCTGTCTGTGAGCTTAAAGTCACCCAGTAAGCTATGTTCGTTATTTATCTATTACCTTCGAAGGAACTCTGAACACTTTTTATAGGATAAAGGTGACAAACGAGCACACAGTCCAACTAATAGTAGGTGGATGCTGTGGCCCATAGACATCTACATTTAACCTCGATTAAGAATCAAAATGCAGATGCGTTGTCACTCTTGGGGACTAAGATGGAATGCCTTGATTCCAGTAAAACGGTTCTCTGGTTCTCTACACTCACCATACGAAATAAAACAGCATTATGCTGCCATTTTACGCTGGTATTCCTTCCCCGGTCGGGCCGATCCATTCATAGCTGCAGCGTGGCTCTACCACGTATAAATGGCGTATAGCTCACCAAACGATTATGTGAGAGTATCTGTAAGACGTGTTACTCCCTTGCCGTAAATGATTCTTGACACCCCAGGATAATCTTTTATTCGGCAGCATTCGGAAAATTGATATAATAAAAATCACAAATGAAATAAGTAAATATTAATTCGTATTGTAATTAGGTGTAGAAAACATCGAGGTTCTTCGTATATCCATATATAAATCGAAATTTTATAAGAATTTTGTAATAATCATCAGTATTCTGCAATTTTGTTACTATTGTGTCGATCATGCCTTTTTTTTTTACAAATGGTGTTAATTTGTTACGTGACAGCGAGAGTGAGTTGCATCTTTACGTATTTTTTTTAACATTATTTGTTTTAGGTTTATTTGTTATTAAAATTTATACAGTTTCATATTTTCTTCCAGTCTCATTATGATAAACTTAGGAGGCATTTTATCGGACAGATACGACTTGGGAACCTTCGAGAAAAAAGCCTAATCCTTTAAAAAGGCCAGCAATGCATCAGTAATTTCTCCAGAGTTGCAATTGTTTATAGGGGGCGGTAGTCACTTAACGTCTGCATATTAATGATATGTTGCAAACCCGTAACATTTATTGCTATGCAGATGACAGCACTGATGATGCTCTTTACACCGGCCGAGCCAACATTTCTCGGGAAAACGTCTCCGAGTACCGGGACAAACTTGTGTCTGAAGTCGAGACTTTGCTGAACAGAGTCTCGGATTGGGGGCGACTAAATCTAGTCCAGTTTAACCACCAGAAGACACAAGTTTGCGCGTTAACCGCTAAAAGGAACCCCTTTGTCGTATCTCCTCAGTTTCAAGGCACTCCCCTTGTTGCCTCAGCCAGTATCGGAATCCTCGGCGTCGACATATCGAGTGACGTGCAGTTTCGTGGTCACTTGGAAGAGAAGGCCAAATTGGCCTCTAAAAAGCTTGGCGTGCTCAGCAGATCGGGACAGTATTTCATGCCGGCACACCGCCTGCAACTTTACAAGAGATGTTGCTGAGTTAAGTATAAAATCTTCCAATAATTACGGCAAAAAATTCACATGAAAATTTGAATAAATTTTTTTAAGCTGTTCGAAAACAATGAATAGGAATTATTAGGTAATTCCGGCCAAACAAATACAGTTTATGTGAGCTCAAGGGCTTTAAAGTTTTACTTTACGCAAATTCAAATCTCGTCTTTGCTATAGTATTTTTAAAAGGTGCCAAATGCTGATATTACATACTACATAATGTTTCAAGGATACGAGAAGCCCTATAAAGTAGTGAAAAGTATGAAATTTATACTTACTTTCACAATCCAACTACTAATAAACTATGAATCATCATCGGGCTTTATTAACACTCCTGAAACTCTAAAAACTAAACATTTATATGAAACATTATTCACGAATGATCCAAACATTGTATTAGAAATTTTGATTAATAAAATATCAGTCTCTACAAGAAAACACAATTACAAGGAAGATACCAAAAACAAACGGACTATAAAACCATGGATCACAACTGGCTTTTTTGAGGTGCATCAGAACTCGGAATAAAATGCAAAAGCTTTAAAGAATGGACCCCTTCAATATTATCATTAAAATAAGCTACAAAAGGTATTGTATAAACCTTTGTACTAGATTAATTAAAAAACTCAAACGTACATATGAAAGTAAACAACTATCCGCCTCTGTTGAAAAATAGATAAATAGTAAAGATTTTTTCGCAATATTAAAAATTTTACAGATTAAAAAAAAACAAGAAGAGACTGCACAAAACTTCTAGAAGTTTTTCCACCTCTCGATTTTTTGTCAATATTGAAAGGAGTTCAGTGGAAAATATTTTGTAATACAAGTATAATTATTTTGATATATTTTGATAATAGTTTTGAAAAGGGTGACAAACAATCACACAATTTACCTGATGGTAAATGAATGCTGTGGCCAATAGACATTTAACCTCGATTAACAATCAAAATGCAGATGCGTGGTCACCCCTGAGGACTTAGATGGAATGCATCGATTCCAGTAAAACGGGTCTCCGGTTCTCTACACTCACCATACGAAGCACCATAGCATTAACTGTTCGTATTTTACGCTGGTATTTTGTGGGTGGTCCTTCCACGATCGAGCCGACCCATTCGTACTACATATATAAAATACATGCAGCGTGGCTCTATCACGTATGATTTAACAATGTTCCTACTCCCAGAACCATTAAGGAAATCAAATGTTACACAAATTTATAAGGTGGTGCTTAAGACGAGGGCACTAACTATCGCCCGATTTCGGTGTTATTTTATTTTAGAAGTCTTAGAAAAAGTAATAAATAAAAGGTTATTAATTTTTTTGGATAAATTCAAACTCTTACCAAACTTTTAGACAGGGTCGGTCTACAGAAGACGCAATGACAGCAATAACTTCACATCTCACGGATGAATTATTGGTACGTGAAAATAAGTGTCTTGCAGTCTTCTTGGCCCTAAAGAAACCATTCGAAACGGTCTCCATCCCCATACTTTTGAGTAAACTGGAGCTCATTGATATTTTTTTTAAAGTAATAATTCAAAATACTGCAATATTAACAAGTTATATAATATGCATTTATGTGTATTTACTCATTTTTCATATCTGATATTAATTTTGGCGTGTCGCAAGGCAGTGTACTTGAGTTTACCTTATTTTTAGTTTACATAAACGAACTGTGTGATCTAGTCTAAAGGTGCCCGCGTTTTTTCGTACGCTGATGATAGTGTAATAATATTTTCAGAAAGAAATTAGGATTCAGTACGGAGAGTAACTGAGCTTGGTTTGATTATAGTTGCGTTTTGGTTCAAGTCCTATTTACTCACTTTAAACGCTCAAAAAACCAATTATATTTGCATCACATTAACTAACAAAACTCAACCATATACTCATTTTTCCATAAAAATTCATGCATGTGATACAATTAATGCAAGTTGTCTGGATAACATATATGGATAAAGCAAATAAAACTAAATATTTAGGGTTGTTTTAGATCAGCGACTATCTTGGTTTCATCAAACTGAAATTGTAAATGTGCGAATTAGAAAACTAATAAGTTGGGACAGATTGAACTTGTAAATGCGCGAATTAGAAAACTAATAAGTTGGGTAAGATTGAACTTGTAAATGCGCGAATTAGAAAACTAATAAGTTGGGACAGATTGAACTTGTAAATGCGCGAATTAGAAAACTAATAAGTTGGGACAGATTGAACTTGTAAATACGCAAATTAGAAAACTAATAAGTTGGGACAGATTGAACTTGTAAATGCGCGAATTAGAAAACTATAAGTTGGCACTGTAACAGATTGAACTTGTACTATCCTGCAGAGAAACTCCGAGCATAGCTCTCTCCATAGTACGCTCAGCAACCTTAAGTTATACCGCCAGCAGTGAAGGACCACGTCTGAGTTCCATATGTAATCACTGGCATCACTCACAAGTTGTACATTCTTGTTTTAAAACAATTTTAAAGAATACATGACTGGGAAACGTGTTGCAACTTGCCCAGCTGACTTGAAACCATTAATTGACACCTTGTTCGCATTTAAAATCTTTATTCTATACCGAAGCTATCAATTTAACTTTGATGTAAATATTTTAGTAACTGACGAATAATAATACGAAGGGTTTTATCGTGGAAGTTATATAATACAAACACAAATTTTCATAAATATTATGCGTAAGATTATCTGAACGAATATTGAAAAGGTTTGTAAAATTCAATAGAGGAGCTGCAGATGGAAGCAAAACAGTCTGTTCTTTATGAAACGTGTTTTGTTTAAGCCTCTTTTGTTATACAGGAAGTTGGAAAGCGAATAATGGATAGATGTTGTTCATAAAGTTTTAAATTAATGCCATAAATTAGTAAAGAATACATTTACTTAACAATTTTCGTTCGTTAATTGCCTTAGAAAGTGCTTGAATTGTCAGTGTGCGTCTTATAATTATTTCGTACTTGTGAGTAGTTGAGGTATAGATATTGTACGTGATAGAGCTATGCAGCTGTAAGATACTGTACGAATGTTTTGACTCAACCTGGGAAAAGCGTATCTTACAGAATACCAGCCTAAAAGAAGCATCATTTACGTGTAAATACTTTTTGGTTTTTAATTGAGGATAGATGCGTGATGGAGTATATGGGTCACGATATAGCTTTACTAGCAGTTGGACTATATCTATACAATAATATTAGGAAAAGAAATAAACAAAAAAAAAACAAAAAAAAAAAAAAAGTTAAAATAACTTAAAAACAAGCAATAATCATCAATTTCCATGATCCTAGTCAGAGTACTAGGGCAATGAATGTCATGGGTCTTTTTTTATAGGATACGATGACAAAAGAGCACACAGCCCACCTGATGGTAAGTGGTTTCTGTGGCCCATAGACATCTACATCTATCCTCGATTACGAATCAAAATGCAGATGCTTTATCATCTATGAAGACTTAGGTGGAATGCCTCATTTCCAGTAAAAAGGGTCTCCGGTTCTCTACACTCATCATACAAAACACAACAGCATTAAACTACTATTTGACGCTGATATTCTGTGAGAGCGTGGTCCTTCCCCGGTCGTGCCGACCCATTCGTGCTACAACTATACTACTAATACAACTGCAGCATGCAGCTCTACCACGTAAAAACTTTATCTATATCTTTATCTTATAACTTTATCTTTATCTATATCTTAATACGACTACAAAATTTTAGATAATTCAGACGTCCAAAAGTGGGTGAGAACTACTTAGAGTACATACTTACATACCGTTCAGGCTAAAATAATATATAATTTATTTAAGTAAAGTCATAATGTGTCATCATCACTTGTTAATACGTCTGCACAATTTTAAATCCCACCACTTCCTGTCGTCTAAATAAGACAACAGTAAGTGGATAACAGCTGAATTGTAAACTTCCATTACATTCATACGTACATAGATACATACAGGTTTTGAGCATGCTTGTGTCAAAGTTGTGTAAAAGAGTTATATCGGCTAACATACTGTATTTCAGAGCTTAGGCTATATTTACATCTGTCGATCGCTAAAGCTTCATCGATCAGTCAGCAGGGTGGGTGTACTGCGTACAGGTTTGAGTTTGGATAAAAAGACCCAACCGGTACACTTCTATGTCTACTGTTCTGAGTCTATAGTACTCGGCAAATTTATTTACGTGGTAGAGCCATTCTACAGCTACATTAGTAGTAAAGTTATTGCACGAATAGGTCGGCTCGACCGGGGAAAGATCACGGTCTTACAGAATACCAGCGTAAAACAGCAGCTCAACGCTGCTGTGTTTCTGATGCTCCGCTGTTGTTGAGGATGTAGATGTCTATGGGCCACAACAACTACTTACCATAAGGTGATCTGTGTACTTCTTCGTAATCCTTATCCTATTAAAAAATATACTCATTTCAAGACTCATGCCGCCTATAAGACCTTGGCGGAGCATTTTGAGTCGAAGAAATCAAAATGCTCAAAATAAAGCTAATTTTCAGTATAATTGGACTGCACAGCAACGTGAAGAACGAAATGATATTATAAAGATTCGGATTTCACAAACCCGTGTAGCACATCATTCTGCCAATAATCTTGCAAGTTTGAAACGAACTGCTTTCAGTTACCTACGTTGGTATATAATATACAGTGCTTACTAATGCGTTGCTATTGGATCTATAAACTCAGTTTGCCTGTATTGTAAAGCATTAGTAAACAAAAATGAAGCCGCTGGATTGTATTGCGCAAATGGAAAAGTAAAATGAGTGCCATTGATTCCGCCACCAGAGCCATTGTACTCATTGGTTTCGGGAACAGGATTGGATTCTATACATTTCCTTACAAATATTAAAAATGGTAATAATAATCTTTATTTTTTGTATATATCAGTTAACAATATGTCTATTTATAAACTACACAGGAATATTTTATCTTATAACATGAAATATTGCATCCATTGCCGAACTAGACCCGAGCCTGTATTTAAGCATATGGCGTCACTCCCCGGACAAAATAAACATAAAGTATTTATTTATATTATGGAAAAATGGTACCTAAATTTATTCTTTATATTACATATAGGTTATGAAAAATGTAAAATAGAAACAGAAAAAAACCATGCGTGCAGTTTCACACGCGGTAGAAGTGAAACCTTTATAAAACTTAACTTCGAGAAGAATGAGATGTATGCAGACTATCAGGATCATGATTGTAGGGTTTATTCATTATAATATTGTAAATAATAATAATGAATATACTTTATTGCACACCACAAACAAATTTACAAAGAACAAACAGAGAGCAAAATAATCCTTATACAAATCCTTCAGGAACCAAAGAAAGGAAAAACAGTTACTAGGTGGGTGCAATATAAATATACCTAATATAATATCAATACATGCATATTGTAACTAGGTATAGGTAATTATTTTATATTTTATTCTACACATATTATATTACAAATTATACAAACTCCAAGTTTTCAATTTTTATCATCGTAAGTACTTAAATATTTTCTTACCTACTAAAATCCCTACTGCTCCTAGTAGATCAAATGCATAATATCCATACATATTATAAAACACTATATTGTATTCTATCACATTATCTTGCAGGCTAAATCCTTTAGATATATGTGTTTGCCTCTTTTTAGTGTCGCTTTTTCGTTTCGTCTCGCTCCAAATCATTACGATACTAAAGAAGTTTTCACTTCAATATCTAAAGAAGTCTTCGACATTGTTAATGTACATTTAAAAGTACGTGACAGCCACTAATTTTTACGATTAGATTAATTTCCCTTCGAATGTTTATACTCTTTTCGATATATGTACCTATATAGTAGCCACAAATTACAAAAAAAATTATATCAATTTTACCTGTTACGAAGTTGAGGTTTGGACGTTCTTCACTGCTTGTTTATTCCATAGGCACATGACACCTTCGTACCTAGTTGAACAAAACGCGTAAGCGACGCCGCTACGGCGGCGTTTACGAAGTTTTTTTTGCAAGCATTGAGCTATAATGCTTCGTATCTCATTTTCTTCCACGTTAAATCTTATGAATTTATGTGTCTGTCTCTTTTTACTGTCGCTTTTTCGTTTCATAGACTTTCAAATCACAACGATGCTAAAGAAGTTTTCATTTCAAAAATATGTAAAATGTACCTCTTTTGTGTATGGTGCTAGTGTACGTGTGCGTGTGTGTAAGATGGTGTGTACGAGATGAAGAATACAATTTAATGAATACCTTAGGTTACCTAACAATGGAAGTTAGCGAGCATAGTCCATAATAACTCAGCGCTGCACCGTCAAAAAATCTTCCCTTTCATCATATCCTAGAGTCAGTAACCAAGCTGTTATTTTCTTTCTACATTACTTTATATGTAGGAAGTAAACTAGAATAATTTTATCAACTTTATTATACACAATAGACCCCAAAGAACAGTCAAATCTCCGAAAAAATGAGGTACGAAACTGTTTTAGTTCGCAAGGTCTGACTGTTCTGCGGTTAATAAATTTATGAGGATCAAAATCAGTTCACTGTGTTGTTTCAAGATTATGCCTAAAATAAACAGTTATCTAACGGTAAGGACTTCACAATTATCAATCAGGAGTTTGGTCGGGAAAAAGAAATGTCGAAAAGTGCTTACTTTGAGTACTGCACGCTGGGTAATTTCTAAGCACTTAATTGTAGAAGTTGGCACTCCTCCCCAAGAAGTAATGCAGTATGATATCAGTGATTGTCAGTGTGCAAAGTAAATTTTGTTCAGATGTTTGTATTCTGCAGTATATCTGAGTGTTTTAAAGATTATTATTAATTTCCTTACTCTATTGCTTGGCAATTCAATATGCGTTTTAAAATTTAAGTGAATATCTAACATTACCCTCAAGTATTTAGTTTCATTAGTACGCTCTAATTTAGGACAGCAACATTTATGTTTGTCTACGAACTTTGCAAATTGCAACTTTTTAAATTGCAACTGTGAGTCACAAGTTGCAATTTATCTCCAAGTCCTTTCGCTTTTGAATAGAAAAAGGAATGTATTTTGTATTATTGGGATTTAGTGTCAAAAGATTGTTACCCAGCCATCTAAAGACATTGTCAAAAGCATCCTGCGCAGCATCAAAAACCTTCTGCCAGAAATTGGCTGAAATTAATAGAACTGTGTCATCAGCATAAGAGATCAGATTACCATTTAAATGTTTAAATGAACTTAGTTCATAAATATAAATCAGGAATAGATTTGGTCCAAGAACGCTGTACTGTGGTACTCTATAAGAAATAGGTTAATATGTGCTAATATATTCTCCAACTGTTGTGGCTTGAACTCGATTTGCAAGGTAACTCTTAAAAAGATTCAACTGATTACCTTTTATACCAATAGACTTAATCGTATTTAGCAGAAAAGGAATCGATACCGTATCAAACGCCTTTGCCATGTCTAGGAAAACGGTTAAACATTTGTTATGTTTATCCAAATTGGTAACAACAAAACAACAACAAACAAAGTTAGTCAGTGCATGAACTGCATCAAAAGTTGCCTTTGCCTGACGAAAACCGAATTGGTTATCGGAAAGTAACTTACGATTTTCCAAATAACTCATCAGTCTAAATAATGACTTTATGAAAAATATTTTTTCTTATTTATCAGACATGCAGGTTTGCTCATGATGTTTTATTTCACCGCTGAGCACTTTGTAATATTAACAATTTCGTTGGTGCCGACGAGGATCTAACCCGAGTTGCTCGCGTACTACAATCTCGAGTAACTCGGGTTAGATCCTCGTCGGCACTAGCTATTATTAAGAGAAACGCAAAAAGCTTACGCTTTAAGCTTTTATTCCGAAATTGCTATTGAGATGTTAGTTAAGTTAGAGCTATTGCGTCTTAATCTACACCGACGTACACGCCACATTTCAAGAACCTATTCTACTTAATACTCTACTTACTAACATTTTCTTTATTATTTATTTATTTATTCACTCATATCATAGACAGAAAACGAGTAATTTATATTTGGCACAAATTTTGGTTTTAGCCGGGAATCGAAAAATATGCAATATTTTAAAGCAAAGAAATTAAAAGCAATTTTAAGTATGTCTGACATCTGAAGGTTTATGCTAAAAAAACATGAATATTTACTGGAAAAGTCTGTATGTTTTGAGTAATTTCGTAGATTTTTTTTGAAAAGAAAGATAGAATTTTTCTGAACTTCAATTATTTTATCTTTAAGAAATATTAACAACTTCCTTTTACGCGAATAAGATAATAGTTAAACAACCGAAATGTTCATTATTTAACTGAAGGGACAGTGAAATAATTAATATTAAAAATAATTATTTTAATTAAACAATATAATTCAGATTGAAATAATACTAGTTTTTACGAATTTTTGAGAATATTGTACAGTCTTCCTGTACAGAAAGAAAACTTTTAAACTCTGGTGGAAGTTGTAACAATGTAATTAAAATATTTTAAATGCTTGAATTTTCTTATCTATCCAAACCACATTTTATTTCAATAACGAAATATTTATTTACAGGTTATCATAGTATACAGTATTACCGTTACAGTTCATTAAAGTCGACTGCCGAACATAGGCCGCCCTCATAGATTGCCTCATAGGGGTAGGGGGTGATATTTGCCATAGTTGCCACGCTTGGCAAGCGGGTTGGCAACCGCAGTTTTTATTAGGAAGACGCTGCTGCCAATCTCCTGATTTGTTTCCCTCTGTCGGCTCTTACGCCACCCACGGGATGCTATGGGGTAGTAGATATTCTTACACCATCACTACTCGGGCTACGGTATATAAAATGATATTTCTTCACATTCATGCGTCGTTAAACCCTGAAATATTTTCATAATCAATGAATTATTCTCAATCATCTGTCTAAAAATGTATTTTACACGTCTAAACCAGAAATTAACTAACGAGATACAGTACCAACATTTTTCTTATGTACACTCATCTGATAAATAATAAAAAAAAATATCATAAAGAATCAACTAATTTAAATTTAAATTCGCAATATAACGGTTTAATCAACAAAGGGTAATCACGGAAAGTTAACGTTGATGTATCAGCTGCCGCATCGCGCAGGATTGATGAGACTCTTAATTGATTACTTTGTTATATTGAACACAAGCTGTACCCGAGACAACGTTCGCTTGGAATTTCGTAAAATGGTATCGTCAGTTATTTGTATAACAGACCATGTAAAAAAGTTATTACTATTCTTTATTAATACTATTCCTTTATATTTTAATGTAAGACAGAAAACAAAATAAATAATCAGCGTGCTTCAATTAATCTTGGCAAACTTCACATGAAATCCTCTAGTTTAAAATAACTATTAACGCCGATAAAAACTTTAATTAAAAATTATTACATTAGTGCCACCGGGGATCGAATTCAGTTTGATACATAGGTTACCTAGGCTTGTTTAAATTTCTTTAATTCACTGGATGATATGTCTATGGATTTATTTATGTCATATAGATCGGAGCGTTTTTGTTGGATTACCGCCCGTAACAACTTTTTACTTGCCTGATTTAAGATCTTAGCGCTTCCTCGAATGTCCTTTTTGGTGGATATTTTGACACACGTAGGAATGAGATTATGGTCTCGGCATCTCTTCAAGAAATTTAAGGCTGTTAGATATCTTGCGCGCTTAGTCTTTAGATCTTCTAATCGGCGTATTTTATTTGCAATTACCAGTCCGTACTGGTTTACATAATGATTTCTTATATTTACGCGAACACTACACATTGAAATAATACTAATTTTTACGGAATTTATCGCGTATATTTAACTTTTTTACCCGACGTTTCGAGAGCTTTACAGCACCCATGGTCACGGGAAGGACTGAGATGTTCAACGTCCAGCTGTCATAGTTAACCGCGGTTACCATAGATTAAGATTTAACTTTTGTTCCGATCTACACAGTATGAACTTATGGTATCATGGAGTCTTTCAGTTGTATGCTTGGGTTGGGATTTAATTTTATTTATTATAGGATCCCAAGCAGATGGTAGCACCCAGCCATCTTCTCTATTGAAATTAGGATGTTTTTTGATTTCAATAGCCTCGCGAATCATCCTTGGAAGGAATCGGTGTTCTTTAGCGAGGATTTGTGGTCTATCAAATCTGATGTAGTGATGGGGGCGATCCTGTACATGTTCACAGACTGCAGACTTCCCGGAGCGTCGATTCTTCACATCAGCTATATGTTCTTTGACGCGGGTTTTAATTGATCTTTTAGTTTGTCCTATGTAGGAGAGACCACATTACGCACGATTCTCCGCGCAGATAAGGGAAACGCCACGGTGGTCATGGATACGTCAGATTATAATTCTAAAATACAAGAACTTTTGTCGGATGTAAGTACTTATAAAAAGGTTAAAAACGACCCAACAAACAGCACACTAAAAACAACTAGTGACCTCATAAAGAAACACTCCGAAAAATTAAATCTGGACGTAAAATGGATAATACCTACGTGCGCCAAATCACCAAAGTTGTATGGGTTACCAAAAATACACAAGCCCAATGCTCCATTACGCCTCATAGTGAGCCAAATCGATTCACCAACTTACAGATTGGCTCAACACTTAGCGAAAATACTCTCACCGCTCAGGGGACATACAAGAGCACACATAAAGGATTCCTACCATTTTGTCAGCGAGATTAAAGACCTACGTCTGGCAGACAATGAAACTATGGTCAGTTTTGATGTGCAGTCATTGTTTACATGCTTACCTGTTGAAGACTGCATCTCAATTGTAACTAGAAGGCTGGAAGAAAACAACATGCCCGTAGAATATGCAGTATTACTCAGACACTGCCTTACATCTGGCTACCTATTGTGGAAGGAGGAGTTCTACAAGCAAGTAGATGGTGTGGCGATGGGCTCACCTGTATCTCCCATTGTCGCCGACATATTCATGGAAGACTTTGAGGAGGAAGCCCTGCTTACTTCTCCCATAAATCCAAGATTCTACAAGCGGTACGTAGACGACACTTTCACAATTCTACCTTTAGATAAAGTAACTGCATTTTTAGACCATCTTAACTCTATAAATACTAAAATTCAGTTCACAATGGAGTTAGAGGCAAACAATTCCTTAGCTTTTCTAGATGTGTTAGTAATTCGGAATCCTGATAACACCTTGAGCCATACTGTGTATAGAAAAAAGACCCATACAGATAGATATTTAAACGGTGATTCTCACCACCATCCTTCACAGTTAGCTACCGTGGGTAAATCTTTGTTTCAGAGAGCACGAGGGATCTGTGACAGTAAACACCTGGCTGCCGAGCTCCAACATGTCAAGCAAGTTTTGCATGACAACAAGCTTCGGGTCCCGCGCCTACGTCACAGAGAACGAGTGAAGCCGGCCACAGTCGAGCGTGTACCTGCTGTACTGCCGTATGTTAGAGGAGTCACTGACAAGATTGGCTACATCTTGAAGCGCGCTTCCATCAAAACATACTCCAAGCCGCCGAAGAAGATTGGTCAATTTTTACCATCAGTCAAGTGTAACGTCCCTCTGCATCATGCAGGAGTGTACAAGCTTGATTGTGAATGTGGTCTCTCCTACATAGGACAAACTAAAAGATCAATTAAAACCCCGCGTCAAAGAACATATAGCTGATGTGAAGAATCGACGCTCCGGGAAGTCTGCAGTCTGTGAACATGTACAGGATCGCCCCCATCACTACATCAGATTTGATAGACCACAAATCCTCGCTAAAGAACACCGATTCCTTCCAAGGATGATTCGCGAGGCTATTGAAATCAAAAAACATCCTAATTTCAATAGAGAAGATGGCTGGGTGCTACCATCTGCTTGGGATCCTATAATAAATAAAATTAAATCCCAACCCAAGCATACAACTGCAAGACTCCATGATACCATAAGTTCATACTGTGTAGATCGGAACAAAAGTTAAATCTTAATCTATGGTAACCGCGGTTAACTATGACAGCTGGACGTTGAACATCTCAGTCCTTCCCGTGACCATGGGTGCTGTAAAGCTCTCGAAACGTCGGGTAAAAAAGTTAAATATACGCGATAAATTCCGTAAAAATTAGTATTATTTCAATGTGTAGTGTTCGCGTAAATATAAGAAATCAATTAAGCTGATTTTTCATGTTTTTCATTTCCCATACGCGTACAATCATTTTCATTTGTAATGAAGTAAGTCCACAATAACCTCTATAAGGACTGTTGAACATTTACTGTAGTGAATATTCTGAATTATATTAATGATTTCTTATATTTACGCGAACACTACACATTGAAATAATACTAGTTTTTACGGAATTTATCGCGTATATTTAACTTTTTAAATACCCGACGTTTCGAACGCTTTACAGCACTCATGGTCACGGGCGGGACTGAGATGTTCAACGTCCAGATGTCATAGTTAACCGCGGTTACCATAGATTAAAATTTACTTTTTGTTCCGATCTACACAGTATGAACTTAAAGGTATCTTGAAGTCTTGCAGTTGTATGCTTGGGTTGGGAATTAATTTTATTTATTATAGGATCCCAAGCAGATGGTAGCACCCAGCCATCTTCTCTATTGAAATTAGGATGTTTTTTGATTTCAGTAGCCTCGCGAATCATCCTTGGAAGGAATCGGTGTTCTTTAGCGAGGATTTGTGGTCTATCAAATCTGATGTAGTGACGGGGGCGATCCTGTACGTGTTCACAGACTGCAGACTTCCCGGACTTCGTCGATTCTTCACATCAGCTATATGTTCTTTAACGCGGGTTTTAATTGATCTTTTAGTTTGTCCTATGTAGGAGAGACCACATTCACAGTCAAGCTTGTACACTCCTGCATCTTGCAGAGGGACATTACACTTGACTGATGGTAAAAACTGACCAATCTTCTTCAGCGGCTTGAAGTATGTTTTAAAGGAAGCGAAGAAAATCAGCTTAATTGAATTACATTACGTGTATAGAGTTGAAAATGTAAACAAATGGCTGAAAAGTAATTCGGGAATAACAATTTTTGCCTTAATTAACCTGCGCATGTGTAAATTAGAATCAGCTATAATAGATTGTTGTGTTAATTACACAATAATCTATTATAACAGATATATTATATGTGGTAGAGACATGCTGCAGCTATAATATAGTTGTAACATGGATGGTTCGGCTTGACCGGGGATGGACCGCGCTCTTGCAGAATACCAGCGAAAAATAGAAGCTTAATGCTGCTGTGTTTCGTATGGTGAGAGTAGAGAACCGGAGACTCTTTTTACTGGAAGTGAGGCATTCTATATTGGTCCTTAGGGGTGACAAAGCATCTGCATTTTGATACTTAATCGAAGATATATGTAGATGTCTATGGGCCACAGCATCCACTTACCATCAGGTGGACCGCGTGCTTGAATGATCAATGTATAATTGTTAACATTAAATTTTAATAAGATAAAAATAATGTCGTATCATGATATAACTATGTGATAGTAGAATAAGAAAATCCATTGCTCTATATCACCCGTGTGTGGCGTAAGAAGAGGTCAAGATAAGTACTATAAATATCTTGCGGACTCCGCTATATTTATCATAATGACAATTCTTTACATAACCACTAGTTATAAAGAGTTAGTAAGTTAAATAATAAGAAATTAAAAAGTTTTAAATATAGGAACCTATTATTTGACGTTTTCAGGTAAAACTTCTAACTTACGTGTCTCTAGCTCGAGTTGCATGGATTTGAAAAGGGCTTTAGATATTATTACGTGAAGGATTACTAGCTCGGCTCTTCAGAATTATACGATAGAAAAATTTTCTATTCTTTGTTCACTTCCTTGTCTAAAGTTGATTAAATTAATAAAAAAACTTTTAACTTTATCAAAGTTAATCATAATTAATATCTAAACAAGCCTAGGTAACCTATGTAACAAACTGAATTCGATCCCCAGTGGCACTAATGAAATAATTTTTAATTAAAGTTTTTGATCGGCGTTAATAGTTATTTAAAACTAGAGAATTTAATGTGAAGTTTACCAAGATGAATTGGAGTACGCTGATTATTTATTTTGTTTTCTGTCTTACATTAAAATATAAAGGAATAGTCTTAGCAACCACACCGTTAACTTTTTACATGGTCTGTTATACAAATAACTGACGATACTACTTTACGAAATTCCAAGCGAATGTTCAATATAACAAAGTAATCAATTAAGAGTCTCATCAATCCTGCGAGATGCGGCAGCTGATACATCAACGTTAACTTTCCGTGATTACCCTTTGTTGATTAAACCATTACATTGCGAATTTAAATTTAAATTAGTTGATTTTTTATGATTTTTTTTTTTCATTTATCAGATCAGTGTACATAGAAGAAAAATGTTGGTACTGTATCTCGTTAGTTAATTTCTGGTTTAGACGTGTAAAATACATTTTTAGACAGATGATTGAGAATAATTCATTGATTATGAAAATATTTCAGGGTTTAACGACGCATGAATGTGAAGAAATATCATTTTATATACCGTAGCCCGAGTAGTGATGGTGTAAGAATATCTACTACCCCATAGCATCCCGTGGGTGGCGTAAGAGCCGACAGAGGGAAACAAATCAGGAGATTGGCAGCAGCATCTTCCGAATAAAAACTGCGGTTGCCAACCCGCTTGCCAAGCGTGGGAACTATGGCAAATATCACCACCCACCCAAATGAGGCAATCTATGAGGGCGGCCTATGTTCGGCAGTCGACTTTAATGAACTGTAACGGTAATATTGTATACTATGATAACCTGTAAATAAATATTTCGTTATTGAAATAAAATGTGGTTTGGATAGATAAGAAAATTCAAGCATTTAAAATATTTTAATTACATTGTTACAACTTCCACCACAGTTTAAAAGTTTTCTTTCTGTACAGGAAGACTGTACAATATTCTCGGGAAAATGTTTTATAATTTTGTCCTTTAACAATTTCTTATTTTCCGGGAAACTATATATCATAGGAGAATGAATTATAAAATGGTGATCTAGTTTTCCCGCTTACAACGCATGCCTGATTTATTTCATACGTCTGTTATTACATTATTAAAATTATAGTTTAAAATGCATTATGCAGTTTTCAACATGCAGATGGTGTTGATAACCTTGTATTGGAATTTTTTTGTATAATTAGTTTTTTGATACTGTTGCGACGTTAATTCTTCACCTCCTCTGTTTGTCACATCGGTGTCGTACAGTCATGGCTTTGTGAGATGCCAGAAATATTTCATGGCTTCCGATAGATAATGTTTAAGTATTACCAACTCGTTTACACTAGGTTTGAATTTAAATTTTCGGGGTCTTATATTAATCCTTATATTTTACACCCGTTCATGTATATAGTAATTAATTTCGTTTCTTAGATAGAGTTTATTTTGCAATTTCCGACTCATTTTATAAGTTGCTTTTATGTTTACGGTCTGAAATAGCTTTTAACACCTACGCGTTAGTAATATAGTAACAATTTCACTTTAAGAGAAGTTTGCTTAGTTTAAGTTTAAAGAAGCTGTGCATCGCAATCTTTAACTAAGCGCAAAGTTTGTTTACTTGAAGCGAAGACATTTCAAGTTTAAACTTGAAAGACGAAGCCTTTGAAAGCTAGTAAGTACCTAACGTTTGAAAGTTTTTTTTGTTTCAGTAATTAATTAATTAATCTATACATATAAAAGAGGATGTTTGTTTATATGAAATCTTTTATCTCAAAATCCATTTGAGATCACCATTAAAATTGGTATTTATATGTATTTTGACTTTGACAAACAGTTGGTCTGGTTGGTTGGACTCGTTGGTCTGGTTGTAGTAGTGCGACTGCTGATCATGAGGTCCTGGGTCCCTGAATCCCGGGTCGGGCCAACAAAATTAATTATTGAGTTTTTCCGTCAAGAAATTCTCAGTAGCTGCCCGGAGTCAGGAAGTTGGCGGTGTCTCACCCCTGTGCCTCGGAAAGCAGTCCTGCGCCTGATCTTTCTCCGGGTGTCGGATTACCGCCCCATCGGATTATGAGAGTGAGGGAATAGAGAGTGCATCTGTGTTTGCGCATACACTTGGGCACTATGATCCTGTCCTGTGCCGATGGCTAGCCTCCGTTGAGGCAGGCCGCCGTGAAAGAAATTCGGTCTGGAGGACATTATATGTATTTTTCAATTGAGGAGTTTTATGAAGTAAGGTAAAAAAAGAGGTAAAAAATTTTTGAAACAAACTGTTGCATGAATAAGTCAACTAGCGCCATCTAGTGTCAGGAACGAGAGCGAGGGGAGCATTGAGAAAATGACATCACAAATTGCTCGACTGACAGCGCCTAGTCGAAACTCGAACGCTCGATACCTTCCGCGTGTTTACTTGAACATTCTGGATATTTCTTTGATAATTTAAATATATAGGCGCTGCAAGATGCGATGGAGGCAGTGTTGATTTGGGCGAAACAAGCGAAGCTTCGGAGTGGAATTAAGTGAATTAGTGTGTTTAAATTATTAGTGTTTTAACTCTAATTGTGTAAAGTAAATTAAAGTGTTAATTTAGGTAATTTTATCGGCAATTTTTATTGTCACGAACCTCAAGCTCGTAACAAAACCAAATATAAAATTTATGAATATTTTTCAATGAAGAGCGACAGTTAATAAATTAAATTACAGGCGCTAAAATAAAAAATAAAACATAGCTGAACAAAACCTGTGATATTAATTGGCAGGACAACCTCTTCCAAGTTCAGCTATTATATACATATACGTTAATTAAATTTTTCGGGCTGACTATTTTTGTTTATTTCAGGGAACAATACGTTTTATGCCTAGAGGGCTCGCAAGTACTGAATAACAGTTAATCCTTAAAATTATAGTGTCATCAGCTAAAGGAACCATCCCAGAAATATTTTGTACAATACAAATACACTTGCAAATCACAACAAACCAGGATAAATAAGCGTCCATAAAATATAGACTCCTGAGAAACATTCATTATAATATGAAACCGTTAATTGTACCTCTTGCTCTCGGTTTGCAAAAATGATGATAAAAGATTCTACCCGTCAGGAAACACTACTGAGGTCGATAAGCATAGTGCTTAGGTTTCCCAGGGATGCTGTTATAATAACTATGTCGTTGGTAAATCAAAAATGAGCTATGCGCCATTGATGTTAATATCGTATTATGTCCAACCCAGAAACTTGAAAACATCTTCGAATGCAGCAGTGAAAATTTTCAGGGATATAACGTCGCCCTGTCTTACACATTTGTATTTATTTGTATAGGTTTTGTGTTCTGGCTCTGTACTCAGACAAAAATCGTAACATGGTAAGCTTATTGAATTTTATTTGATTAGCAAACACATCAGCTCAACACAGAGCTTAAAACTCTTCGCTAAGATAAGGGCTACATTACGTAGATATTCCGTATCATCTATTATTCTAGAGCTACGAACTATAAATTTGCTTTCGGTTCGACCAAGAAAGAAGAAGGGCTCTCACAGTGCGCGTGTGTGTGCGCGTGCGTGTGTGTGTGTGTGTGCGCGTGTGTGTGCGCGTGTGCGTGTGTGTGTGTGCTCGTGTGTGTGTGCGCGCGAGTATGCGCGCGTGTGTGCGCGCGTGTGTGTGCGCAAGTGTGCATGCGCGTGTGCGTGCGCGTGTGTGTGCTGTGTGCGCGTGTGTGCGCGCGTGTGCGCGCGTGTGTGCGCTGCGTGTGTGCGTGCGTGTGTGCGTGCGTGTGTGCGTGAGTGTGTGTGCGCGTGTGTGTGCGCGTGTGTGTGTGCGTGTGTGTGTGTGCGTGTGTGTGTTCGCGTGTGTGTGTGCGCGTGTGTGTACGCGCGGGTGTGCGCGCGCGTGTGTGCGCGCGTGTGTGTGCGCTGTAGTGCATTACCTAGAAGTTTTATATTTCATGCGCGAGTCCCGTGTGACTCTGCTGCGCAAGCGCGTTTAGCATAAGTTAGATTTTATAAGAAATGATTGTATTTGGGACTCAATAAACGACCGACGTAGGGTGAAGACGTATCTTTTCTTTTCCCCACGCGTACCATGCCTCATGGCGACCATGCCAGGATGCTAACAAAGAAATTACCCACTAAGTGAAAAACCAGTGCAAAAAAAAAACCAAATTCGGAAGAAAGAAGAAAACCTTATAGAAGAAAGAAGAAAACCTTACAGAAGAATGAAGAAAACCATATAGAAGAAAGAAGCACAAATTCTGAAGAAAGAAAAAAGAAGCGCCCTATTTTGAAGAAAACAAAAAAAAAACCAAGAAGAAACGCCAGAAATCCAAAGAGAAATAAAGGTACAAAATGGGAAAATCGCAGTCGAAAGAAGTAGTCATAGCACAAAACGCAAATGGTGCAGCATCCGCAAATACAAGCCTAGAAGACGCTCACACAAACCACATCATACAAACCCTCATGATTGTATCCGTGGTTATACTGGCTGCAGCAGTTATCTATTACCTGATGAAAAAATGCAGGAAGAGTGCCGTGAAAACTCTGAGGCGAGAACTCAACGCAATCTCGCTTGAAAATGTGGCGGCGCTGTCGTCGCGCCGCAAGCGAAATACACCGAAGCCTAAAATCACGGAGTGTTGGCCGCTCCCCGGGCAGAACACCTTGCCCGGCTGGAGATCTCCCCTTTTCCTTTCACGGCCACAGTGGTGACTAACCGACGTGATCTGAACACGCAACCAAAACACCTTCGGAAACTACAACTTCAAGCTTTCGTCATTATCCTCAAGAACCCCTACCATTCACTATTGAGAATCGTCTTCTGCAGTCTTCAGTTCCTGCAAGCCAGTCCAACTTGTCTTCATCTCGACTCACCGCAGATTTATAAGGCAGACTTCTGGCACTTGCTCCGGCACATCGTTCTCACCGGCATCACTTGCCAGTGCGTAGTACGGCATGCATTACACATCGGCATATTATTCGCACCGGTGTCACTTGCCCTTACGCACACAGCATGCATTCCCCACCGGCATTAAGGACACACCGGCAATCGGACTGCACTATCGACCTCCGGTCTGAGCAGGAGGGTGATGTGGCGGCGCTGTCGTCGCGCCGCAAGCGAAACATAGCGAAACCTAAATCACGCTATCAACATTCCGAATCATAAACAGCATATATAGAACATCTCCGAACTATCACACGGAGTGTGAGCCGCTCTCCGGGCATAACACCTTGCCCAGTGGGAGATCTCCCCTTTTCCTTCATCGGCCACAAAAACATCGCCCGCCCTACAACTAACTAGAAGATCTCAAGAGGTGTCCAGGGTAATACCCGGCCCAACATCAAGAGGTGTCCAGGGTAATACCCGGCCCGCTTCAAGAAGATGACCTCATGCAGCCACACATCCTGTTTGCAGTGCTGTTCCCGCTTGCTCGCGCCACCCTAAAAATGGTTACATCCACAAACACCATCGCCCCGCCCTTGTAATTAGTATGTACGTGATATTTTAACAAGTAAGTGAAATTATAATTTTTAAGTGTTTTTACATGGTGTGTAAATAATAGTTTCCTTTTCCTTTACTGTTAGAAATTATATTTGTCGATTTTTTCAATGTCACTAGCTGAACTAAATAATGTGTACAGTAGTTTAAAAGAAATTAGAGATTATCTAGTGAAAATCGGACCAAATCGTAGAGAGAGTTCCGATACAGCAAAAGAAAAAGTTAGTGAAGCGAAAAATCTGTACAGTCGTTTGGAGTATATTTCGTCTAAAATCAAACTAAAAATAGAGAATTCTGAGATAAGTAGCGATGATTTTCAGGTTATTAATAGATGCATAGACGACATACATATCTTGTACAGTAATATTTTAAATTTAATGTCTCGTGAATCAGAAAGTTCCAATAACTCAGCCAGCATGGGCGCCTTTGATTTAAAAACGGCAATAGCCCTATTGCCAATAATGACAGGCCACGAAAATATTACTACTCAACTGATAGATAGTATTGTGATGTATAATGATATGCTTAACGAAAATGGCAAAAAACAATTAATTGATTTCGTTTTGAAAACTAGACTGACCCCTAGCGCCAAGCTGAGGTTAAAATCTAGCTACGAGTCCGTGAGTAGTTTGGTTTTAGATATGCGCACTCACTTAATTCAGAAGAAATCCGCGGTAGCATTGCAATCGCAGCTTAATAGCGCAAGCCAAGGCCGTAGATCTATTGATAAGTTCGGCTCTGAGTTAGAACAGTTGTTCGTCAACTTGACTATAGCACAGGCTGACGGTGATGACAAAAAATACGAAACACTTCGTCCTTTGAACGAGAAAATTGCGATTAAGCGTTTCGTAGACGGATTATCAGATTCGCGTTTGAGCATTATCATAGCCTCCCGACAATTCCAGTCTCTTCCAGAAGCGATGCAAACCGCGCTGGACGAGAGCACATCATCAGCTCGTAACGAGCATGTGTTGAACATTTACCGCAGTCGTGACAATCAGTTTAATAGAAATAAAAGAGGTCCTAATAACGCTCGCTCAAATACTAATTATAACCATCAGAGAGCGCAAAGCGGATCGAATTCCAGGACATTTTACAGGGGTAACTCTCGAGGGCTCAATCGTGGTAGGTACCAACGGGGTACTTCCGCGAGGCCGAGGTCGGTACAACCCATCTCGCCCAAATGTAAACGCCCGCGTTTCTCAGATACAATCGGAGCACATTGAGAGCGTGGAACGCACTCAATCTGCACCGAATAGTGAGTTTTTTCGCCCCTACAATTAGTGATCATTTCGTTTGTAATTATAGCATAAACAATGTAGTAGATTTAAATGTAAGTAATAATAGCAAGGTAAGTCTTTTAGTAGATACGGGCGCGAGCATTTGTGTTATGAAATATGAGTGGCTCCTCGATAACCAGGAGTATTTGAATGAGTTACATTATGATAAAATAACAATTAAGGGCGTTAGTGGTAAATTAATTTCAGACGGTTATATTTACTTAGATTTAGTTTGTAATGGCATAACTTTTAGAGAGAAATTTTACGTTTTTAAGAATCTCTCTTGTTTTGCTAACGGTATATTGGGCGATAATTTTTTTAAGCGTTATAATGCGATAATCAACTACGAAACACGAACCTTACAGTTATCGAATCAGGGTTCCGTAGTTTGTCTTAATATGGGTAGATGGAGTGATAGGTATAGACACGTCATACCCGCCCGTTGCGAAGTTATCAAACATATTCCTTGCACTTTAAGCGAAGATAGCGTTATTTTAGCTCAAGAAATTGAGGAAGGGATTTTTATCGCAGGAATGTTAGCTAAACCATTAAATAAGAAATGAGGATATTGAGATAGATTTTTCAAAGGTCTGTGTCCATACCATTAGTAACTTCGAGGTATGCCACCTCGAAAGCGAAGAAAAAAATGTTGAGCGAATAAAAACTTTATTCGATTTACTTGATTTGAGTTATTTAAATAGGGAAGAAAGGCTCAGTATTGAACAAATCTGTGCCAAATACGCAGATGTTTTCCATTTACCAGGTGATTCGTTATCAGTTACGAACTTAATGGAACATAGCATAGTTTTAAAAGATAACGTGACCCCAGTTTATTCTAAGCCTTATAGGGTTCCTCAGACGTTAAAAGGTGAGATAGAAAAACAAGTTCAGGAAATGTTAAAAAACGACATCATTGAGGAAACCGTTTCGGAATGGTCTAGCCCAGTACTTTTAGTACCCAAAAAAGTCGATAAAAATAACGAAAGAAAATGGAGATTGGTCATAGATTACAGGAAATTAAACGATCGAATTCAAGATGACAAATTTCCGCTTCCCAATATAACGGAGATACTTGATTCATTATCAGGCAGTATTTATTTTTCAAAATTAGACCTCTCCCAATCTTATTATCAATTGTCCTTAAATCCAAGTTCCCGTAAATATACTTCTTTTACATTAAATAAAATGTATCAGATTTCTTTAGATAATGAGTCACGAAAGTACACTACTTTTACGGCAGGAAAACAGTATCAAATGAAGCGGTGCCCAATGGGTCTCAAGACAAGTGCTAGTGTCTTTTCTCGGCTGATGACTATAGCCATGGCAGGCCTAAATTACGAAAAATGTTTTTTATACCTAGATGATTGCGTCGTAATCGGTTCTAGTATCGATATTCATAACAAAAATCTCATTAGCGTATTGAATCGATTAAGAAAAGTTAATCTCAAACTAAACCCAATTAAGTGCGAATTTTTAAGAAAAGAAATAGTCTATTTAGGTCATAAAATTACTCAAGACGGAATATTCCCAGATCCCAGTAAAATTGACACCATACGTAATTACCCACGCCCGACTTCTGCTGACGAAGTAAAACGACTCGTCGCGTTCGCCAACTATTATCGTCGGTTTATTCCACGTTTTGCTGATATTGTGTTCCCATTGAATGCATTAACTAAAAAAAGGTATTAGATTTGAGTGGACTAAAGATTGCGAAAGTTCGTTTATTACATTAAAATCTGCTTTAACGAACCCTCCAGTGTTGGACTATCCCAAATTTTCGGAAAATAACACATTTCAGTTGCAGACAGACGCATCTAAGTTAGGCTTAGGCGCCGTACTCTCAAATAGTAATGGAAAGGTTGTCGCTTACGCTAGTAGGAGTTTGAACCCGGCAGAAACTAGATATCCAATAATAGAATTAGAATTATTAGCTATCGTGTGGGCAGTCCGTCACTTTAGGCCTTACTTGTACGGCAGAAAATTTAAAATCTTTTCGGACCATAGACCCCTTGTTTACTTATTCGGTTTAAGAGACCCGTCTAGTCGTTTAACAAAATTCCGACTATACCTTGAAGAATACGACTTCGAAGTAGAATACGTCCCAGGGCGAAATAACGCAGCTGCAGATGCGTTAAGCCGACTCCCGGTGACGTCACGCGATTTGAAAGAAATGCAGGAAAAAGTAGTATCCGTTTTAACTAGAGCTCAAAGGAAAAAGTTAGAGCCCCAAACGGACACCGGACAGATAGACAAACAGCCTCCAGTTAGTAGGCCTGATCAACCTACTACTGTAGAGTTGTTAAAACGACCCAATGACATAATAGAGTTGCGTTTTCCAGGAAATAGTAACGAAAAACATTTGTATAATGCGTATAATATTTTGTCCGACGCTAAACTTTGCACGTATAACTCGTCGTTATCGACCATATTCCTATATTCTCGATCGTTATCGTCTCTAGCAGAGTTAGCGAGAGATCTAGAAAAAAATGTGCATAAAATTAAATATAAAAGAATTACTCATAATTAAAAACAAGAGTAATGAGAAAAATATTAAGAGTTTGCTGCGCAGCATAAAAATGTATAAAATAGCGTCACCACGATTTTTGATTATTAAAGACATTAAGCGAATAAATAATAAAGAAGAAATTACCACGGTACTTAATGACTTTCACCTGTTACCAACAAGTGGTCATACAGGCATGAATCGTATGTTAAATAATATTAAAAAATATTATTTCTGGCCAGGTATGAGCAATGACGTCATGAACTATGTCCGCAAATGTAAAAGTTGTCAAGTTCAAAAGCATACTAACAGAAATATTAGAGATCCTCTGACAATCACTTCAACTGCTAACTCAGCGTTTGAACAGGTTAATTTAGATATTATGGGCCCTTTAGATATAGATAACTATAATAATAAGTATATTTTAACAATCCAGTGTGATTTAAGCAAATTTGTAGAGGCTTATCCTTTACCTAGAAAGGATAGTGAAAGTGTTGCTAGGTCCATTATGGAATTCCAAGAAAAATTTTAAGTGACATGGGGACCGAATTTACCTCATCACTTATGTCCGAAGTTTTCAAATTGCTACGTATAGAAAAAATCCATTCAACGCATTATCATCATGAAACCTTAGGAGGCATTGAAAATACACATAAACATTTAGGCGCTTACCTCAGAATTCAGTGCAATAATAACAAGTCAGATTGGAGCGAATGGGTTCCTTTTTGGTGTTTTTGTTACAATACAAGCGTTCATTCAAAAACAAAATATACTCCATACGAACTAGTTTTCGGCAAAATTTGTAATATTCCTAGTAATTTATCAACACATGTTGACCCACTGTATAATTTCGATGATTACCCTAAGGAGTTAAAGTACCGTTTACAAAAAGCACAGTTGGATGCTAAGGAAAATTTGTTAATAAGTAAAAATTTAATAAAAATTAAGTATGATCAAAAATGTAATAAAGTACAATATAAGCCAGGAGATTTAATCTTAATAAAAAACCAAACAGGTAACAAATTAGATTGTTTGTATGAAGGACCTTATAAAGTTTTGGAAGAATTACCACCTAATGTAAAATTTCTAAAAAATAACAAAGAAATTATTTTACAAAAAAATAACACAAAGCCATTTCAATTGTAATGTTTATCTTTGTAATCAAAAAAAATGTTTGCTTTTCAGATAAGTACCTATACATTCATTATGTTATTAGTCTTAAGTTATATGTACACTAATCATTTTTTTTCCTAAAGAGGGTAGTGAGGTACCCCTTACTTTTCGGGGGAGATGTAGTGCATTACCTAGAAGTTTTATATTTCATGCGCGAGTCCCGTGTGACTCTGCTGCGCAAGCGCGTTTAGCATAAGTTAGATTTTATAAGAAATGATTGTATTTGGGACTCAATAAACGACCGACGTACGGTGAAGACGTATCTTTTCTTTTCCCCACGCGTACCATGCCTCAGCGCGCGTGTGCGTGCGCGTGTGCGTGCGCGGGTGTGTGCGCGTGTGTACGCGAGTGTGTGCGCGCGTGTGTGCGCGCGTGTGTGTGCGCGAGTGTGCGTGCGCGTGTGCGTGTGCGTGTGTGGTTGCGTGCGTGTGTGCGTGCGTGTATGTGTTGTGTGCGTGTGTGTGTGTGTGCGTGCGTGCGTGCGTGTGTGTGTTGTGTGTGTGTGTGTGTGCGTGTGCGCGTGTGCGCGTGTGCGTGTAGGCGTGTGCGTGTGTGTGTATGCGCGTGTGTGTGTACGCGTGTGCGTGTGTGTGTGTGTGCGTGTGCGTGCGTGCGTGCGTGTGAGTGTGTATGTGTGCGTGTGTGTATGTGTGTGTGTGTGGCGTGTGTGTGTGTGTGTGTGTGTGTGTGTGTGTGTGTGTGCTTCTTATAACTTTTGAACGGCTTGACCGATTGAAATGATCTAAGCGGATATCCAAAGCGTTTCGTCAAACTTAGATTTCCTATGATATTTAACTGATTCAGAGCGATATATTTTTTTTAAATCTCAAACAAATTGAAATACTGTTTTTTGGAATAATTTTTGAACGGCTTTATAGATCGATCCCAAAAACTAATCACATTTTAACCTTGAAAAAACACGTCGATCGCTGCCGCTCCTGTCAAAATCGGTTGATTCATTCGTGAGATATCGATAACGAAAACTTTGAGAAAATTTATTTTTTTAACTTACTCCGATATTTCATATTCAACGTCATAATTTGGTGAAATTTGGAGCGCTTTGCATTTGAAATTAGCGGGAAGTTCCAGGGATGGCCTGCAGGGCCAATCAATTTTTTTTAAAATACTTGATGAATCTTCCTACAACTAAACCACAGAAATGCAAAATAATTATTCGCAACATGCCATGCATCTCCTCATAAAGTAAGCATTATTTTATTTCGCGATTGACGCTAATGGATAGGTAATTTATTAATGAACATTTTGATCAATTTAATTTTTACAAAAGACTAAAATCCGATTTTATAAAGTAAATATTTCCAAATTTCTTTCTCGAGTATTTCTTACGCGATTTATTGTAGCGAGAGCACGTGGAATGTATGGGACCTAACGCTCAAGGTGGTTTGCTAGGAGTGGCGCCTTAAAAAGACTGGCTGACGAACTTAATTGCGATTAGAGTGAAACTTGCGAGTAATTTTGTTTGATTTCGTTCCTATATTTGATACAGTTCAATTAATACTCATGCGCTGTTTAGGAAATTAAATTAAATTCATGTGCACAATACTATAAACTTTGGCATAAGCTAATTTATCCAGTTACAAGTCAGTAGTTAATTATTCATATCTCATAAAGTAATTTATAGAACACGAGCTACGAACTTATTTATAGAACAAAAACTGAAAAAATTATTACAATAATAATTTTACGTATGTATGTGATCATAAACATCATCATCACCTCTCACACACCTACTCCTGAACAAAAGCCTCCCCCCGCATTGCCATAAAACACGATTCTTAGTCTTATTTATAGGATAACGGTGACAAACGAGCACACAGCCCACCAGATGGTAAGTGGTTGCTGTGGCCCATAGTTCAGTCCTCGATTACGAAGCAAAATGCAGGTGCGTTGTCACCCGTTAGGACTAAAATGGAATGCCTCGTTTCCAGTAAAAGAAGTCTTTGGTTCTCTACACTCACCATACGAAACACAGAAGCGTTGAGCTGCTATTTTGCACTGATATTCTGTGAGAGCGTAGTCCTTCCTTGGTCGTGCCGACCCATTCGTGCTGCAACTATACTACTTTGATCCGTATAATATATTTTAATAACTATATTCAACAGACCGTAAACGCTCTGACGCTGAATATGACATATCCCATGGTGGGGAGATTTTGCAGTAATGTCCACGCTTGGTGAAAAAAAAAATATATTTTTGGTAGACTTTGTAAAAAGTAAACAAGAAATATTGATTTCTATTTATAAAATTGCAATATAAATTTCTTATTTCCATGTTAAGAATATTTTTTTGGTGTGCCTCAAATATGCAAAACGCTGTCCACTATATTAGAAACTGTCGTGACGTCACTGATCCCGCCTAAGGGACGTGCTGTGTTATTTCGAAATTTTTAAAGTTATCATTACGATTATTGAGTTTTATTTCGAATTTGATTGAAAAGGCATTATGGAAGACGAATTCGTAAAAGCAGGCAATTTTTTTGTGTGCAATCCCAATTTTTGTTCTGCTGAGTTGAGGAATGTTAAAACATCAATGTAAGTACCTATTACCAAATTTTGTTTATTAAGAAACACAATACCGGGTCAGAGTGTATTTTGTTAAAGCATAGCTAGGTATATAAGGTATAGCTTAGTTTACCTATATCTACAATTATTGGCAATCATTAGTAATAATATCTAAATTAACGTAATTCATTACAAAATTTGATTTGCGATACCCTTCACCTGATGATGTTTTGTTTTGTATAAACGTTGGTTAAATATAAGTAATACTTACATCAAAATGATGTAAACAGAATAATAGTCATTCACGTATTATTAACCCTCTTAGAAATGAGGGGAGGACTGTGCCCAGCAGTGGGACGTATACAGGCTGTAACTTTACTTTACGTATTACTAGTTTTTATAGACAATGTATTCGGCTAATACCCTATTAGTGCTTCCAATTTGTATTAGTATATATGCGAATAATATATTATTTGCTGCTTTCTTGAGTATGAAATTGTGTTTGCTCAGTAATGAAAGATAAAGGACAACTCATCACTACAGATTTTTTGCAGCACTCTTTTTTTTCTTTTTATCAGTCCACAAAAAATTTTAATTACATCGCGGGCAGTTGCGGACAGTGTCATCTCCTTGTTTTTGCGCGATAATAATACAAAGTGATGTTGTTTTGAAGGACATATAGCTACAATATAAACATAGTGATATTAAAAGTTAAAAACTGTATTTTTTAGTACTTTTAGTGGACTTTTTGTTGAGTTTTTAGTGAATTTTACACATCAGTACTATCTTCAGGTGTGCATCTACCCTCACATAGACAATAAAAGGCCCAAACTTAAACTTTATAAAACATTTAATTTATTTCAATTTGATAAACAATTTTGCTTAACTCTCTACTTATATTAACCATAGTTCACTGTGAAATGGCAAAGTGTGGAACCTGTGGGCGCTTCCTGAATTCGGCAGACGCTGTAGGTTGTTGTAACTGTAAGGTTATACACCACCGAGGTTGCGTTGCGATCTCTGAAGGAACTCGCGTGCCTAGCAATTGGGTGTGCTCGAATTGCAAGATAAAACCACCGCGTCAGGGCAACATTTCGTCGGTCCCTGTAACACCTGCACAATCGAGGGTTCTCGTTAGTACTAGGGATACTGCCGATACCATAGCCTGTGGCAGTGATAATGAAGTCACGCCCACCAACAAGTCGGCGGAGCTGAGTGAACTTGTAGCTGAAATGCGCTTTCTCCGGAATGAAATAACAGCTATGAGGAGTGAGCTTAAGGACTACAGAACGGAGATTGCAGGTTTTCGTAGCTCTCTGGAAAACCTTAACGTACGGGTTGACAGCACCGACGAGCGGGTCACCTTGCTTGAAAAGAAGTTGGTTGAGACCTCAACTTCAAACCACTCATATGAGTCCATTATTCAGGACCTTAGGTCACAAATAAATGAACGTGACCAAGACATGTTGCATGATGATGTTGTGCTGTCTGGTGTGCTCGAGGCTAGGGGGGAGAATGTCATCCACCTGGTCAAGGCTGCGGCAGGGAAGCTGGGTGTCACCTTGGATGACCGTGATGTGGTTTTTGCTGAGAGGGTTGGAGCAGTGCGGCGAAACCGTACCGCCGGCGAGGGTGATACGGCCCCCAGGCGCATCGTGGTGCGATTTGCGCGCCGCGCGCTGCGTGATGACATGCTGCGCTCGGCGCGAGTTCGTCGTGGCGCCACCACTGAGGGCTTCGGGTTGGCAGGTGAGGCCCGCCGTTTTTATGTAAATGAGCACCTCACTCGCTACAATCGTCAGATCTTCGCCAAGGCACGAGATTTGGGACGCCGTCTGAAATGGAAATTTATCTGGACCAGGTCTGGTAAAATTTTTGCCCGAAAAGATGACAACGGACAAATCGAACGTATTAAATACGAATCTGACCTTAATAGGGTTTTTGGTTCTGGTCAGATTTGAAGGAAACAAACAAAAACATTTATTTTATTAACAATATATTATATACATACTTAACAAATAAAGTTTACTACTATCTTATGTTGAAAGAGATTCCCTATCGAATGTTTTATAAAACCCTCTGTAAATTACTTATGCTACTGTTGCATATTTATGTTGAAATATCCTCTCTCAATGGCAACTGTCACATTTTAAGTAATGTTTTACTGAGGAAGAGCATTTTTTATTGTATAAATAACTGTTGTTTATATTTCAAATTTAACTTTTTTTACGATATCTAGTACTGATTTTAGTGCATATATTGATTTTATTCTAAATATGATTGAAACTGTGTTAAAAACAGAAAAATGTATAAAGTCCTTGCTTCTTGCAGTCTATATTGGGTTGCAGCTACTATATAAAATTAACCTATTTAATTTACATAGCCTATATACATCATTAATCTCATTTATATATCTTTCATTACTTATACTCACAAATGCACTCGTTTATAAATTTATAGATTCAACTTGTTTATTAAGCCTCTTTTTGAGTCTTATGCAACCTCAAAATTTTTTACTTTTTTCTCCAATTTACACTAATACGCTACAAGTGTACACTAACATTCAATATATAATATATATTTATATTATTTACTACTCCCAATGATTCAAGCTAAATATCTAAAAATTGGTCTATATAATGCAGGTTCTCTTAATACTAAAAGTGATGAGTTTATAGTAGCAGTTGAGAATCGTTCACTAGATATTGTAGCTATTAATGAAACATGGCTTAGAGCGGGAGAAGAAAGTAGCACACCCATACTGCCGGGTTATACATTTAGACATGTTCCCAGATCCCATTCAATTCGGACAAGGGGTGGTGGAGTAGGTTTTTATATTAGGCGTGGTCTACGTGCTATTAATTGTCCACATCCATTGTCTAATGCATCTGTGGAACAAATGTGGGTCTCTTTAAATATTAACTCCCTTAAACTTATTATTGGCACAGCTTACCGCCCACCATGGTTAGATCTTGACACATTCTTGGATGCCATTACAGAATCTATTGTTACTCTTTCTAATCATGATAAATGCATTCTGCTAGGGGATTTTAATGTTGACATGCTGCAATCAAACAGTAGAGTAAGGAAACTAAATGCATTCCTATCTTCTACCAATTTAAAAAATTGTGTTTTACAGCCCACTCATTTCACTGACCACAGTGCATCATTAATTGATTTAATTTGTACCGACGTTAACACTCTCTCAGTCAACGTCGACCATATTTCAGAGCTAGGTGGGCATGCATTAATATCTGCCGAGATTAAAATTAAAAAACATAAATTTAAATCAAGATGGATCTCCTACAGACCATTTAAAAATATTATTTTGGATAATTTCAACAAAGACCTGGTTTCTTTACAATGGGAATACATAAATTCAGCAACTTCCGTAGATGATATGATTGAGATCTTTAACACATACATAAATATACTGTTTGATTTACATGCACCTATGACACAGTGTAAAATAAAATATAGGGCAACCCCATGGCTTACTAGCAATGTGCGCTTTATGATGAAGCTTAGAAATAAAGCTCATAAAGTGTATCTTGCTGATAAATCCGTGTCCAACAGAGAGCACTACAAGTCCTTAAAAACTTTGGTAACATCTGCCTTATTCCATGAAAAAAAAGCTTTCTTCGAACACCATATAAATTGCAAAATAGCATTCCCTAAGCAATTATGGAGGAACCTTAAATACACACTAGTTCCAAGTTTCAAGGACACAGGTGACCTCCCTGCTTTCTTTGACAATCCCTGTACCATCAATTCTTTTTTCTTGGATATCCCTGAGAACAATAAAGAATCAATGTCAGAACTCACATATTATGAGTTTCACAGATATAGTGACACTACTTTCATGCTATCACCAGTGAATAGCGACCTAGTAGCTAGGACAATTTTGGCAATAAAATCTAATGCGCAGGGTATTGATGGTGTGAGTAGAGACATGGTAACCCTATCTCTTCCTCACACCCTCGATACCATCACTAATATCATTAATAAATCAATCACCAGCTCTACCTTTCCCAGTCAATGGAAAACAGCATTAGTGCGGCCTATCCCAAAGAAAGCCAACCCAAGCAGTGTCAAGGAGTTAAGACCCATTAGCCTCTTGCCTTATCTATCTAAAGTTCTGGAAAAAGTTGTATATAATCAGGTCTATACATATTTGGAAAGACATAATATTCTGCCACAATATCAGTCAGGTTTCCGCAAAGGCCGTAGTACTTGTACAGCACTTGTTGATGTTGTGGACAATATACTAGCTTCTAGAGATCAAGGTAGGGGGACGGTTCTTGTTCTCCTTGACTACTCCAGGGCATTTGACAGTATTAGCATTAACATGCTCCTTTCTAAAATGTCTTATTATGGCTTCGAAAATAGTACAATTAAGTGGTTTCACAGTTACCTCTGTGGCCGACATCAGATTGTTGAGCTGCACAAAACGGATGGTACAGGTACTATTCAGTCACACCCTCTACCTGTTACTAGGGGTGTTCCACAGGGCTCCATATTAGGGCCCCTCCTGTTTATTTTATACTGCAGTGATTTGATTCATGTGATTAAAAACTGTAAATATCACATGTATGCTGACGACCTTCAGCTATATCTGTCATTCCATCCTTCAGAGGTTTCCGATAGTATAAATAGGATTAATCAGGACTTGGAGCGCATTGCACAGTGGTCTAAAGTGAACTCGCTTATTCTCAATCCAGCTAAAACAAAATTTATGATATTAGGATCTGGATACCAAATTAAGAAAATAACTGACAGTCAACCCAGAATATTATTGGAAGGAGAAATCATTCAGCAGGTAGAAGAGGCTCGCAATCTTGGCCTTAAAATAGACGGCATGTTGCAATTTGAGAGTTATGTTTTAGATGTGGTGCGTTCTTGTTTTTATAGGTTAAAGGTACTTTACAAGATACGTGATTACCTAAGTTTGAATTTAAGAGTAACCCTTTGTGAGACTCTCATCTTGTCTAAACTAAATTACTGCATTTCGGCCTACGGACCCTGTCTCTTAGCGAAAACAATGAAGCTCCTTCAGCGAGTACAAAATGCATGTGCTCGTTTTTGCTTTAATATCCCTCCGAGAGCACATGTTTCTCCTTATTTGGAAAATAGCAAACTGCTTAACATGTCATCAAGGCTCAAATTGCACTTTGCTACTTTACTATTTGGAGTAATTAAAAACAAAACTCCCGAATATTTATATGAAAAGCTTACCTGGTCCAGTGAACATAACTTTCACTGTACTCGTGGCGCTAAGTTTTTACTTACTGTTCCAGGACACGTCACGGCTGCTTTTCGCGGCAGTTTTCGCTACCTAGCAACAAAGTGTTGGAATAGGCGTGTGTAACTCTTTACGGAACCGACTCACTGATCCAAATCACTGAAATGATTCATAAGATTGGTTCAGTAACAACGTTTCAAATGTATCATTTGGATCTGAAACATTACTTCGCTCTGTGCTCTTTTCACGCGACGCGTTGATCGCGAAGCGAGTTGGTTCCGTTTCAAATGCATCATTTGGATCTGAAACTGGAACATTACTTCGCTCTGTGCTCTTTACACGCGACGCGTCGCTCGCGAAGCGACTGGGCCGTGAGCGAGAGAGTGGCGAGTGAGCGGGCGAAATAATCACAATCTATACAAGTCAGAAAGAGATAACAAAAGAGTACTGATCACTCAACTCGTAGAATTTTGGCTATCGTTATTCATGCACGTAAAAATGACCATTAAGGAGCTTACGTATCAAATAATATACGGTCGTTTTTTGCATGTAATGTTTGCATTTAACAAGTTGTCATTTTACGTTGATATGGCACTTGTCAAATTGTTTATGTTATGTTCGTTCGCGCCTGTTTACAAAAACATACTGAGTTCGGTTTAAAGATTTCTTTGCGTAGTGATTAATATTGTGACTTACTTTCTTCCTTTTCATCATAAAGTTAGGGTTATGAGACTTCATGAGAGAATACTGTGTTAATAGACTTTGTTGTTTTATTTAAATGGATATTTTTCTTTGTGTAAATAGATATTGTTTTTCTGTGTAAATAGATTTAGTTTGCTAGTTTTTAGTGACTTTTGTCTCGGACTCTTAGTGAACAGTGAATGAGTGAATAATATTTGTATTTATATAAACATTCTACGTGTTCGTACTTTGTGGTACCTGAATTTCTAAGGTAAAGGTATAAAACCTATATATTAACTAAGACATTTAAGTATTTTCTTACCTATAAATTATTAACATGCCTCCAACAAGAAAGAGAAGTGCATTGTGGAACCATTTTAGTGAGCTTACGGACAACAAAGCTAAATGTGGTTACTGTGCACAAACTTTGAGTATACCCAATAAATCCATCGGTAATTTGAGCAGGCACATGAGACTAAAACATCCTACAATTCAAATACAATTAAGCAGACAACAGAATACAATTCAACAGCAGTCATCAACATCAATACTAGACCCAGTACCATCTATGTCATCATTTACATCTCTATCTCAAAATGAACTACCTGCAACGTCACATATCTCCCTACCGTTAACTTCTCATGGACCACCAAAACAATCCACTATGACAGAATTTATTCACAAACCCGTGCCTGTTAAAAAAATAAATGAGATCGACAAACAAATTATCAAAATAATTGTCAAAAATTATCACCCATTTTCGCTCGTAGAGCAACCAGAAATCAAAGAATTGTTCGCCATGATTATTCCTGGTTATAGCTTACCAACTAGAAAAACTGTATCAAACAGTCTTTTGCCAAAAATGTATCAGGAATGTTTGGAAAAAGTTCAGGTTAACATAGACTCCGCATGGGCTGTCTGTCTAACTACCGATTCCTGGACGTCGATAAATAATGTCAGTTTTGTTTCTGTCACCGCCCATTATTTAGATAATACTTACATTATGAGGTCATATCTTTTAGATTGCTTTTCATTCTCTGACAGACACACGGCAGAAAATTTGTGCCAATCTTTGCAGGCAAAAATTGTCGAATGGAAGATACAAAACAAAGTCGTTGCTGTAGTAAGTGACAATGCCGCTAATATCTCGGCTGCAATTAGGATGGGCGGCTGGAAACATATCAGATGTTTTGCTCATTCTGTAAATTTGGTTGTACAATCAGGTTTAAAAGATATTAAAAATACTGTCTTAAAAGTGAAGTCTATTGTAGAATATTTTAAAAGTAGTTCGTCAGCATTAACAAAATTAAAAGAAATCCAACAGCAAATGGGTCTTCCAGAATTAAAGTTAAAACAAGACGTAGTCACACGATGGAACTCGACACACGATATGTTAAATCGATTCCTTACATTAAAAGAGGCCATAATTTCTACTGTGGCAATACTCGGCACAGATCTGGAAATGTTAACACCAGAAGACTGGAAAATCGTTGACCTCGCGATTAAAATATTGGAGATATTTTACAACGTCACAGTAGAGATGAGTTCAGAAACACAAGTTACTTTAAGTAAAGTAATTGTGTTGACAAAAATTATGATAAAACACGTTAATAAGCGTATTAATGAGGACACTGGATTACCTGCGCAAATAATATTATTATTGGACACCCTGAAGCAGCAGTTGTCGGATAGATTCCAAAACATTGAATCCAACCCTCTGTACGCGGAAGCAACAATTTTGGACCCGCGCTTCAAAGGTTTCGCGTTCAGAGAACAAGAAAAATTTAATATAGCTGTAACGACCTTAAGACGACGTTTAGCAAATACAGCTACTGAGACGGTCCGTGGTATTACCACGGAGACAACATCTGTAACTATGGCTGAAACCGCAACTCAACCTGTGGCCGCAACATCAGCATCGCTTTGGGACGATTTTGATGCTGAACTGAGTCAGCATCTCAGACCGCGAAATCAAATGGCAGCAGGAATAAGAGAGCTAGATAAATATTTAAATGATGAAATGCTGCCTAGAAATCAAGATCCCTTAATTTGGTGGGAAAGCAGAAAAGGAATTTATCCTATTCTGCACCAATATGCAAAAAAGAGATTTTGCATTACTGCAACATCTGTTCCATGCGAACGCGTTTTTTCAAAGGCAGGTCATATTTTGAATACGCGTCGAACAATGCTTAAAGATGATAAGGTTTCAAAAATGCTATTTTTAAATTACAATTTTAAGTAAAACCATAAAAAAAATGAAGAAAAAAAAAAGACTGTAAATATTATCAAAAAAATCACTGTAAATATAATCGATTTTTAAATACGCCAGCTGGCCATAAATTAAGGACTAGCCGCCAGTCCTAAGCCTGGATAAAGTACGAAGGGGAATCGATTTTGTATACAATCTTATTACAGAACACAATAAATAACCTAAGCACTTAATTAATTCAGCATTATTGCCACATAACATTTCACTGACTCGGTCAGTAATAAACGCCCGCAACGCAATGTACTCGTAACATTCTGTATTTTATTTATATCTTTTGAGTCGATGATTCAAATGAGCCAAATGAAACATATCAGTGTTTCGGAACATTTCAGTGATCGAGATGCAAATGTTCCAATCGCAAAAATGATACACTTTGCCCACCTCCATGTTGGAATAATCTCCCACCCCCCTTTCGTGAAATTCAATCCAAGGTTAATTTCAAAATGCGATATAAATTGTACCTTCTAGATAACAAAGAAAATACAAAGTAACAATACAAAGACTGGTTGTTGATACACTAGGTAGGTGGTTTGCGTTATTATTATTTTACTTTAATTTTTGATGGTTCCCTATGTTCTAAAGAATAAAGTACGTAATGAAATTCAATTTCTATTATATTATAATTGAAATTGAAATAGATGACCGTAGTGACTTATTCTCTTTGTAGATGACATGTACAAGCAGTTGTTGTTGTTGTTTTTGTTATTCGCTCGTGAGAGCAGGCAAAGGAACTATGACATACAGCCTTGTCTTTGTGTATAATTATCCTTCGTAATTCACTGCTTCAAAACATGTTGATGCGTCACATGGTGCAGCCCTTGGGAGATTCTGATGGCAACTTGAGCCAGCAGGCAGCAGACAATTGGCGATGGTATCCAAAGATACCTATGCAAACAGCTTATCTTGAGAATCCATCTCCATCAGAGCACTTGTTTCACAGCTTCCACTAATAGTTCACATGCGCAGACACTTAATACACAAAATCGCATATTGGTCAATGATGTACACCATTGTCCAGGAATTAGCTCTATAACATAGTATAAATATTTTTAATTTATTATTATTATTCCTTTCATTATTCTATTATATACTATTGCCAACATAGTTAAAAGTAATATATTTATCTATTTATTTTTCATTATTTATCGTTTTTCAGAATATTATCTTTATATTATATTACATAAACATATACATTTAAAATATCTTTAGTTTTTTTTTGCATTAAATCTGTCTGACAGCTGCTCGTATGTTTTAGATTAGTGGTCCCGACAGAATAACAGCGCTGCGGCTCTTTGCTGTAGCATAATGCTGAGTCGGGTCCTTTTCGTTGCTGCAATCCAACATAAATTTAAATACTTTTTATAAATACTTTTTACTATTAATTGTTTATTTTTTGTGTTGAGTTAATTGTTTGTTTTTTTTTTTTTATGTGTTTGTATCGTAGCAACGAATAAAGTTATTTTCTTTCTTTCTTTCTTCTTTCTTTCAAAAGTTCAGTGATGAAAATTGACCTCTTCCGTTATGAGGATTTGACTTGGCGGGTGGATCGCCAGTACCAGACGTCTCGAGTCTTTGACGTTGTTCCCCGTTGCCGGCCTAGATAAACATTTTTCGCCTGATGTTAATGAGATAGTTGTACCGTTTTGATTGCCTCGTTGGTAATGAGGTGCCGGGTTTGAATCCCGGATGGAACTGAAAGTCATAACATAACATAAACTCTCACGCCTGTCACCCAGAGGGGTAGGTAGAGACTACAGACTTCCATTTGGCACGATCCTGACACACCTCTCTCGCCTCCTTCACGTCCATGTACCTACGCATAACATGCTCGTCGGTTAAGGGTACTCCTAATTTGGCTCGTTTTCAATGAATCGTTAATTTGGTCGATACATTTTCGCCTAGGACGTCCCTTTCCGACTTTGCCATTCACTTCTGCAACATAAATTTTCTTTGTCACTCTTTCCTCATTCATTATCTCCACATGACCAAACCACCGAAGCATTCCTTTCTTAATCCTGGTCACAACATCATCTTGTAAACCTCACAAATTCAGCCCTAACATACTCCTTAACGACCGCATTTCTACTGCGTTTGTTATACTGTCGTGCTTCTTCTACCACACCCAACTTTTACTACCATACGTTAAAGTAGGGACCAACACTGCATTGTGAATTGCCATACGTGCCTTTTATGACACATTTTGACTCTTCACAGTAGAGTGTAGTGCCCCATTTACTCTATTTTCTGCGTTCACTCGTCCGAAACTCGTCGATCTGAAAGTCAGTTATTGATTTTCTCTGTCAACAAATCATAGTAACCAGCCGCAGTCAGGAATTTCACCCTCTTTGCCTTGGGAAGCACGTAATGCCATTGGTCATATGCCCGATCTCTTTCCGATCATGTCGGTTCGCTGTCCCATTGGAGTATGAGAGTGCGCATATACTCGGGGACTAAAATCTTATCCTACGCAAATAATTTGTTTCGTTTGAGAGTAGCCGCCGTGATTAAAATTAGACTAAGTGATATAACTAAAGGACATTATAGAATGTATCGCAAGCTATGAGCAGTTGATGGGGTTTCATAGTAGCCTCTTACGTCATCTACGAGATAAAAAGAAGTGATGGATTCTCTAGGCAGCCAACACACTGATAGTAGAAAGATTTTTCTGTAATTTATTTGAAATCACTAAATGAAATGAAACTAAAAAGCCCTTAGTTTCGCGTAACATTTCTAAATATAAAATTGATTTAAAAATAACTATCACAAGTAGCGAAAATTGCTTTCCATTGCAAGCGCACCGCGCGTATACCATTCGAATCTAAAAGCATTTTATAACACGACAAAAGTCGTGCATTATATAGAACTGACTTTAATTTTTCTTTTTATAGAGTTGTCTGGCAAAAGGAGTTTTGTAGTGATCGTTTGAAAATACTGTAAATAGAATTTAGTAGAAAATATGAAAATAGGAGATGAACATATTATGAGTCTGTGTTCGTACTTTTGCATATTGGTATGGGTGAGTAGTAACTAAGAGCATGCTGAGTATTTTTTTCATTTATTGCACAAAAACAAAACATCATTGCCATCGTATCTTTCGAGAAATAAGAAGAAATTGCTTTTAAATCTAAAAAGTTACAATTTCTGTTAAATAAACTTTATTACATAATTAATATATATACATATATATATATATATATATATATATATGTATTTGAATTGAAATAAAATTTATTTGATGTTATTCCTGTAATAGCTCGTACTAAAATAAGCCATTAAATAATGGGTAAGATGTGAAAAACTATAATAATATAATGGACACTGATTCAGAAGATTAGCTCGGAGAGGCAAGCAGACAGACAAATATATCTCCCTGAGCGACAAGAAACCAGTTATTTCAATATTCATATAACACAGCATATAGTTATGAACAAATACAATCAGACGAGAGATTTGCTTAATGTTGAAGAAACTGCGCATCGTTGTGTTTCCGTTGTTTTAGTAAAAAAAAAAAAACAAGATGCCAATGTAAATAGCCATTTTAATAGATTTTTATACGTGATAGAGCCATGCGGCATGCGGCCATGCCACTTGACCGTAGATGGACTACGTTATCACAACGTAAATTAGCAGCTTAATACGTTACGTATGGTGAGTGTAACTAAACCGAAGACCTTATATACTATATTATTGGAAATGAGTCATTCCACCTTTGTCCTCCACTACCCATATATGTATATATATATTTTATCAAAAATTTGAGCTTAATTCAAGTAGGAAGGTCCGTCTGAAAATCCGCATTATTTTTACTTATTTCCGTTTATTAAAATCCGGTATGTTAACCTATCATATCTTAAATAATATTTTTATCTAAGAGGGGGCAAATTCACATGAGCACAGAATAATTCAGTGTTAGACATAGACCTCTGACATTGTATTTGATTTAGCCAGATGTCTTGCACTTGTCTTGGTATTTTAGTTATGTTTGGCGTGAACGTAATCGTTATTTATCTAAGGAAGCCATGTCATAATTCATCTTTAATTCAGAAAGTTAAAAAACTCTTTGTGTTTCGCTAGTTTCATTAATTAAATAGTTATTATTAAAAAGCTGTTTAATAAACGCTTGGTCAAGGCTCAAAGAAAGAGTTTAAATTGTATAATTATCCTATTATCATGGTTAATAGGGCCACTTTTGTAGTAGTGTGAATTTTCAACTATGTAGTGTAACTGGTTAGTTAATAAAATAAACTTGATGTGACGTAATGTCTGAGGAGGGCTGATATTTTCAAGAATGAATAACAATAAAATAAAAATTAACAAAAGTATACGGATTCCTCTAAAAGCATTTTAAGTAATTAAATCCGTTTAGGTCACATTTGAATAACAATTATATTATTTGCTAAATACTTAATGTATAAAATGGCGTATTTCTATCTTTAATTTTATAAGGACATTTACAATACAGCAAAATAATTCTCTCTAATTTGCAGTCACGGTAGAGTCACGTTGAAGCAGTGTCGTGGTTGCAGCACAATTCGGTTGTTCGGGAAAAAATCACACTCTACCATATACCAGCGCAAAATAGTAATTTAAGCATAATGCTACTATGCTTTGTATGGGTGAATTACCAGAATAGGAAACCCTTTATACTAGAAACGAGGCACTCCTTCATCCTCAATGGTGGCAACACATATGCATTTATAATTTAATTGGTAATAAATGTGGGTGTTTATAGAAGAATGAACAGTGAGCTGAAGGTAGGGAAATTTTATATAAAAGGAAAGGATAGGATAGGACTTCATAGAGAAAGAGGCACTTTTTATGATGAACTCTTCCAGAAACGGCCCCACACAAAGTGGACCTGGTCGTACACCGACGGTTCGACAAAAATAAGATTGACTTCATTATTACAACTAGACGACTATTCATTGATGTCTCAGTGATCGCAAGGGTGAAAACTGTCAGCGATTACCAAAAGGAGGCACACTGAATCTAAACGTTAAGTTGGAGAGGTCTCGTCTGATGAAATCAACACTTCGTCCCCCTCGTGCTCTAATCCAAAATCTCGAAACCTATCAGCTCAAGTTAGAAAACCGTTTTCAGTGCCTAGAAAATTGCAATGCAGTGAATGATATAAATGACAAGCTCGTGGGAACTGATGCAATGAGCTAAGTTTTACAAGACCCGCCGCAGAAGAACACAAAAACTCTCCAATCATAATCTTAATCTCATGGTTGTTAGACGGTAAATGAAGCTGCAGTTTTCAACAGATTTGACAGCAAACAGGCAACTGAAAAGATATAACTCGAAAAAGTGATCGAGCGGTCTGCCAGAAAGAGTAATCTGATATTTTGAGTGAGATTGAGAGGTTCTATGGGCAGCTGTACACATCATCGTTGGAGTCACACCAAGTGTGAGTAACGATCCAAGAGCAAGTCTTATCCGACACTATGCCGTTGATATCCCGAACGACAGTCTGAGCGAGATTAGAATGGCTCTCCAGCGCCTTAATGCTATGCTCGAGGTTACTTTGAGTGATAAACTTAGAAATGAGGATATCCGCAGTAGAACCGGAGTGACCGACATAACCCAACGGATTAGTAAGCTGAAGTGGCAATGGACCGGCCACATAGCTCGAAAAACTGACAACTGATGGGGAAAAGGTTCTCGAGTGGCAGCCTCGTACATGTAGGCGTAGTGTAGGGCGAACGCTCACTAGATGGAGTGACGACCTGGTAAGACATGCAGGAAGTCGATGGATGCAGGTGGCTTAGGACCGTGCTTTGTGGCATTCCTTGGGAAAGGCCTATGTTTTGCAGTGGACTTATGAAGGGCTGTAATGATGATGATGATGATGATGGTGGTGGGTGTTTATATACTGTGTTCGTTTATTAATTTTGTATGCATGAAAAACACATCTATTTGCTATAAAACTGTGAAAGCACATTAGACGTTCATTAATGAAACGTGGCGTGGATAATATCAAAAGTCCAGCCTTTGACAACTATACTTACTCACGACATTAATAATAACGATTATGCTTTTTAATTTTAATGGACAGCCATACTGCTATTAACTAAATCGACGGCACGAGGTATTTATATTAATGGATACAGATAAAACATTGCTGGATCGTCGTCGTGCTTTAACGTATAACGTTGAAATGGAAATAATTATGATTTATGTTTAAAGTTTAAAAAGCCCCGTAAATATATGTATAGATATTATGTTATAAATTTAAGAATACGCAAGAAACTCTGGTTCGTCCCTAGCCTACACCAATAAAATTGTTATATTTGATTTTAAGTGCAAATTTACCACGTTCTCGGCAGAAAAGGATAAGATCAACGGAAAACCTGCATAAAAAATAATAAAAAACCGAATATAAGTCCAACGCTCATTAGTGCAGCGTGGCGACATGTTATTGCCCTAAAACTATCTCAGAAATTAGAAGGGGACTATGGCATGCAGTAGGAAGTAAAACATAAACACTCATGCCTGTCACCCAGAGGGTAGGCAGAGACTACGGACTTCCATTTGGCACGATCCTGACATACCTCTTTCACCTCCTTTACATCCATATATCTACGCATACATGCTCGTCGGTTAAGGGTACTTCTAACGTGGCCCATTTTAAAAATATCGCCAATTTGGTCGATAAACTTTTTTCTAGGGCTACCCTTCCCGACTCTGCCGTTCACATCTGCCATATTTGATGCTTTGTCAATCTTTCCTCATTCATTCTTTCTACATGACCAAATCACCGAAGCTTTCCTTTCTTAATCCTGGTCACATCATCTTGCATACCACATTTATCTATCATATAGCAGTAGGAAGTATATAATTTAAATGATTGTTTGTTGAAAATATACAATGAAAGATAAAAATAACAAAAATATACTTAAATTATTACGCATGAAAGCCGTTTCATTTACGATATAAAATTATTTTCATCCACTTCATCGTTTATAGTTAAAGGTAATTTAAAACTTCAACCTTTTTAACCCTTAATTTGGCAGGATTTTTTTTTCATTTAGTTACTGTTTTTTTAAATTTATTTTCCTATATTGCGTGTAAGTAAAAGGGGAAAAATATAAAATAAAATAACCAGGCGTGCATTTTTTAGAAATGTTTAGTACTAGGTGTCTCAAAAGTAAGTTCACATTTGCTTATCTTATTACGCGAAAGCAACTATTCTGAGGGGCGCGGGGAGTATGTCAGTCGGTAGTCTGGCTCTTGGGAATTTAGTCGCTATGGAGCGTTTCTCTGGTGCGGACCGTGCGTTGTGCGTACGTGAGTTTTACAAAAACGGTAATTCGGCGACTGTAGCGCGTAGAAAATTCTGCAGTATTCGACATATTCGTCACTTAAATGATGCGCCTAGCACTCGTCTCATTGCAAAATGGGTTGAGAAGTTTGAAGAGACTGGGTCAACTCTGGAGAAACCAAAATCTGGGCGACCAAGAACATCAAGAACAGCCGAAAACGTGGACAGTGTTACTCAGTCTATTCGAGATGATCCAAACCTCTCGATTCGGAAGCGTGCTGTTGCTTTAAATGTGCACAGATCTTCATTATGCCGCATTTTACACAAAGATTTAAAGCTGCACCCGTACAAAATTCAGTTAGTGCAAGAACTGAAGCCTCAAGATGCTGGTCAGAGGCTTGCCTTTGTAAATCAGATGATTGAGCGCTTTCCAACGTTCACCAACATCTTGTTTTCCGATGAAGCCCATTTTCACCTGAATGGGCATGTAAACAAGCAAAATTGTCGTTACTGGAGTGCAACCAACCCAAAACAAAAACATCAGAAACCGCTACATTCACCCAAAGTCACCGTATGGGCAGCGATGTCGGCGCGAGGAATTATCGGCCCTTACTTTTTTGAAGATGGAAGGGGACGCACACTCACAGTGAATTCAGAGCGTTATGTGGAGATGTTAGACGAGTTTTTCGTACCCCAACTGCAAAACTTTCCTGGTTACAACCAAAGAACATGGTTCCAGCAGGATGGAGCAACTTCACACACGTCCAACAGATCTCTGCCTCGAGTTCGAGAAATTTTTCCGAACAAATTAATCTCCTGGCGAGGTGACATAAATTGGCCTCCACGGAGTCCCGATTTAACGCCTATGGATTTTTTCCTGTGGGGTTATGTCAAATCAAAAGTTTACGCTAATAAACCGACTTCCCTGGCACAATTAAAAGAAAATATCCGTCATGAAATGGCAGCCATCACGGAGACTACCTGCCGAGCTGTCATAGGCAATTTTAGTGCCCGACTAAATGAATGCCGAGAGCGCAACGGTTTACATTTGGACAATGTTATTTTTAAAAAATAAATTCCCAAACAGTGTACTTCAATATAAAATAAACATTTTTTCAATAAAGCTAAGACTTTTCTTTTAAAAAAAAGATTTAAATGTGAACTTTCTTTTGAGACACCTTGTATAATATAGTATACATATCTTGATGTTCCAAAAAAGATGCGCTTTAAACATAAGTATAATATACTATACATATCTAACTCACGGATCATTTTGGGTGAAAAGTAAAATAAACAATAGGAATGAAAGAAATTATCAAAAGTTAATCATTATGGAAATTATAAAAACACTTTCGCTTATTTGGGATAAAACAAAGTCTAAACTGACATTTGGTACAAAAAACATTTGTTTGCCCTTTTTTACAATACCGACAACGCCCATAAGTGGTACCGGCTTGCTCATGGCTAACTATATCACGACGGATATTATCGCAGGGCCGGCTTCTTTTCGGTGCAGCAATCTTTTTTGGACGAAGATATGCACGGTACTTCAACTGGCAAAGAGGGTCTTCCAAATTTTATAAGTTCTTCGCTGACATTTATTCTGAATTTTTTTAGCTTCATCGGTTTTTCCTTAAGCCTTTTCATATTTCTTTTATACATTAGCCACGCATTGTTAATGCTATTTGCAATCATTTGGGAAAACTCGACAAATACCACCTTCTTGATTTCATCTCAGTTCTGTATAAAGCCACCAACATGTCAGCCAAATCCACTCCTCCCATGTGAGCATTATAATGTTTCACAATTTGGGGTAAATTTACCGGTATTTTACGTTTCTCAACCTTATCATATCTATTTGTGGTCTCTTTTGGGTAGGAGTCGATGTATGAACTCACTAATGTTACACACTTGTTGTCATACCACTTTACGACAGAAATTTGATTTTCGTTGCATACCAATTGAACGAACGCCTCTTTTTTTTAAAGTTTTGTCATCTATTAGTTGTTTTTCACAGCCTCTAAGTCGATTAGATCTAATAGTTCCAAGACTAAATATTCCATATTTCTGGCGCAGCATTTGTACAAGAGCAAGAGAACCTAAAAAGTATATAGTAATTGCGTAGTACAAAATATACTACGCAAGCCTTGCGTTTAATACTTTTGCATAATGCGATTACAGCTTTAGCCCCCCAACCAAGTAACATTTCATCATTGTCAAAGTGAATATCTGAGCAACGAAAACTATCTTCGCCGCAATATAAAAAGAAATCATATATGATTCCTGATACTCCCGCTCTTACTAGGTTCTTAAAACCCCATTTGCGTGGTTTTTGAGGGTTGTACTTTTTCTTTTTTCCAGCTTTACGACCTTTGTACGGTATTGTCATTTCATCAATGCCGAATCTGTTTTCTTCTTCTACTTTTAAGCAATTCTGTCTAATTTTTTCAATAAATGGTCGTATTTTAAAGTATGGGTCTGTATCAGGAACTGTATTATCCACAAAGTGCAAGTATCTGCGTATTTGCTGGTACCTTTTAAGAGTCATTAAATCTGCGATAAATCTACATCTGGTTTTTGACGCCCAATAATCTAGATAAGATGGAGCAGAAATGATCCCCATCATGAGTTTTATTGATAAAAAATCTCTCATATCATCCTTCGTCACTATAATAGATCGACCGGTTTGTTGCACAGAATATAAATTTGTATTTTGTACATCGAGTATGTACTCGGAAAAGAAATCATAAAAGTATTGAAGTGGAGATTTGTTCACAGGAATGTGAGCGTTAAAAGTGTCTTCTGAAATTTCAGCACGATGAAGGAATTTAGTATTTTTCCACTCATAAGTAGGTTGCACAATGTTATGTCTATATGTTGTTTTCTTTTTTAGTAGGAGCAGGCTGTTGTTGTTTTGTAATCTTTCGTTTTGACAATCTTTTTGCGGGAGATTTTTTTTTACTCACAGCTGATGTTGATGGCGTAGGAAACGGTTCAGAGGGAAGAGATGAAATATTAGACGGAATAGATGGTAAGTCTCCATTCCAGGATGAGCAAGAAGGCATTACTGCAATGGGTGACGACTCTTCTGGTAATATCACTTGAATTTCATCCCCAGCATAGTTGGTATTCGTTTTTGGCGAAATAGTGTTTTGTAGAATGTGTGGTGATGAATGCTCATATTCAGTATCAGATTCGGGTATAAAACATGGATGACGGATATGGGACGGTGCAGTTTCATCTTCTGAATTTGATTCTTGTGCAAAGAAATTTTGATCAGGGTCAAAAGTGGGTCCGAAATTGTCTTCAGATAACAAGTCCAGTCGCTCTAGGGATGAGTCAATTGAAGGATTTTCAGAAGATGTGTCTGAAAATACGCAATTTCGAAATAGATGAGATTCCTCACCCTCTTCCCCAGAAGATTCACCACTGGCATCAGATCTTCCATGTTCAGGTGGAACCAAAGCGAGAATGCGATAACTCCTTGTTGGGGGTTTACCCTATTAAAATAAAACACATGCTATAATCCGCAACCCAAGCAAGAAACAAACGCAAAACAACACACCTAGAATTATGCAGGTGCAATTGTATACTTCAACTCGTTACCTACCGAGAAATGAGACGCAGTGGTACAGTAAAAATATTTTTATCATTATTTGAAAAGGGATTTTTATCTATTTATTTATTTCATCTCCATCATTGCTTAACTGTACACTAACAACTCAACATTACAAAGATAAAATATTTTAATAAATTAATAAAAAATGTTTAAAATTATATACACACATTAATTAGTTTTACTTTCTAGCTATAATGAAATGTAAAGCCCTCTTTACAAACAGTAAATTTGTTACTTTGTTAAATATAGCAAAATGTTTAGCCTGTTATACCAATATTTATAACTCAACTTTGTTGTGAATAGCGATTTGTATAGCCCGTTATACTAAGGACTTTAATGTTGTCTAACACTCTCGTCAGTGTATAAAACTGCATTTTTTTATTTTAATTATTATATCTGATTGCCTTTCAATAAAATTTTATGCGAAATCAACACAATTACTGAATAAAAAAAATAAAAAAACATAACTTACCATAGCTGTCCGTTGACGATTACATATTACAGATAACATAATTAATAATTCATGCAATCTTTAGCAATTTTTTTTTAATTTTACGTTCGATCTACACAGATAAATATTGAATCTCTCGTATATTTAGCTTTTAATTTTTTTTTAATTATCTACATTACGACTATTCTAAGTAGGTGGAATAGATTATTTATCTAGGTGGATCGATATGATCTTATAATCATGGCCCTGAGCAGATCAAATGGACCCAATTTCTAGCTTTAAAATAAGTTGAGCGTATGCCCTACGGTGGCAGCGTAAGCGTAGCCATCACACCATCTTGAGTGTTAGGTTTTTTAAGGAAAAGTAAAAGTTAAGTTACGGCCTATTTGCCTTCTACAACTGGTCGCAGGCCTCCTCTCATTTCTGAGAGGATAAAAAATGTAATAATAACAATGTCCTCCGGACCGAATTTCGGTCATCGCGGCTAGTCTTAGCTGACACCAGCCATCTGTGCAGGACAGGACTATAGTGCCCGAGTGTATGTGCAAACACAGGTGCACTCTATTCCTCACTCTCATAGTCCGATAGGACGGTAGCCCAACACGATTGGAGAAAGATCAGGCGCAGGACTGACGACTTTACGTGCTTGCCCAGTCTCGGGAGTGAAACACCGCCAATTCTCGACTCTGGGCAGCTACCGAGAATTTCTTCATAGAAAAACTTAATAACAGATTTTTTGACCCGACCCGAGGTTCGAACACGGCACCTCATGAACAACAGCCGCCACAACAACCACTAGGCCAACGAGGCAGTCTAAGAGGCTTATGGAGCAATCAGTTCGCAGCGACGCTCCAGTGCGCGTTGGTGAATTTTGCATGCTTATGTTATAATATTAAAATCGATTTAAAAAACAATAACGTAGCAGCAACTTTAAAGGCTTTGTGGAAATTATTTTAGTTGTTGAAGTTTACTTCTTTTAACTTAATTTTCACACCAAAATTTATATATATATATATATATATATATATATTATATATTATTTCTACATATCAATAAAATAGAAGCACTTGATGTAGTGTAGTGCTGAGTTATCTTCATGCTGTTAAGACATGAATAAACATTTTTAAAATGTTTGTCTGACATTCTGTCTGTCCGGACTATTCTTTAGATTAGAATGACTGAACTGATTGTAATGAAACCTTACGAACAGATAGAAAGCAATGCCAGGAAAGATCTAGACTAAATTTTATCCGAAAAACTTAGATATTTAAAAAAAAGGATAAATTGATAAAATAGATAGTCTTCAATTATCTTAAATCTAAACTAGTATTATATAAAATTTTAAAAATTTCATTTGTCCACTAAACTCTCAACGGCAGTTACAAACTGCATACAATGAGCGAAAATTACATTAGCAGCACAAAACAAATTAAGCGGATAGCTGTTGTGCCTCGAATGTAACTCGTTTGTTTGTTACATTAGTTTACATGGCTTGTGATATTTGTAGAATGACTTGATAAATTATATTAGCTGGAATTATTTCAAAACATTTGCTCATAGAATAGTAGTTATGTAGATTTGGTGAACACAGAACAAAGGTAGTGCTGGTTACTGAACATTATACATCTGTGGCATTTGGATTCAAAGTTTTTTTGAATAAATTTCGCGTAAAGTTGGCTGTCAGAATCTTGTCTGCAAATCATTAAATCTGATATTTAGGGTAAAGGTATTCCATCACACCCATGATCTATTATTTTATAAACATTACTACTATGTTATTATATTATGTTACATTAGTACTGTTACGAGCTTGAGGTTCGTGACAATAAAAATTGCCGATAAAATTACCTAAATTAACACTTTAATTTTCTTTACACAAATTTTTACTTAAAACACTATTAATTAATCACACTGATTCACCTTATTCCGCTCCGAAGCTTCGCTTGTCTCGCCAAATTCAATACTTCCCCGATCGCATCTTGCAGCGCCCTTATATAGGTCTCTTCCACGAAAACATCCAGAATATTCCAGAATATTCGAGTAAATACGTGCGCCAACCGACCAAGCGCAGAAAATTCGAGTGTGGGGCTTCCAGAAAGCTTAGTTCTTCAATTCGATACTAGATGGCGCTGGCGGTTGAAAGATTAGTGATGTCATTTTCTGGAAAGCTCTCTCCTCGCTCTGTTACCCGACACTAGATGGCGCTAGTGCCAGATGTCAACTTAGCCGCGCAACAGTACTATGTATGGGATATTTTCACCAGATTTTATATTTCTAAATCGAAATCTAATTATATGCTGCCAGCGTAAGACAATCTATAAGCTCCATTTCACCCTGTGGTTTTATTAAGAGGCGACTTTGGGAATTCTCGAAAGATTTAATAGCTCCCAGTAGACGGTGAATAACTATCTGGGGGCACGGAAGTGCCCCCGCCAAGTCGAACAAAAAAGCGGCACGGCCGTACCATACTTTTCTCGAAGCAGTTCAGGCCATTTTCGACCCCCTATAACTTCGTTCTCGATAAAACTAGAAGCCTGAATTTCACCAAGTGAATGTCACCAAGCAGGAATTGTATAAATATGGTATATTTCAAATTTTACTCAATTTGAACCAGTAGTTTAAGAATTACAACTAGTAAAAGTTTCTTAATTTTGTCACTCACTGACTGACCGATCATCAAAACTCTAAGGCACTTCTAGCAAACATAGAAGCTTGAAATTTAAAATACAGTTAGTGTTTAGTGTATAAATTAAGGAAAAACTAAAATATTTTTCAATTTCGGTCCAGTTTTCTAGATACACCAACTACATAAATAACTTTGTGATCCCATATGAATATATAGGATTTACAAAGTTACATTTGCAGTGAATGAATCAGTATACCTGTATATGTATGGATGTAGATAGGTACGTTGTTAGTATTCAAGAAGTAGATGGTACCGGAAAGGACAAAAAGTAAGATTATCTACAAAAAGAAATGAGATGCCATCAAAAACATAACTTCTAAAAAACCCAAGTCTCGCAACTCAGTTCTTCTACCGTAAAAAGTAGTGAGATCTATGTTTACCAAGTCGCTTATTTTATTCAGTACCTACTTAAGGGTCCTTCTGTTTTAAGTTATTACGTAATTAGCTAACCTAACAACATCTTATAATGACCATAAATATGTTAAAAATCTTTTATGTTTTAAATGGCGACGATGTGGTTCGCCACCCATCACGTCTCGTTTCTCGCGGGGGCGAAAAGCGGCCCACGGAGAGCCGCTTCGCTACGTTGAATGTAAGAGGAGGGATGGATGGTAAGGTAGATGGAGTATGTCAGATGATGGATGAACGTTGCATTGATATTCTGTGCGTGAACGAAACCAAGAGGAAAGGATGTGACACCACGGTTCATGGCCCCTACACGGCATACTGGTCGGGAGTCCCCCAAACCAGCCGAGGCTGTCAGGGAGTTGGTGTGATTCTTTCATCTCGAATGGTTGAATGTGTGATGGAGCATGAATGTGTAAGCCCAAGACTCCTCTGGATTAGGTTAAAAGTCGGACTCACCCGCTTGTTTATCCTTGGGGTCTATGCACCGACGGAGCTGCGTGGAGGTGGGTCACTAAAATCACAACAAGAGAGAGAGGAATTTTGGAATAGCATGAGAGAGGTCTTGAATAAATGCGGAGAGAATGAACGGATCGTGATGTTAGGGGACTTTAATGGATGGGTTGGAGTAAAGCGTGATGGGTATGAAGGAGTTCTGGGTATGTTTGGGGACGAGAGAGTGAATGACAATGGGAGAAGCCTGCTTGAAGTATGCTTGGAATGGAATCTGTGCGTGACCAACACAATGTTTGACCACAAAAAGATCCATCTGTATACAAGAGATGAGGGTGAGTCTAGAAGTATGATTTGACACACCATTGAGGTGTCAATAGGCCAGGCATATAGCTCGAAGAACCGACAATCAATGGGGAGAGATGTTCTCGAGTGGCAACCTCGTGCCTATAGAAGAAGTGTAGAGCATCCTTCCCCTAGATTGAGTGACGACCTGGTGTGACATGCTAAAAGTCGATGTACGCATGTGGCTCAGAATCGTGCTTTGTGGCATTCCTTGGGGGGAGGCCTATGTTCACCAGAGCTTAAAACAGAAGGACCCTTAAGTAGGGACTGAATAAATTAAGCGACTTGGTATTACATAGATCTCACTACTTTTTACTATAGAAGAACTGAGTCGCGAGACTTGTTTTTTTTTACAAGTTATGTTTTTGATGGCATTTCGTTTTTTCTAGACGTTAAGTTCTTAGACCGGTGACTGGGATCAGTATCAAGCCAGGTGTCTGGTACTGCGGTCGTCAATCCGTCTACCAAACGTAGCTATAAAAGCAAATAAGAGGGCCCATGTACATCAGTAGACATTTACGGGTTAATGGAGAAAAGTGAAGAAATCTGGTACGATAAGAGTACATTTTATTTTCAGTCTGGTATTACCTTCGACCGCGAGCTCAATCGACGGATTCAACCCGGCAGCGTGATGGACTATAAATGAGGATATCTGCAGTAGAAGCAGCTTAACCGACAAAGCCTTACGAATTAGTAAACTGAGGTGTCAATAGGCCAGGCATATAGCTCGAAGAACCGACAATCAATGGGGAGAGATGTTCTCGAGTGGCAACCTCGTGCATGTAGAAGAAGTGTAGAGCATCCTTCCACTAGATTGAGTGACGACCTGGTGTGACATGCTAGAAGTCGATGTACGCATGTGGCTCAGAATCGTACTTTGGGGCATTCCTTGGTGGAGGCCTATGTTCACCATAGCTTAAAACAGAAGGACCCTTAAGTAAGGACTGAATAAATTAAGCGACTTGGTATTACATAGATCTCACTACTTTTTACGGTAGAAGAACTGAGTCGCGAGACTTGTTTTTTTTACAAGTTATGTTTTTGATGGCATTTCGTTTTTACTAGACGTTAAGTTCTTAGACCGGTGACTGGGATCAGTATCAAGCCAGGTGTCTGGTACTGCGGTCGTCAATCCGTCTACCAAACGTAGCGATAAAAGCAAATAAGAGGGCCCATGTACATCAGTAGACATTTACGGGTTGATGGAGAAAAGTGAAGAAATCTGGTACGATAAGAGTTCATTTTATTTTCAATCTGGTATTACCTTCGACCGCGAGCTCAATCGACGGATTCAACTCGGCAGCGTGATGGACTATAAATGAAGATATCTGCAGTAGAAGCAGCTTAACCGACAAAGCCTTACGAATTAGTAAACTGAGGTGTCAATAGGCCAGGCATATAGCTCGAAGAACCGACAATCAATGGGGAGAGATGTTCTCGAGTGGCAACCTCGTGCCTATAGAAGAAGTGTAGAGCATCCTTCCACTAGATGGAGTGACGACCTGGTGTGACATGCCAGAAGTCGATGTACGCATGTGGCTCAGAATCGTGCTTTGTGGCATTCCTTGGGGGAGGCCTATGTTCAGCAGTGGACTTGTGAAGGGCTGTAAATATAATAATGATTACCTTAACATTATAGAATAACTCGTTTCGAAGTGTATATCGTATTCATTAAACTCTGATCATACCTACAGTTGAGGACTCCTATGTTGAGAGAACACTTTGTTCGTTATGACCGTTATGTTTACTAAGTAGTTTAAATGTTCCAACTTTTTTCTATATTACTGTGTTAAAAATATCTCCACGAAGAATAAATATTGCTGTACTCGCAGTCTGAGATTGTCTGAACTAATCTTCACTACCAGAAAAAGAGAACTGATTTCCAACTCTCTTTTTGCAACTGCATTCGAATAATTTGTTCGAAATTTTCTCCGAAATGAAATATTATTTGTGAAAATATCGTTTTAAATTTGAAAGACTTGTATTTCTTAGTTAGGAATGATAATACTTTCGTTGAAGTTGAGTGATGTATTTATACAAATAAATTTGTTGGTACGATACGCACGCTACCTACAATAAGTTAATTGTACTACTATGCCTGTAAGCTTCGCACAAGTGCAAGCAATAAGTTGACATAATTTTACCGTAATCTGATGAACAGTATTACATGAAATATGAATGAAATGAAGTGCTTATGAAATTACATGATATATGATAAGATCTTTCTTTTTTTAAACTATTTTTGATTCTTTGCTGGATGCATGTCCTTTTAAAGTTGCGCTTAACTGCTTTTTCTGCGAAGGAAATTGGAGACATCCCTTGGGCAAGGTGTTCTGCCTAGGGAGTTCCTTCGGAAACTTTCCACAAACGTAAAGGAACCTTGCTTAGACCAGAGCCCGATGGTGAAGTTAGCGGTGTGTGTGCAAGTGACGCCTGTGCAAACGATATGGCGGCGTAAATAATGCCTATGCTTCCATAATTCCGTACAACGCACTTGTAAGTGCGTAGGAAGTAGTGTTTGCTTATATATATGTAGGGTAGAATAGGAGAGAGAGTCAGTAATAAACCTACAGTCAAGACCACTAGACGTATTATTATTTATTCCCCGAATCTCTCCACATTACATGGCGACCCTGCCAGGCGGTGCGCTGCTACAATGCAAGCGCACCGCCGCGACCTGCATAGAAAATAAAGTAATTTATCGAAGAAGATAAATTAATTATTAAATCAAAATAAATATATAATAACAAAAAGAACATTATACCGGATGTGACACTTAAATTTTTAATTAAGAATATAAGAAGAAGACTACAATTTTTTTTTGAGAAATCGAAGCCTATAATATACTTAAAGAAAAAATGTTATAGAAGAAATGAAGAAAAGACCTGAAAAATAAATTATACAAGAAGCTCCAGTAACATTGTTATTAAATCAAAAAGACAAGAGAGAAAATTTCCAAGAAAGAAGATTCCAAGACACAGAAAACACCTTAATCAAAATTCACTCAAGAGAAGAGTACCAACTTTATCAAAAATAAATATGAAAGAAAAAAGAAGAGTACGAGGAAGTCCAGGCCCAACCACATCGAGGAGCTAAGAACATCTTCGAGTGCCAGAGCAGCAGAAAGAAGTCGGGGTACAACGAGCGACTAGCCAAGTTCTGTAACAGGTACAAGACGTCTCGAAAGCACCGAATGTAAGTTTAATTATATAATAATGGTGTCGATGTCTATTGTCAATTACTTATATAATGTTATACACAGAACAGAGGAAAGAAAAATTTTAAATCATTCATTAAAAATAGGCAAAACATTAGTACTATTAATAGAAAAATTCTAAATTATGTATTATACCGCAATAATTAATCGGTAAATAACCACTATTAGGTTAGGTAAATAAACACACAATATGGTTGTGCAATGGTGTTAGTATAATTGGTGGTGGAAGTATAATTTACACATATATATACACTATGGTAGAATATATTTACACATGTTCTACCATAGTAATGTGTATATTTTAATGGATAAGTAACTATAACAATATTTATCGAAATTTTAACAACATATAAATTATTCAATATTTTTTTAATTGATATAGTAACTGTGTAATTAATTATGTAACAGCGTCAGAGGAAATATCAATGTAAGACTATTATTATAGCTCAATGTCATATTATACTTGTTATAACAATTAATCATTATATATTATAAATTGCAAATGTTACAACCAATTATCATTAATTTGTTTCTGTACTGTATGTCAAATTTAATGTTCAAAAAAACATTTATTACTAAGAACGTCGTTATCGTATAACATCTCCTAATAAAGAATAACAATAACATTTAAAGGTACATAACACCAACCTATTCTTAAACAGGTTAAACACATCATAATAAAAATTAAAGGGAAACTGACTAGGAAAATGCTATTTTATTATAAAGTATGTATATACTTCCTAAGAGAATTTTCATGGCAATGTTTCTTAACTGAGTTAAACTTTGACTGAAAAAATATTATCCCATTTTGTGCAAAAATTAGCAAGAATGTATTTAAAAGGTGTAAGGAATGAAAGAAAGAAATGTTTAAAAATAGGAATACGAATGATTGAGTAGTTAAGTTTCGTCAATATTGGACTGATCACCCTAATATTTGATGATGCTTAAACTGGTAGTATTGAATCTGTTAGGAGCGAGAATTATGCATGAAAAGAATAGATATAAAGGAAAATAATTGACCTTAATAAACAAAGTTAATAAATAAGTAATGAAGAGATACGGAAACATCAATCAGTGGTATAACATAGAGTCCTCGAGCAGCGTATGTTTCCGTGATTGGATGATAAAATCGGGCGTAACGGGTACTAGGCAACAGTACCTTCAGTACAAGTGATGTACACGAGTTTACTCATATTAGTACTGTTAGTGACTAGAGAGGTCTTAAATTTTTTACCCTTAATAATGGTACATAGAGGTCACATCCTTCGTTTGATCATGGTGCGAACATAGTTTTCCTCAGTGACAATTATTGGAGTCCTTTAAAAGCGACTTAAAAAACGTAGACCTCTAGGTTGTGCGCAAAACCCAAGGTACATTTTACCTTGATATAAAAAAAAAAGTTTATGTACCAATAAAATCAAATGAATGTAACGAAAATGTAATATAATACCTAAATAAATGGGGGGCCCATATTTATAAAGTAGCGTGATAAATATCACGAAACAAAATATAAATGAAATGAATACTCCGATTCCCGGTATCTAATAAATATATAAGTGAATAGAGAGAAAGAGAGCTAGCTAAAGGTTAAAAATATTAAGAAGAAAGAAAGTACGTACAAGAATTATGAAAAAAAAGGCCCGAGCAAATCAAAAAAGTGTGTAGCTATTTTGCATTTCTGTATTACGACTATTAATGCTACCCAAAATGCGACTAACGAGTTACACATGTAATAACTATAGGGATCGATTTACACAACTACTCGAAAATGTGTTGTGTGTGTATGTATTGCGTGCGTAATTGTTTAACCACATTTGTATATGAATTTACGAGATATTTTTTTTCATATTTTAGGCACATTGATTTATATTTACTACAAATCTGGTTGAATTTGTCATGTGTTTTATATGTAAAATTTGTACATTTTAAATTATATTTTGCTCATAAAGTAAAGTCCAGAGTCTATCGATAGACTATTATAAATTTATTAATGTAATAGTATTTTTTTACGTTTTTTCGTTATAAAAGACAACGAAACTTAAAATTATGTTATCTGTTTGAAATAAAATTGCCTTTTTCAATGTTAATAAATATTTCGTAAAACAAACTTGAGCTGTGAACCTAGTAGGTAGTGTTTTCTTTTTTTTATATAAATTTAATGTCATGAAAAAATGAGTTTTCGAAATTATAAATAACTTAATTAATGATTTTTTGTTAATGTACCTATGTAAAAGTATAATACTTTTACAAAATGAATTTAAAATTGAATGTAACAATCTATATTTAGAGGTACAAACTATTGGGAAAGTTAAAATTCATTTTATATACAATATCATTTTAATGCATGGTTCGATTACGTTGTATAATGATACCTAGGTATCATTATACAAGGTAATCGAAAAAACGTTCCCATGAACATACTTAGAAATTAAAACAAAGGTGTCACAAACCATCCCTGCTAAATACACATCCCAAATACACAAACTCATCCACTTGCTCAATCAACTCTCCTTCTATTCTTATTTCACATACCGTTTTGCTTTCTTCTCTTTCAAAAACCATCACTTTCGTCTTACTTGCGTTCACTTTCATTCCCTTTTCTTTTAATTCCCAGTTCATTAATGTAACCATCATTTGCAACTCTGCCGCCGATGACGCAAGTATGACTTGATCATCGGCATACAAAAGGCATTTGACGGTTAACTCGCCCATTCTTAACCCACATTCTTCATCTTTCAAAGTTTGCAAACACCGGTCCATAAATAGGTTGAACAGCCAAGGGGAAGCCACACAGCCCTGTCTGACACCTTTTTGGATGCCAAACCAGTCCGAGTAGACCCCATTGATCCTGACACAGGCACTAGAGTCCCTATAAAGAGACCTTAATGCCTGTATCAAACCAGCGCTCAACCCATATGAGTTCAGTGTTTGCCATAACACATTCCTGTCCACTCTGTCATAAGCCTTTTCCAAGTCCATGAACGCACAAAAAACTTTCTGGTTTTTGGCCAAAAACTTCTCCGCAATCATGCGCATGGAAAAGACTTGATCTGTACACCCCATTCCCTTTCTAAAACCCGCTTGCACATCCCAAATTTTTCCATCAGTTTCTTTCATAACTCTTTCAATTAACACCTTAGCATACAGTTTACCCACAATACTAAGCAAGCTGATACCGCGGTAGTTTTTGCAGTCCTGCTGTGACCCTTTTCCTTTATATATTGGTACTATAACTGCTTTACACCAGTCATCCGGTACCCGTTTTAATTTCCAACATAAATTAAACAAGGTGTATAGCAGGCCTGCCACCACTCCCCTCTCCAGCCCTTAGCATCTCGAGTGATACTCTATCATATCCAGCTGCCTTACCTGCTTTCATGCTTTTCATTGCTTTCATTATTTCATCTACACTTATCTCCATACCCCTTTCCACTTCTTTCGGAATTTCTAGTTCATTTAATTCATACGACTCTTCACTCATAAACACGCTTTCAAAGTATTCCTTCCATCTGTTTAAATTCGAAACTTCATCATTCAGAATACATCCATTCTCGTCTCTTATAGCATTTATTATAGGCTGTTTTGTATTTCCCCTGGCAGTTCTTACGAGTTTCCAGAACATTTTTATGTTAGCCTGGAAATTATCAGATATCCTTCTATCATTCTTATCCGTTCTTTCTTTCTTTTTCCTTTCAACAACTTCTTTCACTCTCTTATTTAGACGTCTAAATTCTGCCTTTTTCTTTCAATCTCATAATTCATACCAGAAGAATTATCAGCTTTGGTTGCTAGTAAATCTAACCATGCTTTCTTCTTTGATTCAACTTCCACCCGTACCTCATCATCCCACCATAACGTATTACTTTTCCTTTCATTTGTTCTCTTACTTACACCGCATACTTCGGTGGCAGTATCCACCAAACCTTTCTTAATATTATCCCACACAGTATTCAAGTCTAAATCATTCATACACAACTCATTCAAACATCTAATATTTTCTCTCAGTCTACATTTATATTTCTCTATCACATCTTCATCTTGTAACTTCTCTATTCTTATACGCTGTAACGCAGTGGTAGATACAGATGTCCGATGCCGCCAACGCTTGAAAAGACCATTAATTCGACATAAGACCAAGTAATGATCCGTCCCTACGTTGGACCCCCCGGTAAACCCTTGTATCTACGACTGCGCTCCTCATTCTTTCATCCACAATTACGAAATCTATCATGCTTCTATCATTACCTCTTTCCCATGTATACATGTGAATCTTCTTATGACGAAAAAAAGTATTCGTCACAAAAAGATTCTTTTCCGCACATACGGTGAGGAGGTCTTCACCATTCTCATTTATACTTTCATCACCAAACGTTCCCAATATCCTTTCATAACCAGACCTCTTCACCCCAACCCTTCCATTAAAGTCTCCTAACATAATAATATTTTCATTTTCCTTACATTTTGTCAACACCATCCTTACCATGTCCCAAAACTGCTCTCGGATGTAAGTGGGCTTAGACATGTCTGGGGCGTACACCCCTAGCAGGAACAGCTTCTTTAAGCCCACTTTCATTCGTATCCATAGCAGTCTCGGGCTTACACATTCATACTCTTTCACACATTGACCCATTCTTTCTGAAAGGATGAAACCGACTCCCTGGCATGCCCGTTCGGTCTCGCCTACACCAGACCAATACGCGGTATACGTGCCATGTGCAGTGGCATCCTTTCCCTTTCGTTTCGTCTCATTCACACATAACACATCTATTCCTCTGTCATTCATCATTTCGCATACTTCATCCATCTTATCATTCATTCCTCCACATACATTCAGCGTAGCCAGACGGGTTTCCGCAATCCACTTTTCGCCCCTCCGGGAGACAGAACGTGACGGGTGGCGAACTGATAGGGATATAGAACGACGAGTAAATGCAAGGAATAGAGTGAATGGGGCACTACACTCTATTATGAAGAACCAGAATTTGTCAAAACAGGCACGTATGGTAATTCATAATGCTGTGTTAGTCCCTACTTTAATGTATGGTAGTGAAAGCTGGGTGTGGCAGAAGAAGCACGAAAGTAGAATAAATGCTGTAGAAATGCGGTCTTTAAGGAATATGCTAGGGTGTAATCTGAATGACAGGGTGAGAAATTGCGTGATAAGAGATAAATGTGGTATGCAAGATGATGTTGTGACCAGGATTAAGAAAGGAATGCTTCGGTGGTTTGGTCACGTAGAAAGAATGAATGAGGAAAGAGTGACAAAGCAAATTTATATGGCAGATGTGAATGGCCAAGTCGGGAAGGGACGCCCTAGGAAAAAGTTTATCGACCAAATTGGCGATATTTTGAAAATGGGCCACGTTAGAAGTACCCTTAACCGACGAGCATGTATGCGTAGATATATGGATGTAAAGGAGGCGAAAGAAGTATGTCAGGATCGTGCCAAATGGAAGTCCGTAGTCTCTGCCTACCCCTCTGGGTGACAGGCGTGAGTGTTTATGTTATGTTTATGTTTATGTGTCACAAACCGCTTACGCGGCTGAGATTGTAAGTTGTATTTGATCCTTGTTGTTATGTTAATGATTCTGATTATGTTGCACTAGGACCGCCGTGTGACAAAACATGTAATATTAAACGACTATAATTTTTTGCCTACTAACGGTCACGCGCGTGTAAGCGAATGATAAACAATACAGAGAAAAGATGCTTTTGACCGGTGTTAGAGACTAATATATTATACATAATTAGTAACATCCTACTAATTATGTAAAATAGATGTGACAAGTGTTTGCTATATAAATACTTAAATAAATATATAACGGAACCAATGGTTATAACCGATACGGTATAATATTCCGCTTTGATATAGTTTATTTAGATTTAGTAGGGCCCTTACCCTTAAGTATGGATAGTGCTAGTAATATTTATAATACTCACACTATGTGTGATTTAAATAAGTATGTTGAAGTTTATCTACTTAAAAATAAGGATACTATTTTAATGGTATTGATTTTGTTTTTTACCTTTAAGGTTTATTAAGGTTTAAATTTAAAAATATACTTTAAGTTTAAGAAAATAATAATATTGTAAACAGCCGTAAATAACTTATATACGCCTTATAATATTTTTGATAACTATATTTTTCTTAAAACTGTATTTTCATGTCTATTGAATTAATAGTTATATATGAAAATTTTAAAAGTTATGCAGTTATGATAGGCGAACTAAAATTATTTTACAACAAAAACTTTAAGAATCAATACAATTACGTAAGGAATTTGATGATTGTTTAATAAATTTAAATACGGTTATAGTTATTTTTTTAAAATACTGTGTTTACGATATTTTATTTTAATTTTATTATGTTATAAATATGATATACTAGGTATAAGAATTTTAATATTTTAAAATAATGTACAATTTCTTTGATTTTTACACCAAGTTTTAATTCATTGAAAAAAAAATTATGTTTGTAAGTAATTCTATTTTTTTTTCTTTTTGTCGATGGGCGCGTAGTGTGTGCTTATATATATGTAGGGTAGAATAGGAGAGAGAGTCTATAAGGCACAATACAGCTTAATCAGCCGGCTGCCTGTCCCCAAAGGCGGTTTTTAGAGGGTATCATTTAGGGTCCCCGGTAGGACAGTGAGCCCCTCATAACCACGATAGACCGGCTATCGTGGTATGCGTAATGCATTTTCCGCCTCCTTACGTATAGGGTAGCCCTTTAATTGCTTCGGGCGCAAAAAAAAAGAGAGAGAGTCAATAATAAACCTACAGTCAAGACCACTAGACGTATTATTATTTATTCCCCGAATCTCTCCACAGTACTGTGATGCCGGTAAGAACGATAAGCCGCGGTAAGTGCGAAAATCTGCCTTATAAATTCTAATGCCTAATACTTGTATAATAAACTGGCCTATTTGTTAGAAAATTTGGTTAATAAATTGTAAAAAACTAATTTCTAATATAAACCAAAGAAGTCATTTGTGCAGAAATACAAAATTATTGGTTTTCTGGTGTAATTGTCCTGTCTCATTCTCTTCTTAGCACTTACCTTACTACCTACACTCTGTGATGTTGGTGGTTTTAGCGTTTTGGTTTTTAGAGTTTTATCTGATTCAGGGTTGGAACTTACTCTGATTTTATAGTATAGATATTTTTACTTTGTAGTAGTCGATAATTTCTGAAATTGTCTCCTAAAAATGACAATTTTTATGCATTTTATTTTAATTTCCATATAAAAAAGGATTACTCCCACACTAGGAATTTCTAGCGAACTCTATTCTTGTTCGTTTTATTTTTGTTGCAAGTGTGGTTGAAGTTTTATGTAAATTTCCATTTGCATGGAAGGCGAAAGCGACGATAGACAGATTAATTTGTCCCCAACAAATGCAATACCTGCAACATCGTAATATATCTTAAACCTCTCGTTTTGACGTCGGCCGAATTCGCGACGCGTCGTCCGAGCCGAGCCGATGAAAAATGAAAATGGCACTAGTTTTTTGACCAGCTGAAGCTAAATTGGCGTCGATAAAAGTGGGGACTCCCTTAGTCGCCTTTGACGACAAGCTGGGTTAGTTACACTATCGGCACACTTTTTTGGTCAATAAAATAATTCCCATGTACATGGGATTTATAAGTCCCAGACCAAGTTGGAATTGAATGATCATTAGTTTTTTTTAATTGTTGCTTATTTTTATTATCAATGACATTTTTAATGACTATCTTTCAACAGACCGTGAGCACTCCAATGCTAAGCTAAGTGAACATCTCCTATAGTGATGAGGATTCGCCGTAATCTCCACGCTTGGACCGCACTGAATCTCACTGTCAACAAATTACTGACTCCCCAACCCATACTACACCTACGCCCTATATGTCGTCGCCTTCACCACAAGCCATGCCCGATTTTCACACGCAACAAGTTAGTACTAAGTACTTCGAAACGCCTACCATGCAACCTACAGATTCTTCCAATGTTGTTTATGTTTTAAAAAAATGAACCATCAACGTCTGAATATTCAGATATTTTGATAAAGCTGAATCATCTATTAAATAAGAATATGCTTAAATGATGATCAGTACTGTGATTATTAAACTGAAAAGAATTCTTAATAAATATTTCATATAACTAATAAAGAGTTTAAATAAAACCAATTTTTACGGATTTTATCGCGTATATTTAACTTTTTAATTATCCGACGTTTCGAGCACTTTACAGTACCCATGGTACGTACAATGGTAGGGTGCAACTGCATTTTTATTCAGTTCAAAATAGAGTCAGAGGCAAACAATTATTTAGCTTTTCTAGATGTGTTAGTAATTCGGAATCCTGATAACACCTTGAGCCATACTGTGTATAGAAAAAAGACCCATACAGATAGATATTTAAACGGTGATTCTCACCACCATCCTTCACAGTTAGCTACCGTGGGTAAATCTTTGTTTCAGAGAGCACGAGGGATCAAACATGGCTTACTCTTTGTCCACGGATTTTCAAAGAAAGGTGCAGATATGTTTACCGGCACAGTTCTTTGAACGAAGTCATTCGAAGGGCTTTAGTATCTATAAATGTTCCCTCGGTTTTAGAGCCATGGGGATATTTAGGGACAATGGCAAAAGACCCGACGGCATGACTTTGATCCCTTGGGAGAGAGGTAAAGCTCTAGTGTGGGATGCTATATGCGTAGACACTTTGGCGGTCTATCACATCAAGGGAACCTTGTTTAGAGCCAGAACGGCGTAGTAGGCAGCTGAATTAAGCGGCGCAAATATGAGTCTTTGAGAAATGACTTGTAGACTATCTATTCGTGGGGTCCACGTGCGGTGAAGTTCCTAAAGGAACTGTAAACGCGACTAGTCGTCGCTGCTGGTGATAAGAGGGCTGGTTCTTTCCTCGCTCAAAGGCTAAGTATAGCCATTCAGCGAAGAAACGCAGCCAGCGTTCTTGGCACGATACCACGGGGAGTATGACTGTATGACAATTTTAATTTTTAGTTTTAGTTTTTCGTTTTTCGTTTATATAAAATTACTATCCCAAGTAGTGTAAACTGCTTTCCATTGCAAGCGCACCGCGTGTATACCATTAAAATCTAAAAGCAATTTATTGCACGACCAAAGTCGTGCATTATATAGAACTGACTTTTATTTTTCTTTTTATAAAGTTGTCTGGTATAAGGAGTTTTAAAGTGATTGTTTGTAAAGATTGTAAAAAGAATTTAGCAGAAAATAACAAATGTACATATTGTGTGTGTTCGTACTTTTGCGTATTGGTACGCTTGAGTGTTAACTAAGAGCATAATTTATTGCACAAAATAATGGCACAAAAACAAAACATCATTGTTACTGTATTCTTCAAAAACAAGAAAGAAATTTTTCTTTTTTTATAGGATAGGGTGACAAACGAGCACACAGTCCACCTGATGGTAAGTGGTTGTTATGGCCCAAAGACATCCACATCTATCCTCGACTACGAATCAAAATGCAGACGCGTTGTCACCCGGAGGACTAAGATGGATTGCCTCGTTACCAGTAAAAAGGGTCTGCGGTTCTCTACACTCACCATACGAAACACAGCAGCATTAAGCTCGTATTTTACGCAGGTATTCTGTGAGAGCTTGGTTTTTCCCCGGTCGAGTTTACCCATTTGAGCTACAACTATACCACTAATATAGCTGCAGCATAGTTCTACCACGTATAAAAATTGCTTTCAAGGCCAATAAAATTACTATTTCTTTTACTTAAGCTTCACTACATTATTAAACTTTATACAGATATTTGAATTGAAATAAAATTTATTATATATTATCTCTGTATGAAGTTATGAAGTCATAATAAAATAAGGAATAAAAGAAATTAATGGGTAGGATGTCAAAAATGTAATAATATCAATGATACATATTTAGAAGATTACCCTGGACAGTCTTTCCGGTCAGTCTGCTCGAACAGACCAACAAATGTATCTCCCTGAGTTTATTAGAAACCAGTCATTTTGATATTCATATATACGCATCATATATTATTAACAATATACATTACATAGATATTCATATTTAAACAAACACAATCAAACGAGAGATGTGCTAAATGTTGAAGAAGCTGCGTATCGTTGTGTTTCCGTTTTAAAAAAAAGACAAGATGCCAATTTAAGACTACTTTATTAATTTTTTTATATGTGGTAGAGCCACGCTGCCACTTTATAATACGGTTGTGGAACGAATGGGTGGACCGGAGATGGATTATGTTATCACAGCGACCGTAAAATAGCAGCTTGATGCTACTGTATTTCATATGGTGAGTATGCTAAACCGAAGAACTTGTTACTGGAAATGAGGTATTCCATCTTAGTCCTCCACCATCCTCTTATATATACTGTGGACTCTGTGTCTCGTTTGTAACCTTTATTCTATAAAAAAAGGAACTTGAATTAAATATGAGGGTGTCGTATAATGTGAATATGAGATGAGTCGGAGAGACTTCATGATATCCGATAAATGGCGAGGTAGTATACCATTTTGTACAAATCCGTATTATTTATACTTATTTACGTTTATTAAAATCGGGTATGTTAGCCGATTATATAGATAATGATATTTATTTATGTAAGAGAGGGCAAAACATTAGCATTAAAAAGGCCACTGTTGGACAGACCGCTCACGCTGTATTTAATTAGGTCAGATGTCTACCTGTCCCCGGCCTTGATAACTTTCATAGTTAACAGGTCACGTTTATGCTAGCGTGTAATTTTCAATTATTTAATTTAAATTTGATGTGTCCTGTAATGGTTTAGTTAATGAAATAGCACTGTTGTGACTGAAGTGTGAAGAGCGCTGATATTTTAAGCAATTATTTAAAAAAAAAGGAGAAATAATCTTTAGTATACAGTTTATTCCAAAAGCAATCTTGATTTTGAGTATAAATATACTAATGTTAATTAAAATAAAATTAAAAATAATCTTTTATATACAATTTATTCCAAAAGCAATCATAATTTTGAGTATGTAATCTACGTATTTGTATCCTTAGTTTTTTTAATTCTCTCTACAGAGAGATTTGAAGTCACTGTATAGTTAGTTTAAAGTAGTTTAAATTAGGTTATTGCTGCAGCACGAGTCGGTCGACCAGGGAACGACCACGCTCTCACATAAAACCAGCGTAAAATAGAAGCTTAATTGTAATTATATTTTGTGAGGTGAATGACCAGAACGGGGAACCATTATACTAGAAACGAGGCACTCCTTCTTCGTCCTCAAGGATAGCAACACATATTATGCATTTCTTTTTTAACTGGTAATATCTACACCTCTTATTTTTTTAGAGATTATTTTTTTTTTTTTATTTTTATTTTTAATAATAAAAAAAAAAATAATATAAAAAAAGGCCCATTGTTGATATTTATACACTGTGTGCGTTGAATAATTTTGTATGCATGAAAAACACATCTATTTGCTACAAAAATGTGAAAGGAAATTAAACGTTCATGGACGGAACGAGGATTCAATCACAAGTCCAGCTTTTTACAACTATAATTTCTGACGACATTAATAATAACGATGATGCTTTTACTTTTAATGGACAGCCATACTGCTATTAAATAAATTGTCGGTACGAGGTGTTTGTACTCGTATTACTGGATACAGATGAAGCATTGTTGGACCGTCGTCGCCGTTCTTTAATGCTCAACGTTGAAATGGAAATAATTATGATTAATGTTCGAAGTTAAAAGGTGTTATATATTATAAAATTTCATAGTACGCAAGTAAGTCGGGGTTGATACTGGCTGACACAAATAAAATTATGAATTGCAATTTTAAGGGCTGTTTTACCATGTGCTCGGCAGTAAAGGAAAACATCGTAAGAAAAACCCCCATGTATAAGAAAAATAAAAGTAATTAAAGGCATGTGAAATCCAACACTTGTTGGGGCAGCATGGCGGACATTTTCTTGCCCTAAAACCATCTCAGTCTCATAAGGAATTTGCCTGGGCACAGTTATCCTCATATTTCTGAGATGCGTTGTACTGGTGGCAGTAGGACGAATGTACTTTAAAAAAGTAAATAATAACAATAAACCAAAGTTATATTACTAATATAATATTAATAATAAAACTATTTTTATGCAATTCATCGTTTACAATTAAAGCTAATATCAAATTTCAAAATTTTCAACAAAATTATTATTCTGATTGATTTCTTGATAACATAGTAAATATTTGGTGCACTTTTTTAAATTTTAGGTTCGATCTAAGTAAAATGAATCTTGAATTTCTCGTATATTTAGCTTTTAATTTTTTTTAATTATCTGCAATTGCGACTATTCTAAGTAGGTGGAATGGATTCTTTATCTAGGTGTGTCGATATGATCTTATAATCATGACCCTGAGCAGATCAAATGGATTCTTCAATTAGATAGATCAATTGAAAGATGATCAGGTACCCGGTGTCTAGCTTTAAAATAAGTTGAGCGTTGGCAATACTGTGGCAGCGTATGTAAGCGTAGCCATTGTACCATCTTCAGTGTTGGGTGCTTTAAGGACAAATTAAAAGTTAAGTAACAATCTATTTGCCTTACACTACTGATCGCAAGCCTTCTCTTAATTCTAAGAGGATAAAAATGTAATATTAATTATGTCCTCCAGACCGGATTACTGTCATGGCGGCCAGTCTGAGCTAAGACCAGCCATCTGTGCAGGATAGGAGTATACTGCCCGAGTGTATGCGTAAGCACAGGTACATTTTCTATAACCTCACTCTCATAGTCCAGTAGTCCATAGGGACGGTAACCCGACATGACCGTAGAGAGATCAGGCGCAGTACTGATGACTTTAATTATTGATTTACGTGCTTGCCCAGTCACGGAGGTGAAACACCAACAACTTTCCGACTCCGGGCTGCTACTGAGAATTTCTGGATAGAAAAACTCAATAACTAATTTTTTGACCTGACCCGACTACGACTTCGAACACTGCACCTCATGATCAGCAGCCGCGTTTACAACCACTAGACCAACGAGACAGTCTAATAGGTTTATGGAGCTATTACACGTCAGCACGTGCGCGTTGGTGGACGCCCTTCACAAGTCCACTGCTGAACATAGGCCTCCCCCAAGTAATGCCACAAAGCACGGTCCTGAGCCGCCTGCATCCATCAACTTCCTGCATGTCTTACCAGGTCGTTACTCCATCTAGTGGGGGGTCGCCCAACACTACGCCTGCCGGTACGAGGATGCCACTCGGGAAACTCGAGCTATATGGCCGGCCCATTGCCAATTCAGCTTACTAATCCGTTGGGCTATGTCGGTCAGTCGGTCGTCGGTCAGTGGTTTAACTGCGGATATCCATATTTCTGAGTCTATCACGCAGAGAAACTCCGAGCATAGCCCTGTCCATAGCTCGCTGAGCGACATTGAGCGTCCTCATACGGCCAGCAGTGAAGGACCATGTCTCAGATCCGTAAGTCATCACGGGCAACACGCAATGGTTGTACAATCTAGTTTTCAGAGCTTGAGGTATACCTGACGAGAAGATGAATCGTAATTTCCCGAACTCTGCCCAGCTGAGTTGAATCCGTCGATTGACCTCTCGGTAGAAGTTGAACTTACCTAGTCGGACTATTTGTTCCAGGGAAACTATAATAAACGTACTCGTCAACAACTTCGAGCATAGTGCTCTCAACAACTACTGGCATAGGTGTGACATGGACATTAAACATGATCCTTGTTTTGTCCATGTTCATCTTAAGACCTATCCGTTGGGAGACACCATTTTGGTCATTGATTAGGTCCTCCAGCGATTTCTGCCATAAGAACTATATCGTCGGCAAATCGAAGGGAAGTGATGTACTTGCTATTGATGTAAATACCGTATCCTTTCCAGTCCAGTAGCTTGAAAAAGTCTTCCAATGCAGCGGTGAAGAGTTTCGGGGAAATAACGTCACCCTGTCTGACACCTCTCTGCAGTTGGATAGGTTTCGTACTCTGGTTCTGTACTCGGATAGCCATCGTAGCCCTACTGTACACACACTTCAGCACTTCGATATACCGATAGTCAACTTGGCACCGCTGAAGAGACTGTTGCACCGCCCAAATTTTTACGGAATCAAAAGGCTTTCTCATAGTCCACATACGTCAGGCAAAGTGGCAGATTGTACTCTTCGGACTTCTGTACAATTTGCCGAAAGGTATGTACGTGGTCTATGGTACTGAAGCCCTTTCGGAAACCGGCTTGTTCGGGAGGCTGGAAGTCGTCGAGTCTGCGTGCGAGACGATTCGTAATGACTCTCGAAAACAGCACGTAGACGCTTCTCAGAAGGGAAATCGGTCTGTAGTTCTTCAAGAGAGCATTGTCGCCTTTCTTAAAGAACAAGACTTCCAGAATAGTGCCTCCATGGAGGATGGAATTGAAGAGCTTCTGAAGGACTTCAAGTACCCGTGTTCCAACAGCTTTCAGAAGCTTCGCTGTAATTCCATCCTCACCTGGGGCCCTGCCATTTTTAAGATACTGGAGAGCCATTCTAATCTCGCTAAGACTGACGTCCGGGATATCATCGGAATAGTGTTGGATAAGACCTGCTCTTGGATCGTTACTCACACTTGGGTGTGGCTCCAACGATGATGTGAACAGCTACCCATAGAACCTCTCAATCTCACTCAAAATCTCAGGTGTCCCAGAAACGATGCTGCCACACTCAGTCTTCAGCTTTGATAGTTGGCTCTTTCTTTGTGTTCTTCTACGGCGGGTCTTGCAGAACTTAGCTCCGACCGCATGGAAAGTTTCCACTTGTCATTCATATCGTCCACTGCATTGCAATCTTATAGGCATTGAAAGCGGTTACGTAACTCGAGCTGAAAGGTTTCGGGATTCTGGATCAGAGAACGAGGGGGACGGAGCGTTGACTTCATTAGACGAGACCTCTCCAACTTAAGGTTTAGGTTCAGTGTGCCTCTAACCATTCGGTGATCGCTGCCAGTTTTCACCCTTGCAATCACTGAGACATCACTGAACAGTTGGCGTCTGGTCGTCAAAATGAAGTCAATCTCATTTTTTGTCGAACCGTCGGGGCTCGACCACGTGCACTTTCTGTGGGGCCGCTTCTGGAAGAAAGAGTTCATCATAAAAAGTCCCTCTTTCTCCATGAAATCGGCCAGCTGCTAGACCCTTGGGTTCCGTTGCCTTAGCCCAAATTTCCCCACCTTCAGTTCACCGTTATTTCTTGTGCCCAGTTTTGCGTTGAAGTCTCCCATCAACACCGTATAGTGAGTTTTGGTGGAATGCATGGCTCTAGAAATATCCTCATATATTTCCTCCACCTTCTCATCGGGATGTTCTGATGTTGGCGCGTAAACCTGTATGACTTTCAGCGAATACCGTTTAGTAATTTTGACTAGAAGGTACGCAACCCTCGTCGATACAATCCCAATCTTTAAAACGTTGTTAACGAGAGACTTGTGGACGATAAATCCAACACCTCCGTGGGACAGATGGTCGCCCTCCCGGTGATAGAACAAGTAGCCGGATTCGAGAATCACCGTGTCCCCTCGCTTCGCACAGATAATCCCATAATATTCCAGCGCAACTTGTCTATCTCTTCTTCCAGCTCCAAGATCTTCTCGTCAGTACTCAGGGTGCGTGCGCTAATGTTGCCAGGTGGAGTCGTCGTAGGTGGCAACCACCTTCACAAACCCCCCCGCGCCCCCGGGGCGGGGGGGTTGGCAACCGCAGTTTTTTTTGTTGTACACTTGCATTTATCAGGAAGATGCTGCTGCCCATCTCCTGCCTGTTTCCCTCTGTCGCCTTTTACGACACCCACGGGAAGATATGGGGTAGTGGATATTCTTAACCTCTTGAAGGGTATAATATTTTTTTATATAGGATAGGGTGACAAACGAGCACTTAGTCCACCTGATGGTAAGTGGTTGCTGTGGCCCATAGACATATACATCTATCCTCGATTACGGAACAAAATGCAGATGCGTTGTCACCCGTAAGCACTAAGACGGAATGCCTTGTTTCCAGTAAAAAGGGTCTCCGGTTCTTTACACTCACCATACGAAACACAGCAGCATTAAGCTACTATTTTACGCTGGTATTCAAAATACGTAAATAATAAAACCGATTAAAAAAAACAAAAACTTAGCACCAAATTCATAACCTTTCTAGAAATTATTTTGGTAAACTGATTGTAATGAAAACTTACGAGCAGATAGAGAGCAATGCCAGAAATGATCTGGGCTATATTTTGTCCAAAAAACTTTGTGATATCTAAAATAAAGAAAACGGAAAAATTTATAAAATAAATGGCACTAGATTTTCTTAAATCCAAATAACATCGCAGGCGAATCCAGGGCTAAAAAAGCTAGATCGTATTATATTATATAAATTTACAAATGTTATTTAATTAGTAAGCTCTCAATGGCAGTCCCAAACTGCATACAATGAGAGAAAATTACGTATACAGCACAAAACAAATTACGCGAATAATTGTTGTGCCTCTAGTATATACGATGATAATTATATTTAGTTGTTGCGAATATAACTCCTTCGTTTGTTGCATAAGTTTAAATGGCTTATGATATTTGTAGAATGTCTTATGATAATGTATTTTAATATATTTTAATAGATCCAGCAGATTTATATCAGTTGGAATTATTCAAAACAATTGTTCAATCAGTACTAGTCATATAGATTTGGGGAACACATAAAAAGGGCTACTGGTGGTACTGGTTACTTATCATTAATCTGTGGAATTAACTTGGAAGTTTTATGAATCAATTTCGCGATAAGTTGGCCGTTAGAACCTTGTCTGCCAATTATTAAATCTAATATTTAGTGTAAAGGTTAGTCTACTCCCATTACACCCTTGGTCTATTATTTTTAAAAAAAAATGCATATGTAATTATTGCATCGCTTGTGAAATGTGTGGCATGTTCTTATCACATTTTATTTTTCTGAATCAAAATTTAGTTGTGTAATGACAGGGTGAGAGAATCTATCACCCTCATTTTACTTTACACCTGTAGGTGTCGTAAGTCGTCGACTTTTTAAATTCTAGAACAATTTAATGGCTTCTAATAAGCGGTGGAACGATTATTTCATCTTCATCGGACATAAAGTACCCAGACTGGTGACTGGTATGGGATCAGCATCAAAGAAGTAAGACGTCTTTTACTGCAGTCGCCAATCCGTCTGCCAAACGTGGCGATAAAGGTAAATAAGAGGATTCATGTTCATGAGTAGAGATTTAAGGGCTGATGGAAGAAATTAAGAAATCTGCCACGACACGTTATACTTTTAGTCTGGTATTATATGTATAATAACTCGTTTCAAAGTGTGTGTCGCATTCATTAAATGACTATTACTCAGACTCTACGTGTATATTGAGGGAGCACTTTGTTCGTTATGACCGTTATGTTTACTTTGATTTAAAATGGAAACGATGTCAATAGTAATTAACAAGTTCACAAGCAGAAACCGAATTAATTTCCAACTCTCTTCTTGCAACCGCATTCAAAGTAATTTGATCAAAATCTTCTTCGAAATGAAATGTTATTTTAATAGAATCGTTTAATAAATATTTTAATCTGTGTATAAAATTTTGATAGCATTGAACAAAAACCATACATACTATGAAATACCTATAACTCATTGTGGAACAGTCATGCGGCCCATAGTCGATTAGGACTGGGAGGTAATTTTTTGAAGTCAATTTTTTTTAACCAAATTACGTCATACCCGCCGCGTTGCTGCCGAGATAGAAATAATTGGTGGAAATATCGTTTTAAATTTAAAAGAGTAATATTGTTCAATTAGGAATGATAATAAATTACACAATAATACATTCGCTGAAGTTGAATATTTAATAACTTTCTAATAAAATTTTCGGTACGATATGCACGCCACCTTCTGCAAGTTAATTGTATTATGACTATAACCTTCGTGCAAATGCAAGCAATAAGTTGACAAAGTTTTACCGCATCCTGCTCAATGGTATGGTAGTCCATAAAATACGAACAAATGTCTTTCCTAAGAAGGAAATGAGAGATCTCCGTTGGGCAAGGTATTCACCCCGGGGAGTTCCGAAGCTTTCACGTGGTAGTATGGAGCTGTTCTATAAATATAGTTATTCGGAAACTTTCTTAGTATGAATAAGGTACAATGTAAGGGTGAAGAGACCGAAGGCGCCCCACATTTGCCCTCTATTCAGACCAGAGATCGATGTTGAAATCCAGGTGCTAGTACGTCCTTGATGCCAGCGTGTAATACATTCTGTATGCAAGTGACATCAGGTGCAAACGATATGGCGGAGTAAGCTCTAATGCCTGTCCGTCCATAATGCCGTACAACGCACATGCAAGTGATGCCGGTAAGAACCATGAGCCGGGGCAAGTTACAAATGTCTGCCCTATACATTCTAATGGCTAATAATACTTGTATAAAAAAAAACTAGCTTAGCTGTTAGAATTCCTGATTAATAAATTGTAAATCTTGAGTTTGAATTCTAAGCAAATAAGTCATTTGCGCAGAAATACAAATACCGATTTTCAGGTGCAATTGCCCAGTTCTACTCTCCTCATTCTGTGATGTTGGTGGTTTTAACCTTTTGGTTTTTAGTTTTATATGGTTCAGGGGTATAGGTGTATTTTACATTGAACTAGTTAATAATTTCTGAAAGCATCTCCTAAAAACGCAAATTTTTATGCATTTTCATTTTATTTCCATATAAAAAAACATTACCCCCACTAGGAATTTCTAGCGAAATCTATTTTTGTTCGTTTTATTTTTATTGCCAGTATGGTTGAAGATTTATGTAATTTTTCATTTGCATGGAAGGCAAGGGCGACGATAGACAGATTAATTTGTCCCCAACAAATGGAATATCTGCAACGCCGTTATACATCTTTGAAATAAAATTTTCAGTAATAGGTAATACAAGAATTAAGGTGTTTATCACCATATTTGTCATCCATACTTAATAAGAAATAAAGAATTAAATTATAAATTAAATTTTTATTACAAAATTGGACGATAGACACGTACAAGAATATTTAAACAAAGACAATCCTATTATTATTTAAATTGAACATAATATTGTAAAATTTAAATAATAAAAACTTAAAGATCAAATGTTTGCAACTTGTAAGTTAATTACGAGTAATATGATGTACGTACGTATTTGCAAAAATTTGACAAATGCAATATATATATATGACTATGTTTATTTTCTACGGAGACTTGATGTGATAAAAGATAAATAAAATGACAAAAAAGAGATTGAAGAATCGTAATTACTGATCCCTAAGGGTTCCCTACCAATAAGCCTATAAGTAAGCATAGAACACTATTTCTGACACTATTTTATGGTTCTATAAATTTATAATAATTATGTCTCAATAACATTATTGTATGAGGAAATTATCGCTGGGACCAAAGTTATCACGGAAGTGTCTGGAATTTATTTTATTATACGAGGAAAGAATTACAAGCCCTCAGTTCAAAGTATTTTGAAATTAACAATAGAAAGCAGTTTAAATTGCTTTCCTTTCAAAGGGAATTGCGCGAAAACCACTCGAATCTGTAAGCAATTTATTGCTCGACAAAGAGAGTGCATTATAATAAATCAGATTTTATGAAAATATTAGGGAATTTTTAAAGAAAACCTAGAATTTTCGTTATTGCTTTGAAGAACATTTTATATCAGCTATTGAAAACATTATTATAACTCTAGTATAATGGTGACATACGAGCAGACAGATCACCTAATGGTAAGTGGTAGTGTAACTTTGAAAACACCCACATTTTAATAGGATTAAAAAACGAATGTTGGAAAATAATTCCACTTTATTGCTGTACATATGACAAATGATGAAATAAAGGTTTGGTTCGAATCTCTACCTTCTTGCGAGCGTGATAGAGAGAGTTGCTAGTCTAGGAGGCAATTAAATACATTTCTTTTTTGAAATAGTTTCGGTCGACAACGTTTAGACCCCCTAAGCCCTTAACAAATGAGATAATTTTTGATCTTATTAGATTCAGTAGACCTTAATCTGTCGGTTTGTTGTTGTTGTTAGTACTTCAATTTAGTTTAATAAAAAATAGACGCTCTAAGAAGTTTTTAAGTCAAAAATATAGATATTAGTTGCTTATAACCTACATTGTAGGCAATATTTCTTTACAATAAAGACGTACAAACTTAATTTCTGATTATATTTACAAATTTCCAAGAAATATGAAAGTTAGACTATGTTTACGGGGGAAAAATGTTATCGCTTTTTTTTATAAAAATATACAGCTTACAATCCTCTTAAGGTTCGAGGTTCAATAGTTTTTTGACTGCTGATTAGGTGAAGGATGAAATCATATTCATTATTAAGTATCATGTAGTTTATATAAAATTCGTTAATTCATTCGTTCATTGCAGCTTTTCGTGGGAGCTTTAGGTACGCCGCCTCAGTGTTGCAATGACCTACCACTACGGCTTTGTAGCCTGAAAATAATTAAAATATTTAAAGAAAAATATATAAACTATCTAATAATAGCTCAGAAAAACACATGTTGAAGCTTACCTACTTACCAAAATGGACATTGGTACGTGACACTGGCGGACGAGGTCGCAACAACTAAAGTGAGATGATGACATAAACTTAAATCCTATTTGCGGTTGACTGTCAGATATTGTTCGGAAAGATCAATTGACGGCAGGCTAAAAAAGTGTAATTTAGTATCGTCAATTAACAATTGATGTCATTTAAGTAGTTACTTTTAGAAATAAGTGTTAAATTATAAATGTATCTTTTAAAGTAAACGAAAGTAACGTTAGAATAGTATATTGTAAATATTATAAAAATTATTATTTATTAAAGATAAAGATAATACAATGTTATGGAAATAAATGCAAAGCGTATACATAATACGCACATACATACCTTCGGTTTTGTTATAAATAAGTTTAGCATAGTTTTACAGATAGGTTTTATAATTTTATTCTGTATCGCATGCGGAGGTCCGTACGTTACTGTCGGTTCGGGGCTACTGAAAACCAGCGCTGTTGTTTCGGCTTTCGGCGATAACATAAGCTGAGTGATGTCCATTTGCCTAACGCGTCACAACACAGCATGAGAAAGGTTTTTTTGTAGTTTTTGTGCAATTTTTCATTGTTGTGTCTACAAATGTTAAAACTTAAGTGTCTAATGATGTTTTTGGTATGTTGCCATAAATTTTTCTTTCTTTCTTTATTTCCATTAAAATTTACTGCGGAAAATAAGCCGCCCCTATAGATTTCATCTTCAATACCGTACCGACATCAGCAATAACCGCAGTATTTTTATTAATTTAAGATGTAATTAAAAAGATTTCCCTGTCCATCTCCAGTTTCATTTTATTCATCTGATGCACTCACGAGATGACACTTGAATATGGGTTAGCGGATTCTACACTCATCACATTATAATCATACCTACGAAACTAAACACACAAAAAAAAAGTAAAAACGGAAAACTATGCGGTTTCTTATCGATGCGAGTTCGACATAAACCGACTTTATCTCCACGAGGCGAGTATGTGTAAGCATTTTCTAAATAACCAGATAATAACCTAGGTTGGTTTTTCGGTCACTTAGTCATGTGATCTTCGAACATAATAAAACTGCTAAAACTGTAGGTACTCATACAGCCCTTCATAACTTCACTTCTGAATATAGATATTACATAAGAAATACAGCAATATACGGTCCTAAGTCACCAGCTGGATTCAGGACTGCAAAATTGAAAAGGAACAGTACACATGCAGTAGTGAAAAGTAATAAGCTCCGCGTTCTATGTTGTATCACTGTTGAAAACAAACTTCTATAAAATACTTTTAGCATCATATCTGCTTTTTGATCCTGCACTACGGGTATATAACATAGTAGTTCAGTAAGAAGTTAAAAAAGTTAGTTGATCTGTTACCACCATTGATAGACACATATAATGGGTTCAGTACATAAATGTAGTCATTATTTTAGTCTTCTACTTAAAAACTGTGATGCGCAGTCTTTGATACTCGAAAACTTCGTAGTTCATCTGGTTGGCAAAACGTATCCCTGTCGATTGGACAACTTAGTGTAAACGAAGATGACACTAATTATTCATTGAAATAAAGGAGTGGGAGCAACCCTTTTTTTGCCTACGAAGGTCGATCTCTGGATATATACTCTTAACTATTTCTGCCGCCAAACTGCAGTGCGTACACTTTTGTGTTCCAATCACAACGTGGTAGAGTCACTCTGCAGCTATATTATAGTTGTAGCACGAATGGGTTGGCTTGATCGGGGAAGGACCACGCTCTCATAGAATACCAGCGTAAAATAGCAAGTTAATGGTGCTGTGTTTCGTTTAATGAGCGGTGACCCTTTTTACTGGAAACGAGACATTCCACCGTAGTCCTCAGGGATAAAAATGCATTTGCATTTTGATTCTTAGTCAAAGACAAAATTTAGATTGTGTGCTCGACTATCACCTCCATTCTACGGCCTTTTAAAATTATTTGCAGCTGTCCATGGGTTGCAGGAGCGAGTAGCCGCTTACTATCAGGTAGAGATATATATATATATATATATATATATATATATATATATATATATATATATAGTTAGGTTAGGTTTGATTGCCGTTGTAGCCGTGGTAGCTCAGATGGTTAACGCTCGCTGTAAATTTCACAGTACGCGAGAAAACCGGATTCGATCCCCGCCGGCACCAATGAAATTTTTAATTGCCATTTTAAGTGCTGATTTACTACGTGCTCGGCGGCGAAGGAAAACATCGTGAGGAAAGCTGTATGTCTGAGAAAAAAGAAAAAAAAATGGCAGACATGTGAACTTCGCTAACACGCATTGGGGCAGCGTGGCGGACACTTCCTTGCCCTAAAACTCTCTCAGAAATGAGGTGAGGTCTGTGCCCAGCAGTGGGACGTATATAATCTGTAATTTTAATTTTTTTAACTTTAGGTTAGGTTAGTCTGTCGTGTTCAGAGAACATCAAGTGTTGAAGGCTTGAACGTTCGAGCCAACATTAGGCAAGCAATCCCTTTGAAGGTAACACAGATATATGGGAGCAATCAAAACTCATACAGATCAATCCCTGCAACAGAAAAATCCCTAGATCCCACAAATATAAACTTTCATTGAAATTCGAGGCCAGTACTGCAAATAAAGGCAAAATAAGCGAAGTTCTCTTGAAAGCAAGTCGTTTAAGATAGGCATCGTTCATAAAGCTGATTAAAATACTGTCGGCGTAGTTAATGGTTACTTTCTCCAAATTAATTTAAGAAAGTTTTTGAGGTAAATACGGCAGTTTTTTGTAACTTTAATTTTATCTGACTGAAATAGTAACACTGTGACTCATTAATATATTATAAATATTTATATTTTTTAAATTTTCTGCACGATGCATGTTTTCGGGTATAGTAATTAAATCAAATATGTTTAGGAGCTGACGCATTTTTTGAAAAGATGGAATGGAAGGACTGTCTCACGCAGTGGACTTTATAAGTTTAGTAACGGAGCACGAAACTGGATAAGAGTTGGTGAGCAGTGAGAAGTGAGTGTGTAGTCATGTGTAGTTGAGTTGTAGCCGATAGTTTTGTAGCTGGACTATAAGCCAGTGTACTCAGATCTGCCATATAGAGTAAATTTATTGCTAGTTGGTTTTTCGGCCCGAATTCTGACCGTCATGGGAGCATCGTAGAGCGAGTTTTATCTTTGACAGCTCTTGTCCTTGCGACAAACTGCTGGGATCGGGCAGTTCCATATAAACAACAGTTCAAAAACCTGTTACAAAATAGCAGCCTGTTACTACAGTCTTGGTGGGTACTTCTCTTTCTAACTAAGTTGTTGAATCTATGCTAGAAAAGGACAGAGCTTGTGACAACTGAAACTGTCTAACATTAACATTATTTATCTTATTCTAATAGAAGTAACTGTCATATGTACGAATAAAGAAAAGCTAATGGCTATTTTATACTTTGTTATCTTGCGGAAAAGGAGCTGTTTTTTCTAACTAAGGTGTTGAACCTATGTAAGAAAAGGAAACAGCTTTGAGCGAGAAAATAATAGATAGGTAAACGCTTCCTCGTCAGTAGTGAAACAAGTGCCTAATGCAAAATTTCCTCGTATTTCAAAAAAAAAAAAAATATATATATATATATAATAAAATATTTTCAATTTTTTCGTAAATAGAGAGACAGTGAGAGGAGAAAAAATTTATTCATCAACTTTTTTCTCCTCTTACTGTCTCTTCATTCAAGTAAACGGAGTGGACAAAGAGCACAAAAAAAATTTTTAAATGAATATATTTATAGTGCCCAATTTTTAAATTTATCGTTAAAACCCTGAAGGTGAAAATATGCCAATGTTAAACAAACGAATAAAGACTATCAAACTTTAATTTTTAAACGTAAGTTTATTAATAGAATCAGACGTTACTTTACGGAAATCATTATATTATAGTTGGTAAGAATTGCCTCGCCCATATCCACTCGAAAAAATGATTACATCTTGGTTCCCCTACCACCCCACAGCCTTCTGGTTGAATAAAGGAATGATTTATGCAATATTTATTAATTTTGTAATTATATTTAGAAGCTAATTTTACCAGTAAAATGTAAATCACATAAGGTACTTTCAATTAAATAAAGGGCCTATTATATCCATTTTAGTGTGTATATATCAATTCCACTGGCAGTAAGTCAATCCACATCACCTCATTTAATCTCTTAGGCGTCGTAAGAGCTGACTTTTGGAATCTACAGAAAGATCTTATAACTTCCAAATGATGACAGCATACCTGTCTACCGTTTACGCCAGATGAAAAATACCCAGGCCACGGAGAGGAGCGTCAAATGTGAGAGACTTCAGATAGGGGCTGAGATCAGCAAATCGCCTGTGAAGTTTGCCGATTAAGGCACATCCTGTCGAACTCCGAGGCAGGCCCGTGTCTAGCAGTGGATTTTTACGTGCTAAAGAAGAAGTAGATGATGTTCAAATTTTATTATTAATATTATTTATCTACTGGAGAGGGAAGCACCATCAAACCGCGATGCTACATACAACGAAAAAAATTTAATTTGCCTACGAAAGGACCGAGGCAAATCCACCCTAAGAGGTACCTACATTAACTTTCTTCATGTAAAAAGGACCTGAAATTTTTTCAATTCTGGGTCAGTGGAATTATTTATAAGGAGCCATTTATTTGATGAAAAGGGTGCTAAGTTAGGATAACTACCTTACCGAGATCTAATAAAGGTCTAAACGGTGTGGGGTAATTTTCACAAACTCTTGAATGAGGCTAACGAACATTTTTTAAGACGATATTTTGCCCTTAACTTTATTTGAATTAAATGAAAACGAAAATTAATATCATATGTTCAGCAGTAGACTTGTGAAGGGCTGTAATGAATGAATAAAATAAATGGTCCTTAATTATTCCCCAAAAAAGATGGAAAATTGGTGTTATTGATAGAGCAAAAGCGGTAATGTTTGCATTTCCTTTCTACACAACTACAGCAATGCCGAAAAAGGCAAGTAATATTATGCTTGTGCTAGGTTGGTTCACAATGATAATCAAATGGCGGAATTGAATCGACTTTGGAGTTTGACAGGCCGTACAATGTTAAGCGTCATTAGCAATCTCTTGTGTAGCCTGCCCTACATATCTTAAAGGGGGAGTGAAACAGAGTACTACCGCTGCAGCATGAATGGATCTTTTTCTATTTCGATTTTTTCTCGCACGTAATACTAACGGAAATAGTAGCATAATGCTGCTGTATATGATGTGTGACGAGAACCGTATACCCTTTCACTGGTAATGAGGTTTTCATATGAGTGGTTGGGGTTGATATCTGCATTTTGAATTTTTTAATGACTTTTTGATTACAGTTGTAGGTGTCTATAGGCTGGAGCATCCAAATACATTATGTGGATTAAATGTTCGTTTGTTAATATTACTTAAAAAAAACATAATCTGCGAAATATTTAAATTTGTATTATGTATATCACAGCTGGATGTACTGGATAAGGGTCCCGCCACCGAGAGCGATACCTCGTAATACCAACACTTCTCTACCTCCGCGGCCCCACTATCACTGCGGTGCGGTCCCGTAAGATTCGCAGAGGATAGGGTGAGTGGCACATCACCATATCAACACTACTCTTTCTCCGCGTCTACACCTCGGCTGCAGTGGTAGCTCTTCCTAAACTCCACCCGCCGCAGTATACTCATCCAAAGTGAACTCTCCCAGCTCACTCGGAGTGCTCAAGGTGCTCAGGTCAGCCATGTGGGTTCCTCTTAGTTTACCGTGATTGACCTAGCTAGGGCTATTAAGGCCCTTCCCCCTCCCGAAACGATATTCTTTTACGGAATGAGGGTGTCAAGCGAGAAAACAGTCCGCCTGATGATAAGTGGGCGCTGTGACCAATTGAAATCTAAATCATTATTCGATTAAGAATCAAAATGCAGATGCTTTGCCTCCCTGAGGACTAGTTTCCAGTGAAAAGTTTCCAAGAAAACACGGGAGACTAGTTTCCAGTGTTTCCAGAAATTCCGGTTTTCTACACATCACCATACAAAACACGGCAGTATTTAGCTGTTATTTTAGGTTGCGCTGGTATCCTATGAGAGCATGGTCCTTACCATGTCGAGCCGATCCATTCATGCTACAACCATAATACAGCATTAGTATGGCCACTTCAAAGAAACCATACAACGCAAGGCGAAAAGTCGTAAAAATTCATTACAAATATAATTTTTGGACGACATCAAAAACCTTTTAATAAAATATTAATTTAAGTATAATTATAAAGTTCACGATATGTCGAATAGGTCATGAACTTTAGAATTTTGCCCAACGGAACGATTTCATTGCATATGCAATTAGTATTCCAACTCTTGTTAGAGGAACAGAGCTTTTATATCATTTAATTAAAAGTCCAGAGACTCATACAAACTTATGAACAATGTTATAAAAAATGAACGCTGTGTATAGCTTGTAATATAAATATCATCATAGTGATGTATTTTAAATGTCTTTACCTTTACTTCTTTTTGTCTATATGTACAGTGTGTCTGGTCACGACCTAGCGATAATTTAAGATTACAAAATATACCTAATTTCATCAACGAAAACACCAATATATGGGGGTATACGCCCCCTCCTGTCGGAATGGCCGCCATTTAATTTTTTTTATTCTTGTAGATACCTCTGCTAAAAGATGCAGATTTCTCTGGACAGAAAGGTCCTACAGATGTAAAAAAAATGTTATTTAAAAGGTAAAAATAGCATCTATCAAATAAAAATAAACATCATGGAAAGTTTTCCCTACAAAGTATCATAAAACATTTACAATGCTAATTTCAGTAAAAAAAATTGACTATTTTTTATTTTTCTTAACGTACTTCAAAAACTAGCACATTGATACAAAATTTTTAATACTGTCCTAATAATTAAGGATGTTACTTACAAATTGACATTAAAATTATTCTTCTTAATTGCATAACTCGAGAGTTAGGGCTGTTTGAATATGACCCTTTTGCGAGGGTCATGTATGTAGAGCCTCATATGAGCGCTATTAATTATCGATAATGGATTAAATAAAAATACACTATAACTTTTAAGAAACTTTTAATGGCATTAAGTATTATTATTAATTTAATAATTGTTCAAAATGTCGATCTCTATTCTGTAGACAGGCTACTGACCTTACAGCCATTTGTTGTGTGGCCCTTGATATTAAGACTATGTCGGATCTTATGTCATCCGCAATCGTCATTATTGCTTGTCGAGCAGTTTTTGTCTGCTATTTGGGACTATAGCATAAACTCTCTGCTTCATCCATCCCCATAAAAATAATCCAGAGGTGTTAAATCCGGAGAGCGAGGTGGCCAAGCTACCGTTCCACCACGTCCTACTCATGGTGAATAATTTTCATTAAGAAAAGCTCTCACAGCACGTGCGTAGTGAGCTGGTGCACCGTCCAACTGTAGCCACATGCGCCTTCGGTTGATCACTGGTAATTCCTCCATGATTTCTCTAAATGTGTTCCTTAGAAAATCTAAAAATCTTAGGCCATTCATTGTATTTGGGCCTCCAAATAATTCAATTCGTCCAATTAATTAGTCATCAATCATAGCCGCCCACACATTTACTGAAAATTCATGTTGAAATTTACTGGGCCTTACTGCATTTGGATTTTCTTGCATCCATAAATGCTGGTTTCTATGGTTTATAATACCAGCTCTTGTAAAAGTCGCCTCATCGGTTCACATGATTTTTTTACAAAATGTCGGTTGACGTCGCGCACAACCGTTGAGCCACGAGCGAAAAGTGGCTCGCACAGCATAGTCTGGCTCTCGAATATCTTGTACGCGACAGAAATGGTACGGATGATATACGCCTTCGCGTTTTAAAATTTTCCACACAACCCATTTTGACAAATGCAGCATCATTGCTATTCGCCTTACACTGAGCCTGGGATCTCGGTAAATAAATTGAAGAACTTCTTCTGCTTGCACTGACACTATGCGGGAGCGTTCATTTGGCGGCCTTTGGATGCCATATTGCGACAATCTTAAGTGAATGTCAACAAAAGATTGTCGACTGGGTGTAGGCCGGTCGGGATACCTCTGAAGATACATTCGTACGGCGGCAGCAGCGCTTCCATTACATCTGCCATACACGAAATGCATGTCAGTTATGTGATGAGACGAATAGTTAGACATGTTTTTATCCGAAAAGTACGTAGTCACTGCAAACTACAACAAACTTAGCAGAATATCTCGGTGAAGGAATAGTTCACAAAACGGAACGGAATAGTAGTGATCGCAACGCAGAGCGGAGGACAACTGATCTAACAAACATTTATCTTCGATACCTGCGCTGGTCAAACATGATTTTTTGTCCTATTTTTTCACCGCCTAACAATAATACAAATCATTTTCCGTCCTTGTCACATAAACCCTATTCAATGTAGTAGGTAGCTCTACATGGGTTTGGGACCGTCGCAAAAGGGTCATATTCAAACAGCCCTAACTCTCTAGTTATGCAATTAAGAACAATAATTTTAATGTCAATTTGTAAGTAATATCCTTAAGTATTAGGACAGTATTAAAAAATTTAGTATCAATGTGCTAGTTTTTGAAGTATGTTAAGAAAAATAAAAAATAGTCAAATAGTAAATTAGCATTGTAAATATTTTAAGATATTTTGTAGGGAAAACTTTCCATGATGTTTATTTTTATTTGATGGATGCTATTTTTACCTTTTTAAATAACATTTTTTTTTACATCTGTAGGACCTTTCTGCCCAGAGAAATCTGCATCTTTTGGCAGAGGTATCTACAAGAATAAAAAAAAATTTAATGGCGGCCATTCCGACAGGAGGGCGTAGACCCCCATATATGGGTGTTTTCGTCAATGAAATTAGGTATATTTTGTAACCTTAGATTATCGTTAGGTCGTGACCAGACACACTGTACGTATAGACAAAAAGAAGTAAAGGTAAAGACATTTAAAATACATCACTATGATGATATTTATATTACAAGATATACACAGCGTTCATTTTTTCATAACATTTTTCATAAGTTTGTGTGAGTCTCTGGACTTTTACGTGTTTTCGTCGATGAAATTAGGTATATTTTGTAACCTTAAATTATCGCTAAGTCGTGACCAGACACACTGTATATATAAAAAGAATCTTATCTCACACACCGCAGCGCCACACTAGCCTTAGCCTTAACTTAGCCACTGCTTAACCGAACCTTCGATTTTAATAAAAATAAAAGATCAGTTTAGATACTGGTTCATTAAAAATTACCTGATTAACTTTATTCTTAGTTTATTAAACCTCGGAAAACCTAGGAAAAGTTGCGTCTTCTGCTATGATTCGTTTATGAATTAAAATGACAAACATTTTTTCTAAAGTGGCCATTCCGTAAAATTTTCTCCTGATTTTCAAATTAAGAGGCTTAGCGTGCTGCTTGGTCTTGTACATTGATAAATCCAAATACGTTTATAACTTTAAAAAATCGTTTTAAATCTATAATGCAATACAAATTTTTGAGTAGTTATAGAACTACTCCTCGAAAATTTGTATTGCATTATAGATTTAAAACGATTTTTTAACCAAAACTTTAAATGACATGAAATTTTGAAACCAAGAAGCAGAATATAGTTCCATAATTAAAAAAAAGGCAATTTCTTGAGATGTAAACATGAATAACAAACACATTTATTAATGTGTAATGTATTATTTCATTCTTTTGTTACCTACTGACGTTGTCTTATAAAAAAGTGTTTAAAGCCGAATGAAAAACGGCAGACACTGACGCCCATCTATAAGTCAAGCAGACAAAAAGATCACCAACTAATCGACTCCGACGAAAACCGTATTGGTGGTCATTAATAAGCTGATGATCCTCAAGGTACCTCATGAGCAGGCAGTTTATAATGATTGCCATTATTTTGGAGAACAATGATGTGATGGACATAGACCTGTAGTTGGACGTGTTTGAGCGGTCGCCTTTTTTAGGGATCGGATGGACCTAAACTGTATACCATGAATTCGAGACTACGCCTAGGGTATAGGAGTATCGGAAAAGACGCGTTAAAACCAGCTCTAACTCTGTAGCACACGTCCACAGAACAATTGAGGGAGTTCTGTCAGGCCCAGTCGACTTGTTGACGTCCAGTGAGAGGAGTGTTTTGCAAACCGAACGCTGTGAAAACCGCACATCTGTTATGGAGAACTCACACCGCGGGATGATCGTCAGTATGTTCCTCATGTCATTTAAAGTCGAGTAGGACGCAAAGAGAGAGCTATACAAAAATAGTATAAAAAGTAATCAAAATAAAATACATAATTAAGCTTTAAAAATAAATAAAAACCAATGTTGAACAAAACTAAAAATAATAAGCCTTTGCTAATTAAAGAGTTTCATAGATATCTCATGACGAAATTTATACAGGACCATCCCTGCGGCACATTCATTTATTTATTAGATATCTTAGTTTAAAACTTTGATACATAGGGAAAGTACAATTCTTAAAGCATGACTTGTTTTGCTATATAATTGTAAACAGCATGCAAATTTACATAGTACATACAATGAAATTTTTGTAACGAAATCTAATTCAATACAAAAAATGAAAACTAATAAAATCACAAATACAATGAAGATAGTTAATTGATTAAGTAGTATTAATTACATTTAAAAAAGAGGTTCCTGATGTCACAAAATTGATTTTCATTGAGGTAAGCCAATAATTTCTGTCTAAATAAATTATTACTATGCGATTTGATGTCATTGATTGACTGGTTTCGATGGTATTAATGCTGCTAGCCTATGCGGCTTCATAGGACTCGTTGTCGTTGAGTTATTTGATGATTATTAATTGAGTTATTTTACTTCTTATTAGTGGTTACAATTATTGGAATATCTCCATAAATAAAATACACTTGCAACTTCTGACTAGGGTTATATCATTTATATAAGGTAGAAACAATATTGGAATCAACACACCGCCTTGAGGAATCCCGCATTTATTCCGTTTGTGTGAAGATGAGAAGGACTACAGTTCATTTCATAGAATATTTTTCTATTATGACACATTGTCTACGGTTAGCTAAGTAGAAAAGTATCCTTTTAAGTGGAATGAATCCGAGACTCTGTTCAGCAAAGACTCGACTTCAGACACAAGTTTGTCCCGGCACTCGGAGACGTTTTTCCGAGAAATATTGGCTCGGCCGGTGTAAAGAGTGCCACCACACTTTCACTGTTGGCGAAACGCGGAAGCAGAGCTTCCAAGCTCTGCTTCCGCGTTTCGTCTGGTGAGTGCAGGTGGCCGGAGGCCCAAATGGGGGGGATTTCCCCATCAACATGGAAGCGGAATTAAATGATGATAGACTACCCCAGGAGGGTACCTGCACCCCTGGAGAATCCCTCCCTGAGCATCCACAACCATGTTTCTCCACTTCTAAGCGTGGGTGCTCAGGCTGCCCCGCGTACTTCGGGGGGGGGGAGGGAAAAATTCCGCTCAAGACTACAACTGCTCGGGGCAAACGAAGCAACAATACCAAGACAACCCCTGCAACGCTGTCCGTGAATTTCTGCAATATCAGGGGACTTCACTCTAACCTAAACGCCGTCCACCACCATCTCGAGATGGCGAGGCCGGCTCTGCTCTTTCTGACCGAGACGCAGGTGTCCTCTCCGGCTGATATCTCGTATCTCTCCTACCTGGGGTACAAACTAACACACTTCTTTGTGCCTCGGGCTAGAGTTTGCGTTTACGTCAGAGAGGACATCTGTTCTCGACGCCTCGGCAGACTAGAAGGTTCGGACCTGTCCATCCTTTGGCTACGCGTAGATAGCGACGACCATCCGCGCGTCTACGGGTGCCTCTATAGGTCCCATAGCGGTAACGGCGAAACAGACCGACTCTTCGACCACGTCCAAATGGCTACAGATTCGTTGATACAGCAGATCCCCTCCGCAGAGATCGTGATCCTCGGCGACTTTAACGCCCATCACGCCGAATGGCTTGGTTCACGTTTAACCGACCATGCGGGGAGATCTGTTCATAATTTTGCCTTGGCATATGGTCTGAAACAACTGGTTACTTCGCCTACGCGAATTCCAGATGTGGAAGATCATGCACCTTCCCTGTTGGATCTTCTGCTGACCTCTCACCCGGACGGATATCAGATTTCCGTCGACGCTCCTTTAGGCTCCTCGGACCATTGTTATGTCCGGAGTGTGGTATAATAAAAAGTTCTATAACCTGAAGGGTATGGAACTTTTTATTCCTTCCTCTGTGGTGCCTATTGGAGGCAAATCTCAGCCATGGTTTGGTCGCTCCTATAAAATAGCATCATGCTATAAGCAGAAGTGCTACCAAGCCTGGGTTGACGCATCAGTGTCCCGGGATGTAAACACCAGCGCTCTAAAAAAGAAGTATAATTCCGCCTCTACGTCCTTCAAAAGAGTCATTGCCAAGGCAAAGTCAGAGCACATAGGCAGAATTGACGAGAAATTAGTTCGCCTTCCTTCTGGACCCCGTGCATTCTGGTCTCTTGCCAAGGCTATCCAGAGGAATTTCTGTCAGCCATCTCTTCCATCTCTGCACAGGGAGGACGACTCTCTGGCCCATACCGCAAAGGACAAAGCCGATCTTCTAGGCTCTTTCTTTGCGTCCAACTCGACTCTTGATGAAGGGGGGAGTACGCCGCCGACCATCCCGCGGTGTGAGTGCTCCATGCCGGAAGTGCAGTTCATACAGCGCTCGGTTCGCAAAGCACTCTTCTCCCTGGACATCCACAAGGCGAGTGGGCCTGACGGAATCCCCCCAATTGTGCTGAGGACGTGTGCTCCTGAGTTGGCACCGGTTTTAACGCGTCTTTTCCGGTACTCCTACTCCCTAGGCGTAGTACCAAAATCATGGAAGACGGCTGTCGTCCACCCGATCCCTAAAAAAGGCGACCGCTCAGACCCGTCCAACTACCGGCCTATCGCCATCACCTCCTTGTTCTCCAAATAAATGGAGTCCATTGTAAACTGCCAGCTCATGAGGTACCTTGAGGATCACCAGCTGATTAGTGACCGCCAATACGGTTTTCGCCGTGGTCGATCAGCTGGTGATCTTCTGGTCTACTTAACTCACAGATAGGTGGAGGCAGTAGAGTCCAAAAGGAAGGTATTGGCCGTTAGTTTGGACATTGCGAAGGCCTTCGATCGGGTTTGGCACAAAGCGCTTCTTTCGAAGCTCCCTTCCTATGGGCTTCCAGAGAAATTGTGCGATTGGGTCACCAGCTTTCTTGCAGATCGGAGCATCAAGGTCGTTGTAGATGGTGCAATCTCCGATTGCAAGCCTATTAATGCTGGTGTTCCACAAGGCTGCGTGCTATCGCCAACGCTGTTTCTTCTGCATATCAATGATATGTTGCAAACCCGTAACATTCACAAAATACCGGCGTGAAGTGGACTTCACGCCGGTATTCTGTGAGGTCGTGGTACCACCCCGGTTTGAGCCGGCCCATACGTTGAACAACAAAGCTGCCGCATGGCTCTACCACTGTTAAAATAAATATGTCAAAATAAATACTAATTAATTTACAGACTCCTTAATTATGTTCCTATTAATACCGTCATAGCCTCCCGAGTTTGTGTTATTAAGAGATAGGATTTCTTTTTAACCTCTTCTTCTGTCATAGGCATAACAAACATTGAGTTAGACAGTGATTTCTCATTACAAGTATAGTAACTGTTTGGTTTATTGATCATTGATAAATTATTGGGGAAATTAGTAAAATAATTATTGAAAACCAAAGCTATATCAGTTGCATTTCTAAACAGTTCACTCTTTATATTTAAATCTGTAACGTCATGTTACATATTTGAATTTGAGATTGCATGTTTTATTACAGACCATGTAGCTTTGCAATTACTTTTGCTTTTGTGTATGAGTTTTGTAGTAGTATATCTTTTCTTTATAGTATTTCTTTTCGATCGTTGAATACATTTTTTAAATTGTTGAATATGTGATGTAACTTTTTCATTTAATTCTGATAGTATCTACATCGAAGCAACCTTCTAGTTTATATTATTATATCATATATTTCACTGAAATCCGATAATGTGTATAAGAAATTATCGTGGAACATCCATATTTAAAATGTGTATATTCTAAGAGAATTTGTTATATATTTATTATATTTATTTGTTATATTCTGGCGAAATAATTAAAAACTACAATTCATAACAGCAAAAACACAAAACACCCAACATATAAAGGCTTCTTAAATAAAGAGGTTAGTTCGATAGTTATTTACTGCTGTAAATCAGGAAACTCAAATAGCTGCTATACAAGAAATTAGGGGGCAGACTCTAGCTGCTGTAACTAATCTCCCGTGCAAGTCATGGCTTTAATCAAAACTGCACTGTTGCTATTCAATATTTGAAGTGTTTGAACTCTGAAGCTCGTCAGATGACTTATTATGTGTGCCATGATGAGTCCTGCTTCGAATACTTCGATGCAGCGTCGCTAGTTACTTTAGCGGTTTCCGTGATAATTTCTTTTGTTAAACGCAAATTATCTGAAAATTGTTAGCATAAAGTGCACCTTTCAAGCGATGTGTTATCTTCCTTAAGGAGTGTTTTGCCCATACTGCAAGTCGAGAGTAGATTGCTTTTGAATACGAAATACTCGATCGCTTGAGGTAAGCGGGGTTCAGAAGTGCGGCTTGCAAACTATCGAGCGTTTATTTCTTCCAAAAAGTAGTAAGTTGGTTGGTCGATTAAATATAATGTTATCACGATTAGTGTATTTATTACATGTAATAAATGTGTCAAAAATATGGCACATTTTAGGAGAAATGAGTAATATGCTGTACCTTATGAAAGGTTGGCGGGAAGAAAGAACTGGGTACTGGTAGGAGACTGAGGGATCTTCAAGAAACGATCTTACTCATTTTTAAAGGGCAAAATCACACCTACAATTCCCCTGGTGTTGCAGTTGTCCATGAACGGCGGTCAACACTTACCAACAGTTCCGCATTCTAGTTTTTCCGTTTACAAAAGAAGTTCGATTAAATTACCCTGAACTTAAAAATCCTAACGAGCTGCTTAAAAATTTAATGGTGCATTTCTAAAAAAATATTTTCTCCACAATACTAAAGAATTAGCGTATGAAATTTCTACCAAATGTAGAATCACACGAGAACACCACGTGCGCGGCCTAGGCTTTATTCAATGAACCGACTATGAACTATAAGCCAGCGCTAAATTTAAGTTTAAATCATAAAGGAGCCTGGAGCCTCCTTCGGTAACGAGTAAAGCGAGTTTACAAATAACGGGTGATGTTCGCAGCATCTTCAGAGTATCTTCAGCTGGAAATCCTTGCTATTATCACTATCATTAAGCCTCGGTTACCTAACATATTCAAAGAGTAGGACATTGAGAAGCGTTATATTTCGATTAAAAGATCGATAACTCTAAGATTTTAGGAATAAAATGTTATGTACACGGCGCATCTTTTCAAAATGCTGATCTTCAATTTTATGAAGAATTTCATTTAACAACCACCGGTAGTTGAATCTGATGATTGAAGTAAAAGATATTTTTCACTCTTGACACAGCTTCCTGTTATAGCGCCATATTGCAGCTATATTATAATTGTTACAAGAATGGGACAGTAGGAAGATCCACGCTCTCGTTTCGTCTGGTGAGTGTAGAGAACTGGAGACCCTTTTTTCTTGAAACCAAGCATAGATAGATAGATAGATAGATAGATAGATAGATAGTTAATTCTTTATTGTACACCAAATCAATACATAAATGAAAGAAGAAGAAAAAAAATAGTGTCACAATGCGTGGTCTTATCGCTAAAAGCGATTTCTTCCAGACATACTTTATTCATTCAATCAAGCATTCCCATCTTAGTTACAGGGGTGACAACTCATCTGCATTTTGATGCTTAATCAAGTATGTAGATGTGTGCTTGTTTGTCACGCTTATTCTATAAAAAATATAAAAAATAGAGAGGGTGCTCCTACCCCGATCGGGCCGACCCATTCGTACTACACACACCGTAATTTAGCTGCAGTTTGACTCTACCACGTAGTAAAAAGATGTATTCTAAAAAAAAAAAGAAGTTTCTGATTTCCTTTATAGTCGTTTCTTATCACACCCATAGGAAGTAAAGCGGGGATGGATTCTCAACACAGCATACTTCAGAAATTATATAATTATATTAATTGAATTTGAGATTTACTATCACTTACATGTTATACAACGGTTTATGATATTGTTTAATATATATGAGCTTTATACGAGAGACAAAGCGCTATCATCCTTTAATAATGAGCGTACTCTCCGACAACATATTACGTAATTTCTCCAACGGACTTAATATCCCTTGTATGAATAGTATTATTCTTGTGTAATATGTTGGTTTCATCACGATATTATTTTAGTGGTATTATTTAAATTATCACGACTTCGTTATTGACAGAGAGAGTATTTTTTATAAAATAAGGGTGACAAACGAGCACACATTTCAACTGATGGTAAGTGGATGCTGTAACCCATAGACATCCACATTTATCCTCGACTAAGAATCAAACGCACCCTTGAGGACTAAGACGGAATGCCTGTACAGAATGAATTCCCAGTAAAAAGTTAAGATCTCCGGATCTTTACATTCACCATATGAAACAGAGTAGTACTAAGCTGCTATTTTACGCTGGTATTCTGAAAAAGAGCATGGTCCTTCCCCGTTCGAGCCAAACCATTCGTGCTACAACTATAATATAGCTGCAGCGTGGCTCTACCATGTTTAATTATAAAAATATTTAAAAAGCACAATTCACATTAATATAGTATATAATATTATGTGAACTAACAGTTCACCTAATGGTAATTGGTTATACAGCCCAAGGATATCTGCAATCAACTTAAAAAAAAAAAGAATTAGATTACACATGCGATCAAGATAGAATAGCTCGCAGTTGGTAATTAGATCGACTATATCCTTCAGACTAGAACAGCAATGAAGGCAGTGTTGCTTGGAAAAGGCAGTCTGTCATTTATTTGCATTGCTACCCCTACGTCGTCCTCGCCATTGCAAGAGCCACTGGTAGAGATGCCTAAAGCCTGAAGGTGATGTCTTTAGTATACAACAACTGATTAATTTCAGGACAAAAGAAAGGAGATTTCGAAAATGCAATTATATTTTTTTGCTGTATAATTAATAATATGTTTGAATATATATGAAAGGAAGTCGTAAGCTGTACACCATATTATTATATTTTTTGCTGCAGTTGAACGGTTAAATCGTCTTGATCGGAGAAGTTTCACTTTCCAGAATTACTCTTACAAAAAATTAGCGTATATAAGCAACGTAATGCTACTGTGTTTCGTGTGACAGTGCTGGTCGAGACAGCTATCCCAACGTCTGTTTCTACTGATTATTCCTCGTTTAGAGGCGAAACACTTTTTGTATTATCAACGATGGTGCGTCTTTCCTTGTGTCCACACTACATTACTACACTGTTAAGGGTAGTGGTCACGACGATAGTGAAAAATGTGTAATTAAGAGCTGTCAGTCACTTTATAGAAATTTCATCTGTTTCGTAAGTCGTATTGCTGCTAGATAAAATCCTCTGATATTGTTGTTCCAATTTTTCCGGTAATACTTTAGGTGAAGATAACAATAATGAGAATAATAACAAAAATGAAGATAACAATAACGTGATGTGTACGTTTTTACTTGCAAACCTTAAATTTATTTTATATTACATTTGGTATGTATATCATCGTCATTATCACAGATTATCACAAATACATTTCCGTACCTACATAGGCATCCCCAAGGAATGTCAAAAAGTACGGAACTGAGCCATCTGCATCCATCAACTTCCTGCATCTTTTCCGAACCTACTTCTAAAAAAATTAATATTTCACTGACATTATCACTACATCCCAACTGCTGAACATAGGCGTCCCCCATATATTGCCACAATCTACTTATATCCATCGATGACTCGTAGGGGATCGTCGATTACTGCGCTTGTCACAACGAGGCTGCCACTTGAGAACCTTTCTTTCTGATCACTTTCTGAGTTCTTCGGGATATATGACCGATCAAATGCCACTTCAGCTTACTGATCTACTGGAGAAAGGCCTATTCTTCATCGTATAAGCTGCTGTTATGCCTAGAATATGTAGACTATAAGACAGTCCATGTATCGAGGCGCTGAATTTCTTCTATAGTGACGGTCCGATGTTTAGTGTAGAAGAGAATGATGTTATATCATCGTAGCCCTTCACTTCTGCATTTAAAGAAACTAAATTAACATCAATGTCGAAAACATTTCTCACATGCGATTTGTCGACGATAGTTATTACGGCAGAATACCTATAGGACTTTAGCACTATACTCAACGACCTTACTCTGAAAATGAACTTGGAAAAGGCAAAAATTATGTCTAACGCCCATGTGTTACACTTCCTAGATCTACGCTACAACTACATTACGGTTGTGACACGTATAGGTCGGTTAGACTGGGGTAGGATAATGATCTCACATAATTCCAGCGTAAAATAGCAGCTCAATGCTGCTGTGTTTCTTAGAATGAGTGCAGAGAACCGACGACCCTTTTTACTGTAAACGAGGCATGCCTTCTTAGCCCTCAGGGGTGACAACGCAAATGCAGTTTGATGTAGATGTCTATGGGTCACAGCATTCGCTTACCATCACGCAGACTGTGTGCTCGTTTGGCACCCTTAAAAAAAAAAATTCTATAAAAAAATGTTACGTCTGTACCTGTAATTATTAGGAACAATAAGCCCAAAGCTATTGACGTGTGTGACAATATACCCCAAAATGTAAGTCCACCTTCGATCAAGAAAACAAACGAAGTCCAACTCGGCTAGGATGCGTCCGGGAAACTCCGACAAATCATTCGTACCCGATATACCTCAGAGCATAAAATCAAAAGTTTACAATAAGTGTGTCTTGTCAGTGATATACCGAATACAGAACCGGAACGTGGTTATTCATTACCGGCTATATGAAGAAGGTCAAAGTTACATAGTGTGCAATGTAAAGGGCGGCTGAAAAGGAGTATAAATACTTTTCAATTATTTTGGAAATGTACCTAATGTTAATTTAAATGGTGCTCATTTCGCACTTTTCATGACTATATTCTTTCAAGCGAGGATTTCCTATTAAACGACGTGATCGTATTTTCAGATACGACTTTAATTTAGTGGATTAAATTTTGTAGAATTTTTATAAAAATGTATAAAAATAAGGTATAAAATTGCACTGTTAGGTAAGGATCACCCAGGACACGAAAGAGGATCATCTTCAGATTCACTCATGATTGATGGCGCAAATATGCGTGCGTCACAACATAAAATACAAAAAGTAGATAATGTTTTTTCTCAAAAATCCTATAAAGAACAACGGTTGCCACGTTACCAACCACACAACGCTTCGCTAGAGTAAAAACTTTTTACTCTGGATCCAACCAGTATTTTATAAACGTATATACATGTTGCGGATGTTGTTTTCGAATAAAATATTGGCTTTAAAAATAATTATTTGGAAATAAAAATTATATATTTAAATTAAGTATTGTTGCAAAGAACCATGCGTATGTTCGTTGCGGTCGATCCCATAAACCACAGTGGTTGGACGAACCATGGACGAACGACAACCTACCTTATGCCCGCCATTAACTTGCTCAAACTACTAACTATTGTCTCTTAGTTAAACACAATAATTAATGACAGTCAGTTTCTGTTCTCCTCTCTTTCTTAAAAGGTAATGAAGAAATTATACTGTCACATTTGTTTTGATTATCTTTTTGATTAATAATTTTGGTTGGTGAACTTCAGATTCATAGGCCTTCAAATTTAGGAAAAATTTAATTAAAATAGTAGCGGATCTAATGATTCTATTGCCCTTATTCGTAAACATTCATAAAGTATATTTCCTGAATAAGAGTAAATTTTTGTAATATTTCAACATTAACTTGTATTAGACAATTTAAGAGGTATATTTCAATACATTTTGTAATGAATTATTAGGTAGAATTATTATAATGAAACGAAGGCTTCCTTTAGAAACACCAGATACACGTTTCATTAAAATATAAAGGGCTATTTTGAACGTTAACAACAAATTAATGCAATTCTCTCAACAGTTGTCAGCGGCAGTTAGCTTTTGAGAGTCCCCTTGACTAAAGAACTAGCACGTTGTAAGCATAATGGTTGTATAGAGACGAGAGTCTCTAGGTAAGTGAATGTACACATGGTAGCTTTTAAATATACCCTGAATTATTAAAGTAATTAAGTATATTTAGTATTGGTAGAATTTCATATTAATAGAATTTCATTAGAATGATGATACCACCGTGTGGGTGGCGTGGCTGATCCATCCACTCGTGTCAATCCATTTTGTCCCGCGGATGTCGTAATTGGCGACTATGGGAAATGCCGGAAATATCTTATGGTATAGCGGTGTATCTGTCGCAGCCAACTAGCTTAATTAGCTTTTCAGTTAACAGTCTAGTGTTTTTATTTTAAATTAGCGGCCTGTATGATATTCAACCCATGCACTTCAGCCGATGCGTCAAATTCAACATTCATGCCTAATTATGCAATATGATTTTGTATAAATATAACACCTTAATAACTGTCGCTGATATTAGAAGATGTTGGAATGTTATATTAAACGCATCGACTGAATGCATTCAGGACGCTAGATGAAGTAGAAAGGCTAAGCTGTGTGGCATATCGATGGGCAGTAGTATCAATGGTTGGACAAATCTGGTACTGCTACCCGTCGCCAACCTGCGTAGTTTACGTCTGACGTCACGAAAATGTATTCCACCATCTATCACAAGCCCCTATATTTTTTGTCATTTTCCATAGTCGCCTCATACGACACCTACGAGACGTAACGGGGTGATGGATTATTTTACGATGCCACCACACGGCATAAGATATCACTGTTGTGAATCTTTATATAATATTTTTATAGTTAAAAATTTATTCAATTATACTTTTTATTATTACATTCAATATTTTTCGGCCCGATATCACTTTAGAACCTTTAAGGAAAGCGCTTTCTCCTTTCTAAAAGCACTTGCGATCACAATGGAGTTAGCTTCATGGGTGACGGTGATCATTTACCATCAGGTGAGCCGCATGCTCGTTTGCGCCCTATTCAATAACAAGCAATAGGTATATGCGCCTCTTATAACTACTTTAATTTTAACCTACTTCAAAAAATAAAGAGGTTCTCAATTCGACTGAATTTTTTTACGTTTTTTTAATCATCATAATTACCTTAGAACTTTTTTTGAAAGCTGATCGGATCTAATCAGTAATTTTTCAGTTATCCTTATTAATGCGTATTTAATTGACTTCGACTACGTAGATTATGTTCTTATTTTATTTATATTAAAGCCGGTTGTACAAAATTTTTAATTTTACTACTTGTAATGCTATGATTGCAATTTATATGAGTTATCAGGTTCCCAATCGTGAATACCGATTGAGAATGAAATTAGTCATCGTGGCAAAAAAGCAGCCTTTGACTCTTAAAGTGTTCGTCGTTGTAAAAAGAAAAATAAAAGCCTAAACGCGTCCACAGCTCACTTATTGGCAAAGGATTTATGATGAAAGAGAGGCCGTAAAGGTACGTCAGCACTAGTGGGATCACGGATGTGATATAAAGCGTATTTGCGGCTGTGTTTATAAGCGGCAAAGTAGGACCCGTCCTTGTCCCGAAAAGCGGGTATACATCGACATTCCCCCGTGAAAAAAAGGTCTTTTCTCATTATTGATAGGTTACGTATTTTTTTGACATGTAGGTTTCCTCACGACGTTTTTCCCTAATAGGTAATTCAACGCTTAAAACGTGAATGACAGTTACTTTTGCACTGGCGGGGTTCGAACTCGGGTCTCTATGTTGCCACGAGCTACGACACCCCTTATATCAATTAAGATATAACACTTTTAATACAACTCCCTTCTAGGAGTTTATTTCATTTAAAGTAGGTCCCTGCAACACTTTCGAGCACCACCAAACTACTTCTGATCTTTGCTAGGTTTTTTGAAGTTGGTACGGCGGCCATTTTTATTTTTTTTTCACCAGAATTGTTTATTGCCCAGGGTGTAGTTCGATATTAGTTTTCCCGAACTGGTTACCGCCCTATCGTGGTGACAAGGGGCTTAGTAGCCGTGGCTTGGTCATCCGTGATGACCAAAGAGAAACACATATGGTTGACCCAAGCTGAAGGGTTGGCCCAAGGTGGTCATGTAGAATCGGCTTAAAGAGCCCACTTCGGATGTTTGTTGGTGACCTATGGTGAGAGGGTATCCTCTCTCCCTACCCCTGTGGCCGAGGTGGAGTCACGGAGAAAGAGGAATGTAGGTACGGCATTGCACCACTTGCTCTATCCTCCACGACCCTGATGGGGCTGCACCGTTAATGCATAAGTGGTGGCGCTACGGGGAGAGGAGTGGCGGTATTGCAAGGTACCGCTTTCCCTACCCTCCGCAGCCGAATATTGGTTGGCTACGAAGCCATAGACCACATCTGCCACTGGGGACAAGAAGGCTTTTGCTTCTGAGTGCTCGTTTTTCCTGGCTCCATGGCTTCGGCGCTTCGGACACGGGGGTGTCCGTTGCACAAGTGAAGTTGGAGGCCACGGAGGAAGGCGCACTATATGTTCTAGTGCGTCTTACCTGAGAAGAAGATGGGGTCCTCTCCCGAGGGAAAGCCACTATAAGGAGGCCGACGCTGGTGCGAAATGCGATAAACGTTCCCGTGCCCCTGTCAATATTAGGAGAAGGTGGAACATCATGGGGTTTTAGTCGGTGCGAGTCCGACATAACCCGTCCTTGCCCCGAGGCGGGTACGCGTAGGCATGTCCCAATGTAAAACAAAAAGTCTATATTAGTTAAGACAATACCCCGCTAAGACTTACCCTTTAGTCGGGCCTTAGTACACCATCTACTCGAAGAGCTGAAGGCGCATGCCATTTTATTCGTATTTTTCTTAGAGAACCGTATCATTTGATATCCATATTATGGAGGTGAATAATATTGTCTCCCATCTTTGTTAGTACACCATATTGGATTTAGAGTGATGTCATTTTGTTTTTGTAAAAGCTCAGAAAGTTCTTTCATTTAATACCCATATCATGGGAATGTATAAAAATTGCTAGTCCGCAATCTTGGGCATTCCCCTATAAAGGATTTAGAATGACGTCACTTAGCTAACCATGTATTGTCTTCCAAAATAAACATGTATGCAAAATTTGTGATCAATCAGTTGAAGATAACTGCTTTAAAATTCAGTTACAAGATTTGATCCTAACTAAACTAACTAAACTAAAAAATGGATGTTCCATTGCAAGTTAATTAAAAGCGTTTAGCAAGTAATAAAAAATTCTATGTGTTTTAATAGGATAGCTGAAGCATTGTATCCTACCGGAATAAGTCTCTATATTCCTTATTGTATATTAATTATATAATTGTTATTTGAGTTAGCCTTTAATATTAACATAAAAATATACTAAAGAAATCGACACCTGATACTGTGATCGCCTATCCACCAAGCGTGGCGTTTATAGAAGAGACGAATGTTTTGCAGTAGAATTTTATGGACTGCTGATGATAAAGAAAAACATACCAACTTATTTAATAATATTGAGAATTTAGTATAATTCTAATATAATAATCTCCTATTGGTAAAAGGTAATTGAGTCTCTGACTCTGACTGGAAATTGGGTTAAATTTATTGTACGCTGGCAATCCGTATTAATTTACGGATGAAACAAATAAAGTTTTTGTTATGTGCTAACTTCGTGGACATGTGAAATCTACCAGGCCATGCTGGCCTATTTTATTGTAAACTATCCTTGATGTTTTATTTTTACCCTTTAAAAATAGTATGGCCTATAAGTAAATGCTGTGGCCTATAGACATCTACATTTATCCTTGATTAAGAATCAAAATGCAGATGCGTTGTGACCCCTGAGGACTAAGATAGAATGCCTCGTATCCAGTAAAAAGGTTACCCTGTTCTCTACACTCATCACGCGAAACACAGCAGTATTAAGCTGCTGTTTCGCGCTGGTAGAATGTGGTCCTGAATCTCATGAACCCCTACAACTAATATAGCTGCAGCGTGGCTTTACCACGTAATAAAAGATTGTTAAAACACTCGTTATAAATGTAAAAAAGGTGATGGAGGCAATTAAAACTTTCCTTTAAAACACTCCAGTTACCACATGAGTATAAATTTGCTTATATTAAACTTGAAGGATCCAAATAAATTTAAATTGTGAATGCAAAGGAAAACGTGCCGTTTAGTTTTTTATGTTTTGTTTACTAAACTCTTTTTATTTTTAGATTGAAGTGAAATTATTTTCTATTTGATAAACTAATTAAAATTTACTTTTATTAGATGTGTATATCTGCATTCATTTATTTATATATTTAATATTATATAAACACACAATTAGTGGAGAGTACATAATGAAGAGTTTGTACAAGTGCACTTATTTTGTAACGAAATTTCCAGTCGGCCAATTTTCATGGTCTAAGCAATTCGGTAAGTCAGAAAAAAAAAAAAAAAAAAAAAAAAATAGAGGTAGAACCACTGTCCCCATTTGACAAAGGCTAAGTTGTGCCGTGTGAAAAAGGTCTAAAATCACACACTTATAATTTTATTCTACACTTCTCGATATAATAACTCACAAATAATGCTCACAAGGTTTTACAGGGAAAATAAAAACTACACCGCTGAGCACAGAAACTTGTGACCGTATTCTCACGTTCTTAAATTAGGGAATACGTACCTAATAATAACACAGAAGCGCTCTTACTGGTCGACGATTTGATTGGTCAATATTTCACCAAAACCAAACAATACCTTTTTATTGAATTTATTATATTACTTGGGTAATTTCCATTACAATGACGAATAATCAAATTCAAAATTATTTATTTTTTGAATTTAAAACAATATATGAGTTAAAAGTTGGTAATTCAATAGACAGTTGTTTTAATGGAAGTTACCTACTTGTCAAAAAAGAGATTTGTAAACCAAAAGAGTTTTATAGACCTAACTTGTTACATATTATTTTTCTGATAAAGTTCTGTTATTGAATTGTAATATTAATAATTATACACTGTTAATTATTATAAGAATTAAAAGACAACTTCGTCAATAGACGATGTTCTTGCGGCGACATATATTAATGTGCAATTGCAAGCATATATACATACGGAGAGTAAAATACAGCTTGTATACCTACTTACGAATTTAACGAACTACGGTCGAATTTCAACCACTGGATGACCACTAGTATTATGCACTCTAGTAATTGACAGCTAATTGACGTTGATAACATGTTTAATTTTACCATCACGTAAAATGTAACATGTGATAATTCCATTGTTATAGTACAGCAGTAAAAGATCCGTATTGATGAAAAAGAAGTTTAACAGAAAAAAATATTGTAAATATACATTGAATATAATAAGTTCTAAAACTCAGTGAAAAGCAAGCAGAGCTTGGCGTAATTTATATAATTCTTTCACGGAGGCAACGGCACTTGGAATTTAATTAAATCTTCTAAACATTTAACATTGACGGTAGCTGCTTTACTTCGTTATTTTAACACACCTCGCTGCTTGTAACTAATGATTAGTACTTACATAAAATACTATACATTATTATTTAAAATATATTAAAACGGCCTTCATAAAAATATAAAAAATAATTGTGATGGAAAAATATCTACATTTCCTAGCATAATATAGTGTTATCTATATAATAATAAATAAGGTATATATATATATATATATATATATATATATATATTATATACATATATCCGATAAGTGACCAGTGATATTTTTATTGCGAATTTAAAGATTTTTCATAGGTCAAAGAATCGTCGGAAAGGGCAAAACAAAATCTAGCTGGCCTACTAGTATTATAATATAAGAAGACTTCACAAACTATCACGTTGCTCGGCGTCGGTAAGAAACTGCTTCATTATTTACAGAGTACATTTTTATTAAATTAAAGTTCATTAGTATTCGTCCACGGACGATTTTGTTCGTGACGGTTGAATAATACAACGCTCCTTCGACATGTCTCGCGCTCGCGGCGTCTTAAATTGTATCTCAACCAATATCAACAATCAACCTGCTGTACACCTTGTTTAATTTATGTTGGGAATTAAAACGGGTACCGGATGACTGGTTTAAAGCAGTTATAGTACCAATATATAAAGGAAAAGGGTCACAGCAGGACTGCAAAAACTACCGTGGTATCAGCTTGCTTAGTATTGTGGGTAAACTGTATGCTAATGTGTTAATTGAAAGAGTTATGAAAGAAACTGATGGAAAAATTTGGGATGTGCAAGCGGGTTTTAGAAAGGGAATGGGGTGTACAGATCAAGTCTTTTCCATGCGCATGATTGCGGAGAAGTTTTTGGCCAAGAACCAGAAAGTTTTTTGTGCGTTCATGGACTTGGAAAAGGCTTATGACAGAGTGGACAGGAATGTGTTATGGCAAACACTGAGCTCAGTTATGGGTTGAGCGCTGGTTTGATACAGGCATTAAGGTCTCTTTATAGGGACTCTAGTGCTTGTGTCAGGATCAATGGGGTCTACTCAGACTGGTTTGCCATCCAAAAAGGTGTGAGACAGGGCTGTGTAGCTTCCCCTTGGCTGTTCAACCTATTTATGGACAGGTGTTTGCAAACTTTGAAAGATGAAGAATGTGGGTTAGAATGGGCAAGTTAACCGTCAAATGCCTTTTGTATGCCGATGATCAAGTCATATTTGCGTCATCGGCGGCTGAGTTGCAAATGATGGTTACATTAATGAACTGGGAATTAAAAGAAAGGGGAATGAAAGTGAACGCAAGTAAGACGAAAGTGATGTTTTTTGAAAGAGAAGAAAGCAAAACGGTATGTGAAATAAGAATAGAAGGAGAGTTAATTGAGTAAGTGGATGAGTTTGTGTATTTTGGGATGTGTATTTAGCAGGGATGGTAGATATGATAGGATATAGAACGACGAGTAAATGCAGGGAATAGAGTGAATGGGGCGCTACACTCTATTGTGAAGAACCAGAATGTGTCAAAAAAGGCACGTGTGGTAATTCATAATGCTGTGTTAGTCCCTACTTTAATGTATGGTAGTGAAAGCTGGGTGTGGCAGAAGAAGCATGAAAGTAGAATAAATGCTGTAGAAATGCGGTCTTTAAGGAATATGCTAAGTGTTGAATCTGAATGACAGGGTGAGAAATTGCGTGATAAGAGATAAATGTGGTGTGCAAGATGATGTTGTGACCAAGATCAAGAAAGGAATGCTTCGGTGGTTTGGTCATATAGAAAGAACGAATGAGGAAAGAGTGACAAAGCAAATTTATATGGCAGATGTGAACGGCCGAATCGGGAAGGGACGCCCTAGAAAAAAGTTTATCGACCAAATTGGCAATATTTTGAAAATGGGCCACGTTAGAAGTACCCTTAACCGACGAGCATGTATGCGTAGATATATGGATGTAAAGGAGGCAAAAGAGGTATGTCAGGATCGTGCCAAATGGAAGTCCATAGTCTCTGCCTACTCCTCTGGATGACAGGAGTGTGTGTTTATGTTATGTTTTATGTTACGTGTTTGCTGTGCCACAGGTTGTGATTGTTGTGATGAAATGATACCGCCTAATATGATAGAAGAATAGACGTCCGCCCCCAGCAACAAGTCTACTGGACGGCTCACGTTGAATTCGGGATCGGCGAGTTGAATGTTTTCTGATATACCAGTCTATTTCAATTCTTGTTCAGATTGTTAATTAAGTTTTTCATGATAAACACATCTGATGTAAATTGATATCCGCTGTAAGCCGATGAGCAAGTTATGTTAATAACACCTTTACAGTTGTTTTCCTTTGCTCCTACTTCCGAAAATGACACCTTTGCACCTCTGTCGAGGAAGTTGTAACATTTGAGCTGCCTTCTCAGTAATCAGGGAGGTCTGGGAACCCTGATCAATCAGAGCTCGAATTTTGACATAAGTGCCATTAACACACTGTACTTTTACTAATGCTGTTGCTAAGACGGTTTCATTTATATTATTTTGTGAGACGTTGCTAGCATTTCTACGTAGTTCTGTTGTTGAGGTCAACGGCTTCACGTAGGCCTCGTGTATGAGTGTGTTATGTCGGCCATTACACTCGCGGCAAGGTTTTGCCGATATGCAATTTTTGCCGTAGTGATCGTAAAGACAATTGAAGCAATATTTCAATTTCGCAATTGTATTTCGCCTTTCCGTTGGTTGTAATTTGAGAAAGTTGCTGCAGTGAAATATGCCGTGGTTTTCATTTTTGCATAGTGGACATCCTGTTTGTGAGTTTTTCTGTGCATAATTTGTGACTTGATTTTGATTTGCTGGTAAATGATTTAAAATAATGAGGCTTCTTTTGATGAGATGTTGTTTCAGGCTGAGAAGATTTTGTTGTGGAGTCTTGTTTGCGTCGGGATGATTCTAGTGACGTAAATTTATTTTCCAAAAAATTTAAAAAATCTGCTAAAGTTAGTAAATTTGAAATAAAATCATTTTTCCTATCAACTATCATTTAAAGGTGTTCCGTACATCTTTATGGTCCTTCGAGCTCCGTAGTAGGACCTGAAATTCGGGTTTTAACGACCGGAAAAAGTGTTTCCGCTCAGTGACCTATTGCGACATAGTGCACTAAGTGACGTGTGCAACAGCTTTCCAGTTTGTTCTAATAAGTGTACAGCATCATTTCATTATCAATAAGATCCGGCTCGAAGGACCATAAAGATGTACGGAACACCTTTAAATGATAGTTGATAGGAAAAATGATTTTATTTAAAATAAATAATGATATTATATAATGATATTGATAATGATAATGAACGCGTCTACCGTGTTCTGAGCGACAGCGTCAACCGTTCATTGCTCAAAGCTAAAGTGAATGACGCAAATTATGTTGACCAGCACTCGAAAAAACAGAAACCGGTAAGGCATTTCACTCCTTGGCTGTGCGCATTATGAAAGATGACTTTTAGCGCTTAGTGCGAATATTCGGAATATGGTAACCTGCAGTACGTCTGGTACTCTGATAGGAGACTGTAGAGGGCAGTGTGAGCTTATTAAGCTCATTGGCAAACTCTCCGAAGTACAATCTGTGGAAAAACGACAAACGAGCAACTTGGCGGCGGTGAGCTAAGCTGTAAAGCTAAGTTACCACCAGTATATTGTAAACGATAAGCCTCTTGGCTCTGCGTTGCACTAACTCGAGTGCGGAAGTTGATAAAAGTTGCTGAGCCTACCCAGAGGTGACTAAAATACTCCTTGAATGTTCTGACTTGAGCTTTATATAAAGTTAGAAATTGTCCTGGCCTAAAGTTTCACTTCACCTTGTTTAAAATACTCAGTTTTCCGGCTGCAGTATGTGCTCTCGACTCAATGTTGGCGCCAAAGTTGAGGTTAGTACTCAACTGTATGCCAAGAAGTTCGAGATGATCAGTGACTTCCACAGATGTTTCTACCTAGGTAGAAAGTAGGAGTCAGATCAAACGGACTCTGTTTCGCAGAGAACAGACATGCTTGCGGTTTATTTACGTTGAAAGTGACCAGATTGTCGTCACCCCATTGTGCGATAAGACTTAAGGTCGGAAAAGAGTCGCAGAGAGAACATACCCCTAAAGAACTCCGGCATTAATATGTATTCGGTCAGAAGAGCAGCCACCTATGACTACCCTAATCGGTCGTTCACTCAAAAGCCAGATATCCAGTTTCAAAATTTGGCGGGGATGCCGTAAGCACGAAACTTACCCAGCAGACTTCCATGCCAAGCCCTGTAAAAAGCCTTCCAGATATTGAGTGAAATTGCGAGAATTTCACCATTCTTCTCGATGGCCTCACCCCAGAAGTGCGTGACATACACAAGAAGATCCCTGCTAGACCGTCTCCGGCGAAAGCCAAACTGATAGTCACTGAAGCGATTTCTTTCAAGAGATGTCAGCAGCTTACTGTTCAATACCCTTTCCATAACTTTACAGAGTATGGAGTTTATAACGATTGGTCGTTAATTACAGGCATTTACACGACTATCCTTCTTGGGTACCTACTGGTTGCACATTAGCAAGCTTCCAAGATTTTGGCACTATTTGAGTTTTAAAAGAAAGGCGGTACAGGCGCGCCTGAACAGGAAACAACTCAGGTGCACAATGCTTTAATAGACTTGCAGGAATACTATAAGATTCGAGCTCTACGTAGCTTTTTAGTGTGGATAGTAACCTTCGGCATCGAAGAATCACAGAGAGGTAGGGTTAGGTAGACGGTTGCTTAGAGCCAGCATCTAGACGAGAATTGCTCGCAAACAGTTGCTTTACCAGTCGCGAAGTGAGCTAGTGTTCCATCAGGTTTCTGCATGGGTGGCAATGAAGAACATCAGAAGCTGGATTCGACAGTCGTCTAAAGGTACCAAATTGCCTGGAATAGTGGAGTTGAGAGTAGTGGTGTTGGGATTAGTGGCGACGGAGTTAGTGCATGCAATTGAGGGAGGGCGGGAGGTGCTCTTCAATCCAGGTAAGACACACCATTGTATTTGTTTGGCGGAAGGTTGCGAAGAAATTTATATTTTTATTTTTTATTATAATGGATTTCCGCAAAGTAACGCCTGATTCTATCAATTATCTTAAAAAGGCTAGCACGGCCGAACAGGCAAGACTCTATGTTAAATTAACAAAAGTACATCATATTGCTGCTCAAAATGTTTGGTTTAATCAGCAGTGCAAACAACTTCATGTTATTCCCAATTATACCCAAATACGTTCTATGACACATAGTCGAGCGCCCAGTGTTGCCATTTCCAATGTGTTGCGTCTGGGTACAATTACTACTTTTTATATAGAATAATGGTAACAAACGAGCACACAGTCCACCTGATGGTAAGTGGATGCTGTGGCCCATAGATATCTACATTGATTCTCGATTAAGAATCAAAACGTAGATGCGTTGTCACTCCTAAGGACTACGATGGAATGCCTCGTTTCCAGTAAAAAAGGGTCTCCGGTTCTCTACACTCACCATACGAAACACAGCAGTATTAAGCTGCTGTTTTACGCTGGTATTCTCTGAGGGCGTGGTAGGCGTGGTACATCCCTGGTCAAGCCGACCCATTCGTGTTACAACCATATTATAGCTGCAGCGTGGCTCTCCCACGTGTAAACTCTTTGTGGTTGGCGTTAAAATCTCCGATGAAAACTAGCTCCGTAGAAGGATACCGTAGTTGGGCTTAATCTGCTATTTCTGTCAGGTGTTTGATGAGCCTAGTTGTCTTCTGGTCTCCACTGTGCGATCGATAGACACAGGCATAGAGAGTTGTCTCTACACCGATGTCCACCAGAAGCCACATTGCAGAAAACCCTGAAACTCAAAGCAACCACAATTTTATTACATCAAAAGAAAAGTTTTTTTTGAAATAATCATGTGCACCTATTTACAAGTATTATTGTAAGAGAAAGTTCTGAGAGATGCTACGTATACGATATTTGAGGTTGAGATACAATTTAAGACGCCGCGAGCGCGAGACATGTCGAAGGAGCGTTGTATTATTCAACCGTCACGAACAAAATCGTCCGTGGACGAATACTAATGAACTTTAATTTAATAAAAATGTACTCTGTAAATAATGAAGCAGTTTCTTACCGACGCCGAGCAACGTGATAGTTTGCTAAAAATCCATTATCACAAATGAGTTCTTATCAGAAATAAGCGAAATGAATATCACATGGCATTTCAATGCTCCATCATGGCCCAGTGCGGGGGGTCTGTGGGTAGCGGCTGTGAAGAGTGTTAAATACCATCTTCGCAGGGTCATCGGCGAACAAAAACTCACCTTCGAGGAATTCTCAACACTGCTAACACAGATAGAAGCCTGCCTGAATTCCCGACCGCTCTGCGCTATCACTGAAGATCCAAATGATATCAATTACCTGACTCCATCTCACTTTCTGGCCAGTAGTCCAGTTTTAAGTATCGTGGAGACAGAGAAAGACAAAAGAACACGTTGGCATATGACGCAGAAGATATTCAATGATGTTTGGAAGCGCTGGAAGTCTGAATATCTGACAGCATTATCCGCCAGGAACAAGTGGCAGCAATCAACTGAAAATATCAAAATTGATGACATTGTAATCATTCATGAAGCAAACCTACCTGCCGGGAGATGGGCATTAGGGAGAGTTATCGATGTTCACCCCGGCAAAGATGGATTATTCCGAGTAGTTAGTGGTTAAAACAAAAAACGGGACTATTAAGAGAACTATCATGAAATTAACCATTTTACCAACTTAGTATGAAGCAAACTATCAGAATCCCACAAACTGTCAATCAAGTCCGAAAAACAATCAAAAATTAAGTTTGAAAGCAGATCACAAAAACGACAAACCATAAAAAGCACGATCTAGTATCAAAGTTTGTAATTTTATCATGTACACACTGCTTATTTTTACGTTATTCGCACAAACAGCACAAGGAGCATATAACGTAACAAATTTTAAGGATACCCAGAGTTTATACTTCGATAAAACATCAAACATGAGGCTTATCCGAGATGAATGGAAAATCATTGTACTGGCAAGGTTCGAAACTACTAAAAACATATATCACTCACCTCGAAAACATATGTTCAAAATTGCAAGAGCGACAACAATGTGACATAATCCTAATACAATTACGACACGGAAGCACCGAGTTACACTACTACGATCAGCTGCAGCAGTCGGCGGCGGGAATACGAGTACGTCGCGGGCTTATCAATGGCGTGAGAAATGTCGCGTATGCACTATTCGGCGTACTTGACAATGACTTCGCTGAAAAATATACAAAGGACATTGAACTCATTAGAAACAATCAAAACCATCTCGTAAAATTATGGAAAAATCAGACATCAGTAATAGAAGCACAATATAACTTTTTAAAATGATAGGAAACAACAATTGACCAACAACACAAACCCTTCCATCAGCATATCAATAAATTAGAGCAAGAAAATTCTGTTATTAAAGAAGAGATACAAAAATTAAGAGCTAGCAACGAGTTTACCTTATCATCTGTAATATCAAACAACATCTTAGTTAATTTGAAAAAGATACAAAATACCTTGCTCGATGTTGTTACCGACATTTATCAGAGGAAATTTGATATACATATAGTATCACCTGAACAGTTACAAGATGAGCTTAGCATCATTTCTGGACATTTAACAAAAGATCTATCTTTGCCTATAGATGATATACACAACGGCGTATCGAAATTGTATCATTTACTGAGAGTAAAGGTCAAGGTCACATATCAAAACCTTTTACTCGAAATTAAAATGTCACTTTTAACCAGAGAAAGCTATGACATCTACAGAGTTTTACCTATTCCTCAATCATATGACAATAAGATGATAAACATAATTCCCATCTCTGATTACTTTGCTGTAAATATCCAAAGAGACTCATACATACCTATGGCGGAAGCCGAAGTACAATCATTTCTACATTCAGACCTAACCACGAAACTTTGTGAGTTACGAGGTCCTGTTTATCATATGCAAAATGATTAAAATTTGTGTATCAAGAATCCTTCAACAAACCAATGTCTTACTAATATTAACAGTTGTAAAAATTCATGGAATGCGCTCAACACTATAAACACATACTTATTTTTCTGCTGCGAACAATGCACTCTTCGAATCATATGCGGCAATTAAGTTACATCGGAGCGCGTCAGCAAGGCCGGCGTCTTATCAGTCGGGAATAATTGCGTGCTCAAGGGAGACGCATTCATAATCTATCCACACAACTATCACATCCACACAACCCGTTTTTTTTTTTATTTATTTATTATTTATATTTTTTTTATTTATTATATATATTTTATTAGCCATAGATATTCCACCTATCAACAACATAATCAACTTGACTATACCTATCAGTAAAGGTGAGATAAGCCAACCAGAGGAGAGAGAACGACAAGCGTCCTTGAAGTAGATCGGGCTTCAAATCGATAAAATGAAAAAAGAAAACATAGATGTTGAAGTGAATCAGCTGTCAATCCACGACTTACACCACTATGTCGTTACTCACTCGGGGCAGCGGGCGTAGTGGTACTTTGGACGCGAGTGAGACAAGCGCGCAGGCGGAGCCTAGCGCCTGCGGCCCGCTCGGAGCCGGCACCACGGTTATCTCTTCAAGACATTCCTCGTGCTTGTACAAGTGACAGTGTCAGTGCCAATCAAAACATATCAGTGCAAAGTGTGCGAGTACAAAACAAAGGCACCTCACCCGTATCTGCGAGAGTGTGCTTGAAGGACATACAAGTAAAATAGATCTGGACATGGACCTTTAACTACTTATTTTTATTTTATTTATTAGTGACATACTATGATAGTTTCTTAACTTAGTCATTATATTATATAATTATCATTTTATCTTATATCATTTTTGTTGTTTCCTATCTATCTTATCACTCTCATCTCTCGCCCGGGGAGCATGTACAGTGCAACCGTACATTTTAGTGTGTAAGCAATTTATTTAGGTCAACATAATTTGCGTCATTCACTTTAGTTTTGAGCAATGGACAGTTGACGCTGTCGCTCAGAACACGGTAGACGCGTTCTATATCATTATCAATAACATGATATAATATCATTATTTATTTTAAATAAAATCATTTTTCCTATCAACTATCATTTAAAGGTGTTCCGTACACAAATATTTGCGTTTATGAGCCACAGTCTATCAAAATCTGCTGCTAGCCATAGGTCTCCCACATGGATAAATATATCATTGTTACCGCGCTTTACAGACAACTTGCAACCATAGTTTTTTAACTTCCCGCTAAGAAAATTGAAAATTTTCTAAAATAGGGAGGTTATTGGTTTCACCCCGATTTTCGAAAATCGAGTTTTCATCAGATCTCGACGTTTTGAGATCCCAGGAAGCTATTCTGACGGATGTATGTATGCGTGCGTGCGTGCGTGCGTGCGTAAGTGCATGCGTGCGTGCGTGCGTGTGTGCGTGCGTGCGTGCGTGCGTGCGTGCGTGCGTGTGTGTGTGTGTGTGTGTGTGTGTGTGTGTTAGTGTGTGTGTGTGTATGTAAACATTTCATAACTTTTGAACGTCTTCATCAATTAAGATGCGGTTTGTGGCGTTCTAAAGATCTAAATGTGGAATAGATTTGGGAATAATATGAGCTGATTCGGACGAGGAGATTTTGAGAAATCTCAAAAAAAAATTTTTGAAAAACTGCTTTTTTGAAAAACATTTATACGACTTTACCGATCGATTTTAAAAACTAATCAGCTCTTAACCTAATAAGAATCAGTTTATTTGTTCGTGAGATATCGAAGGAGAAGGAATTAAAAAAAACGTTTTTTTAACATAACTTCGAGATTTTGCTATACACAATTTGGTGAAATTTGGAGCGTTTTGTATTTGAAATTAGCGAGAAGTTCCAGGGATGGCCTGCAGGGTCAACCAATCTTTTTCCTGATTCTCCCAGTCTCTTTCAGAAGATATAAAAATAACAAAGCAACATCCTTTATATTTATATTGTTCTAATTTCTCAGGTGAAAATCATTAATTTCACTTAACTTCGAGCAAAGTAAGTTTAAACTTAATATAATCGAAGCCCTATTTTAATTCAGTACTTTGAATGAGTACACTTTATTTGTGTACCCCAAAACAAAAAGATACTGGAAACAATAAAAGAAACATGTTAAATAGAACTAAGATAGATGGATGGATGCTTACACCTTTTCATTATATTTAATTATTAGAGCTTTTTTTAAAAGAAATAGCATTTCTTCATTCTACATAACATTTCACGGTTAAATGTAATACAGGTTTTTCATACCCAAACCAGTCACCAGTCTCACACAAGTTAGGTATCAGTCTGGCACTTCTCTAATAGTTAGCACTAAGATTACGTAGTGTTAAGAGAGAATAAATGGATTCACTCATTAATTACATAAACACGTGACCATGAAAGAAATGCAATTTTTGCATTATGTTTCACATGTTTTTAGGAATAATGTTACGATAAGTGTTACCGTGTAGTAGTAGTATAAAAATATCGCATCAAATCAGGAGATGTGCAGCATGGTATCCTAATAACGACTAAATATAAAAAAACTGCGGTTGCCGATCCGCTTGCCAAGTGTGGTAACTTTAGCAAATATCCCTACTACGAGACAATCTATGGGAAGGCCTATGTTCAGCAGTGAACTTTAAAAGGCTGTGACGGTAACGGTAAGTTTTATTCGCACAATTATTGTGTCTTAAGGGGAAATATAATCTCAAATGGCTTAGCAAGATCCTCCGTTATGCCGAAAATATTCAGCATTAATTTTGAAATAAATATATGGTAAAGTTGAGGATTATGTTAAGGATTATGTTAGATTAAAACACGATTTCGTAAAATTTTCTCGATAGAAAAAAAATCCAAAGTTACCTCCAAAATAAACAATAAACCGCTGTTATTCATAAAATACTGTTACGAGCTTGAGGTTCGTGACAATAAAAATTGCCGATAGAATTACCTAAATTAACACTTTAATTTTCTTTACACAAATTAAAACTTAAAACACTAATAATTAATCACACTGATTCACTTTATTCCGCTCCGAAGCTTCGCTTGTCTCGCCAACTTCAATACTTCCCCCGATCGCACCTTGCAGCGCCTATAAATACACATTAGTACGGAATCATCCAGAACATTCAAGTAAATACGCGCACCAATCGACAAAGCGCCGAAAGTTCGAGAGTTAGCTTCCAGAAGCTTAGTTCTTCATTTCGACAACAGATGGCGCTGTCGGTTGAAAGATTAGTGATGTCATTTTCTGGAAAGCTCTCCACTCGCTCCATTACCCGACACTAGATGGCGCTAGTGCCAGATGTCAACTTAGCCGCGCAATACTGCCCCCTCCTAAGACATGCTCGTCCCGAGCATTATCGGCCCCATAATAACGCGCCAGGCGATCCACATGGACGATCTTAGGAGTCCCTCTTGCGCCCTTCTGTATCCGATAGGTTACATCGTTGATACTGGTCACAATCTGGTACGGGCCGTCCCATTTAGCTTGAAGCTTAGGAGATTTCCCTTTGCTGCGGACCGGATTGTGCAACCACACTAGTGAACCTTCGTCGAACCCTTTGTTGTTCATTTTGTGGTCATACCGGGTTTTCATCTTTTCAGACATTTGCTGGCCCGATTGTCTGACGTGTTCATAAATGTCATTCATTTTGTTCCGCAAGTCATTTGCATAATCGGTTATACTGATGTACGGTCACTGATGTACTTTCGTGAACAGCGCTTCGATATGACAGCAAAAACGGTTGTATGTGCTTGTCCCAATCTCGTTGCCGATTGTCTACAACTTTTGCTAGGTACCTCTCCAATGTCTGATTAAATCGTTCTACCATTCCATCAGATTGCGGGTGATAAGAAGTCGTTCTTGTTTTATGAGTACCCATAACTCGGCAAGTTTCCTGGAATATTTGAGACTCAAAATTCCTTCCTTGATCGCTGTGAATCTCTAAAGGTACTCCAAAACGACAGAAGACTTCATGAAATAATTTATCTGCAACTGTTGAAGCTTCTTGATTTGGAATGGCGAAGACTTCTGGCCACTTAGTGAAGTAATCCATCACAACCATGAAATACTTGTTACCGCTTTCACTCTCCGGAAACGGCCCCGCCACGTCAATGGCTATTCTCTCCCATGGTGCACCAACATTGTACAACTTCAATGCACCTCTACTACGAGTCTGAGGTCCCTTTACATCCGCACAACTTGTACATTTGCGACACCAGTCCTCGACATCGTTTCGACAGTGGACCCAATAAAATCGTTCTCGGATCTTCAGTAGGGTTCGTTTAACTCCCAGATGGCCTCCTGAACAATCATTATGGTACAGCTGTAGAACATCCGGTACTTTAGCTTTAGGGACAACCATTTGAAAATGACAGCTTTCTCCCCGAACATTTTCCCATTTACGGCACGGAACTCCGTCCTGAAGCAGCAAGCTGTTCCACTGGGGCAATAGCTTTTAGTGATCGAACTCATCGCTGAGACGTCGCTCCACTTAGGCTTGGGAGCACTGGCCTTTATCCATTCCAGAATCGGCTTGATGTCCGGATCATCCTGCTGTGCATGTAGTAAGCTGTCCTTCCATTCGTTGCTGAGGTGATCTGTCCTGAGCATCCTCACGGATACCTCTTCCTTACTCTCTTGCCTAGTACAATGGTTGTAATCTTCAGGACAAGGTCTTCTTGACAATGCATTTGCGTTGCTGTGAGATTTTCCGCTGCGATGTTCGATCTCAAAGTCGTATTCCTGCAGTAGTTCAATCCACCTCGCAGCTTGTCCTTCTGGATTTTTAAACTGCAATAGCCATTTTTGTGCAGCATGGTCAGTTCGTAAGTGAAATTTTCGTCCCAGAAGATATTTGCTAAAATGCTGCAACGACTTTACCACAGCTAGCAATTCGCGTCTTGTGACATAATAGTTCCTTTCCGGTTTTGACGAAGACTTGCTGAAGTACGCTATCACGACATCTTGGTCACCATTCCGTTGAGACACCACACCGCCAAGTCCTATATCACTTGCGTCTGTGTCAACTATAAATTCTTTGCTTGCATCAGGGTATCCCAAAATAGGTGCTTTGCACAGATGGTCCTTGAGCTCCTGGAATGCGATATTGCAACTTTCATTTCAGCAGAAATGTCGCTTCTCCTCGGTTAGCTTGTGCAGAGGTTTGGCTATATCTGCAAAGTTCTTCACAAATCGCCGGTAATAGGAGCACAAACCCAAAAATGCTCTAACCTGCGTCCTGTCTTTTGGAACCGGCCAATCCTTAACAGCGGCGATTTTCTCTGGATCCGTGCGGATACCTTCTTCCGATACTACATACCCCAAAAAGTTAACTTGCCGTTTAAATAGTGAACATTTCTTCGGACTCAACTCTAGGTTGGCACTCTGAATCTTCATGAGCACGCGTTCCAGGTTTTGAAGGTGTTCCTCAAACGTCCGGCCTACGATGATGATGTCATCCAAGTAGACTAGACAGGCATCGCCAATTAGCCCGGTAAGTACAAGTTCCATCAGCCTTTCAAACGTTGCTGAAGCATTGCACAACCCAAATGGCATTACTTTAAATTGCCACAGACCCTTTCCCGTTGAGAACGCAGTTCTCTCCTTGTCCTTAGGGTCAATTTCAACTTGCCAGTAGCCACTTTTTAGATCCAGCGTGCTAAACCACTTTACTCCTGTAAGCATGTCCACCGGCGATAGCTGTCCTTCTTCGTAACGTCGTTCAGACGGCGGTAGTCAACACAAAACCGCATGCTGCCATCCTTCTTCTTCACCAGCACCACTGGTGAACATCATGGACTAGAGGAAGGTTCAATAACACCATCCTTCACCATTCCTTCAATCATGGTTTCCACTTCCTTTTCACGTGCTACCGGCAATCTTCTTGGCCGCTGACGGATAGGCAATTCTTCTCCTGTGTTTATTTTGTGTTGAACTAATCCAGTCTTTCCTATGTCAGCATCGTTTGATGAGAATACATTGGCGTACTTGAGTAACAACTTCTTCGCCTTGACCAATTCGTTCGGGGAGAGAACACTGCGACAGTCTTCCAAAAGTGTGGTCACTCTCGTTTCCGAATCCTCACTGGGGGTCCCCCTCGATATATATTGGCACCGACGTAACCAATCCACTTCCTCATAAGTACCAAGACCAAGGCGTCCTTAAGCGTCTCGTGGTGCCCGAGCCTCACAGCAGCTCTGACTTCCAGGTCGCGGATGCCGTCGATGAATGTCTGCACTAGGTTCCCTTCAATGAGCGTAGGTACAGTCTGGTATGCTTTTCGAACCATCTTCTCCACCTCAAGGGCCCACTGCTGCAGGTTTTCGTTGCTGCGTTGCACACGATCTTTAAGCTGCGCGCGAAAGACGTGTTCCAGGTGAGCGTCACCATATCTCGCCTTCAATGCCTCAAGGAGCTGCTCGTAGGTCACTTTCTTACCGAGAGCTTCCAACACGGTTAAGGCTTGGTCGCGCAGGCCTAAGGTGAGTGCAGTCATGGCCTGGCTTTTATTCCAGCCGTTTGCCTCCATGACGGCCTCGAACTGGATTTTCTAGGCCGACCAGGAAGAAGTCCCGTCGAACGGCGGCACTTTGAATCCACGTAGCGAAGGTGCTGTAGCTACTACGGGAGCTGTAGTTTCATTCCGAAGTTTGAGGTCGTTCAGCGTTTTCTTCACGTCAGCAATCACGTTGTCAACGATTGTTTACTTGGTCGATTCGGGTTTCATGTTCTTCGATTCGGGTTTCAGCTTCCAACAGGCGGTTGTCATGTTGAGCAACCCTATCCTTCACCTCCCTTATCTCTTTCGCAAAGGTAGCGTGAAGGTCCTTCATGAGGAGCATCTGTTCCTCCTGTCGGCGGGCCTGTTCCTCTTGTCCGCTCTGCAGCTGCTCTTTCAACTGACGGACCTGTTCCTCCTGTCCGCTCTGCAGCTGCTCTTTCAACTGACGGACCTGTTCCTCCTGTCGGCGAGCCTGTTCCTCCTGTCGGCGAGCCTGTTCCTCCTGCTGCTCTTTCAACAGACGGGCCTGTTCCTCTCGTCCGCGCTGCAACTGCTCCTGTAGCATCGCCATCAGAGCACCTAAGTCAGGTGCTGCAGATGTAGGAGCTACTGACGGGCCCGCAGCCTCCGTGGCTGGTAGTTGGCCCTCCGACGTCTGCGGCGTTGTACCACCAAACCTCCTCTGGTCCGTCTCCTGCTGGCGTTGACTTCGGGTACGGACACTCTCCGATTCCTCCTTAGGTAAAATCGGCATGATTTAATCCCACTTCTGACACCAATTGTTCCGAGCTTGAGGTTCGTGACAATAAAAATTGCCGATAGAATTACCTAAATTAACACTTTAATTTTCTTTACACAAATTAAAACTTAAAACACTAATAATTAATCACACTGATTCACTTTATTCCGCTCCGAAGCTTCGCTTGTCTTGCCAACTTCAATACTTCCCCGATCGCACCTTGCAGCGCCTATAAATACACATTAGTACGGAATCATCCAGAACATTCAAGTAAATACGCGCACCAATCGACAAAGCGCCGAAAGTTCGAGAGTCAGCTTCCAGAAGCTTAGTTCTTCATTTCGACAACAGATGGCGCTGTCGGTTGAAAGATTAGTGATGTCATTTTCTGGAAAGCTCTCCCCTCGCTCCGTTACCCGACACTAGATGGCGCTAGTGCCAGATGTCAACTTAGCCGCGCAACAATACTTTAAATAAGATCATGAAACTTTGCATACTAACTGAACTAACTATAAAGCTGTGCTTGTTATTTACATTTTTTTAAAATACCATTATTTTCACTGTAAAAAGAAATTACCTAAACTATCGGCCTCTTGAAGCGTGATTCCCGCCACACGGTCACTTCGCTTCGGCCTTTGAAGGGAGAAGTTGTGTTGCTTACGATCAGTATATACAATACGCAACAGGACGACGTAAAATTAAAATGGGAAATAACTGTTATAAAAATAAGAAGCGACTGGCTTGGCGTTAAGAAACAGACATAAATATGATAAACCTAATGAAATAAGTGTCTAACGACCTTTCTAGTTACAGTATTAGTGATTACAAACATGTCGGTAGATAGCATACGACGCGCGGGCAAGTGGGCACGAAATTAGAATTTGAGCTGACTTACTATATCCCCTTAATGCGTTCTTACATATTTTTCCGTTTGGGAGTTCAGTCCTGTAACGTATTCTGGATCGAAAGGTAATAAAATAAGTGAGATATAACTTATTAGGTACCTAATCCATATTAGAACTGTGATAACAGCACACTGCAGTTTTCTTTGAAATTAGATTTAGCGCATGAATTTCATTGGCCGCCAGTTCTGCTGTTTTATAATTTTTATTATATAAAATATAAATTTATTAAAAATATAATTTTCAATACATAAAAAACATCTGTGCTACTGACTAGTATACAGATTGTAATAATTTTAGTTAGAATTAGATATTGTAGGACCGTGTGGACCGTGTTTGTTACAATAAAAAGATTATTGCATTTAAATAAAAGCAAAATGCGATTGCTAGAGTTTTATAAAAATCTATGTTAATTTCCTTGTTTAATATTGTTTGAATTTATACTTGGTGTGATATGTACCTCAAATTAAAAAAATCATAGTCTTAACCTTGTTAGGCGACTGCTCAAGCATTTTACACTTGGGACACCGGCAGAACACCAGCGCAGCGCAATGCTGATTCAGAAGCCTATTTATTGCTAAAATGTATTTGTAATATATACAGTGTTATCCTGTAATAAAAATTTTGTATATAGGTAAACAAACGAACATACGAAATTGTGCCTGCTTGCTTTTGGTTGCATGTTTTAGAGTCCTCAATTAAAAGGAAGAGCACAAACACCAAGTGACTAGCGCATTTTACATGCCCAGCATATGCCAGGTGGCTTGAAATATTTGATATTGATTCATTATTAAAATAGATTGGATAAAACTTGAAAACTTTATAAGTTCGGTAAAAAATGTTAGTGCCAATGATGAAATAGTTGAAAAATATTTGTAAAATTATTTTGACTTAACTATTCATCAATGTTTTAAAAGTAGACATGATGGGTTGGTATCTATTAACCGTAATTAATACTTTTTCCGTTATGCGCTCAAGTATTAGAAAAAAAAGATGCCTTTTTTATCAGTTAAGAAAATACAAACCGATTTTGAGATGTTTGAAAGCTTTAAAGAAAAACTAAAAAACGTTATTAAGCTTTTATTAAATACCTTGTGTGCATGCATTCCGTCCGTTACATACCTATTTTATAACTATAGCCCAGACAACTTAACTGTTTTATAAAATCATAATTAAATTATTTTCTTCATAACAAGTACCCGAAATTACACATCATGTATAATGTACATGCGGATCGACCAGTAATACAAAGAGTAATAACGTTAACATACTTCTCGCTTACATACAAAACTGTGTACAACAAACAAACAACTTATTCACACTTGCAGAGTCTCTATACATATATCACAACTTTAGAAGTAATTCTAAACTTTTAAATAATATAGCTATAGCTTATGAACAAAACTTAAGCAAACTGTAACTGAAGTTATTTAATTAATGGATTGGACTCAGGTGACAAAAGTTATACCTGCTCATTGTATAACTTTAATGATTGTCCAAACTTGGCTCTAACCTACTCTTGTAACTGGCATGTTTACGCAGTATCTTTCCTACTTATTCATTACGTTACCATATCTTTGTAAAAAGTAACCGAACGTTTCATTCTGTTGTTATTATGATGATAATTATTATTTTATAGAACAAGAGTAACAACTAAGCACAGAGTCCACCTGATGGTAAGTGGATGCTGTGACCCATAGACATCTAGATCTATCCTCGATTAAGAATGTAAAAGCGAATGCGTTGTCATCCCTGAGGACTAATGTGGCAGCGCTGTCGTCGCACCACAAGCGAAACACATCGAAGCCTAAATCGCGCTATCAAAGTTCCGAAGTAAAAACATTATATATGTAGAATAGCTCTGAACTATCACACGTAGCGTTGGCCACTCCCTTGCCCGGCGGGAGATCTCCCCTTTTCCTTCCACGGCCACAGTGACACAACCGACACGATCCGAACACGCAACCAACAACCTTCGGAAACTTCAACTTCAAGCTCAATCATCGTCATAAAGTATCTCACCCATTCACTGCCGAGCGGGTATCAACTACAGTCTTGGCATCCTGCAAGCCATCTAGCTTTACAAGGTTCATCGCAGTACTGGAACAATAATGCTTCCTGTTCCTTCAAGCTAATTCTCTGCGCTACAGTGTTCGGCACGGCTCTAACCCATACTGCTTGCCTCTGCTTCACGACACTCGCAGATTGCTTGCCTTCACCTTGACTCACCGCAGATTATAAGGCAGACTTCTGGCACTTGCTCCGGCGTATCGTTTCACCGGTATCACTTGCCCTTACGCACAGAACACGCATTCCTCACACCGGTAATCGGACTGAATTAGGGCAGGGCGGTTATGTGGCGTCGCTATCGCAAACAGATTGAACCTAAATCGCGCTATCAAAGTTCCGAAGTAAAAACAGTATATATAGAATAGCTCTAAACTATCATACGGAGCGTTGGACGCTCCATGGGCAGAACTCCTTGACCGGCGGGAGATCTCGCCTTTTCCTTCCATGGCCACCCTAAGATTGAATGCCTCTGCAAACACGAGCGTTATCCTTCCCCAGTCGAGATAACATATTCGTGCTATAACCATAACATAACTGCCTCTCTACGTTCTTCAAGAAAATTCATTTTAAGGATACCAACTCACAATACCTCCTTTTTTAATAAATCTTTTACTGTCCAGTCTATCAAGCTCTGGAATGTCCTACTGTTGCGTATACGTGAAGCACAAACTATTGTTATGTTTAAGCAACTACTTAGAGAGCATTACTTGTCTCAGTCGTTCGAACACTGTTAGAATACATTGATTACCTATGTATCTATTGTATTTTTCTGCTTTGAGGAATTTTGAATGAATATATATATATATATATATATATATATATATATATATATATATATAACAAAATTATATTAATATAATAATTAATATATAAATATATATGTATGTATATGTGTATATTATATGTTTTACTTTATTTTTATTATATTTTAGCAATTTATATAATTTCATGCATCAGTTAATATTATTGCATGTATCGTCTATAAATCGCATGTATTGATATTATATTATGTATATTTATATTGCACCACCTATCTAGTTTTCATTGTTCTAATCCTTTACACCTTTGGTTGCCTGGAAGAGATCGCTATGTAGCGATAAGGCCGCCAAATTGTACATACATATTATAATCTGCTTTTGTTTTGTTATCTGTATATTTGTTTGTGGTGTACAATAAAAGTATATACATTCATTCATTCATAGCAGCACCATGGCCATTTTACGTAATGGTGTAAGTTCTTCTAACTGATTTAAGCCAACAACATCTGCAACGGCTAGTAATTATTTGCAGGTTCGCAGGATAGAATTATTTTTTTTTTTATTAAAAATGAGCTCACTCTTGACATCCATCTGGCCCGACGGCAAAGGTGAGGTCTACCTTGCACCGGTCGCACCTTGATGAGCTCCAGGTTATAGATACTTGGAAAAACAGACGCCTGCAAGTCGTTCCACTCTTTGGCTATGAAAAATGATTTATATTGCTTGTCAACCAAGTGTGGATGATAGCCTGCGGTACGTGTGGTACTCCGATAGGCGAATGTAGATGGCGGTATGAGCTTATGAAGCTCCTAGGCACATTCTCTGAATTACAATCTGTAGAAGATCAACAAACGAGCAACTTGATGGCGGTTAGCTAAGCTGTGAAGCTTAGTTTCCACCAGATTTTCGTCGCTGATAATCCTCTTGACTCTGCGTTCCACTGAGTCGAGTGCGCCAAATTAATATTTTTCTGAGCCATCCCAAAGGTGATTACAATACTCCATGAATGTTCGAACTTGAGCTTTGTATAAAGCTAGTAGCTGACCAGGCGTGAAGTATCGCTTAACCTTGTTTAGAATACCTAGTTTTTTGATCGCAGTTTGTGCTTTCGACTTTTTAAATCAAATCAAAACGTGTAAATAACTCAAACAATGTTCCTTTTTTTAATAGAAGAGGGGGAAAAAGAGTTACTTTGATGTTGAATTTAATTAGTTCGCCTGCTCGGACGTATAAATTGGCAGTGTATGGATGAGTGTCAGGAAGTAGAGGGAAACAAACTATAAGATGGCCATCGGCGTCTTCCTAATACCAACAGAAAGAAACTGCTGTTGCCAAACCTGTTAAGAGGCATTGTATGAGGAAGCCTAGGTTATGTATGAAGTTCAAAAGGTAGGAATGAATGAATTTGTGTTATTTGAGTTGTGGTTGCTCAGGACTTACTTAAAATTAAGTTAATCCCTGAGGTCAGTGTCTTGGGTAGTAAAAATCATTCGAGTTTCGGTTTCAACTAAAAATTGTTCGGTGGGCCGTTAACGAGTCGTTATTTTACTTTTTTTTATAGGATAGGGTGACAAACAAGCATACAGTCCACCTGGTGGTAAGTGGTTGCTGCGGCCCATAGACATCTACATCTATCCTCGATTACGAATCAAAATGCAGATGCGTAGTCATCCGTGAGGACTAAGATGGTACGCCTCGTTTCCAGTAAAAAGGGTCTCCGGTCTATACACTCACCATGCGAAACACAGCAGCGTTAAGCTCCTATTTCACCCTGGTATTCTGTGAGAGCGTGGTCCTTCCCCGGTCGAGTCGACCCATTCGTGCTACAACTATACTACTAATATAATTGCAGCATGGCTCTACCACGTACAACTTTGAGTAATATATAAATATATTGTTATTATATATAAATATAGTATTCTATGATTTAAATCAACACAAAAATACCAGTAAAAGAAAACTGACCGTTGCAATCGATATACATAACATAACATAAACACTCACACCTGTCACCCAGAGGGGTAGGCAGAGACTACGGACTTCCATTTGGCACGATCCTGACATACCTCTTTCGCCTCCTTTACATCCATATATCTACGCATACATGTTCGTCGGTTAAGGGTACTTCTAACGTGGCCCATTTTCAAAATATCGCCAATTTGGTCGATAAACTTTTTTCTAAGGTCCCTCCCCGACTCTGCCGTTCACATCTGCCATATAAATTTGCTTTGTCACTCTTTCCTCATTCATTCTTTCTACATGTCCAAACCACCGAGGCATTCCTTTCTTAATCCTAATTGAACCATTAATCAAATATCAATAAAACAAAAGTTCTAAATCAAAATTTATTAAATCATCAGTGTACGATTAGATAGATAGGTATCACATCTAAACCTCGGCAGTCTATTGCTAGACTCAGGCGCTCCATGAGGCAATTTAATTAAACAAAATTTTAAATTATCAGTTTTGTTACTATTTTACTAAACAGCATTCGCAGGATATGTGGGTCAACTTAAACGGGAGGACCAAGTTTCGTATAGTGACGCAAATCGGATACTCGTTTTAGTAAAAAATCAGGCATTTTATTATAGTAATTATGGGGGTGATAAAGCATTTTAATGCCTAATTGGGAATATATGTAATGGACCTATCTATGGGCCACTACATCCCTTTACCATCAGACTATGAGGTCGTTTTCTATCCATACTTCATAATAAATGATATGCGACGAAAGAACTCATTAGTACGCTTCATTATTTTTGCCGTTATTTATTTACACTTTCTCTTTCCCTTTTATGTATTATTACTTTCTTTTCTTAACATTTGTATATATAACATGCGAAGTATACTTTTACTTCACATTATATAACTTTAAGAACTACTTATATTTTATTGCCCGTTATAAGTTACGCGAAAAAGCGCAGACTTCTTAGTTTAGTTTATAACATGTTTGTTAAAAGTTTTTGGAAATACTTTGCAAAATATGGTACGAAAATTCCGAAACGTGTTAGAATACTTATTTCACTACTAAGTTTAAATGTGGCATAATATTGTTATTTTATAATAACAACGTTACTCTGTGCGTTTGTACTAGCCAAAACTCTTGCCTTATTTATTAAAATTTATTTTCGCCTTTACAACTACGAAAGCATTATAAGAGCAGTGATAGTTGAGAAGCTTATATTTCGCCTTAGATTTTACAGTATGCGAGCAACCCGGGTTCAATCTCCGCTGATCTTTGACACAGCATTTGAACTTTCTGTAGCCTATATAGGATTTGCATAAATTGGTTATTTAAATTAGGTTAGGTTAAATTAGGTTAGTTAGATTCAGACTGCATTACTTTTTACGCGAGCAGCTATACAGGTCTAGAAAAACCGGTATCACTGCGACTTAAAAGATCTATTGTGATCGCTGATAGTTCACTGCTAAATCCTATGTTTTCAATGAATAGGAATTGCTTAGCTGTGAGCAATGTCACTTCTTCTGGGCGAAATAGATAGTTTCCAAAATGTGTTACATTTGCGTATTAAGGATCTCCAATCAGTCAGGATGTGCAGAGGCGTTTCTTCCGCTAAGGAACATAACCAGCACATCGTTCAGTTGCTTAGTCCCAGGATGGCCATGTACTTTTTAAGACAACAGTGTTCAGTCTTGGCTCTTGCCAGAATGCGCAGTTTAGTTTTACCTACTCTCAGGACTTCTGAAGTAAATTTACGATCAAAAGACTGGATTAATGTTTTAAAATGTATTAAGCCTGGTGTATCAGACCAGACCTAAAGTGATTTATTGTGATAAAGAATTTTAAGGGTCAATCGGGCTAGGCTTTTTAAGATTCCACAAAATGGCTCGGTTCCAAATTGTTTGCTCTTTATGTCCTCCCATGCAAACTCATCGGCAAGTTCATTGCCTACAATATCCACGTGGCACGGAATTCATCCTAAAACGACCCTGTTGTTACATCTCAAGGCGTTTAGACGGTACACGCAGTCTCCAACTAAGTTTGATCACAGTGCTAGCAGTGCTGCTTGACTATCAGAGTTTATATAGATTATATGATTGACGTAGTGTTTTTGTAGATTGATTTCCGCACAATGAAGTATGACGAAAATTTCTGCCTGGAAGATAGAGGTGAATCTACCCTAATTCATACTAAGTTTGAATTTGGGGCATTCACCTCAAATTCCAAAGCCTACGTCAAGGAATATTTTTGACCCATCAGTGTACTTTATAAGGCTACCGACCTCACAGATAACCCATCCATTTAGCCAGTCTTCTCTGGAGGGTAGTTCCATTATATACTTTTCATTAAAAGTGTATAGTGGACGCATGATATCATAGATGATGCATAAGATCCGTGTTTCCGTAACTGAGTCGAGGATGGATCTCAATTTTTAGGAAAGCAAGCGCAGACCGCCCTGGACCTTATTCCTATACAAACTAGCCCTCGCCTATACGCCATGGCATAGAAGTGCATTAGGAGCTGCTCCAGGCGATGATCGCATCGCTCCAATTGCCATTAAGCGGGCAGTCCTTTGTAGACTGTTTAGTCTGTCCGCAGTCGTCTTTTGGTTGGCCTTATTACACCAGGCATTGAAAGCGTAGGTGATCGGCCTCACTGTACCGCTGTACAGCCATTGGATCATACAGGGACGCAAGCTCCAATGGTTCCCAACCATACGACTACACGTAGGTACCTAAAACAATTTTAGCCGTATGACATATGTTGCTAAGATGAGAGTTCCACGTTAGTTTTCGGTCGATTGTTGCGCCCAAATACTTAACTTTTTTGATAAGTAAAGAATCAGGCGAATCAGAAAATCCATTATATTGAAGTTTTTGGAACTTAATTTGCTTATTTCCGCGTAATAAAATACAATGATGTGTCCTGGCCAGTCTGATGAACAGCCACATTCCACCCTCCCTCAGTTGCGTGCGCTATCACCTTCACCACCACTTCCATCACAATCACTCCCAGCGCCACCCCTCCCAGCGCCACCACACTAGGAACGACACACCACCCTTGAAATACGACATGTGTTTCGCCTCTAGACGAGGCATCATCAGGTGAAGCAGACTCTGCGGAGGCTGACACTATCTTTGTAACCACTAATCCCATCACCACTACTCCTGGCCCTCCCACCGCTTTCCATACGCTGGTATTTATACAACTCGTTGATCAGCGAGTTCTATAAATAGCAACTGTTTCGGCTCACTTAGCCTTCAGCCATGGCAGAGACTGCTTCCCCTGTGGATGATGCCTCGTGTAGAGGCGAAAAACGTATTGTATTATCGAGAGTGGTGTGTCGTCCCTAGTATGTTAGTGTGTGGTGGTACTGAAAGTGGTGGCTACGGGGATAGTACAAACAATTAAGGTGGGTTGGGAGGTGCTCTTCAGACTGGGTAGGACACATCATCTTATTTTATTATGCGAATATAAGCAAATTAAGTTCTAATAACTTTAACCACATGGATTGAAAAATGCCGGAAATATTGAGTCAAGCCCTAGTTTGAACACCTTTAATTTTTCTGTCATATTCGCACCATTATTGTTGACCCTTGACGTCGACAATCATTCATGTCTAAGACCAACAATTGTACAATTGCATCAAGAATGAGGCCAGTAAGTCCTTTTTCCGAAGCGTCACTTACTGCCTTGTAAGCAACAAAATACTCATGTTTTGGCTTTCTAAATAGCGTCAACAAAACGAACTGTTAGTGATAAGAGTGAGTAATTGGTGACCGTTGCCCTGTGGTAGCGTTTCGGTTGATTACCCCCCCCCCCCCGAATATGGCACCTCGTGAAGTGGCACTGCTCGCACCGCCCTAGGGCCGCCACTGCGTTGTAGCCACACGCAAGTATGAGTAACGATCAAGTTAGTAAACAACAAATTTACTGTGGGTATGCTGTGTTGAATTTTTTGTGTAATATGGTTACGATAGTGACCTGAGTAACGAACAAATATTCGAAACCTATCCAACTACAGAGAGGTGTAAGACAGGGTGAAGTTACATCACCGAAACTCTTCACTGCTGTAACGGAAGATGTTTTCAAGCCACTGTACTGAAAAGGATTCGGTATTAACATCAATGCCGAGTATATCTGCGGAATAGCTGGACCTAAACACAATGCTTAATAAATGAAATGACATTGACTTTTAGTAAATGTAGGAAGTCGTTGGATGAATATGGCTCAGCAGTGGACTTGGGAAGGGCTGTAATGATGATGATGATGATGACATAGTTCAGAAGCTCCCTAGTAAAATATATAATATATTTCATTAGTGAGCTTCTGTAGATAATTTCTTACTGATATTAAAGATTATTGGGAACATTTAAGTTCCAAGTGAAGTAAATAGTTCTGTAGATAATGTTTTAAATTAGTTCCACGTGAATAAGTAAGCAATTAATATTAAAAAGTTACTTAATACCTTGCAAAATGATAAATTAGATTTTATTGAGAAAAAAAAAACAGTATTTTTTGGTAATCACAACATAAATTTGATTATGGGGACATACAGCTTTCATCAGATCTCTGTCATTCTTGTGAATACAGAGGTCTGATGAAAGCTTTATGTCCCCATATGAAATTAGCGTTTTGTCGTACTGACCACTTTGATCTGAAATATCTTCTTTTTGGTTAAGAATTCTAAGTTAAAATTTATAAATTCATTTAGCTGGTACATTTATGTTTTGAAAACAGTTATTCATTTGTTTGTTACTTATTATTTTTTTCTTTGGCATCACTTATTACCGCACAATGGAAAACATGAAATATCGGTATATTTACGAGTAGGAGTTCTACCGTGCTATCAGTGCCGCAGAAACAGCCCGAAGAATTGAATATGTGTACGGCGATGGTGTCGCAAAAGAAAGCACGGTAAGTTTTTAGTTTCAATGTTTTCGTTCCGGAAATTTCAACCTTCAGAACCAACCCCGTGGATGGCCAGAGACCAAAGTGGAAAATGAAGAATTAAAGGCTATTGTGGTAGCGGATCCATCACAAAGCACTTCAGAGTTAGCTGCAGGCTTCGGTGTATGTAATAAAACTGTATTAATCCACTGGAAGCAAATGACCCATTCAAATCATGCCCTAAACGAAAATTGACAGAAAAATTACTTGTGAGTGTTTGGTGGACTAGCGCTGGTGTCGTTCACTACATCTTTCTAAAATCTAGCGAAACGATTACGGCAGATATCTATTGTCAGCAACTGTAAATCATGAAGCAAGAACTAGCTGCTAAACAAGCGAGATTGGTCGGTCACTCTAGGCCACTGCTGCTTCACGACAACGCAAGACCACACACTGCACAACAAACAATCACTAATTGAGATTAGTTACAATTGGAATGTCTGCAACATCCACTGTACTCCCCAGACCTTGCTCCAACAGATTACCATTTTTTCCGGAATTTGGACAAGTTCTTAAAAGGAAAAAAAATCAACTCCGATGCGGCAGTCCAAACCGCCTTCAAAGAGTTTATTGATTCTCACCCCCTTGGGTTTTTTTTAGTAAAGGTATCAATGAACTACTTATGAGATGGCAAAAGTGCATAGATAACAATGCTGCATACTTTGATTAATTAAATATATTTTACAAAAAAAAATTGACTTTATATTCCTCCCGTACAAAACGCCAATTTCATAAGGACTATTAATTACCTACAACAATCGCGAGCAGCCCCGGCCTACATACACAGTCGGAGCTAGCGCGTTGTAGGCAATTGAATGTTAAAGTTTTTTAACGATGTTTACGTAAACAGTTTTTTGGAAATACTTGCTGAAATGGTTTTTGTATAGTTTCTAGTATCATTAATTGTAGGATAAAATAGTTTATTAGATTAAATAGTTAATTTTTTTAATGTAATTTATAATACCAATATGTAACCTACCTATTTGATAATTATAATGAAAAAACGTCGACCCTACTATAATTGTTGCGTTGATGGATGCTTAATGAGCAAACAAAATAATAGAGGTATATTATCATTTTAGGGTTATCGAAGGATAATGAAAGTTGAATTTATTTCATATTTATTTTTTTGTAGGATGGTTACTTATAGTGAAAACTAACTAAGTAATACTTTAACTACAGAAATAATACAGACCTAAGTACTTTATTACAACACTTTGTTGAAATTTAATTCACTATCCAAGTACCTACTTACATTGCTAAACTTGTCTTTTGTAATTAAAATATTTAAGGTATAATAAGACAAAACACTGAAACTAAAACTTTGATAACAAGATTTTAAGTAAGTAGAATACGATACCATTTCAACTAGGAATCGTATTTTGGGTTATTTTTTGTACAACTACCTATCTATTTCTTTAGAGCCAAGCATTGCGATTCGGGACGAATGACCTTGCAAGTTGCATACGTTGGGTGTCATAAAACCCAAATAGTAACGAAAATATGGTGAGTCGATCACAGCCATGATAACCCTACCTAAAAGTAACTTACCTATGTTTTGCAATGTATTTTTACGCTTTATTGACAGCCCTTTGTAACCATGGAAAGTCCTCCGTGATGTTGAAAGGGGAAGAGATACAAAGTAATAGGGACATTCGCGCGCAGTGCAATTAAAACGTCGGCAAGCAGTCAACATTAAAGGAGTGCAACTTCTATACTATTATTTATTCTCTCATGAAGGTAGTTTTTTTATTTTAATTTTCGTAAACGTAATTATTTAAAGAATTTAGTATTCTAACCTTTACAATTTAGGATAGTATATTTCATTATGAAAATAATATGTAAATACGTAAACATGAATATTTTATGTCACAAAATAATGACCGACATCAACGTACCTCAAAAAATAAGTAGTACCAAAACGGATAATCCAAATTTAGATTAGCAATGACAATTAATTCTTTCTTTTGACAACGTATAAAACAAACAAGCGTGTAAAACGAGGACATGTAAACCTCACCAATGTGCGTCAAGGAAGGAAGGCGAACTCTTCATTACCCTAAATTACAATCAAGAGTAAACTTATGCAACGTATTTAATATATAAATAGTTGTTTTGTGTGTTACGTATGTACATATGTCTTTAGTTATTACTTTATTATACTTGTAATTGTATGAACTGTTTTTTAAGATAAGATTTACTTATTAATTTTCTTCATAAATCAAATATTTTCTCAATGTCTTCAATAAGAAATGTTATAAAACTAATCAATATTTTTAAAAAAATATTTTCCCAAAATAATCTACCGTTAAATTAAATGTAAATCAAATAATATTAAGGTATGTTTCTATTTATACAAAAACTAAATCTTTTTATCCTACCTTTTATTTGAAAATGAAAGAACGACTACATAAAATCGTATTCTTTGTAAAACTCCGCTTCCTCTACTCAGTTGTTTGTAGTTTAATTAAAAAGCTCAACGTTTGAAGGTACTTATGAAGGAGAATCATAACACTACGCGCCCTAACTACAGAGTCCTTCAGATGAGAGAACGCTTAGAGGTTAGCCTGGGGCTTTGTAGATATAGGATTCATTTCAATAGTTTTAGGAACAATTGTACAATTTTATGTTAATCGAAATTTAAATCTTAAAAATTTTAATAAAAGAATTAGAAATTTAAAGGTATTCATAAGTACATTATTTAAACTACGTGAATTCGTTCACGTGATATTTTTTAACTTATTAATTTAAAAAAAAACTACTGCTAGTGGACTCTACTAATACAATTTATTAATAAGCTTAAATTAAGTTACAATCTCACATGGAACGAGTATTTGTATGACCTGCCTACAAATGATTGTTCCGGGTCTGGTTGTTGGTCTTCCTGCAATTTAAGTTTGTAAAACTACCTCAACGATACTGGAGAAAATTCTAATGTTTATAAAAATCTTTTTTTTATATTAGAGGGGGCAAACGAGCATAGGGTTCACCTGATGTTAAGTGACTACCACCCCCATGAACAACTGCAACACCAAGGGAATTGCAGGTGCGTTGTGTCCTTTTAGAAAAGAGTAAGCTCTTTTCTTGAAGGTCCATAGGTCGTATCAGTTCGGAAAAATCGCCGGTGGTAAAAAAATATTCCACAGAGATGTCGTACGCGGAAGAAAACTCCTAGTGAAACATACAGTGGTGGACCGCCAAGCATCTAGATGGTGTGAATGGTATCGGGAGGTTTGCCGCGTAGTGCGTTCATGAAATAAAGCCAAATTATGAAAATTGGTCATTGGGAAGGCATCGGCTGAAACAGTTGGCAGAAACTCGGTTACTTTGTCTACAACTAATGAATTTAAGCTACGTAAACGCGAATAAAATTTTTAATTTATCGAAACTTAGACCATTTTGTTGAAGCCTCCAATTTCCTTCACTACGAGGCATGAAGGCGTCTTATTTGCAAATAATCCTAAACGTTGAGAACATTGATGAGTTCTAAAATAACTTTGCGACGCACTGTCTAAAAAAGCGCGAAAGCTAAGTTCATTTCCATGCGAATCTCTATTACGCGTGCGGTACCAAGTAGTAAAGTATTGAGAACGCGAGCAATCTCCTACAATGATGAAATTATGAAAGCGATTGGTAATTCACTACATAATCAAGTTTAATTTGCAGTTCAAGACTTTTAATTTTGTCCAACAAATTTTCGTAATATGAGCGCAATGTCTCTTGAAAAGATTTTAAATGAGTATCTAAATGAGTAATCGCAAATATTTCGGATACGAGAAAACAATATGTCTCCTTTTGCTTAAAAGGCATTAAGTCGCATTTCATTTGCATTTAATGCCATTTTGCAGTACAATAATTAATATCAAACCAGAAAAACGGAAGGGTTTTTTAATCACAACATTTTTAAACAGTTACAATTTCTTAAACATATCTGAATTTCGTTCACATAATAACACTTCTATGGCTCCAATAAAAGTCAAAGATCATATCCGCTGTGTGATAGATATCTATTTTACTCTCCTTGTCTTTGACGTCAGTAACGCGTTCAATTGTGTTGACTATGATATTAAAACCATCAGTTATTTCGGCTCATATCTTCTGGGACGCTGGAAAATTTGTTTGGTATATAACTTTATATTCTGCATGCATAATTATCCATTAATCTTAGTAGTTATTTGTTTTATTATTGCTCTACACATAGCTCTCATTAGACTTTCAAAAGCAAGAAACTGGCACAAGATGACAGTACAATATTAGGTTCGGCTTTGTACAAAAAATATTCGTGTAACAAATTGTTTTCTATCTATCTATTTCAACTGATCATTTCTTTAAATATTAGTGTAATAAATACGAAACGTACACAAAATTTCTAAGCAATGTTGCGATAATAAATGGTAAAATACTAATAATAATACTTAATACTAGAGTAAACGCAATATGGTCACTTAATGAAGCAGTTGAGGCTTGAGACATCCAACGCTAATTTTATCAATCGATCGCCGTTCACACTTTGCGTGCCAGGAACGTTCACCCTTACATACCTAATTATGCAATAGAGTAAGTAAAGGATACTAATTATGATAAATATATTTTATGCTAGTATAACCACTTTACAATAAATAATGTATGACTTAATTTATATTATACTAACTACTCGTGGCAGGATTAATGCATTTTATAGCTCCTCTACACGATGGGCCAACGCTGACCCAGCGACATGGCCATGCGATGGTTGAAACTCTAATGTGGCGTTATTTACATTTAAGATAAACAAAGACCATTTCATTTAACAAATTTTCCGTTTTTTGAACAAAATATGGAAGCTTTTCGATTTAAATATAGCCTAGATTACTTCTGGCATTGTTCTCTATCTGTTTGTGAAGATTTACTACGATTATAGTCAACCAAATCTAAGAAATATCTTTTGACGTTTCACACTAATCATTCCGCAATAACTTTGCACAAGCGTACTCACACGATTTAAAATAACCTACTACGTAAATCCGAAGAATTATGAAGTTGTCTATATTTTATTACAATGTGTATAGTTTTTATCACTAATTTAAATTTGAATTTTTGAAACAAAGCAAAATATTTAAAAAAAAAAACGAGTATCAACTTTTTTATTTGACGTAGTTTCAATGATATGTCGGTATATACCTTACCGTATACGTAGTGTTTAGATGATTAAAAATCATTTTTATGCGAATAATCGGCAAAAATATTCAAACAGTCGGTAAAACTATTCAAATAATCGAATCATTAATTTTTTATGTATTATTTGTTTAATTAAATTTTTATTTTTAAAATTCCTTAAATTACATGAATCATGAATAAAACAAGATATTTTTACTTTGTCAACGTAAATTTGTGTAGGCAAAAAAATCATATATAAGGCCGCGCTGAAAAAACCATTACGTAATTTCAATTTCCCGCCATTTCGGGAGCGTACTGTGCGTAATTTTGGACTACGGAGAGAGACAGAGAAAAAATTAAAAATGTTTATTTGTATCTTAATGGCATATACATAAACCACTCAGCTTAATATAAGGTAGTTATTTTGATACTACAGATAGACACTTAACTTTATTTATATTTATAAATGTGATATTCATCTTATTGAAAATTATTTCAACTCAATCAAATCTACGAGTATGCTATTAAGAATGTACATTAATTTAAAATTTAACCGTAGTGTAAAAAAAAGTCCTGGATGGGATAGTCGTGATTGTTTACGTTTGTCAAAAATATTTCAGGGATGAAAACTTAACATAATAATTTAAATAATAATAAATGTTAGGGTTTTTCATCTTAACATGTAACAGTGTTTAGGGAATATGTTATGATAATGTTCATTTTAGCCTATTTTGATCACAGCAATATTTTTAGTCACATAATAAGAGGTAAACAACCTAATAGGATGTAATGCCGTATATATCATAGTAAGCACAGAAATATTTATAATACCTTCCTTCCATCCTACCCTCATTATTATAAAAATAAATAGAAATTAATTGCAGATAAATACTTCTAGATATGACTTATCTGAACTAATCTAAATTTATTAATATTTAACAACGATAACAACTATTAATTTATTTATACCACTATGCTACCGTTAGTAGATATAATCGACTATTAACCAACATCGGTTAACAATCAAATACTGTCAAACAATTAAAATTTTTATGTGTCTTTGTTTCAAAACTAAGGTTCATAAATAAATAATAATAAGGTTAATTAATTAATTGGATAACATAAAAATGACACACCAAAAATTTTCCATTCACTGAATTCCATCCTAAAAAAATTTGTATAGTGAAAGATCAAGATCGTTTAGTCGCTATACTCACAGTACCGTAGTGCGAGCGATTGAAAAGATATAAAATAAAGTGTCGCTCGCATAGGTCATTGGTAGTCAGAGCTTTATCTCAAGAATTGTCTGGTTCTCCATACCACCTGTTGTATTCGACGGGGTTGTAATCCCTTACTTTGACAATGTCAAAAATCTTGGTGTTTACCTTGATAGTTCCTTAAATTGGAAACGCCAACTGAATGAGGTAAGTAAGAAAACCTTTGTCACTCTTTGTTCACAGCGTCGCCTTCGATCATTTCTTCCCATTCCTACAAAAATTATGCTCGCACATTCTCTTCTCCTTCCGATTCTCGACTATGCTGATGCAAGCTATGTTGAGAGACTTCAAAATACTAGAATTCGGTTCATATTTGAATTGTGCGAATTTGACCACATTTCCCAATTTCGCTCACGTCTCAAGTGGTTACCTATCCAATTTTGCCGGAACATGGATATTCTTTCTATTCTGTACTGTGTCTTATTTCACCCTTCTACTCCTCCTCATCTTAAGGAGAAGTTTAGTTTTGTTGGGCTTCCAGGGAACCTTTACGTTCTTCAAGAAAACTCATTTTAAGGGTACCAACTCACAATACATCTTTCTATAATAAATCTTTTACTGTACAGTCTATTAAGCTCTGGAATGCCCTACCTTTGTATATACGCGAAGCACAAACTATTGTAGTCTTTAAGTGACTTCTTAAAGAGAATAAATTATATGATTATGTAGTTTTTGTATTTATTTGTTTATATTGTTGTTAGTGGTATATATTAGAGGATATATATGATATATATATATATATATATATATATATATATATATATATATATATATATATATATATATATATTGCCGTGTAGTGGCGGTTAAGAATATCCACTACCCCATATCTTCCCGTGGGTGTCGTAAAAGGCGACAGAGGGAGACAGGCAGGAGATGGGCAGCAGCATCTTCCTGATAACAGCAACTGTACGATAAAAAAAAAACTGCGGTTGCCAACCCGCTCGCCAAGCGTGGCAACTATGGCAATATACCTCCCATGAACAATTACACAAATAGACGGCCCCCAGTCCCCGGCGGCTCCGCTATTCCTGGCTACGGTGGCGACCATGGTAACGGCGAGGCAGGGGGTGCTAAGAATCTCCGGTGGAGGTTCGGTTGCCACCTACGACGACTCGACCTGGCAACATTTAACGCACGCACACTGAGGACTGACGAGAAGATCCTGGAGCTGGAAGAAGAGATAGACAAGTTGCGCTGGAGTATTATAGGATTATCCGAGGTCCGAAGAGAGGGGGAGGACACGGTGATTCTCGAATCCGGCAACTTGTTCTATCACCGGGAGGGCGACCATCTGTCCCAAGGAGGTGTCGGATTTATCGTCCACAAGTCTCTCGTCAACAACGTTGTAAAGATTGGGAGTGTGTCGACGAGGGTCGCGTACCTGATACTCAGAATCACCAAACGGTATTCGCTGAAGGTCATACAGGTTTACGCACCAACCTCGGCACATTCCGATGAGGAGGTGGAGGAAATGTATGAGGATATTTCCAAAGCCATGCATTCCTCCAAAACCCACTACACGGTGTTGATGGGAGACTTCAACGCAAAACTAGGCACAAGAGAAAACGGTGAGCTGAAGTTAGGGAAATTTGGAATAGGGCAACGGAACCGAAGGGGCCAGCAGCTGGCCGACTTTATGGAGAAAGAGGGACTCTTTATGATGAACTCTTTCTTCCAGAAGCGGCCCCACAGGAAGTGGACCTGGTCGAGCCCCGACGGTTCGACAAAAAATGAGATTGACTTCATTATGACGACCAGACGCCAACTTTTCAGTGATGTCTCAGTGATCGCAAGGGTGAAAACTGGCAGCGATCACCGAATGGTTAGAGGCACACTGAACCTAAACGTTAAGTTGGAGAGGTCTCGTCTAATGAAGTCAACGCTCCGTCCCCCTCGTGCTCTAATCCAGAATCCCGAAAACCTTTCAGCTCGAGTTACACAACCGCTTTCAGTGCCTACAAGATTGCAATGCAGTGGACGATATGAATGACAAGCTCGTGGAAACTGTCCATGCGGTCGGAGCTAAGTTCTGCAAGACCCGCCGCAGAAGAACACAAAAACTCTCCGATCACACTCTTAATCTCATGGCTGTTAGACGGGAGATGAGGCTGCAATCGTCAACAGATTTGACAGCATACAGGCAACTGAACAGACAGATCTCCAAATGCATGCGGCGAGACTTACGCAACTTTAATACTTCTCGTATTAAAGAAGCGATCGAGCGGAACCAGGGCTCCAAAGTCTTTGCCAGAGATCTGTCTGCCAGAAAGAGCCAACTGTCAAGGCTGAAGACTGAGTGTGGCAACATCGTTTCCGGGACACCTGAGATTCTGAGTGAGATTGAGGGGTTCTATGGGCAGCTGTACACATCATCGTTGGAGCCACACTCAAGTGTGAGTAACGATCCAAGAGCAAGTCTTATCCGACACTATTCCGATGATATCCCGGACGTCAGTCTGAGCGAGATTAGAATGGCTCTCCAACACCTTAAAAACGGCAAGGCCCCAGGCGAGGATGGAATTACAGCGGAGCTTCTGAAAGCGGGTGGAACACCGGTACTTGAAGTCCTTCAGAAGCTCTTCAATTCCGTCCTCCATGGTGGCACTACTCCAGAGGCGTGGAGCAGAAGTGCGGTGGTCTTGTTCTTTAAGAAAGGCGACAACACTCTCTTGAAGAACTACAGACCGATTTCCCTTCTGAGCCGCGTCTACGTGCTGTTTTCGAGAGTCATTACGAATCGCCTCGCAAGCAGACTCGACGACTTCCAGCCTCCCGAACAAGCCGGTTTCCGAAAAGGCTTCAGTACCATAGACCACATACATACCCTGCGGCAGATTGTACAGAAGACTGAAGAGTACAATTTGCCACTTTGCCTGGCGTATGTGGACTATGAGAAAGCCTTTGATTCCGTCGAAATTTGGGCGGTGCTGCAGTCCCTTCAGCGGTGCCAAGTTGACTGTCGGTATATCGAAGTGCTGAAGTGTTTGTACAGTAGGGCTACGATGGCTATCCGAGTACAGAACCAGAGCTCGAAACCTATCCAACTGCAGAGAGGTGTAAGACAGGGTGACGTTATATCCCCGAAACTCTTCACCGCTGCTTTGGAAGACGTTTTCAAGCTACTGGACTGGAAAGGATACGGTATTAACATCAATGGCGAGTACATCACTCACCTTCGATTTGCCGACGATATAGTCCTTATGGCAGAATCGCTGGAGGACCTTAGCACTATGCTCAATGACCTCAATGGTGTCTCCCAACGGATAGGTCTTAAGATGAACATGGACAAAACAAAGATTATGTTCAATGTCCATGTCACACCTATGCCGGTAGTTGTGGGGAGCACTATGCTCGAAGTTGTTGACGAGTACGTTTACCTGGGACAAATAGTCCGACTAGGTAAGTCCAACTTCGACCGAGAGGTCAATCGACGGATTCAACTCGGCTGGGCAGCGTTCGGGAAATTACGACACATCTTCTCGTCAGGTATACCTCAATCTCTGAAAACTAAAGTGTACAACCAGTGCGTGTTGCCAGTGATGACTTACGGATCAGAGACGTGGTCCTTCACTGCTGGCCGTATGAGGACGCTCAAGGTCGCTCAGCGAGCTATGGAGAGGGCTATGCTCGGAGTTTCTCTGCGTGATAGACTCAGAAATGAGGATATCCGCAGTAGAACCAGAGTGACCGACATAGCCCAACGGATTAGTAAGCTGAAGTGGCAATGGGCCGGCCATATAGCTCGAAGAACCGATAACCGATGGGGAAGAAAGGTTCTCGAGTGGCAGCCTCGTACCGGTAGGCGTAGTGTAGGGCGACCCCCCACTAGATGGAGTGACGACCTGGTAAGATATGCAGGAAGTCGATGGATGCAGGTGGCTCAGGACCGTGCTTTGTGGCATTACTTGGGGGAGGCCTATGTTCAGCAGTGGACTTGTGAAGGGCTGTAATGATGATGATGATGATGATATATATTATATATATGTGTGTGTGTGTGTGTGTGTATGTTTGTGTATATACGTATGTATATGTGTATTATATTTTTTAATGTATTAGTTATTTATATGTATTGATATTATATTAGGTATATTTATATTGCCCCACCTACCTAATATTCACTGTTTTATTCCTTTGAACCTTTGGTTGCCTGGAAGAGATCGCTATGTAGCGATAAGGCCGCCAAATCGTACATGTAATCTGTTCTCTGTTACGTTCTTTGTAAATATGTTTGTGGTGTACAATAAAGTATATTCATTCATCGCCCGCTCGGGGCGTAAATACCTAAATTTGCGTAACCGCCGAAATGTAGAGGGCTCTTAACTCAAAAATTATTATTCTAGAATTACTTTTCAGCCATTTGTTTACATTTTCTTGTCCATTCACGTAATTTAATTCGATTAAGATGATTTTTCATTACTTTCACCCAAACGCGTACAATTATTCAAACAATTTTCATTAGTACTGAAGTAAGTCCACAATAACCTCTATACGGATTATTGAATATTTACTGTAGTAAATATTCTGGATTAACATTATTTTTTATTAAAATGGTTATTTTTAATTTCTTGAAACGCTAAACTTATATTAGTGTAATCCTCTTTGTAAACGTACAACGAGTAAGACTTAAAGCGACTTTTAGCCTTTGACGTCAAAATAATGTAGAACTTTGGAGATATTGGGGCTTGTATCGAAGGTTTTTCGGTAGATAATTGAATTATGTCGATTTTTTTCCCTTACTTGAAAGGCATATAACGAAAATGTATTTAATAATTATTTAAAGTATAGGATATTTGTGACTTAAAAAAAATTTTTTCGATGATCGATATTCGGTAGAATCTACAAATTAGAACTCCCAAATCATGTCTTTTAGAGTTTTGGCCTAAACATGCATATTGAGAATGATTATTATTAAATAAATAAATAAGTTGTATAATTTGCCTTGAGCGTATTATAGTAGAGAAAACGAACTTATTTTACCAAGTAATTGTTATTTTAAAAAACGAAGGAAAAACATATAACTTTAACGAGGAAACCTTGTAATTTCGCGTTTTTTTGTAATACTCCTCCTAATTAACATGCACATAATAATATGTTATAAGAGATCATTGTGTTAATTTCACAAAAATCTGTTACAACAGATATATACGTGGTATAGCCAAGCTGCAACTCTATTATAGTTGCAGCACGAATGGGTCGGCCCGACAGAGGAAAGGCCGCACAGAATACTAGGGTAAAATAGTAGCTCAATGTTGTTGTATTTTTTACAGTGAGAGTAGAGAACCGGAGACTCTTAATTAGTGCATAATCTGCTTTCATCAAAGCTATCTGCATTTTGATACTTATTCGAAGATATATTTGTAGATGTGTATGGGCCGCAGCAGTAGTTAGTTACCATCAGGTGTGTGGTATGGCGTGTGCTCGATTGTCATCATTATACTATAAAAACATGAATGATCAATGTTTAATTGTTAACATTCAATTAAAATTAGAAAAAAACAATGCCTTATCACGATTACGGTGTAGTAAGAAGCGGTCAAGAACAATACCATATATATCTTGCGGGCTCCGCAGTATTTTTCATAATGATCATCTTACACAACTCCAATAGTTCTGTTACTAAGCTTAGTTCTTCTATTTGATACTAGATGGCGCTAGTGGAGGAGTTCTAGAAATATCTTGACGCTCCTGTTTCTACTTGATACCAGATGTTGCTAATAATAACCCGCCATATACCGGGCATTAATTGTGGCGCGCAACAATGCCTCCTCCTAAGACATGCTCGTCCCGAGCATTATCGACCCCATAGTAACGCGCCAGTTGATCCACATGGACGATCTTAGGAGTATCTCTTGCACCTTTCTGTATCCGATAGGTTACGTCATTTATCCTTGTCACAATCCGGTACGGTTATTCCCATTGAGCTTAAAGCTTGGGAGATTTCCCTTTGGTGCGGACTGGATTGTACAACCACACTAGTGAACCTTCGTTGAACCCTTTTTTGTTCATTTTGCGATCATACCGGCTTATCATCTTTTCAGACTTTTGCTGGCCCGATTGTCTGATGTGCTCATAAATGTCATTTATTTTGTTCCGCAAGTCATTTGCATAATCGGTTTTACTGCGTGGGGCATCAGATGGAATCCCGGTTATCAAGTCTGCAGGCAGTCGTAATTCTCTTCCAAAGTTTGCGAAAGCTGGTGTCACTGATGTACACCAGCTTTCAAACAGCGCTTCGATATGACAAAAAAAACGGTCCCAATCTCGTTGCCGATTTCATCACCATTCCATCAGATTGCGGGTGTTAAGAAGTCGTTCTTGTTTTATGAGTACCCATAACTTGGCTAGTCCTAGAATATTTGAGACACAAAATTCCTTCCTTGATCGTTGTGAATCTCTAAAGGTACGCCAAAACGACAGAAGACTTCATGAACTAGTTTATCTGCAACTGTTGAAGCTTCTTGATTTGAAATGGCGAAAAATTCGGCCACTTAGTGAAGTAATCTACCACAACCATGAAATACTTGTTACCACTTTCACTTTCTGGAAACGGCCCCGCCACGTCAATGGCTATTCTCTCCCATGGCTGTAACATTTTATAACTTTAGTGCGTCTCTATTACGAGTCTGCGGTCCCTTCACAGCCGCACAACCTGTACATTTGCAACACCAGTCCTCGACATCGTTTCAGCAGTGAACCCAATAAAACCGTTTTCAGATCTTGAGTAGAGTTCATTTACCTCCCAGATGGCCTCCTGAACAATCATTACACGACATCATATCATCATAAGAGGAACGGGCCCTTCGGTTGGAAGAGCACCAACCGAAGGGCCCGTTCCTCTTATCCACCACGCAGCTGCTCTTACAAATTGAGGGCATAGTGCACCCGCTGGGGGGCCTGTTTCTCTTGTCCGCCCTGTAGCTGCTCTTCCAAACGGCGGGCCTGTTCCTCCTGTCGGCGGGCCTATTCCTCCTGTCGGCGGGCCTGTTCCTCTTGTCGACGAGCCTGCTCCTGCAGCATCATCATAAGAGCACCTAGGTCAGGTGCTGCAGGTGTAGGAGCAGCTGACGGGCCGGCCTCTGTGGCCGGCGGTTGGCCCTTCAACGTCTGCGGCGTTGCCCCACCAAATCTTCTCTGATCCGTCCCCCTGCTGGCGTCGACTTTGAGTACAGATACCCTCCGTGTCGGCCTTGGGTAAAATCGGCATGATTTTAATCCACTTCCGACACCAATTGTTACGAGTTTAGGGTTTGTGACAGTAAAAACTGTCGATTTAATTTAATTACCGAACACCAATTAAAACTAATACACATTAATAATTAATCACACTCAATACTTTAGTTCACTTTATTTCGCTCCTAAGTCTGCACTTGTATAGCCAATTCGATACCGATCCGGTCCGGCCCTAAATGGCTTTATATAGGCCTTTTACACCGAAACATCTAGAATGTTCCAGAAAATACCGGTACCGACTGACTAGTAGCAGAAAATTCGAGTGTGGAGTTTTCTTGAAAGCTTACTTCTTCTATTCGATACTAGATGGCGCTAGTGGGGAAGTTCTAGAAAGATCTTGACGCTCCTATTTCTGCTACTTGATACCAGCCGGTGTTAATAATCACCTGCCATTTACCGGGCATTAATTGTGGCGCGTAACAGTTCTATAGAGTTCGAGATCTTAATTAACTCAAATAATTATTTAAAAAATCTAAATATAGGAACCTATTATTTTACGTTTTACGGCTAAAACGCAAAAACTTCTAGCATACGTGTCTCGAGTTGCATCATCATCATCATTACAGCCCTTCTCATGTCCAGTGCAGAATATAGGCCTAAGTTGCATGGGCTTTAGATATTATTACGTGACATATTAATAGTTCGGCTCTTCATAATTACACAATGGAACAATTTTCTATTCTTTGCTCATTTCCTTGCCTAAATTTGAATAAATTAATAAAAAAACTTATGATTTTATCAAGCTTAGTCATAATCAATAGTTAATCAAGCCTACGTAACCTAGGCATCAAAGCGAATTTGATCCATGCCGGCACTAATGAAATAATTGTTAATTAAAATGTTTAATAGCTATGTTAAAGTAATAGTTGTTTTAAATTCGAGGATTTCATTTGAAGATGCATTGGAGCACCCTCTCTGGAATACTAGAGCCTGTGTGTGCCCTACAGTGGGACATATAAATATAAGAAAGATATTATTTTATCGTGTTCTGTCTGAAATTAAAAAATAAATAAATAGTCTTAGCAACCATACCATTAACTTGTTTCTTGGTCTGTTGTACAAATATGTAATTAACGATACTACTTTACGAGCGTCAACGCGAACTTTTTTCTCTGTTGTCTCGGATAAAGCTTGTCCTACTAATATTATAAACGCGAAAGTTTGTAAGGATAGATCGACTGATGGACGGACGTTTGTTACTCTTTCACGTAAAAACTACTGAACGGATTTACATGAAATGTTACGGTAATACGTTTATACATCATTATAAAACATAGGCTAAAATTTATAAAGATTTTGTGTAATTTGGCCATAATATAACGATAAGTATCAAGTAAGTCGGAAAAATTCCTGCCCTCTGAGAGCTATTTTGGCGTGCGCTGCCTACACCGGTGGAGCTACACGAAGATAATATACCGTAGGATTGTTTGTCTTAAGTAGTTCAAAATAAAAGTCCGCGACAGCATATATCTATCTTTTATGTGGAAGCCATTATATCCAAAATAGTGAGCCATGAATACAATAACACCCCTCCGAAATAGACACAATAGTTAAACAATCGAAATGTTCATATATGACTCATGGGACAGTGAAATGGTTAAATTTGATACTTTTTTACAATGCACATTTTAGAGTATTTATCAAATTATTATCAAAATTTATACATTTGTCGCTTTCAATATTTTATGTAGATGAACTTTGTCTTTCACACAAAGTAATTTGGACGAATAGTTTAAAAATTATCACGATAAGATTAACATGAATGGAGCACCAGCGTAAAGAGGGAGTGGAGGGGTGGTCCAAGATATGACGCGCGATCGCAGAGTGCGCGGCCCGAACGCGGGGAGACGCGGAGGGCAGACGTCGTTGACGGTTATGTTCAGTTTGCGTCCTTTCTTACAGCTGATTCGATTCTCGAAGAGATTTATTATTTAGTACAGTAGGTAGGCATAATTATTATTTTTAGTTAGTATAATTTAAGTAAAAATATAGATTATTTTTTATTTTAATTTCAGTTGTATTACAATTGTTTTATTTTGTTTATTTGATTATAGGATAACATATACTTACAAATACAACGTAAATATGCTACAGTACCTAATAAAATAAAATATAGTACTGTTTAATACAGTATAAGTTAACCGTTAGTTAGTATAATATTTACAGGATATTATAAACGCGAGTGTTTGTAACTGTTGCAATTATTAATGCCCCTAGCGCCATCTAGTGTCGGGTAGCATAGTCAGGAGAGCCTTTTAGAAAATACCATGCGAGAACTTTCCACCTCCAGTGCCATCTAGAATCGAGTAGAAAAATTATGCTTTCTAGAAAACTCCACACTCGAATTTTCTACACCTAGTCGGTCGGGACCGGTATTTGCTGAAACATTCTAGATGTTTCGGTGGAAAAGCTGTGTTGTTAACTCTTCAGAAAGGAATATTATTTTGTCGTCTATGATCAGATACTTGATATAAAATAATATAATTTTCTCCTGCATGAAACCAGTGAAAATAAAAGATGAGACAGCTTTTACATAGTCGAATATTGTTGATGTTAATCATTAATAACTGCTTCTGTATTTGGTTAACTGGAAGTGATTAATGCTGAATAATTTATAATAATTTCTTTTTTTATTTAACATATAGGCAGAGATAATAAAATGTTGACGAAAATCTGAAAATATAGTTTAAATACATTAAGGGCATAGTTTCATATCTGTTATTATTAAAATTTCCCTTTGGTTCCTAACAAAATCATAAATGGACTTATTGTTTTGGCTATATACTGTTTAAATGTAAATGTAAATCATAAATGCAAATAAATACATACATAAGCAAAGTCCGCACAAGCTATTTAGATTGCAATAAATATATAAAAAATAATATATTGATAAGAATTACTATTTAGTTAAGACATCTTTACAATGTTCATTAACTTCGTATCAGGTGGATCGCTTAAAACAAAAATATGCATTGCAGGCTGAAAGCTTGCAGAGCTGCCTGTAGGCAGAGACAAAAACGTCTATGGATATTAAAGACCATAATATAGCTGCAGAGTCTTATATCATATTTCTTATCAATGAAAATGTCCTCCTGATTCCTAAAAAAATATCATAAATGGACATGTCATAAACAAGTTATTTTTAAAAAATCATTTGAAGTGATGGTGATTGAAAATCTATCTATAAGAATACAAAATGTTTCTACCTATGTCTGTTATAGACTTTGAGACCATCTAACCAATTTTGATGAAAATTTATGTGTGTATTTTAAAGCATCTTTAGATGGTTAATATTTACATTTGGGCCCGGTAGATGGCGCTGTTGTCGAGATTCACAAATCACCAGTGCGAAGCCGGAGCGAATCACAAGAAGTACACAAACAGTTTAAAACATCTTACTTTCTCGCTATTTATCAGTGTGTAATAACATAGATAAGCATGATATTACCTATTTATTATGATATGTTATTACCTAGTCATTACAATGTATAAGTACTTACTAATCAACCAAAACACATATTAAAACAGTCTTGACGCCGCTCCTGTCTGTCTATCTCAATCAATCATCAAAGTTTAAAAACTTTACTAAACTAAGTTTGTATAGAAAGGGTTATTATAATTAGAAATTTATTGATGATAATAACGCCTAGGTAAAGTGATCACGAAAAAGTTATTTCTAATTTGTTCTGTGTTGTTAATTGTAACATACATGGTTGTAGGTCTTTTCCGAACCATTGGTAAATTAAAAAAGTACTTTCAGAAAGTTTTACTTATAATCCTTAAAAGTAAAAGATTATAAATAAAAGCCTATGTACATCCCACAGCTGGGCACAAGCATCTCCTCATTTCTGAGAGGGTTTTAGGACAAGGAAGTGTTCGCCGCACTGCCCCAATGCGTGTTGGCGAACTTCACATGTCTTCGAAATATATTTTTTTTTTATTATTATTTATATTGAATAAAAATGTTCTGTTTTTGTACTACTATTAATAGAATTCTTTAGAAATTATGATTAACAATAGTAAATAGAGTTACCTTATTTTTTATGGTAAAACCTGTTTAAAACATACTTCTTACCGTGCGTTGGTAATATTATAAATATAAATCGTCATATATCATCCCTTAGACATCTTGGCTCTAATTATTATACTTAAATAATTTTTGAATGTACACTCACATCCAACTAATACATGTCAAAATAGAATAATGTTTTAATTGTTTTCAGGCTACGAAGCGGTGGTGGTAGGTCATTGCACCACTTTGAGGCGGCGTAAACGTCCCACGAAAAACTGCAATGAAGGAATGAATTAATGAATTTTATATAACCTACATGATATTTAATAATAAAAATGAATTCATCCTCCACCTAATCAGCAGTCAAAAAGTCTAATAATGTACATTTGGTTGGTTGGTTTGTATTTTTGAGATATCCTCGAACCCTAAGAGGATTTTAAACTGTAAAATTTTGTAAAAAAAAGCGATAACATTTTTTCCCCGTAAACAAAGTCTAACTTTCATATTTTTTGGAAATGTAAATATAATGAAAAATTAGGTCTGTGAGGAGATGTAAGTTATTAGAATCTAAATATCTATATTTTTTACTTAAAAACTTCTTGAAGCGTCTATTTTTTATTAAACTTAATTGAAGTACTAAAAAAGAAAAACGTACAGACTGACAGATTAATGTTTACTGAATCTAATGAGATCAAAAATTGTCTAATTTCTTAAAGGTAAATGGGTGTAAATGTTGTCGCCCGAAAAAATATTTCAAAAAGGAAATGTACTCAATTACCTCAAAGATTTGCAACTCTCTCTGTCACGCGTGGAGGGAGGTAGAGCGAGGTACGAAATAGATAGCATTTTTGGAAATACCAATACACTCTGCATGTCGGCACTTCATACTAGAGTTATAATAATATTTCCAATAGCTGGTGTAAAGTGTTCTGCGAAACAATAACGAAACGATTCCCCAATATTTTCTTAAAATGTGATTTACTATAATGCACTTTTTTGGCGTGCAATAAATTGATTACAGATTCGAGTGGTTTTCGTGCAATGCTCTTTGAAAGGAAAGCAATTTAAACTGCTTCCTATTGTTAATTTCAAAATACTTTGTACTGAGAGCTGGTAATTTTTTCTTAGTATAATAGAATAAATTCCAGATACTTCCGTGCCGATTTTGGCTCCAGCGATTATTTCCTCATACAATAATGTTATTGGGCCACAATTACTATAAATTTATGGTACCATAAAATAGTGTCAAAAATAGTGTTATTTGCTTACTTGTAGGTTTATTGGTAGGAAACCCCTCGGGAGCATGAACCACGCCTTCTTTAATCTCTTTTTTATAGACGGTCATTTTACTTATCTGTTATTACACCAATCTCCGCAGAAAATAAACCTAGTTAAGCTGGCAGGTTATATATATATATATATATATATATATATATATATATATATATATATATCATATATATATTACAGCGTTTTGCAATTTTTTGCAAATACCTACATACATCATATTACTCGTAAAAATTTAACTTACAAGTTGTTAAGTTAATATTAGTTGATGATGATGGAAGATAGATGAAAATATTTATCACCGTAATTTTTTGTATTATCTATTACTGACAACTTTATTTCAAAGACAAACAACGTTGCATATATTCCATGTGTTGGGGACAAATTAATCTGTCTATCGTGGCCCTCGCCGTTCATGCAAATAGAAAATTACATAAAACGTCAATGACACTGGCTATAAAAATATAACGAACAAGAATAGAGTTCGCCAGCGTTGGGAGACACTATTGAGGTCATTGAGCATAGTGATAAGGTCCTCCAGCGATTCTGCCATAAGGACTATATCGTCGGCAAATCAAAGGTGAGTGATGTACTCACCATTGATGTTAATACCGTATCATTTCCAGTCCAGTAGCTTGAGAACGTCTTCCAACGCAGCGGTGAAGAGTTTCGGGGATATAACGTCACCCTGTCTTACACCTCTCTGCAGTTGGATAGGTTTCGAACTCTGGTTCTGTACTCGGATAGCCATCGTAGCTCTACTGTACAAACACTTCAGTACTTCAATATACCGACAGTCAACTTGAAGGGACTGTAGAACCGCCCAAATTTCGACGGAATCAAAGGCTTTCTCATAGTCCACATACGCCAGGCAAAGTGGCAGATTGTACTCTTCGGTCTTCTGTACAATCTGCCACAGGGTATGTATGTGGTCTATGGTACTGAAGCCTTTTCGGAAACCGGCTTGTTCGGGAGGCTGAAAGTCGTCGAGTCTGCGTGCGAGACGATTCGTAATGACTTTCGAAAACAGCACGTAGACGCGGCTCAGAAGGGAAATCGGTCTGTAGTTCTTCAAGAGAGCGTTGTCGCCTTTCTTAAAGAACAAGACCACCGCACTTCTGCTACACGTCTCCGGAGTAGTGCCACCATGGAGAACGGAATTGAAGAGCTTCTGAAGAACTTCAAGTACCGGTGTTCCACCCGCTTTCAGAAGCTCCGCTGTAATTCCATCCTCGCCTGGGGCCCTGCCGTTTTTAAGGTGCTGGAGAGCCATTCTAATCTCCCTCAGACTGACGTCCGGGATATCATCGGAATAGTGTCAGGTAAGACTTGCTCTTGGATCGTTACTCACACTTGCGTGTGGCTACAACGATGATGTGTACAGCTGCCCATAGAACCTCTCAATCTCACTCAAAATCTCAGGTGTCCCGGAAACTATACTGCCACACTCATTCTTCAGCTTTGACAGTTGGCTCTTTCTGGCAGACAGATCTCTGACAAAGACTTTGGAGCCCTGGTTCCGCTCGATCGCTTCTTTAATACGAAGTGCACCATGACGAATTCTTTAATTTTTAGTTGAATCGGGTCATTTGAGTGACCAAGTTCACATTTTAAATTTGTGTGTTGTGAAAAGTTTACTGTAAGGTTATTCAATTATTGTGATCTTGTGTCTTAATTAAATAACTAAAGGTGCTTTAAAGCCAATAAAAATGCCATTAACACCAGCACAAGTTGCACAAGCAGTAGCATTAATTGACCAAGGGCTGACACAGCGTGAAGTTGCTATTGTGCTTAACGTACCACGGTCCTCAATGCAGTATTCACTGAAACGATACCAGGAGACTGGCCGCTACACCCGCAGGCCAGGCAGTGGGGGCGTAAGGTGCACATCGTTTTATTGTTATGGAGATTTTGAGAAACCGCTACCTGACCGCTGTTGAGATAAGCCAGCGGCTCCAAATCGCAAGAGGCGTTAATGTTAGTAAGCGTACGGTGAGAAGACGAATGGAGGAAGTGAATTTAAAAGCTCTTAGACCAGCACGAGGTCCAGAACTTCTCAGACAGCACCGAGTATCCCGACTTCAGTTCGCAAGAGAACATGTCAATTGGACCCACGAGCAATGGGCTAGAGTGTTGTTTACAGATGAGTGTCGAATAACTTTACGTGCTCCAGACGGTCGAGAACGAGTGTGGAGAAAAAGAGGAGAGAGGTTTCTACCCATTACCACCACCCAAACTGTGAGTTTCCATGGAGGCTCAATAATGGTATGGGGAGGTGTAAGTTCCGACGCACGTACAGAGTTGGTCATCGTCGATAATCGGCTTACAGCTACTCGATACATCGAGAAAGTTCTTCAGGAGCACGTAATGCCTTATTCGGGATTCATTGGACACGACCAATTCCTCCTCATGCACGATAATGCACGCCCGCACGTCGCACATTGTGTAGAGGAATATCTGGAAGAGGTTGGAATACAAAAATTACAGTGGCCAGCTCGTAGCCCGGACTTAAATCCAATTGAGCATGTATGGGGTATGCTCAAAAGAAAGATAAAGTCCAGCTCCAAACCGCCACAAACTCTAAATGAGCTCCGAAATGCAGCGCTGGCCGCTTGGGACAGCATACCGCAAGTTGATGTCAGAAACATCATTCAAAGCATGCCAGATCGAATGCAAGCGGTTATCAGGGCTAGAGGAGGAAACACCCGATATTAAAACTGATAGACAATAAAGAAACAGACTTAATTTTTAACTTTGTAGTGTTTTTAAAGTGACAATGGAAAGATGTTAATTTTAGTGAAAACATGTTATCTTGAAAAGAAAAATTTCGGTGAAGTAAACATTAAATTTCTATGTTCTAAAACCATTAGAGACACTTATTGAATGCATCTACCCTTAATTTACTGTTAAAAAAACGTTTCAGTGCAAATAATCAGCAAATTCACGAGTGGCCAAGTTTCCGTGCCGGTGAGCTTATATATATATATATATATATATATATATATATATATATATATATATATATAGAATATAACTCGAAGGAGTTATATTCGTAACAAGTATATGTAATTATTATCGTATATACTCGAGTCACGACAATTTACCGCTTAATTTATTTTCATCATCAATACAAAATAGGTAGGTACCTAAGTATTTTTTTTGGTTTTGCCGTTTTATTAATTTGTAAAAAAAAAATTGATTTGCAATTTGATACAATAGAAATGTTTAGTTTTTGTGCCATTATTTTTTGCAATAAATTGAAAAAAAGAAACTCACCATGATCTTAGTTACTACTCACCCATACCAATACGCAAAAGAACGAACACCCACACATAATATTATGCATCTCTTATTTTCATATTTTCTGCTACATTCTATTTACAATCTTATCAAACGATCTCTACAAAGATTCTTTTACCAGACAACTCTATAAAAAGAAAAATAAAAGTTAACTCTGTATAATGCACGATTTTAGTCGTGTAATAATTCGCTTTTAGATTCTGGTATACGCGCGGTGCGCTTGCAATAATAGTGATAGTTATTTTTAAATCAAATTTATATTTAAATATTACGCGAAACTAAGGCTTTTGTAGTTTCATTTAATTTAGTGATATCAAATAAAATTATAGAGAAATCTTTCTACTTATAGTGTGTTGGCTTCCTAAGAGAACTTCATTAAAAAATCTCCAATATTTTCGTAAAATCTGATTTAGTTTAACGGACTCACTTTGTCGTGTAAGAAATTGCTTTCAGATTCAAGTGGTATTCGCGCGATTCTCTTTGAAAGGAAAGCAATTTTAACTGCTTCCTGCTGTTAATTTCTAAATACTTTGTACTGAGCGCGTGCTATTCCGTATAATAGAATACATTCTAGATACTTCCATGCTTATTTCGGTCACGGTGATAACTTTCTCATGCTGATAGAAGCTATCAATTATGCATGAGATACAATAATATTATAGACTGATGCCGGTGTTACTGAAGGGTCCGTTTTTTCCGCAACTTTCTTTCTGCTGCATATTAATGATTTGCTTATGCCCGGTATCCATGGGTATGCAGACGATAGCACAGTTATGTAGAGATACCAACCAAGTACCTGGGCCAGTCAGGATCAAATCTAGTCCGAGAGAGAGGCTATGGTTGTTAGTGTGAATCTCACACTAGAGGCAGTCTGCAAATGGGCGATGCAAATCTCTTGAGATTTAACGTCTCCATAACACAAGCGTGTCTTTTCACCGCTAAAAGGAGCCCGGTCACACTGGCTTCTATTTTCCGGAATGTATCCTTGATGTACACTGACCGCCTCCAGTTGTTAGGGGTTGAATTTTCTCCAAACCACAACAATGGGCGGTTTATTGAGTCCAGAGCCAAAGTAGCCGCAAGGAAGCTTGGTGTTCTTGCAAGGGTGCGACAGTACTTCACGCCGGGGCAGCTTTTTACCTTATATAAAGCGCAAGTTCAGTCGTGCATGGAGCATGGTGCATGGCTGTCACTTATGGGCTGATGCTGCAAAATACCACCTGGAAGCATTGGACTCAGTGCAGAGACGTGGTAAGAGGCTCATAGGTGGCCTTGATTTGATTGAAACCAACCTTGTCAGCCTTGAGTACAGGCTCAGAGTAGCCAGTCTCTCTGTATTCTATACGATGCATTTCGGAGACTGTGCGCAGGAATTGTACGCTTTAATTTCTCCCTCTCCTTTCCACTATTGGACGACCAGAAGTTCGCCAGGTCTTCACCCGTTTGTTGTCGATATTCCATGCATTAAAACCAAACGGTTTACTTCAAATTTTTGAATGCGTACTGCAAAGGAATGGAATAATTTGCCAAGGAATGGCACAAAACACGATTCTGAGTCACATGCCATCCATCGACTTCTAGCATGTCATACCAGGTCGTCACTCCATTTAGTGGGAGAACGCTCTACACTTCTTCTATCGGTACGAGAATACCACTCGAGAAACTTTCTTCCTCATCGATTGTCGGTTCTTTGAGCTAAATGCCTGACCTATTGACACTTCAGTTTACTAATTCGTAAGGCTTTGTCGGTTAAGCTGCTTCTACTGTAGATATCCTCATTTATAAGTCTATCACGCTGCCGAGTTGAATCCGTCGATTGAGCTCACGATCGAAGTTAATACCAGACTGAAAATAAAATGTACTCTTATCGTACCAGATTTCTTCACTTTTCTCCATCAGCCCGTAAATGTCTACTGATGTACATGGGCCCTCTTATTTGCTTTTACCGTCACGCTTAGCAGACGGATTGGCGACCGCAGTACCAGACGCCTGGCTTGATACTGATCCCAGTCACCAGACTAGGAACTTTACGTCCAGTCAAAACGAGATAGTTATTCGCCGTCTATTGGTAGCCATCAAATCCTTTGAGAATTCCTAAAGTCACCTCTTACAACGAGTGGGGTGATAAAATGTCTTACGCTGGCAATATAAAACGAGATTTCGATTTAAAAATATAAATCTGATGAAAATATACCATACATAGTACCAGCGATGTAATAATACGTGATATTTTCACAAAATAATAGATTAGGGGTGTAATGGAAATATACCTTTACACTAAATATCAGATTTAATGATTGGTAGATCAGGCTATGGCTAACTCATCAATACATACGTAACCAGCACCTTCAGTGCCGTTTACCTTTGTTCTGTGTTCGCAAAATCTACATAACTACTATTCTATGAGCAAATGTTTCAAATAATTCTAGCTAATATAGATTTGTTGCATTTATAAAAACATATCAAAATTCATTATCAAGACATTCTACATATATCACAAGCCATGTTAACTAATGTAACAAACAAAAGAGTTACAACAATTATCTGCTTAATTTGTTTTATGCTGCTTATGTAATTTTACCTCATTGTATGCAGTTTGGAACTGCAGTTGATAGCTTACTGGACAAATGAATTTCATAAAATTTTATATAATACTAGTGAGTCGCCCTAGCTTCGCCTGCGGCGTTGTTTTATAGTTTAAAACAATGGAAGACTATCTGTTTTATCAATTTATCGTTTTTTTATCTCAAAGTTTTTCGGATAAAATTTAGTCTAGATCACTCCTGGCTTTGCTCTCTATCTGTTCGTAAGGCTTCATTACAATCAGTTCAGCTATTCTAAAGACTAGCTCGGACAGACAGACAAAAAATTTAAAAATGGTTAAAAACATGTCTTAATGGCATGAAGATAACTCAGCACTACACTACATCAGATGCTTCAATTTTATTTATATGTATAGATAAGTCAAGTCAAGTTCAATAACCAAAAAAAATTCCACACAGTTTTTGTTTTGAACTTTTGACTGCTCCGGGAAGTCTGCAGTCTGCGAACATGTTCAAGATCGTCCCCACCATTACATTCGTTTTGATAAACCACAAATTCTCACAAAAGAACACCGATTCCTACCAAGGATGATACGCGAGGCTATTGAAATTAAAAAACATCCAAATTTCAATAGAGAAGATGGATGGGTGCTGCCACCTGCTTGGGATCCTATAATTAACAAAATTAAACCCAAACCTAAGCATACCACTGCAAGATTTCATGATACTTTATAGTATCCGATTTACGCAAAACTGCTCGTTTTGCGTAAATCGGAACAAAAAATTAATATTCAAAAACTGAAGGTAGCCGGACTAACTATGACATTGGGACGTCAAACATCTCAGTCCCCCCCGTGACCATGGTTGCTGTAAAGCACCCGAAACGTCAGGAATTAAAAATAAGTAAAAGTAGTGAAATAAACGCGATAAAATCCGTAAATTTAGTTTTATTCAGAATTTTTATTATCGATTTGGCCTGGGCCAATCGTTTGGCTTCGTCATTGCCCTAAGGCCAGCTGTAGTATTTAATGTAGTACACAATCTTTGTAGGCTGAGCATACCAATATTCTCCAAAGGCAAACAACTAGCCTTATCGCTGATTTGCAATTCCACGTGGCAGATTAATCGTTTGTATGCTGCTGTGAATTGTCTGGCTGTAGGATTGTTGTTAAATCCTCCTCTAGAACGTACTGCACTAAAAAAAGTTTCTATATGATCTTGAGAGAGTTTATAGGTAGGAAGAAACTTTAATTTTCCTGACTATAAAATTGACATATAGCCACTTTAAAGCTAGTGTATTCAACAAAAAAACCGATAAACCCAAGTTTTCTTCGACTCTCTATCAAAGCTTGGTTGTTGTATTTTAAATTTTTAATATATTCACAGACTTTGTCACATTCAGCTACAACATTTTCAACATTGAAGGCCTTCTTAAATCCGTAGCTGTGAAAATTTCTGTAGTTGAAAATGTTAAATATGCTATTTATATACTTTATAAAACCTATTGTCGCTTGGAAATTTTCAAACATAGGTAATTTCAATAGGCCTTTGAAGAACTCTAAGCTGGTTGCAACAGAATTACTCAGCAGTTGCGCTGCTAACCATTCATTTTATGATTTACAAAATTGACATGTTTTTTAGTTACCTTATTTGCCAAATGCATCCGACACCATGTTGAAGTTGGCAGAGATTTTCAAGAAATTCATATTTAATATTATCATTATGATGGTAAAAATGTTTGTTTGTTTTTTTTATTTATTTATAACATAAGATGATACATGGATTAAATCTACTTAACTTGCAAGAACCGTGAGATTTGTCCGCAAGTGTCTCACACATAATGTAATGCAATAGTACAATCGCATACCGACAATACAATCATCTAATCATTGCTGCTTACAAACAGTAACAATAGTATTAAATAGATACGCACATGTTTTAAACAATAACTTACAACCCACCGTAATTGCAAATCACCGCTCTAAAACACAAACACAAGACAGAAAAATCGGTTTCGGTGAGCTCTCAAATGTGAACGTGACATTTAGATTGTTCGTTGCGAGCGCTTGGATTATCTAGCAGCAGAAACAGTATACAGGTGTTGCAGAAGTGTGAGTTGATCTGGTTTTTTTTTTTAAATTATTATTTATAGTTTTTCATTATTTATTTATTTTTATTTTAGTTGCCACAGTTAATTGTTGATTAGGTAAGTATATGTAATTATATACATAATATTTTATTAATACTTATTTTTACTCCCGTTGCAGTTATTCATAGAAATACTTTTTGAATTTGTTTTTGTAGTTATTCTCATTGATATCTGAGAGTATCTTGGAGGGTATTTGGTTCATTAAGGTAGGAAATATCTATTTGTACGTTTTCCATAGTAGTTATATATTTTAGGTGTTACGAGCTTATTTAGTGTAACTTTTCTTGTAATAGTTCTATGGTTAGTTTTGACTTGATCTTTTTTATTATGAAATTGTTCTATTAAAAATAGCATCTTAAATTTCGTATGTATAGGTAGTACTTTACAGAATTTAAATATTGCTTTAATATTGTATTCGCTGTATATTTTTGTTTTTACTTTCTTAGGTATAATTATTTTCAATAACCTCATTTGTAGGTTATGTATTTTATCTAGGTAAGTTTTAAATGTTTTTCCATAACTTGTAATGCCATATGAAATAAGAGACTCAGCAAGAGCGTTATACAAATTTAAAAGGATGGGAAATGGCATTTTGTATTTTAATATTGCAAACTTTGATAGCATAGCCTGTAGCTTGTTGCATACATACTCAATATGTTTACCCCGATGGAATCTTTCGTCTACAATCAGGCCAAGGTCTTTATAAGTGTTAACTTGTTCTAGAGGAGTACAGTTACAGTTAATAATTAATTCGAACTATGTTGGCAGTTGTGTCTGTGTGCTAGTATTTTTATTGGTCTTTCGTATTTATTAGAGTGCATCGAGCGTACATGTATAATTTTAGTTTTCATGGAATTTTATACGAGTCCCGTCCGTCATGTGACCACATACAGAAATTAGTAAAGTCAAGTTGAAACATTTTTTCTGCTTTTGTTATGTCTTTATTAGCTATTACTAGGCAAGTATCGTCTGCATATTGATACACTGAACTATGTTTGATCACATGCTCCATGTCATTCACGAAGGCCAGATAGTGTAAAGGGCCGAGGACCGAGCCCTGAGTTGATCCCGTAGTGACAGGTATTTCATCGCTGTAGTCATTTTCAATTCTCACTCGGTATTTTCTACCTTTGAGGTAATCTTCACACCACCTGAGTAGTTATTTTTTTGTTATTAATTAATTGTTTAAGTTTTGACTCAACCTGTACTCTGATGGTAGCCGCGGTCCTGGCGCATGAAAGCACGCACATGCGGCGATCTGCCAGTACTGTTCCAAGCGCAAAATTCTGCTAAAGTATTTCTAACCAACTTTAGTAAATGACGCATATAATATTATATAATATGTTTGTCCTATATGGTAAAAGTACGGTATAAATGGAGCGGTGCTCAAATTAGCTCCTAGTATTTTTGCCATATTTATATTAGATGCTATGCCATCAAAAGTGACAGAAGAAACTTATACAAAATCTGATAATGAAGCAATACACTGTTTTAGAAGTGTTGCTTTCTGTGAAGCAGTAAATCTTCTTCCAAAAAGATAAGCAATTGGGATTTTACAAAAAGAATTAATTGCCACTGCCATGATTACTAATACCTCTTAAGCCTTTTATACTTGATCTCCGTAAATACCATTATCTACATCAACATAGCCATGATGATTACGACCGTCAAATTCAATATGCTCACGGATAGACATTTCGTTGAACGTGAGGGTGACCAAATCTTTTTTTCTTTTCTTATTGCATCTACGGCTTCCTTAGTGATGCCGGGTTTACAGCCTACATTTTGGTACCAGACTCGTAGTGTTCAAGAATGTGGTAGGCACGGGTCAAATTTTGTACTCATGTAATTCTATAAAAGTGTAAAGTAAAAGTATAAGGGCTATAAAAGTGTCTTTAGTTGCGTATCATACTCTTGTTTAATTTTTTATTTTGTTTTTTCTTAATCACCCTTTCGAGGAGATGCTGCAACAAATAGTTTGAACTTGACACCATTATAGCACTAATATTATTTTAAAGTGAGGGAAACCTTTCAAGATTTTTTATCCGTGAGACACCTTTTCCACTTTTTTATGAAGAATATCAATAGTTTTCTTCATACTTTTTTCTCGGGAAATTGTCTATAATAGAAATGTTTGCAGTAGCGCTACTGGATACTGGGAGAATATTTCTGTAGACATATGACGATGAGAAGTGTATATATTATGTACTTATCTGTGATTAAAGTGAATAAAATGAGGTTTTAACCACTCTTACACTTATTTCTGCTGCTAAGCAGCAGTACTTACACTGGCGCATCCGGCATGTTGAGTATTGAGAACCGGTATAAGTAGGGCATTTTATCTTAATCTTCAGGGGGTGAAAATAAATTTGTAGCTTTCTTTATTCGAAGCTGACTGTAGGTGACCATATTTGGCGTACTACAGTAGCCGTTTAAATTAAGTGATACTGTAAGTTCCTTTATTACTTTCTTTTTATATAAAATGTACATCACAAGGGTGACGACAACAATTTGTACACATTTGAACATGCGCAAACGAAATGAGCACATGTACAGTAAATACATATAATTAAAAACTACGCACGGGCATAAATAATGTGGGTATTGAACCAGAACGCAGCTTTACTCTTTGTGCACTTCTATGAGAAAAACATTTTTGTTCAAAGTGCTTGCTACTTAAAGTTGTATATTTTTGGGAACCCAGTCTTCTCTATTTTTCATTTTTAACCATTTTTGTTTAACCTCAGTATTTTGACAAAAATTGAATATTGAAAATTAAAAAAAATTACGAAGTTAAAAGAGCCTGCATCCAAAGATATGCCTCTGCCTGTTAAAAACATATTATCGGTAAGATGAAATCGACAGTGTCAATGTCTACAATAATAAGATTTGAAATAGCGGGAACTCGTGAATTTGTTAAATATCAGTATCCTCTTAGTGCTTTAAAATGTTTATTATAATTTTTACGCATTTAGACCATTATCGTATATAAAACATTTGTACAAGTTCTAAACTATTGAATTTAGAGTGCATAATATTTTACTAACGTGCTTTAAGCTAACATTAAAGTGGGAAAAGGAGTATGGTTGCTTTTTTACAAAGTGTGTGTTCGAGGAAACTGAGTACTAATAAACCAAAATGAAACTCATTCACTATATGTGTTGGTATTTGATAAAAGAAATCTGACTCGATGGCTGTCGAAGGATCCCTATTGATCTGCTGTGGTGGGGATAAACTTGATATTTACACTGTGAAAATAGCGCCACCTACCGGATAGGACAGAAAAACTTCTGCTGAGTCGGCCGGTCAACTTATAAGAATAATATAATTTGTAGTGGTTTGCATGTAGCTCAAGATCGTATTTTATGGCTACATATATTTGAAAGGTACGTATCCAATACACAGCAGTGGATTTGTGACAGGCTGAAAAAATGATAGAGAATGTCACTTTTTTAAATATAAGACATATCGGTAAACACATGATTCAGTGTGCCACAAAACATGAATGTAAGATTAAACTATGTTTTTAAATTTATTTTAAAATGACTAAATGTATTCTAACAAAAATAAATATTTAATATCTATATAACACTAAATATTCTCGATAAATGACTTCTCATTTTTTTCTTGCTTATCAATGATAATGAAATTCAGTGAACTCAAAAACTGGCTCATGTTGAGGCAAACCTTCCTAACTTTAAAAAGCCGGCAGCCTCATTATGCAAATCTGAGGGTATGTGTTGAGACTTTTAATGAAACTGTCCAATTATTTCGACGAATAATGCATGAACCGCTGATCTTAAGAGGTTAAATAGTGAGTTAATGGGTGCGTTTGGCAGAAAAAGCGCTATCAAGCGCTTGTAAGAAAAATGGCGAAACTAAACAGTTTTCGGCCAGGACAGGTTTGCTAACTTCAGTAGCGCTGACACAATCCGCTATTTTGCTTATTTAACTTATTTGTTTTGAAGTAGAGTTTATAGGTTGTTTTGTGCAATATTAGTATTAAGTAATATAATGACATGAATACACATGTATATGTTATTAAAAAACATATTCATGTTATTAAAAATTCATGATTGGTAAGTTTTTAATATGAATACTTTACAAACATATATTTAAATTAGGTTAGATTCCCCGGTTAAAACTAACTTCGTGTCCTAGATTAAAATAGATACTTACGATTTGACAGCGCTTACCGCTTACGATCGCCATTTTGCTTACAAGCGCTTGCTGGCGCTTTTTTCTGCCAAACGCACCCAATATGTGTTTTAAATAAAAAGCCACACTTAGACTGACATTGGTAAGGATAGTTTAACTAGGCAATAGAAATCAAAACAAAGATCACTGTGAAACCTTGATAGTAGGACTCCTTTATCTGGATTGATACTATCTTCTTGCTTTTTCCTGCTGCACATCAACTGTTTTGTTAAAAAGGTAACAAACTTAAAATAGAAAATAGATTTTAGTTCTCGGAGTTCATAGCTGTGGCCTTCTTCGTTTGGAGTTGGTTGCAGGTGTCTTCGTTTGAAGCTCGTTTTTCACACATATAAAAATAATTAAATCAATCAATCGGTTTTATCCCGGTAGTAAGACTCGAATAAAAAGAACACATATATGATTTGGAAACCAACAAATCATTGAATAACTAGCAGAAAAGCTACCACATCTAAAACATGTTGGTCGAACGGGGGCAGCGTCCAATGTGTGAACTTGTACTGTGGAAGAGGCCCAATTTTAGCAACGGTCTTTTACGGGCTGATGATGCAATTAAAATTAATTCGCGTATACATGTACGCGACACAAATTTATTAAGATTTCCACTTTTATCCTTACTTTGTTAGGTATACATCTAAAAATCCTAAAACCTGCACCGTACATTCATTTGCGATGACTGCCTTCCGAGAAACAAGTTTAGATCTTCGAACTGCTACATTATAATATATCTAATACCAATACTGTTCTCCAGGTCTAGGCTCAAGTGACTTGCGCCTTTTTCCTCCGCTCAAAAAACAGTGCTGAGGCATAAAATATGAAGATGATAGCGAAGATAGATGATGAATCTAGTCGATTTTAAGAGGACGATTTTAAGAAGACACGAAATTGCGCAAAAAAAAATCTTTGTCCTGTCTTCTTAATTTAAGGGCACTCGTCTTAATGTCCCAATAAACATCGGATTGCTCAGCGTATACAACATGAACTATGAAGTAACGTTCAGCTCCGTGGTCATTTAAAAAGGAAAGCTAAATTGGACTCTAAAAAGCTTGACGTGTTCAGTAGGGCCGACCAGTATTTAATGCCAGCAAAACGCTCGCTACTGTAGAAGGCGTAAGTTTGTCCTCACATGAAACACTCTTTATATCTCTGGACCGAGGCACCCCAGTGCCAACTGCTTGGATTTGACTGCATCTAGCAAAGAGTGGTTCAAATCGCCGACTTTCGAGTTATTTCTGAGCGGCTCGATTCACTGGTGCTGCGAAAAGATGTTTTCTGTTGCATTTACCACGGGGACAATTTCGGATAACTCCATCCGCCGGTACACTGCTGTATGATTTAGTAGTTTTCTTACTCGCACAACTTTTTTGTGGAATCGCCTACTACCAGCAATTTTCTGAGCCATAGGACAAACAGGACTTAGGGATCTTCTAGAAAAGGGCCTTCCCTTTTTAAAATGATGGCAATGTACACACAACACATCTGTCATCTGCACGCTCATTTGCTTGTTACATTCCACTTTTTTCTATAAAAGAAGTGTAGGTAGGTTTTATGAACTATGAAGGCATTTTCCGAGAAAAAAGGAAAATATTTCTTGTAAGTATAGTCAAAAGGAAAAGAAATTGTCTACAAATATCAACCTGCCAAAAATAGTCCATTGTGTATGTGGTTACCATTTAATTCATTAAGAAAATATTTAAGAAATTCAGTAAAGCCGTTGGTCCTGCGCCATTCGTGTTAGTTTACCGTCCCATTGGAATATGAGAGTGACAGAACAGAGAGTGCACCTGTGCTTGCGCAAATATATGGGCACTATAATCCTATCCTGCGCAGATGGCTGTGGTCTCTCAGGAGACTGACCGCCGTGAACAAAATTCGGCCTAGAGGACATTACTTTAGGATTACCTCGCATCTTTAACAATTGTAAATTTAAATTTTAAGAAAAATTTCGTATTTGTTTGAACGTATGCGAATATTATATTTATTTAGTTACGAGTACTTATTTTATATTTTATATTACTTACTGTGGTTTTGCTTTGTTCCAGAAAGAAAATATAATTTGGTGTGCTAAAAGTAAAATAACAAAAGGAGCAAATAAATAAAACAAAAGAAAATTATTTACCGATCATTGATATTAAGGTGAAGTGGGCGCCAAAAGCAGATTTTTAGGTGCGCAGAAAATGAATATACAACTTTATCACGCCCGTTGTTGTAGTATAAACGTAACAATATATTAAAAAAATATTGATAACCGTGGTATACCATTGAAAGCTAGTGAAAAATTAGTCCTAGACCTAGTGTCTACCTTAGTCCTAGTAGCTACTCAAAAAGTGAGCTAGTGAGAAGTGTCAATAGGCCAGACATATAGCTCGAAGAACCAACAATCGATGGGGGAGAAAGGTTCTCGAGTGGCAACTCGTACCGATAGAAGTGGTATGACATTCTGGAAGTCGATGGATGCATGTGGCTCAGAATCGTGCTTTGTGACATCCCTTGGGGGAGGTCTATGTTCAGCAATGGAATTGTGAAGGGCGGTAAATATAATGATAATTACGTTTACATTATATAGTAACTCGTTTCGAAGTTTATGTCGCGTTCAACAAACGCCTATTATACCCATTATCTAGGACTCATATGCTGAGAGAACACATTGTTCGTTATGACTGTTAAGTTTACTAAGTAGTTTAGATGGTCCAACATTTTTCAATATAACTTTGTTAAAAATATTTCCACAAAGAATAAATATTGCTGCTTGCTTTAATTTAAAAAAGAAAAAAACGAATCAATAGTACTCGCAGTCTGAGATTTTGTGAACTAATCTTCACCAGCAGAAATTGAACTGATTTCCAACTCTCTTCTTGCAACTGCATTCAAATAATTTGTTAAAAATCTTCTTCGAAACGAAATGTTGATCGTAGAAATATCATTTTAAATTTGAAGGACTTATATTGTTTATAGTTTTATTATATTGTATATAGTGACTTAGCTTATTTGTTAACCCATCCTATTAAAAAAATAACCACAAACTTAAACGAAAATCGTATTATGTTTTGCATTTTGATCAAATTAAACTTCCTCGTTTTAAATAATATCATAACTGTTTATAATTTATGTATGATAAATTCGTCACATTTAATGTATATTTGCAACAGTTTTCTATATTTCTTTACACATTTTTTGTGTTAGCGAAAAACTGGGCGTTTTTAGCAAACGTTTCAAAAACGTTTGGTACTTTGTCTTTAACTTCAATTTAAATTGTTTCATGCCAAGATACCAATTAATTTGTTATCCTGTGAGGCACTCTTTTTATTTCAGCACTGACTTTTCAAACAAAAAGTATTTATATATATATTTTTATAGGTATGCTAACGTTTACTTAGTATTTTGGGGCCCGTTTTTATCATTTTTCTATAAATGACTGTACATTGCCGAGGGAGAAAATTGTAACAAAATAAAAAATAAACAAATTCCAATTATTCAATCTACCCACCCCATACCTACCCATTTTAGGAAGAATAAACGGAATATCCCCTTGCAACTTTACAAGGCGCAAGTACGGCCTCGCATGGAATGCTTTTCTCACCTCTGGACTGGGGAAACCCAGTGCCAGCTCCTTCAACTTGATCGCATCCGGCGCTGAGCGGCTCGAATCTACGATGACCGATAACCATTAAGCATTCTGTTTATTCCAAATATTCACGTGAAATATTTAAAGTGTCGACGAGCAGCAATCAGAGGCCCATGTCCATCAGTGGATTGATTTGATGAAGAAATAGAATTATAAATAATTTGTTAAAGGATCTCCTCATTAAAGCATAAAGTTTTATATATCACTTTTCCTTTAAGACTTTTGAGTATTCAAATAGTTAAAAAGAATCCCAGAGAATAAATTAGTAGCTCAATACGGTATACAAAAGTAAAAAAAAAATTGAATTGAAACGACGTGCCTGTTGCATATAATATATTTTTCGGTACTGTAATGAATATAATTTAAGCATATGGATGGGAGTTCAGAATTTGTGTCGACGCTACACCTCTAGTAACATACGCGAATTTTGAGCGTTGATGAATGACAATATCTCAAATTAATAATATTTTATCATACCGTTACATCAGTATTCGACATTATATGAACAAAAAAATATTTGTTTGCGAAGTAATAAAAAATATATTTGCAATATTATATTTACGTTAAATCTATAGAAATAAGCATAGTTTTTTTATAAACATTATAAATATAGTTTTAGAAACATACATTGCACAAAGACATACGTTCAGACCCGGAACAATCATTTGTAAGCCGGTCATAAAAATTATACTTTGTTCCGTGCTGGATTCGAACTTAATTTAAGCTTGTGAAGCAATTGTATCATTAGATTCCATTAGTACTAGTCAATAAACTTTGATCGCTATTACATCATCAACTAAGTTATTCATTAATTACTAAGTTAAAAAACATCACGAGAACGAATTCAAGAAGTTTAAATAGTATACTTATGAATACCATTAAAATTTATAATTCTTTTATTGATAATTTAAGATTTAAATGTCGATAAAAATAAATTATACAATTGTTCCTAAAATAATTAAAATAAAGGGGTCTTTACGTCATTCTATATCCACAAAGCTGCAGGCTAACCTCTAAGCGTTCTCTCATCTGAAGGACTCTGTAGTTAGGGCGCGTAGTGTTATGATTCTCCTTCGTAAGTACCTTCAAACGTTGAGCTTTTTAATTAAACGGCAAACAACTGAGTAGAGAAGCGGAGTTTTACAAACAAAGAATACGATTTGATGCAGTCGTTCTTTCATTTTCAAATAAAAAGGTAGGATAAACATATACATTTAATTTAACATTAGATTATTCTGAGAAATTAAATTTTAATATTTTGTAATATTAATTAATTTTATAACATTTCTCATTTGACGGCGTGGTGGTGGTTCACATGTCCTCGTTTTACGCATTACATTTATACGTTGTCGCAAAAATTAATTAACTATCTTTTCTAATCTAAATTTTGGATTAACCGTTATGTTACTACTTATTTCTAAAGGTACGTTGATATTGATCATTATTTTGTGGCATAAAATATTCGTGTTTACGTACTTACATAATATTTTCACAAATATTTTATCCTAGCTTGTAAATGTTAGAATATGAAGTTCTTCAAATAATTCCGTTTACGAAAATGAAAATGAAAGTAAAAACTATCTTCATGAGGGCAAAGAATAAATGTAATATGTAGTACTACATACATAAGTTGCAATTTTATAATGTTGACTACTTGTCGACGTTTTAATATAGCCTACATAAATACTCGTATTATTAATTAGATAAATTGCGCACGCAAGCAAAATAAAACTTTATATTACTTTGCATCTTTTACCCTTCAAATTCGGGATATGTTTATAATTAAATTTGTGAAACCGCAAAATATTTTAAGTCGAGGTTAAAATACTGTCAAAATAATGAGCAACACATCAAAATAGATATTATTGCAAAAAAAAAAACACGCGGAAATCGATTTTAACAAATTTTGGAAGAATACGAGTAAGTTGAATCCCACACATAACTACACACAACTACGTACATACAACCTCCCCCGACACAAACAGAGCAGGTGTTCGAAGTCGGGCATCTTCACGGAGACATTAAATTAAAATTTTTTGAAAAAAGTAACTTCTATTATTAGAAAATGGAAAGAGGAAATTCTCGCCGTCTCGACATGATAGCTCAAGCATCGATCACCTGAAATGTGCTGGGGTTCACTTACCTAGGGTACTCTCCTTGTTATTTAATCTGTGTGATATTCTTTCATACTTACCTTGTAACCTTATGCATACAATTATTGTGTTAATAATAAATAATAAAACTGGTGATGCCTCCGATATATCTAACTACAGGCCTATTTCGCTGGAACTGTTATTGCGAATGTACTGGGCGATTTGCTTGACAAGTATGTAAGTCATCATCATCATCATCATCATTACATCCCTTCACAAGTCCACTGCTGAACATAGGCCTCCCCCAAGGTATGCCACAAAGCACGGTCCTGAGCCACCTGCATCCATCGACTTCCTGCATGTATTACCAGGTCGTCACTTCATCTGTCGCCCTACACTTCGCCTACCGGTACGAGGCTGCCACTCGAGAACCTTTTTTCCCCAATGGTTGTCGGTTCTTCGAGCTGTATGGCCGGCCCATTGCCGCTTCAGCTTACTAAGTTTCTAATCCGTAATCGTAATTTAAGTAAACATCTCTATTTACATGATGCTCAGTTTTGCTTTAGGTCGTACTTATCAACAAAATCGTGTGCCTCAAGCAAACCGCCGTGTAGTACTGCTACACAACTAGGGAGTCGCCAATTTTCCGCCTATTATTTGGATATTCGAGGGCTGTCGATCTAATTTCATATAATATAATGTGGAAAAAACTGCAAAGTGAAACTGACTTGCTATCGGAGATCATATCTGTTTTTAGGTATTGGTACAGCAACCAAAATAACAGCTTAAAGTGGGCGGGCGTGTTCTCGAATGTATACGAACTGTATTTCGGGGTGTGGCTGGGCGGGGAGGGGGGGTTGTTCTCGCACCGCTTATTCAACATGTATATGAACCAGCTGCTCGTTGAGCACAGCAGTATTAGAGTTGGTTGTTACGTGGACGGTGTTTGTGTAAAAAACATCAGCTACGCTGAAGATATGGTACTGTTGAATGAGATTGTTACATACATGCGAGTCGTATGCTGTGGCTCATGAACTTAAAGAGTTTTTAAAGCGGGTAAAAAACGTTATAAGAATGTGCCTTAAGTAAAATTATGTGGACCACCGTTAAAGCTCGTTAGTCGGTTCAAACATTTTTGTCATTGGGTCACGGATGCATTAAATGATGAAAGGGAACGAAGGGCAATGGTGTATGCGCTGCGATATGTTGGCTCGTAGATGTGCACGCTGTAGTAAGCAAGTTAAGCTGACGCTTTTTAAAGCTAATTGTCAGTCAACCCACACGTGCGGTCTATGGGTTAACTACCCGCAGCGAGTGTACAGTTCTTTGTGTATTCAATACAACAATCATACAACAATGCGTTTAAGGTGTTGTTTGGATTGCCGCTTTTTTGCAGTGCATCGGCTATGTTTGTCGAGGCACAAAAGTGATTGCTTTTGTGTGCGCGAAACTTCGAACAGAACTCTGGGCGCATTGGCAAATAGGTGGGATTCTCCACTGCTACGGCACTGGATTTGTCGGACTCTCAGCTTGGCGCAAAATAAAATTAATATAAAATAAATTAAATTAATAATGTTATTAACACTAGGATAAGTTTAAATTGTTTACTAGCATCTATGGATGAAGAATCCGAAATAAGTGTTTTTGATTTGATTCATTCTCTCTTTACAATAGGCAATCTTAGTGATTATTATTATAGAAGTACCAGACTTGTACCTAACTTGTGTGACTGGTGCCTGATTTAGGCATGAAAAACCTGTGTTACATTTTATCGTAATTGTTATGTACAATGAAGAAATATGCTTATTTCATAAAAGCTTAAATAATTAAATATAATCACAAGTTCTAAGCAACTACCGATTCATCTTAGTTCTATTTAACATGTTTTTTTAAATATTCCCTGTATCTTTTTATTTTGTGGAATACAATTAAGGTATATATTCATTTAAATTATTTAATTAAAATAGGGTCTCGATTATATCAAGTTTAAGCTTAATTTGCTCGATGTTAAGCGAAAATTAAAGATTTTCACTTGCGAAAATAGAAGCAATATGAATATAAAGGATGTGTTAATTTGTTATTTTTAATTCTACTGAAAGAAACTGAGAAGAAACAGGAAAAAAAAACAACAAAATGAATTAGGATTTGATGTGACACATTTTGTTTTATTTATTTGTAAAGAATGCAATACAATAGTTACAGATCATTAGGATTAAGAGAACATTAATTTAATCACAGCTAGTATCTCAGGGATCTGAATGCTAAGCACATCATCATTCGAAAAAGTAACTAAGGGATCTATTTATAACAGGTATAGTTTAATGGCCGTGTAGAGGCGGCGCAAGTGAATTCACCACTGCTTATCATCCCGCGGGCGTCGTAAGAGGCGTCAGAGGGCAACTGAAGCAAGGAATGTGCAGCAGCATCTTTCTGATAACAGCTAAAAGAACTGGTTGCAAGCCGCTTGAAGCGCCCCTCCCCCTCCCCTGCGCCCTCCTTTCTGCTGCGCCCTCCTTTCTGCCAAGGAGGGTCGCGTTCGTATACGGCTTAGAGATCTCTAGTCAGATCGTTAAGCCATTTCCTAAAAGGCGGTGTTTAGTGGGTAAAAGTCTCCACATAACCACGCAGCCGGCTGCGTGGTATGCTATGAGCATTCACCGCCTCCCTCCCCCCGCTTTCCGGAGGGTTGCCCATATTTGCTTCGGGCGCAAAAAAAAAAAAAGCCGCTTGAAAAGCGCGGCAACAATGACATAATATATGGCTATGTTGAGCAGCAGAAATTTGATAGATTGTAATGTATTCGTGAATCATTTACAATCTTGGCTAACAGACGTAAATATTTGTATTTTTGTTATATCTTAATACAAAGGATAGATATTTCCTTTCTTTTACATTAAAAAGCTTGATTTGAATTAAAAAAAAACTTACAAAATTATAATTTTATGTCTGTTTACGATATAGGTACTTGTTTAATGTTACTTTCAAGTTAAAGTTGTGACAAAGCAGTATCTAAAACTATGATAATCTCTTGAACACAAGCTATTGGATCATGTCTTTTGCATATAAATTTGCACGACAGTATCGTAGTAGCGGTGTACTTTGAAATGAACTTATGTAATCTGAAATGAAAAAACAAACATACGTATTTAACTTATCTAATGGATTACTATATTTTCGTTATTGAGAGCTGCGTCACCTAGCGATGTTCGATACTTGGACGCAGTACGCCGCAGTTCCAGTGTTCAAAGCCCAGTCAAAGCCAACAATCGCACAAAAACGCAAACTACGGAGCTAATTCTATTTTGATCACATGTAACGATTTCCAAAAAGTATTTTCCTCCTGATTTCACCACAAAGTGATTCTGGAAGAAATATACCTACATAATAATTATGCCACATGGCGTGCCGTGTGGTGTAAGAGTGGTGTGTTATATATTTTAAGAGAATCTATCATTTCTTTTCTGCCGTGGGTATCTGAAGCGACTATGGGATATGCCGAAATGATCAAAATCTTACCTAAACCGTAAACTGGTGCGTAACTGGATCGAACTAATAAATCCGAGATTCATTACTTGTAATAATATCGTAAATACGCTGAGTTCAATTCAAATTTAGTAAGCATGTCGTGAAGTAACTCCACGCGGGCCTACTTCTGGGAATCGGCGAGTTTGTGCCTTACCCAATACTAAGCTATCTTTCACACTATTTTTTAAATTTAAAATGGGCTCACTTTTGGCCCGAATGCAAAGATGAAATCTATGTTGGAGCGAGTTTGCCCAGGAGAAGCTTGTTGACACGCATCTTAAAGAGTTATAGGCACTCGGAAAACAGACGCTGGCAGGACATTACACTCCTTGGCTGTACGCATTATAAAAGATGACTTATAGCGCTTAGTGCGAGTATTTGGAGTCTTTCGAATTTTTTCAGAATCTTTCGAAGAATTCGGAATAATTCGGCGCTTAGAGCGCACCAAGTATGGATGTAGCCTGCAGTACATCTGGTACTCCAAGAAGACTTTAGATGGCAGTATAAGCTTATGAAGCTCATGGGCACATTCTCTGAAGTACAATCTGTAGAAGACCGCCAAACGAGCATCTTGGCGGCGGTGAGCTAAGCTGTGAAGCTTAGTTTTCGCCAGCTTTTTGTAGCTGATAACCCTCTTGGCTCTGCGTTGCACTGTGTCGAGTGCGATAAGTTGATTAACATACAATATGCAGATGCGTTGCATATAACATGATTTATATATTATGGACTTACTGTAGATATCTATGCTGTCGCCATAAGGAAAAAGACGTATCTAACATTTTTTTCGAAATGTAGTTACATAAATATTCTAAATCAGTAAAAAAATGGCATCCACCAGTATTTTTATATTTCGCATAAATTAAGCGGAACCCTATAAATCTTACTGTTATATAAGACGCATCTGCGATATTAATCAAATATTACTAAATAGAAAAGACGTTTCTGAAGTCCACTAAGTTGAAAAAACGCATTTTAGTAGAAGCGTCTTATTTATTTACAAAATATTTAATTCATCATAAAATGAAAAGACACTTCTGCATGGTCATAAGAAGAAAAGACTGTTCTGCGTAGATGTGCCTTTTTAGCGTAGTATTACGAAAAATAGGCAGGCGCAAGTGGCAGTAGTGCCTTTCTTACTTAGTATTGCTAGTTGTGCGGGGTGAAATGGGGCTCGCGGTTGGTATACTACGCTTCAGTTGCGTCCAGGCAAACAGAGTGACAACACGCGCGCGCGGCTCTTCGAGCTATAACTACAGAAAAATCGTAAGTCAAACATCCTGGAATTATAATTTATGTATATTTAAACATACCCAAGAGTAATTTAAGATTGAAAAAACTGCGCTTCAGTTGCGTCCAGGCAGACAGAGTGACAACACGCGCGCGCGGCTCTTCGAGCTATAACTACGGAAAAATCGTAAGTCAAACTTCCTGGAATTATAATTTATGTATATTTAAGCATACCCATGAGTAATTTAAGATTGAAAAAACTGCAAACCTAACAGGTGACACAAATAAATATACCTACTTTTATGTTAAAATATTTCAATATTAAATATATCGGTTAGAAAACAACACCTTAATCTAGCTAAACGCTTTTTTTCGAATTTGTTTACACCGTTGAGTACCAACTATCACAATGAAGAGGTTTGCATTTTATACATTTTATACTTTGTTTTATTATTACCATAATGAGTTTTTTGTATATAGTGGGATATGAAAGTTTATATTCAGATAATATCTTTCAGTTTTTTCATTTATTTTTTCTGCGCCGGTGATTTTTTCTAAGTATTTTGTTTATTTATTTGTTTCAGTGTGACAAAATGCAACATAATCGATGCTCAAAAATAATTTCGATGGTGCGATCAACCAGTTCTTCCCAGGAGCCAAACCTGAATACTAATTATTATGAGCTGCCTTTATCTACTATGAACGAAAATAACTCTTTGAATGATGCGGATCTTCATAACAGCTTAGACAGCATCCTGGATTTTGATTCCGATGATTCAGTTTTTGATAAAAATTATTTACCCTCAAGTTTAGATACTTCAAAATGTTCAGAAGATTCAGATTCTTCTACAAATACCATCCCCCAATCACCGTCCACAACGTCCACACAATTAACGTCACTAGTCCTGAGCCACCTGAAGCCTCAAGCGACGAAGATACGCCACAAAATTTCGCAAAAAAGGGGACTATACGTAGAAAACGTAAGAAGTATGATGAATCAACGGCACAGAGAAAACAAATTAAAAAACTGAAAGATATGGAATCTAAATATAAACTTAAGCCAGGGTGTAATGATGGATGTAAAAAAATGTCATACCCAGTTTACAGAAGAAGCATAACAAAATCTAAACCATCACTTTAGAAACATGTTTTGGAAAGAGCAACAGTATTTCATAGTAAATAACACATCCAATGAAGATCCTAAAGAAAAACCGTTAAAGAAAACAGAAAACTGCCAAGAAACGTAAGCATATTATATTTTCTGACAAATGAAACAGCGGTAAAAGTGAATGTTTGCAAAATATTTTTTCTAGAAACACTGGGTTATAGTCAAAAAAAATGATAAATCTGTAAGAAACGCCTTATGCACCATAACAAACAACATTCCAGTTGATAGCGAGGAACCAATCCTAATCCAAAAAAGTTGGACGACACTAAAATTGTAGAATATATAAATTCTTTTAATCCTTCAATTTCCCACTACAGCCGAGAGCACGCTCCAAATAGAAAATCTCTTCCGTCTGACCTAACAGTGACCAGAATGTATCTAGACTTTTACGAACAACAAAAAAAAATGAAAACCTTCCTGTTCACGAACGGATTTCTTATGACTACTACAGAAAAGTTGTGAAGAAGTTAAATATATGTATTACAAAACTTGAACATGAAGAGTGTGAGGCGTGTGAAAAGTTTTTTATTCACAATCCGGAATACAAGGAGAAAAGACACAGAAATTGTCAAGAATGCCGAGATTACGAACGACACCGGGAAAAATATACATCAGCCAGGGAAGCATACAAAAAAAGATCTAGAAAAACAAAATAACGCAAACATCACCTCAGATACTGCCTATTTTGCAGCTGATCTAGAGAAAGTAATTGTGCTCCCACGCATTGAAGAATTTAAAATTGTAATGTTTTGCCCAAGAGTAATCGTATTCAATGAAAGTTTTGTGCCAATAGGTGACAAAAAAAACAATGCTACTTTGCAAACCTACTGCGATGTGGCATGAAGCAATTGCTGGTCGCAAAATGAGTGACATAATAAGCTGTTTCAGAGCTTTTTTGCAGGGAAATAGAGACCTGAAAAATGTAGTCACCTGGTTAGATAACTGTGCAGCCCAGAATAAAAATTGGAATTAGAATTCTTATTTGCTCCATCTTGTTAATTCAGTCGAAGTCAATTATGAAACGATTACATTAAAATATTTAGAGGTAGGCCACACGCACATGGCAGCAGACGAATTCCATCATCAAGTGGAGCAATCTATGAAGAGGAAGAAACACGTCTATGATTTCGAAGACTTTCATCAAGCAGTATCGAACACCAGAACAAATATTATCCTAAAAGTAATGAATATGGATGATTTTTGTCAGTCTGAAGACTGTTCTTCAACTTAAAAACTACAAAATTCTTCCCCTCGTGCTTATTTATGTGATATGTGTGAAGTAACATTCCTTAGAGGCACCCACATCATTTATTATAAAACTGCTTTCCACAATGAAGAAGAATACTCACTTGACTTTCTGAGATTAAAAAATATAAAATCTGGGATACCACCTTCAAAACCAAAAAAATCAGTATGGAGGCATTATTCAAGAGCGCAAGACAGCAATCATACAAAAACTGACACCCTTAATGCCAGACAACAGAAAATCGTTTTGGTATAATCTACCTACTGATAAAAATAGTGTTGATCTGACTCAAGTTGATGAAGAATAAATTTACAAGAGTTATAAAGCTATAATTATTGCTAATATTAAGTATAATTTGTTTAAACTTAGATAGCTTTTTTAATATTTGTTTTTAGAAGAGTAACTTAGAGTAGCTATTATAAGTTCAGAGAGGTTTGTTATTCCTATTATTGTTTTATTTTTATTTTATGAAAAACACATTAGTCGTAGTGTTAGTTTGATCTCACTCAAGTATAAGATTAAGACTTCAATATAAGAGATTCCTTAAAAAGCTGTGATTATTATTATTAATTATAAATACAAACTTACATTGTTTTGATACTTAATTTGTGTTTCTAAAGAAGAGTTTAACGCGAGTTTAGAGTTTAACTTTATTTTATGAAAGGTTTGTAATTGCTTTTTTTTATATTCTTTAAAAAAGAAATATAAGACTGATTCTCATACTTTGTGTTTTATTCAATACATGATAATTATCATGTTAAAACGTACTTCTGTTTAAATAGGGTTTAGGGTTGTTGGTGATCTAACAATGTGCAGGGTATTATTATTTTTTAGTTAATTGAATATTAGTATTACTAAGTTGAAAGGCAGCAAATGGCTTTCAACGTCTTTTTTATTTAGTTATCTAGAACCTGGTAACACATTATCACTAAGTAGGAAAGATGTTTAAAAAACTACTAAGTTGAAAGGACGTTTCTAGCCAGAAGCGTTTTCTCATTGCAGTATCAAGTATTTTCTTGGATTTTTTTACTAAAATGAAAAAGAAAAAGTTATTTATTGAATACATAAAATTTATTTAATTAAAATTTACATATAATTGCTGATAGATCAAACACTAATACAAACTTTTACACCACAAAATTATTATTTGGTTTATTCCATTTCGCACAGCGCATTTTTTATTTTTTAAATACATTTTACTTTTTTTTCTGTTTCGTACTTTATGTAAAAGCGTCCTTTTTCCTTATGGCAGCAGTATGGGCCTCAGCATCTAGTTACCATCAGGTTTACTTTTTTATAGAAAATGAGTGTTAAATGAGCATTTTTTACCTGGCTAGTGTCTCATAAAAATGAAAAAAAAATATCGCAAAATTGTATTCATGGCCTTTTGTATTTAAAGCAAAGTAGTGATTATCCTCTTTGATATTCATTTGTAACAACAATAACATTACGAGTGACATTGATATTTTGATGCTACGTATATTTGCAATTAGTTCAAAAGTTTTTTTGAAAGCACTTTACTATTAAAGAAATAATTATGAGCCCTTATTTACAAGAATTATTGTAAGAAAAAGTTCTAAGAGATGCAACGTATACGATAAATGAGTTTGAGATACAATTTATGATGCCGTGAGGACGAGACGACATGACGAAGGAGCGTTGTATTATTTAACCGTCAAGTCGAAAATTGTCCGTGGTCGAATACTAATGTGCCTAAATTAAAAAAAAATGTACTCTGTGAATAATGAAGCAGTTTCTATCACATCAAGCCAAAGCCAAGCAACTTAATAGTTTGTGAAGTCGTCTTATATTTTAATACTAGCTGGCCAGATAGACTTTGTAAAATCTAATTCGTTTTAAGTTTTGTATTACCTACTTGACTACAATATGGTAGAACATTATAATCTATTTATCTATAAAAAAATGTTTATAAAATATAATTTAATAATTATGATTGACTCATTGTATTAACATACCTTATTATATAAGCGAAAATAAAATAAATTGTTAGTACATTTTTTTTATTGCGGTGGAGATGAGATGTAAGGAATAAGCATATTACATATAAACATATACACAATGTAACCTACTTGTAACTATATAAGGATTGATTATTGCAAATATATTCAGTATTTACTCAGCAGTCTTGGCTTTCATTTCTCTCTCGTGCCAAAACATTACAGCCCTTTCAGACGACCCTTTAACCTTTGAAAAATCTTTAAATTCGCAATAAAAATATTGAGGGCCATCGGGATAAAACTATCCTATCTCTCAAGTCCAACATTAGAACATTAGAAAATTTCGTTTAAATCCGTTGAGTGGTTTCGGAGTTCATCGCAGACCAACCATTGCGACACGTATTTTTTATATATTGGTATTCTGGTGTGGCATTCCTGTCAAACCGACTACCTGTACCGTCGGGCGGGAACGAAATTAGTTGACCAAAAAATTACCTACCGCTGGTTCGGGACGGCAACTAATTAGTTGACGAAATACTGCCCTATGAAAAAATATTTTTTTGTTTTAAACAAAACCAAAGACAATTTGCAATGAATAATAGAGTCAAAGACAAAGATATGTTCTTTTATTTTAAACCATAACCTGGCAATGTTTCTTAGAAAAAAAAGAAATCACTCTGAACTTTCGGCGTTCCACGTGTCGCATTGCAGAAGATGCTCCGTCTTTTTTATAGAATTTTATATTTGTGTCTGGACTAAAAACGAAAATATTATACTTTTTTGTATTTCTTGTAATATAATAAACACGTAGATATGTAATTTGTGGCATAAAAAGTGAAAAGTAAGTGCCAAAATACTTCGAAATCGTGAAGGCCCATTAGCGGTTGTGTCAAAAATGTGTTATTTTTCCAATTTTTATAATTAACTAAAAATTAATAACATATTTCAAATAACTTGACGTTGTATTTATTTCAAATTCACACCAAAAATATATTTGAAATATTGTTCGAAATTTTATTTAGATAATTTTTTTTAATTTTTTTTTAAACTTTTTGTATTTTGGTATGAGTAACGAATAGAAACACATAAAACATAAAAATATACATATTTCCAAACATTTTCATATAAATTTCTCCAAAAACAAATATGTAGAATTCAAATTAGTAGATATTTTGGCACTAAAAGTGAAGTATCTACTACTACTATGCTATAAAGGGTAATTTATGAATTTTATTACAATTTCTAGCAAGTAAAAATATTTTATTCGATAGTTTATACATTCAACAAGAATTCCTGTAAGTTTTATCCATAAATATTGTCTCAAAGTGAAAATATAGCAAAATTTGCAATTCCCGCCATTTTAAGGTCGCGAGCAAACAGGAGTATCAAATAATGTAACCTTCCGAACAAAATTGTCATCAATTATTATTATTGATTATTTTCTTAATTAAATTTCGAATATGACGAATGTAGTAATGTAAATATTTTTCTATCACAATTATTTTATATTATTTAATCGTTTAATAATATTTTAAATAAGAATGTAAAGTATTTTATGTAAGTACCAATCATTAGTTACAAGCAGCGAGGTGTGTTAAAATAACGAAGTAAAGCAGCTATCGTCGATGTAAAATGTTTAGAAGATTTAATTAAATTCTGAGGGGAGAGGAATCGCTTATTAAAAGCAAAACGTTCCGTTGCTTCCGTGAAAGAATTATAAAAATTACATCACGCTTTGCTTGCTTTCCACTGAGTTTAAGGACTTATACTTTATATACTCGTATATTTACAGGATTTTTTCTGTTATACATCTATTTTATTAAAACGGAAATTCATTTTACTGTTGTACCATGACAATGGAATGAAGAATATTAAATTTATGTGGTGGTAAAATTTCTTTCGCTTATACCGTGGTGAGTGCTCTGAGGAATTGTTCGGATTAATCCCAGCCGCCAATTTCGTGAACGCACTACGCGGCAAATGTTCCGATAGCATTCATGCTTGGCGGTCCACCACTGTACGTTTCACAAGGAGTTTTCTTCCGCGTACGACCTCTCTGTGGAATAGTTTACCACCGGCGATTTTTCCGGACCGATACGACCTGGGGACCTGCAAGAAAAGAGCTTACACCTTTCTAAACGCCGGCAACGCACCTGCAATTTCCCTGGTGTTGCTGTTGATCATGGGCGGCGGTAGTTACTTAACATCAGGTGAGCCGCATGCTCGTTTGCCCCCTCTTCTGTAAAAACAAAAAATAAAACATGTTATCAACGTGAATTCGCTGTCAATTACTAGTGGTCGTCCAGTGGTAAAAATTCGACCGTAGTTCGTTAATTTTTTAAGTATACAAGCAGTACTGCACTTTCAATTCTCAGTATGTATATATACTTTCAACTGAACATTAATATATGTCGCCACAAGGACAACTTCTGTTGACGAACCCTGAACTTTGTGTTGTCTTTTAATTGTTATAATTATTAACAGTGTGTAAAACAATACTTTCTTTATTGTACACCAATGAAATATAAAAATAACAAAAAATGAATAAACAATGACGGAAAAACAAAAGGCGCTCTTATTGCTACATAGCGATCTCATCCAGACAAGCCAGAAGAAGAAATTAATAAAAATAAGAAAGAGATTAACAGGTAGGATATTAACAGGTAGGGCATTAAATTAGAAAAAAAATTAAAAAACTTATTTACATAAAATGACAACTTGCTTTAGGTAGATCAATGACCATAAATAAGAGGAGGAAGAGAGAGGAGCAAAAGATTTTATCATAAAATGTCGAGTTTTGGTGGAAATGGGTAAAAAGTAGTTAAGCCTCCAGAGTAAAGTATATGCCACAAACATTTTTCGGCGCACTGCATTAATTTGGGGAGTCCAAGAATGACGAATCCAAAAGTATACCTAAATTTTTGGTAATTTTATACTATCGCGGTCCCTTCGTTTTTTGGCTCTAGATAATCGAAAACTCATCCGATTTCGATGATTTTTTTTAATCTTCGTTTCTTCGGTGGATTTACGAAAAAAAAACCGGGAATAAAAAAACTTATATTGGTTTCAAGGATTTAAATGTTCTTGAAAATGAACATTTAAATCCAATAATAGCATAAAAGCAATTAATCGGAACACACACACACACACACACACACACACACACACACACACACACACACAGCACACAGACACAGACACAGACACACACACACACACACACACACACACACACACACACACACACACACACACACACACACACACACACACACACACACACACACACACACACACACACACACACACACACACACACACACACACACACACACACACACACACACACACACACACACACACACACACACACACACACACACACACACACCGCACGCAGCACGCACCGCCACACACGCACATACACACAGCCCCACACACACACAGGCCCCCCACACACACACACACACACACACACACACACACACACACACACAATCTTTAAAAACTTTAAAGAAAAACTAAAAAGTTATTTAGCTTTTAATAAATACATTGTGTGCATGCATTCCGTCCATTACGTATCCATTTTATAGCTACAGCCCAGCCCACAATCTTTATTGACACGGGTGTGCTACTAATAATTGTTTAAAATTCATTCCTTGTGACTATCTAGTCACGGCAAGCTGGAATTCATATAAAATTATTAGATCGCCGTGTTTTTTTACCACAAACAATTTATAAATACATCAGAAATGCACTGAATGAAAATTAAAAGGTTTTAGAATATAAACAAAAGGTACTGTACTGGTAAGGTAAACTGTACCACCCTCCCGCTCAGTTTTCTGTAAGGCAGCAGTGCATCTACTATTGACTTTTTAATTTGAAGATAAGAAAACCCTTAAAATTATAGGCACTGAGTATTTCAATAAGCCTGCATGTGTATGTATATGGATACGAAAGAAGGGAGAGAGGTGTGCAAAGATCGTGCCAAATGGAACTCCGTAGTCTCTCTCTATCCTCTGCTTAAAAGCAACTTTACCATTACAGCAAACTTTTATACAGTTATAATTAACTTATTCTTTTCATAGCAAGTCCCCGAAATTACACATCATGTACATGCGAGTCGACCAGTGACACAAAGTGCAATAACGTTAACATGCTTCTCGCTTACATACAAAGCTGATTATAACAACTTATTCACACTTGCAGAGTCTCTACTGATAGTTCATAACTTTAGAAACTATTCTAAACTTTTAAATAATGTAGATATAGCTTATGAACAAAACTTAAGCAAACTATAACTGAAGTTATTTAATTAATGGATTGGACTCAGGTGATCAAAGTTATACGTGCTCATTGTATAACTTTAATGATTGTCAAAACTTCGGCTCTAACCTACTCGTATAACTGGTAGTTTATGCAGTGCCCTTCCTACTTATCCATTTAGGTACCATATATTTGTAGTAAGTATTCGAATGTTTCATTCTGTTGTTATTATGATAATAATTAATATTTTACAGATCAAGAGCACATAGTCCACCTGATGGTAAGCGGATGCTGTGACCCATAGGCATCTACATCTAAAAAGCAGATGCGTTATCGCTCCTAAGGATTAATATTGAATGCTTCAGCACACACGAGCGTGATCCTATCCCGGTCGAGACCTTATATCCCGCTCGAGACAGTTGAGCTATAACCATAATATAACTGCATTATGGCTCATTGAAATTGTCCTGACTGATTCCAGGCAACAACATCTGCAACGGCTAATAATTATTTTCTGGTTCGCAGGATAAAATATTTTTTTAATTAAAATGAGCTCACTCTTGACCTCCATCTGATCCGGGGGAAAATATGATGCCTTCGATGGAGCGGGTTTGCCCAGGAGAAAACCTGTTAACACTCACCTTGAAGAGGTGCAGGTAATAGGAACTCGGAAAAACCAATACCGGCAGGGCATTCCACTACTTGGATATGCGCATTATAAAAGATAACGTATAGAGCTTAGTGCGAATATTCGGAATGTCAACCGAGTGAGATGGAGACGGCACTATGAGCTTGTGAAGCTTATAGGCATATTCTCCGAAGTAAAATCTGTAAAAGACCGACAAACGAGCAATTTGCCGGTGAGCTAAGCTGTGAAGCTTAGTTTACAACAGCTTTTTGTTGCCGATAAGCCTCTTGGCTCTGCGTTCCACTGAGTCGAGGGCGGCAAATTAATATTTTGCTGAGCCATCCCAAAGCTGATTACAATATTCCATGTATGTTTGGACTTGAGCTATAAGGTTAAAATCTGACCAGGCGTGAAGCATCGCATGACCTTTTGATTAAACTTTCAACTCAATGTTAGCGCCAAAGTTGACGTTAGAAGCGCAAGATGATCTACAGATGTGCCTCGGAAATCAGGAGTCAGATTAAATGGACTCCGTTTTGCAGAGAACAGACATGCCTATGGTTTGGCAGCGTTGAAAGTGACGGCGACTTGACCTAAGGTCGCATTTATCCGCACCACCATGGCCTCTCTGAATGAACATATTATTGCCATTCCGTCTTTTGTACCGGACATGAATCTATTGCTCTGTGATTGTGCTGTCATCTACATACCCAACAATACCTGGTTAAAGTAGGTTAGTGATGTGCAGCTGAAAAAGAGTCGCAGTACTGATAGACTATTACGCGTTAATACAAGCACTTACTCAATATAACTTCACAATTAAGTCAAGTGTTAAACCTAGGTCATTCTTAAGAAACTTGAGCTACCTGGATCCATCAACTACCTGCATTTCTTAGTAGTGAATATTAAATTATGTTAGAATAGTTGTCTACAACATATAATATGATTTTTTTGTATTCGTAGCTTCGATATTTTTGTATTTTATCATATTTCACTAGCTACTGAAATCATACAGGGAGCTTTAAAAGTGAGTGATAAACATGCTACTTACAAAACAACTTATTTTTTTATTCTTCTAGAGGCAAGAATATAAATCTTCGATTAAATCAATTCAAAACGTTTAAATAACTAATATGATGTTACTTTTTTAATAGAAGAAGGGGCAAACGAGTTACGTAATAAGATTTATTTTGAATTTAATTAATTCGTACGTTTGGACGAAAGCCGACTTTTAAATATCCTATACCTTTAAACGAGCAATTCTTAATCACGGAAACAGCTCCAACGATTTTCATAAAATTTAGTATCCAGGGAGTTTCGTGGGCAATAAATCGATCTAGCTAGGATTTATTTTCAGAAAATGTCTTTTTGTCCGTGTTTTCAGGCAATGAAAAACTGCTACAATATAAGAAGGTAAATGTTGACACTGTGTTAACGATCGTAATAGCTCAAGTAGATATGGAGCGGTCGCAAAATCATAATTTTTCACTTTTTTTTCAAGTTCCGTTCTTCTGTGAGAAAATCTATTATTTCGAGCCCCTTTTTTAGTATTTTTTTAAAAATACTAAAATTTTAATTTTAACTATTTGTTCTCTTGATTTTTTATTCAAATAGCCAGTTCAGTTTTTTCTATTATGTCAATAAGATCAAAAAATATTATTCATCATAAATGTAATTTCAAAAAAAAAAACCGAGTGAAGCTCGGTACTATTTATTTATCCGTGAAGTGGCAGTGCATGAGTATTCTCTACCTCATATCGACCTACCATGAGTGTCAGTATCAGGAGGTAGAGGGAAATAAACAGGAAGATGGGCAGCAGCGTCTTCCTAATAACGATAAAAGCAAGTACTATTGCCGAACTTGTTACGAGGCACTGTATGGGGAGGCTTATGTTGTGTAGTAGACTTTAATAGGCAGGAATGAATGGAAAAATGAACGAAATTTGTGTAATTTGAGTTGTGGTTGCTCAGGACTCACTTTAAATTAAATCAATCCCTGAGGTCAGTATCTTGGGTAATAAAAATCATTCGAGTGTCTGTTTAAACTAAAAATGGTATGGCCTGTACCAAACAGTGTGCCGTAAATGAGCTGATAATTGACTTTATTTGTATAATTTAGGTGTCACCTTTTTGATTTTAATCATCACAAAAAAAGAAAAAAAGCTCTTATAAATTGACCTTGTTTAAGGTTAAGAAGTGACCTTAAACAAGGTCAATTTTACTGGAACGGACATCATTCCACTTTAGATAGCGCTCTTCTTAACTATGATGGCTTACACAAGGCCAACCGACGAACGCATTATCGAAAGCACTGAGACAATTACAATATTCTCTCAGAAATATTATCTGTGGCTGCAATTAATGGCTACAACTTATCACAGTAAAAGAACACCGACCGGCGCAAAAGATATTTCAAAAAAAAAGTAATAAGTCTCCACAATATTTGTAAAATCATCCGTGTACGATTCATAATCATACTTAAACTGCGGCAGTCCACCTCTAGACACAGTCGTCTCTCTAAGGGCAATTTCATAAAACAACATTTTTAATTATCAGCTTATTTATTATTTTATTAAACAGAATTCGAAGCATAAATGGAACAACTTAAACGGGAGGACCAGGTTGCGTATGGTGACGCAAATCGACTCGTTTTACTAACAATGAGGCATTTTATTACAGTAATTAGGAGGCTGATGATGTATTTTTAATACCTAATTGAGAATATATATAATGGAACTATCCATGGACCACTGAATTCTGACTTATCATCAGACTATGAGGTCGTTTTCTACCCATACTTGTTAATAAATGATATGCGAAAAAAGACCACATTAGTACGCTTCATTATTTTTGCTTTTTCTTCCCCTCTAATGTATTTTACTTTCTTTAATTAAAATTTATATATACATATATATATATATATATATATATATATATATATATATGTACTTTTATATATATATATATATATATATATGTACTTTTACTTCACATTATATAACTTTAAGAAGTACTTATATTTTATTGCCCGTTACAAGTTATGAGAATAAGCGCAGACTTCTTAGTGTAGTTTATAACATATTTGTTAAAAGTTTTTGGAAAAACTTTGAAAAATACGGTAAGAAAATTCCGAAACGTGTTAGAATAATTTTTATTCAAAGTTTTTAATGATTTCACTACTAAGTTTAAATCTGGCACTTTATTGTTTTTTTTTTAATAACAACGTTCCTCTGCGCATTCGTACTAGGTAATATTTTGCAAACTCTTGCCTTAATTACTTGAAATATATCCTTTACAACAACGAAGCAAGAAAGAGTAATTTATGCAGAATAAGGGTAACAAACGGGTACACATTCCATCTGATGGTAAGTGGATGCTGTGTCCCATAGACATCTACGTATATATTTATCCTCGATTGAGAATCAAAATGCAGATACGTTGTCACCTCTGAGGACTAAAATGGAATGCGTTCCAGTAAAAATGGGTTTACGGATCTCTACACTCATCATACGAAACATAGCAGTATTAAGCTGCTATTTCACGCTGGTATTCCGTAAGAGCGTGGTCCGTCCTGGGTCGAGCGGACTCATGCGTGCTACAACCATAATATAAATCTGGCTCTACCACGTATAAATTACCGATAGTTGAGAGGCAAGATTTTGCTATAGATTTTACAGTACACAAGCAACCCAGGTTCAATCCCTACTGATCTTTGACACATCATATGAACTTTCTGTACACTTGATAGGATTTTCATAAATTGATGAGTTTAATGATTTTTATTATCCAATATACCTGACCTCGGGGATTAAGGATATTGATTGACAAAAGGAAAGATACGGTACTTATCCTCAAAATTGGACTCCGAAAACTATGTAAATCTAACTACACACTTTCATTTGCGCTCGGTGCTATTATCTCGTATATACGTACGCTATTCTTTAAAAAATTTATTTAAATTTCATTAAATGCTTCAGTCCTTTTACAATATAAATTAAATAAATTACTTTACGATTATCAATTTGGATTAACTAAGGGGATACGAAACTACAATATGAACAATGTATACTACAAATGATACTGCATCATTTGTAGTATACATGTAGGTGTGTTAAATTCAGCACATTTATTGTGCACAAAAGAATGCATAGAATGCGATTGGCATATTTTGAGATATACCTAAAGCACTTGATTGCGCTAATCACACTACATTTATTTGTAGAATAAATTATAAAGGCCTTGATAAGCAAGTTTTCCCTTAATGGATTGTTATCTTAGCAATAGGATTCAGAACCGGAGACCTTTTTACTGGAAACGAGGCATTCCAGCTTAGTCCTCACGGGTGACAACGCATCTGCATTTTGATTTGTAATCGAGAAATAGATGTAGATGACTATGGGCCGCAGCAACTATCAAGGTCGAATGTGTACTCGTTTTTTACCCTACCCTATAAAAAAAGCGAGTTGGGATGTATCTTGACCCTCTCAAAGTAGCGCCGAGACATTTCCTTAAAATTTTCAGAGAACGTCGGAAGTTGACAGTCTCTGTGCTAGTCTAAGTTTCGCTGGTACCATCGAGCTCCAGTAACTATGCGAATGAATATTTTTTGGATGACTTGGAGGTCGTACAAACTTCGATGAGCGGCGTGTGCGAAAGATAGACTTGCGTAGCTTATGATAGGTCTTACGCAAGCTTAGTAAATGTGTAGCTTGGTCTTAGGGACAGTTTGCTTTTGATGTTAATTAGCGAGTGGAGGCAACCAGTGACGATTGAGAGATTCTATGGGTAGCAGTAAACGTTATAGTTGGAGCGACACGCAAGTGTGAGTAACGGTAAAGTTAGTAAACAACAAGATGACTATGGGTATGCTGTGTTGAATTGTTTGTATAATAGAGCTACGATATTAATCTGAGTACAGAACAAGTGTATGAAACCTATCCAACCGCAGCGAGGTGTAAGACAAGGTGACATTTTATCACCGAAACTTTTTACTGCTACAATGGAAGACGTTTTCAAGCTACTGAACTAGAAAGGATTCGGTAATAACATCAATGGCGAATATATCACTCACCTTCGATTTACCGACGGTATAATCCTTTTGGCAAAATCGCTGTACCTAAACACAATGCTCAATGACATTTGGTAAGAAATACAGGAAATCGATGGATGCAAGTGGCTCAGGACCTTGCTTTATGACATTTCTTGGGGAGGCCTATGTTCAGCAGTGGACTTGTGAAGGGCTGTAGTGATGATCATGATGACATAGTAAATTATATAAAATACTTCATTGGTGAGTTTCTATAGATGATATCTTTCTGATATTAAAGATTAATTTGAAAATATAAGTTGCAATTGAAGTAAATAGTTCTGTAAATAATGCTTTGAATTAGTTTCACGTGAATAAGTAAGCAAGTAATATTCAAAAGTAACTTAATAACCTTGCAAAATGATCAATTAGATTTTATTGAATAAAAGCAGTATTTTTGGGTAATCACAACATACATTTTGTTGAGGACATACTGTTGTTATCAGGCCTCTGTCATTCGTGCTACCTGTGTAAAATCCTACAACCTACAATCGCAAGCCACCCCCGCCTACATACACAGTTGGGGCTAGCACGTTCTAGGTGGTTAAATGTTAAAGTTTTTTTTAACGATGTTTACGTAAATAGTTTTTTGTAAATACTTCTTGAAACCGTTTTGTTTAGTGTTTAGTATATTTAGTTGTATTATTGTGTGTAATTTATAAATAACATACAAATATGTACATAACCTATCTATTTAATAAATTATAATGGCAAAAAAAAAAGTCGAACATACTATAACTGTTGCGTGAATTTATTTCATATTTATTATTCTGTTAGATGGTTACCTATATCGCAAAAAGAATTAAGTAGAAATATAAAAGCAGAAGTTAACCATCGAATTTACATACCAATACTTGTTTTTTGTTATTTTAAGTTATAATAACACAACATACTGAAATTAAAACTTTTTATCACGATTTTAACTAAATAGATTACGATCAAATTTCAATTATGAATCGTATTTCGGATTCATTTGTTGTTTACACTATCTACCTATTTCTTCCGAGACAAACATCGCGATTCGCCATGAATTCATGTATTGGCGATAATATGGTGAGTCGATCATAGTCATAATAAACTTACTAACTAAAAGTAACTTACCTACCATTTCGCAATGTATTTTTCACTCTTTATTGACAACCCTTAGTAACCACGCAAAGTCCGCCGTGACGTAGAAAGGGGAAAAGATGCAAAGTAATACGGACACTCGCGCATAGTGATAAAGTTTTATTTAGCTTGCGTGTGCAATTTATCTATTATTATATTTATGTAGGCTATTAAAAAGTCGGCAAGCAGTCAATATTAAGAGAGTAATACTTAAATACGTAGTACTACATATTATATTTATTCCGTGCTCTCATGAAAATAGTTTTTATTTTAATTTTAATTTTCGTAAAAGGAATTATTTAAAGAAATTTATATTCTAACCTTTATAAGCTAGGATAATATATTTATATTATGAAAATATTATGTAAGTACATAAACATGAATATTTTATGCCACAAAATAATGATCCATATCAACGTACCTTAAGAAATATGTAGTAACATAACGTAATAAAAAAAAACGTATGAATGTTATGCGTAAAACGAGGACATGTGAACCTTATCAATGTGCGTCAAGAAAGTAAGAGGAATTGTTCATTACCCTAAAACATTATTACAGTCAAGAGTAGTCTTTAGTTATTACTTTATTATACTTATAGTTGTATGAACTGTTTTTTTAGAAAGAGAGAACGCTTAGAGGTTAGCCTGCGGCTTTGTAGATATAGAATGACGTAAAGCCCCCTTTATTTTAATTATTTTAGGAACAATCGTATAATTTATTTTTATTGACATTTAAATCTTAAATTATCAATAAAAGAATTATAAATTTAATGTTATTCATAAGTATACTATTTAAACTTCGTGAATTCGTTTACGTGATTTTTTTAACTTAGTAATTAAATAATAACTTAATTGATGATGTAATAACGAACAAAATTTATTGACTAGTACTAATGGAATCTAATGATACAACTGCTTCACGCGAAAAGTTCGAATCCCGCACGGAACAAGTATAATTTTTCTGACCGGCTTACAAATGATTGTTCCGGGTGTGGATGTATGTTTTTGTGCAATTTATGTTTGTAAAACTGCCTCCACGATACTGGAGAAAATTTTAATGTTTAAAAAAAACTATGCGTATTTCTATAGTTTCAACGTAAATATAATATTTCAAACATATTTTTTTATTACTTCCCAAACAAATATTTTGTTGTTTATTTAACGTCGAATACTGATGTAACAGTATCATAAAACATTATTTATTTGAGATGTGTTCTTGGAGGTATAGCGTCGATACAAATTCTGAACTCCCATCCATATGCATATACTATATTCATTACAGTAGCGAAAAATATTTTATATGCAACAGACACGTCGTTTCAATTTAATTTTTTTTACTTTTGTATACCGTATTGAGCTACTAATTTGCTCTCTGAGATTCTTTTTAACCATTTGCATACTCAAAAGGCTTAAAGGCAAAGTGATATATAAAACTTTACGCTTTAATGAGGAGATTCTTTAATAAGTTATTTGTAATGCTATTTCTTCGTCAAATAATCCACTGATGGACATGGGCCCCTAACTGCTGCCCGTATACACTTTAAATATTTTATGTGAATATTTGCAATAAACAATGCTTAACGGTTATCGGAGCTGGCACTGAGTTGCCCCAGCCCAGAGGTGAGAAAAGCTTTCCATGCGAGACCGAATTTGCGCCTTGTAAAGTTGCAAGGGGTTATTCCATTTATTCGTCTTAAAATGGGTAGGTATAGGGTGGTTAGGTTGAATAATCTGAATTATTTTTTATTTTGTTACAATATTTCCCTTGGCTGTGTACAATCATTTATAGAAAAATGATAAAAACGGGCCCCAAAATACTAAGTAAACGTTAGCATACCTATAAAAATATATATACATACTTTTTGTTTGAAAAGTCAGCGATAAAATAAAAGGAGTGCCTCACAGGATAACAAATTAATAGGCATCTTGGCATGAATCAATTTAAAATAAAGTTAAAGACAAACATCCACAAGTACCTTTTTTGGAACGTTTGCAAAAAACGCCCAGATTTTCGCTAACACAACAGATGTGTAAAGAAATTTAGAAAATTTTTGCAAATTTACATTAAATGTGACGAATTTATACAGAATATCAAATTACGTCAATTCAATAATGAAATAAGTGCTTGTAAATTATGAACGGTTATAATATTATTTAAAACGAGGAAGTTTAATTTGATCAAAATGCAAAACATATTATGATTTTTGTTTAAGTTTGTGGTTAATAATTTTTTATGGAATAGGTTGACAAATAAGCTCATAGTACGCTTAATGGTAAGGGGATGCTATGGCCTATAGACATCTACATTTACCCTCGACAAAGAATCAAAATCCAGATGCGTTTTCACCCCTGAGGACTACGATGGAATGCCTTGACTTCAGTAACTTATCATACACTCACCATACGAAGCACGCTTTACGCTGATATTTTGGGTCCTCCACAGTTAAGCCGACCCATTCGTGCTACAGCCATAATATAGCTGCAGCGTAGCTCTACCACATAATATAACTGCAGCGTGGCTCTACCACATAATATAGCTGCAGCGGAGCTCTACCACATAATATAGCTGCAGCGTAGCTCTACCACATAATATAGCTGCAGCGTAGCTCTACCACATAATATAGCTGCAGCGAATCTCAAGAACATAATATAGCTGCAGCGTAGCACTACCACATAATATAGCTGCAGCGTAGCTCTACCACATAATGTAGCTGCAGCGTAGCTCTACCACATAATATAGCTGCAGCGTAGCTCTACCACATAATATAGCTGCAGCGTAGCTCTACTACATAATATAGCTGCAGCGTAGCACTACCACATAATATAGCTGCAGCGTAGCTCTCCCTCATCATCTAGCTGCAGCGTAGCTCTACCACATAATATAGCTGCAGCGTAGCTCTACCACATAATATAGCTGCAGCGTAGCTCTACCACATAATATAGCTGCAGCGTAGCTCTACCACATAATATAGCTGCAGCGTAGCTCTACCAAATAATATAACTGCAGCGTAGCTCTACCACATAATATAGCTGCAGCGTAGCTCTACCACGTAATATAGCTGCAGCGTAGCTCTACCACATAATATAGCTGCAGCGTAGCTCTACCACATAATATAGCTGCAGCGTAGCTCTACCACGGAATATAGCTGCAGCGTAGCTCTACAGCACATAATATAGCTGCAGCGTGGCTCTACCACATAATAAAATCTAATAATTAATGTGTATAAGTTGAACTGTACTAGGAGTAAAAAGAGGGAAGAGCAAATAAAGGTGGATTCCGATAATCTTCCCCATTCGGGGTTGATAGGTAGACGCGTTTCCGAGTGTCCATCCTAGGGTGGATTTTTTAGGGTGGATAATTGGAATAACCTGTTGAAAGCTGTGTGTTGGCATAAAATACTGTACCACTTTACTTTTAGCGGTCAACACGCAATATTGTGTTTTCTCCCAATCCAAGTTTGTTGTTCGACAGACTCGAATTCAGACAAAGTTTATTCCAGTATTCAACAACGAAATATTAGAACAGTAAAAAAGGCTTTCCAGTTCTCTAAACTTATTACGCGAAATAGCAGTATTAAGCTAATATTTCACTTTCGTATTCTGTGAAAATGTGATCCTTCCCTGCTTGAGCCGCCCCATTTGTTTTGCAATCATAATATAATTGCGGTATGGCTCTGCCACGTTAGACTACTAAAGATATAGTAAAGAGCTCACGTTATAATAGTTTACCTAGATTATAAAAATACCGATGTTGCGATAAGAAGTGTTAGGTGATGGATGAAACTAAATATATAAATAATAAATTTCATCCAATCCATTCATTACAGCCTTTCAAAAGTCTACTGCTTAACACAGTCCTGGACTTCACATAAGGGATATTTGCCATAGTTTTCACTTTTGGCAGGTTAGTTGGGATCTCAGTTTTTTAATATTATTAAGTTGAATCAGGAATATGCCTATCCTGTTTCACTTATCTCCTGATTCAGTTTTCTATTAATGAGTTTAATCCCTCTCATTTTGTTATTATTATAAAAAAAAACAATTAATAAAATGATGGTATACTTCGTATCCAAAATTGCTGAGGCTTTTGTCGAAGTATCTGAAAAGAGTTAGCGACCGGAGTTCAAGAGCTCGTGACTTGGAAAATCTCGGCCCTGCACGTTTTCATAAGCAAATTTTGAAGTCGGAATTTGCATTTAACTTCCATTTAAGGTCAATGGTGAGTAAAATGATGATGAAGAAATATTTTCACAACTTTTACGATCCCGCTTATAAAAATTTAATACGCTAATTAAATGTTTTTTTCCTTGTTTAAAAATTAATGTTTTCCAATTTAACGTCGCAAAAATTACCTATCGTATATCGTGAAACGACGTATTCTTTTTTTCATAGAAAAAAAATTTAAAGTCAAAATCTATCCATGTTCCCTCGCTATATCAGTAAGTGATGAGAACCTGAAACCTTATAATCACGTGGACTGTGTGTTTGTTTGTCAACTTTACTCGAAAAAATCCTTTGGGCTGCTCTCTGTCATAAGGATTTTATATCAGGTATAAATACAAGATGGTTATGATGCTCTATCGGAAGCTTAACACATATAGTACATGCGTTCCTTAACGTTTAACCAAATTTTACAATGTAGTGATGGAATGATTTCATCGGAGCAAATTTAGTTGTTTTGCGTAAACCCTATTAAATCTCATAATGATTTCTTATATTTACGCTAATGCGTAATAAAAATTTACTACCTTGAATTCTAACTTTACGGATTTTATGACGTTTAATTTCACTCATTTAATTTATTTTAGTTTCCTTCGTTTTGAACGGATTAAATAAATACTCAATACTGGAAAAAAACCAACAAGGCTCTGAGACTTTCAATCAAAAGTCAGAAGCAATATTATTACTATTATATTATACATTTTGTTAGGTTGAAACCTATAAAATTGCCATTATGTTAACTCGCCAATTTGAACTGTAATAAGTTTCTTTGACTTGGGATTCTAATTTAAAATAAATTTGCTATTGTGTATGTTTTGGCATTAAATTCACTTTTTAAAATCAGTTATTAATTTCTTTCTAAACGTATGTAATAATTTACTCTTTGTTTCTTCTTTGCTATCCCTGTTAGTTTCGTTTTTCTCCAATATTGCTTTATAAATAACTTAGTAACTTCTAAGAAAAAACATGTTATTTTGTAATATGCATAGATGCAAAAATGTGTCATGGGCGGTATTTAATACAAATTACGTACGTATACGTACTTACTAACGAATGAACTGTGTGTTATATTGGCACGATCGCTTTCGTTCGGGAAATTTTAAGCTTACAAATAAATTACGTGCCCGCCTGAGAAGGTTGATAATAACGACGTCTCAATCTATGGCTTAGGTAGCGTTGTCTTTTGATGTTAATGACAAATCAATATTAGATGGGTAAAACAAAGAAGCTTTAAAAAGGAATACCTTATGAAACAAATGTATCTGGTGTGACACAGCGAGAGGTCCGCGTCCAAGGTTGTCTCATATTGTTGAATCGATATAGAAAGGAGGAAATTTTGAAACCAGTTTGAATTTCAGTCAGGATGGCTGGTCTCAACAGATACACTTTTTCATCTGCCAAGACAGGACTAAAGGACACGAGTGTGCGCGCAAGTATAGATGCGCTCCAAATTTCCTCACTCTCATAGTTTACAACCTAATACGATCAAAGGGAAATCAGGCCCAGAATCAACAGGTTTATGTGCTTTTGAGATACGGGAGTAAAATATGGATAACACGTTTGACTACGATCTCCTACTGAGAATTTATTGACAGAAAAACCTAATAACTGATTTTGACTCAACCCGGGATCACATGATTTTTTATTTTTATTTTACAACTAAAATACATACTTAATTAAGTTCATAAATATGTATATGATTATATAATATAAAAATATGTATATAATACAAAAAATGATGAGCAGCAAAACTCACGATCACTAGACCAACGAGGCAGTCAAATGTATTTAAGAAAATTTCAAGCAGTTACTCAGTGAATGGGTCCAGTGCACAAACCAAACGGTGTCTGAAACGAAAGATTAGTCAGAAAAAGCGTATGGTAGCTTCTTGCCATCTGTTGCTACAGTTAGTGTTCGCTGTTATTTTCAAGAATTGCATATAATGGTAGATGAACTGAAGGTACTCAGTCAATACATAATGGTGAATTGCTCTAAAAGATTGCTTCTTCACGACAACACTGGCTACGTATTGTATAGCAGACGTTGGCAAAATTAGCATAATTAAAATTAGCACTTTCATAACCACCATATTCTCCAGACCTCACCCTGGCTCAACCCTGGCCTCGGCCGGCTTCTACTTTTTCCAGCCTAAGATAACTTCTTGATAGGCAGAAGTAAGAAAATTTCATGCCTTTTATACATAACTAACAGTATATTATAGTAATATTAATAAAACACGGATAGAGGTAAGTTAAAATCCTGTTTATTTGAGAATTTAAGTTATAGCAAATTATTTTTAAAATGGTAACTTATTTTTATCACAAAGGAAGGAAAATAAAACAACTAATATAAAACAACATAGAAATAATTTAACATTTTTTTACAAAGTAAACTAAATAATAAATTAATTTAACTAGTCACATTTTATTTCATTAAGCTCGATTTAAATAGTAATTCATTTTCGTGTAAAAAATGATAGCTAGTTAATTTTTGTCAAAACAAAATAGTATTGTTTATAGAAGTATAATAATCAATATCACAGTGTTCGACAATAAAATGCAGCTTTAATGTTGTAAATTAAATAGGAAAATACGTACATAATATTTACTTAAAGTTAGTGAGCTTGAAATAAATGCGTTTAAAATAATAGTTTTAAAAAACGTGTATCTCAATAAGTTGACTAAATCCTGGTTACAATATGTTCAGTTCAGTCCATTTGCTTTCGAATATTTTTTACTTTGATCTATATGATATGCAAGTTTATGGATTAATATTTTAAATACGAGACTTTAAAATGAAAAACTGATTATAAAGTTTCAATAATTGACAACCATTATCTAAACCGACGACTTACTACATGCATTTATATCACCAATGCTTTTGACCCGCCTATGTCTTTTCTGTTTTATGGCCGTATCATCCATGGATTTTGCTGGAAGAGGTGAGCTCACTCTATGAGCATGGTCTGCTTTTTGGCCGTATCTAAAACAACGAGTTAATTAAAAAATCTTTCTCATATGTATAATAAATAATAATAATATTGGCAGTTGAAAAATGTTCCCCTTAAAATACCTGTGAGTTATATTGGTGATTTCTTTAATATCATTCAGCCGCTGCAAACTGTCCCTGGTTGATACACTTGACTGAGAATACAAGCTAAGTGGAGTATATATGGGCTCATATTCCTGCAGGGTTGGGGGAGGAGCATATGTCATGCTTAGTTGAGATAATGTCCTTACGCCAATTGGTGGTGAATATGACATTTGATAAGTTTGTCCAGTAAGACTTAGGACGCTTGAGCTTTCACTTGAGCTTGAAGGTGACGTTCGGTCGAGTTTCGGTTTAAGCACACCCAAAGCTCGAGATATAGAACCCTGATAAAAATAAAAAAGTCAAATGTATATAAGAATAAGAAACAATTCAATAAATCAAGTACATTACAAAGGTATTTTATAAAATTCACCCTTAAGCTGTGTCTCCTAGAATCTGCAGTAAAATCAATACCCGGTAATCCCGTTGCAACAGATCTTGAAAATGGTCTTCCTAACATTCTTATCTGATGTCCAAACATGTTTCTGTGAAGAAGTTGCAATTTAGCACATTATTTGAAATATTTATAGAATAATCGAGATATTTGACAAAAGCCAGGCAGAAACACGATTCATTTATATTTTATTATCATGTCATTAAATTAGCTCTAACTTTACAGTTGGCTAACACAGAAAGCTAACATGCAGTATATATTGTAGATGTTAAAATTATTTTTACAATATCACTGCCTTTGCAAAAATAAAGTTTTTCTTAAGACATCTATCTATTAAATTTCGAAATAATGTTGTTGAAAATTTACAGTGACTTAAAGTATTTGGCATGGACACCAAAAGCTTGTTACACTTGAACATAATAACAGTCATCATGCTAATTGTGAACGAATATAATGATAAAAAATTAATCTAGCAGAAATAGAGAAACACTTAGGAAATCTAGATAGAAAGTAAAGTAGAGATTTCTGTAAGTATGGTTAAGCAAGTCCATATGATATGCAGTACTATTCTTTGCGATGACGTTTTAAAATAAGGACAATAATCAAAATGTTTAAATCAAGTAAACAAGCATTTCAGTATATTCTAAAATAATAAACATACATGGTAACATAAAATGCTTGATGTTTAATATAAGAAATAAAGTTTTTTTCATGGAGAAAAGTGGAGAAAGCCCGAAAAAGTGCGATCTAATGATGATGACAGAGAGGCATTCATGACGTATCGATAAAATGATCGTTACCGTTCTGTATCGATGCTAGGACCGCCAAGCATAAAGGTGGTTGTGGAATAGAAAATAAACTGGCTCGATATCCCTTGGGTTTAGCTTTTATGACGATTTATTCACATTTATAGGTCAATGCATAGTGTTACAAGTGAACCTAAGATGTACACTGTTTTAGTTTTAGTTAGTAATGTATACAAGCTTAAACACGTTTAAGTTACATCATTAAATATTACTGTTATTATTTTGTGTAGCAAATATGTTTTTTTTTTCGTTTTAAAATTCTATAAGAGACAAAAAGTTACGAAAACATGTTAAGTAATAATTATTTAATAATTTTGAATACAAGGAAAATAAATGATTCGAACAATTTAAATGTACGTTAAATGGGATTTGAGGTACCCCCTACAACAATTACACGAAGCATTTGATGCTTTTACGTTAATCAACTAGGTTGTATGTTATACATTTACTAAAAAGTATACGAAATTCTGAATTACATCGAATCTGACGACTATAATATACTACGGCAAGTGACTAGGGGGCTACATTGATGACAGCTTTAATTTTGGTTTTAGATAATGCAAAGGTAAGAAATATAATGTATATTTTCATTACTTTTCGTGATTTTACTAACAAATCTCAATCCCTAGAGTGATTTATCAGTCTTCATCGCTCGTAAAGAAATCGATCAACAAACTTCGAAATGAGAAAAAATTATTCCGGAAGTTTCCTACAATGCATATTTTCGCCAAAATTTTTTTCTTATGAAAAATAGCATTCATACAAACATTTTTGTTTTATTGAAACTTTACATATAGGTACAAATTTTTGAAATTGGACACCGAAGCGAAATTTATTTTCTGAAGAAAAGCTTTTTCATTTTCGTAGGTTTATCTTTGTTTTGTGGACAACATGGATGCTCGGGCAGCCTCCACTTGCAGTTCTTCCACCTGGCAAAATATCGTATACCTGCAGGATTGTACCGTATATTATAATCAACTACGGGTTGCTTACCTACGGAACTGTGACTTGTAAACTACATTTCGACATGCAATGCACATTTTTCTCTTAAATTTTACGGATCGAAAATAATAGTTATTCAGTTATGAAAAAGATGGGGATAGGTATAATGATTACATTTTATACAAGATCATTTAGGTACTAAAATATTAGCTTGGTAACGAATAACACTGATTATGAAAATTATAATTTCTACGTCTTCGCAAAATAGAAAATATACCACTTGTAAATATACCAATGTAAACAGTGTTATATTTTCAATATTATAAGTTGAAATAAATTTGTTATAAGGTGTATTTACCTCGCTGGGATGATAAGAGCGTCAAATTCAGCCACCAAATGCCTTCGAATAATGCTCTTTGAAGGCGGTATTCCGAGTGCTGTGGCCATTGTATCTCCAGTAAAAGATGGCTCTAAAACAACTAGGCCACCATGCACGCCGCTATCTAGTATTTAAATAGAATTTATTATTATGTTCGTTTATATCGGTTCTTGTACAATCTAAATCAATAATAGCAATAATCTTAACAAGTTACCTTTAAGATTATCGGCAAATTCTCCTAAATCGATATTATGAGCCCAGCGTATAAATCTTTGATTGGTCCAAACTAATGGATCTGCATCAACATTCTCACACTGATGTCTTCTCACTGCTAATGCCTATAAAAATTGAATCAATATATCTTATTTCGCTTAAAAAATTATATATGTCTGATTTTTTACTTTTATATTTTTTTTTTACAATCAATTTAAAAGGTGACTTTCGTATGTAACACAATATAAATAAAACAATAGAACATGAAAGTCAATATTTTGTTTACCATTGGTTGGGATAATACATTTGTCCTGGAAGTAATCAGCAAGGAACATAAAATTTTACTAAAAAAGTGAATTTAAATCATTCTGCATCGTTACTAGCGTAAAGATGACTCCCATGACAGTGTACAGTGCACGTGGGTGAGTTTTCTAACGGCCGTCCGAATAGGGGTACCGAGCCTCGACTCTGACGACTAACTCGTGTCGTTCGATGTTCTGGGCGGTGAGAACCGCCCACAGACGCGGGTGGTTCTCATTTGCTCGTACTGTTAACTAGCACGTGGAGGCGACTAGTGACGAATTTGGCACGATTGCGAACGGTTATACGATATACGGAGCCTGCTGCAATATCAGTAGAGGTAGCACGAATGGGTCGGCTCGACGGCCAAACACAGGAAATATGTTGTTGGTGGAGTTAAGGAGACAAGACCTTTTGAAAAAGGCCACCATCTTACTCCGGTGGCGACCCGTCTTCGTGTAAGAAGAGGGATAGGTGCGGCCGCAACCAACAACCACCAACAGCGGTTGGTGGTGGTCCTTCCTCCCTTAAAAAAAAAATACGGATGTGTTTCGTGCAGGTTATGGAGTGGTTGAATGTGACCCCAAAGTATTTGACGATTGCTTAACACGGGACCCGAGTAGGTGACGTGAGAGAATTTTTCGGATTTAGGTTCCGACAATTGAGGGAGGGTTTCCTATACTTAAGTATGTTACTATACTTTTTTCAGGGTTCACATCGATTCTCTATAAGAAAAACCATTCGCCTAAGCAATTTGCGGCTCTTTGGAGCATCGATTTGAGAAATTTATTGCCGAAATGAGTAAATCAGTTGAAGATGCCGTGGTCACCTAGGCACTTGACCCACCTAGGCCTGGCGTAACTGTTTCTGGGCCAGCGGCCGTACAGTTGGCATCAGTGGCATTGGCCAACGATGACCCTGTCGCGGGGAGCTTCTACTGCAATCCCCGTGAAGTTTCAAATTCAATCGACGTTGAAAATTTTCTTGTATTCCAGAGTCAGATTCAGAATGACAAGGCACAGATCTAAAAAACGCTTTTTGTCGATCTTTTGGTGCATTTTGCGCACTTTCCGAACCGGGAGATTTTGGGCCTTGAGGTTGTCTAAGATGTGAACAGTCTCGAGTTCATTCGGGAGTCCGCGATTGATCACACGAAAATTACGCTCCTCTTGTAGGGTGTGTGGAAAGAGATTTCCTGGCTGTGCAGGTGACTAGTCACGATGCGGAATTCCTCGGTCTAGTTGACGAACATTCTAATGACCTGACCGGCGTTTTGCACCTTTGGGCAGTATATTTTTTTGGAGTTCAACCAATTGGACAGATTGTTCCACTTGGTTTTGTCCTGAGTGATAATGAGTGGCGGTGGCTTTTTCCTAATTTCAGCAGGGCAAGCAACCCCTTCTCCGCGAGCTTAGCCGCGGGCTTGGAGGGTTGAAAGCACGCCACGTGGGCTGGCTTTTTAGCCAGAGTGGCGGTGGAAGACGGGGGAGTTAGTCTCGGCTGCCTTTTCCGATGTTGCGAGCTTGCGGTTTTCGCCTAGGACGAGGGTGAAGTCTTCGTCCTGGGGCTTGGGCGGGACACGCCTCTCGGTTTCCATGTCGGAGTCTGAGACGGCATCCAAGAAAACCGGAGAGGAGCCGCGGGTTGAAATCGGGGAAAGCGCAGGGGACATAGCAACAATGAAACCAGTGATTCCAGGACGGAATGGGGAAAGAGGGGGTTATCGTCATGAATTATTAGTGTATTCTTACGCTGTCTTAAGGACGCAGACCAAATGTCGGGTAAGGCTCGATACAGAAAGACGGCGAATTCGTCGTTTGAAAATGACTAGAATATTGCCTATGCTAACACACATAAAACAGATATGTACCAGGTGTGTGCCTTATATTAACGCCTATACACCCAGCGCGTTAGTACGCTTGGGTGTATATCTAGCAGTTGCCTAATGCAACAAGCAATACAAAAATTAAAATAGATGACCACCGACTAAAATAAATGACCACCTTTGAGGCGGCGGGCGTGTTTCACCCTGCCTACGGTTAGCCGAAAACCAGGAAGCCAGGAAGAAGAGTTACGCGCAAACACTATTTGCGCCATAACAAGCGTCCGATAAACTTCATTGTGAGACTGCTGCAATTCGGGACAGCATGCTTTGCGCACCACAATGCGGGCTTCAATACTGTCACCAAACACAGAATACCAAGCAGCAAGTCAGATATAAGATCTACTATAAGTCGCGCATATGAGATAAGAGAGTGGAGTGATGGAAGGGAACTCGGCCGACACGTCCGGAGTCCACAGAGCTCAAGGCAGGAATGTGTATCTACCATCTTTTACAGTAATAATATATAATTATTTATATGAATTATAATAGAACCAGCATATTTAGCAATCACTTCATTCCCGGAGGTCATTTCCTTCCTGTATTCCTTAATATTATAAAAACCCTTATTGTGTTTACATTTTTTGTTTAATTAAAAGTTGTTGATTGTTAAACATTGAAATATTTTCTGTCATTTTATTGTACTATAAAAGCGTATATATTGCCTCATAAATGATTGCTAATCTTAAAAAAATAAAAATCTAGTAACTGACTTCACAACATAGGTAAAATATAAACAACAACAAGATAGGTAGAGATAAGTGAAGATATAAAAATTGGTAACAAGCTATAGCGTATAATGGCTGCTACAGAAACACGATAGCTCCACCAGGAAAGAACTACACTCGCATAGTGAGCATTATTTTGAGGTGTTTCGTATGGTACCAGAGATTCTTTTAATCGGTAAGTAGGTATTCCAGTTTGGTCCTCAGGTGTGGCAACGATTACTGAGCAACGCACTGCGAATGCATGCAATACAATAAATGGATGTAGGTGTCTCTCGGCTACATTCAGTTACCATCAGGTGAAATTTGTGCTCCTTTGTCTTGTTAAAAATGTTAAACATACGTAGGTATTTTTAACTATTGAATATCTATTGTGTCATCATCAAATATCTACTGCATAACAAAGGCCTCCTATAGACTTTCTTTCTTCGGGTTGTCAAACGTAATTTTTTATTATACCTTGAGTCTTTATCGGGAATATGCTGCTGTCCTTGCCCTGTTTTTTCCTGTCGCCATATGTGACACCGACTAGATGATATAGGATAGTGGGTATTCTTTAACCGCCAGTTGTGTAATAAAATCAATTTATACTTATGGCGAAAAGAGCTGTTGTAGCAAACTGAGGTTAAGACTCGGTGCTGGCTGATATGCGAAGGAATACCATGAAAAAAATTAGGTAAGTCCGAGAAATTCATTAAATTTGAATTTAATGATTTAATGATTATTTTATGAAAAAAATTTCTCGAACTCGGATATTGCTATGAATTTTATTCAAATTCAATGCAGTCAATACATACACACAGTAACAAAAATCACGTAGATTGCTTACTTGTCTATCATACTTCATTATTCTGAGCAGATGAATGCCATGCACTATTGAAGCTTGGTGAAACTTGCGAGTGACTCCCAAATATTTCTCCAGTTCCTTCTTACTGATCGTGTCTAACATGCGAGCATCCACCAGATTTGCTAGGAAGGACTCAGCGTACTGTTAATTGGTCATATAATATAAAACATTATTTTTACACAAGTAGTTTGTTGATTATAATAATTATATTTTGATTATGTTAATATAATTTAGTAAATAAATCTTAAAGCTGCGTAAAGCAACAATATCGTCGACATACGGATAACAGGGGTATATAATTTTAAAATAAAAAGATACTGAGAGAAGTGTGTAAAGTTAAAGCTAAGTTATAGCCTATATACGTCCCAGTGCTGGGCACAGGCCTCTCTTCATTTCTAAGAGGGGGTTTTAGGACAAAGAAGTGTCCGCCGCGTTGCCTCAGTGCGTGTTGGAAAACTTCACATGTCTTTGAAATATTTTTGCTTATTTCTCAGACATGCAGGTTTCCTCACGATGTTTTCCTTCACCACCGAGCACGTAGTAAATCAGCATTTAAAATTGCAAGTAACAATTTCATTGCTGCCGGCGTGGATTGAACCCAGTTTGCTCGTGTTCTGTGAAATTTAGGGCGTGCGATAATCACCTGAGCTACCACGGATTTGGAGATGTACGGAACTCGGAAATTACTAATATACAGATATTTTCTACAATTAATACCAACGTAGTGTCGTTCACGATACTACTAACAATCCAGAATCTAACAGATTAGGGTAAATTCAGTTTAAAAAATATTTCCTAATCACATATTTATACAATATATTTACATATTTAACAAAAATATATAAAAAATTATCACATAGCGCTATTCTAACTACAATTTTCACGTTAGAGCGACTATACCTAAAATGTCATAATCAATTCTCATTCATCTGTGATATGGCTAATGTGGTACTGCGCGAGGATGGTGGTTCTGTGCTTACTAATTGGACTATGTGCTCATTTGTTACCTTAAGTCTATAAAACTTTTAGAAAATATCTTCAAATAAAAAACCAACAAAATTTAACTTAAAATTTAACAAAAGAACAATCTTCGTCTTTTTCATCGGCCGGGCCAACAATGACATAGGGACGTCAAACATCTCAGTCCCCCCCGTGACCATGGGTGCTGTAAAGCACCCGAAACGTCGGGAATTAAAAATAAGTAAAAGTAATTAATTAAACGCAATAGAATCCGTAAATTTAGTTTTATTCAATGACAGTTATAGTTAGAGTTATTACTGTCAGAAGCCATGAGATGATTCTGGCATTTTGTACAGTCTCCATTTGTCAACATTGGCACACTATTTATATTTTACTTTATTCATTAAAAACAGTTCATTTTTAAATTTTAAATAGAATAATGTTAAGGAAACAAAAACGTAGATATGTACTCATGACTGTAAGAAACAAAATTTTACCTGTGATAAGCCCAAGTCTGGAAGCCATTCTGCAGCTACCCAGGCGTGAGTAAGATGACCAATACTCGGGTTTCTAACAAGATCAGGACGTCGCCGTTCCTCAATAGCCAGACGAAGTTTCTTGCGATGCATCGGCTGTGTGATCCCAAGTCCCACTTCCAAATCCGTGTCTGTCAGCTCAAGCAGAACCTGCCCATTCAAAGCACGAATCTAGAAACAACCAGAACACAATATTTGACGCTTTTTGCGTCAATATTTCTACTAAAAATCTTTTGATTTATGTACTTGGAAACTCAATTTTTATTTTGAAACTATTGTATTTTAATAATGAATGTTTTAAAACACAAATAGATAAAACTATCAATAACGGTAAAATACGAACCTTGCCACTTTTTACATTATCAGCAATAGTTGCGGCATATTGTGGCATCCCAAGTGCTAATTCCATCCATGCTATTATGGCTGGCGCACGCCATCTTGAAAGTGGTAGGGAAGCCGCCTCACGCAATGCTGCCTCACTGCCGAGTGGTGACCATGCACGGTTTGTACCACCCGTACCAGCATACACCGGTTCTTAGTACAAAAGATGAAGTAATTTTAACTATAATTTGTAGGTTGATAGTTACAATTACATATCATATCATCTATGTATATTTTATTATTATTATTTAATTGCAGCTTTGTTAAATAAGCAACCAATGTATTACTAAAGCATTGTATTTCAAAATGCTACTAGTTATTTTTATTTAATATAGTACGTATATTTGCAGAATGTAGTAAAATATTAATATTAATAACGTTTAATATTATTTGGAACTGCTGTAAATGAAAATTAATTTTGTTTCGTATTAACATTGCAAACCTATTTTGTTTCGATTGAATGACGATTTTTATAATGAATATGGATAAGTGCATTTTTATCCGTCCATGTAAATTCTTAACTGACCCTCACCGCTTTCATGTCCACTAACTGCGGCGCTGCCTGATTTGGTGCGGTGCCTGCTTCTTGCAAACACACGTGAAATGGATCCCCACGCGGACCCACGGCCCCGTCCTCCCTTACCGCATGCTCGAGATCGCAGTCCTCCCACCAGGGCTGATTCGCATTCACCCGGACTTGACAATTGTTCTACTGACCTGTTTAAGTTAAAAAGAATGAAATCAATTATTTCAAAATCATTATCCTATTAGTTACATTGAATTCCAACAATTTTTTTAAACTTAATTATTATATATACAACACCCTAAACTATATTAAAACTTTAACCTATTTTATGATAAATACAAAAAAAAAACGACGGGTTGCACTCCGGGAGTGCCGGCAGAAGTGAAAACTTGAATATTAACGTTGTGCATTTTTGATATTTTAACTGCTTTAATTATCACACACGAACATTCGCGCAAGCGCCCTGCGCCGCCTAAACGAAACAGCAGCCGCAGTAATACATTTTTGCCGCGCCGTAGAAAGAGAGGGGCTACTTCCTCTCCTACTCCGCGCCGGCTGTCTCTCTCTCTCCATCCGTCTTATGCATTTTCGATCAGGGTCACGTGTCCTGACGCGAGTTTAACATTTTTTACCCATTACAAAAAGTGTACAACGCCGCTAAATAAGTTTTCACTTCAACACGAAGAGGTATTAAATTTATTTTATAACAAATTTGTTTGTTAATAGTTCTATTGATTAAAATATCTAAACAAACCTTGAGAGTGAACCAGCATCAATGGAACGAGTAAATGGTGATGCGCTATTATGTGGAGACAGAGTTGGACTGCAATCTCGAGGTGTGCTCACTATGAATACAAAAAATATTTCAAAAACGGCATAAAAGTATTTTGGATGAAATTTATACAAATAGCGTGGTTATTCATGGCATTGCTATATGCAATTCAATATATGGCAAATTGCTTAAAAGACTGAATTTTACTCGTCGTTGATTTGCTTTGTCTCATTAGAATTTGTAAAGTTATTAATGAAGTTATTGATGAGTAACAAATAAAAAGGCCTTACGTTGATAATGGTGTGCAGACGACACAAGTGAGGTGGCATCGGTGTCGTATGGATCGAGTGATGCTGGCATGCCCTCTGCAGTTGAGTCTGATAAATTGCCACCACATACGGATGTCGCTCCCCCATCACTGCTTCCTGTCACTAACAAAAGCTCTATTAAACTTACTTATGTAAGTAACCATTCCTAGGGTTTATTATTAATTATCAACAAAGTTTTGAATTCGCATTATAGCAATTGATTCAATATTTTCTTCTAGATTGATTCTATACCATTAAGCGGTATACAAGAACAACGTCTATTAATATATTTTTATTTATACGGAATCGTTTTATTGAAATATTTTCGGGTTGATTATTAAAACTAAAGTTGTACAAATAAAATTGTCAGTTTTATTTAAACAACTGTAAATTTGGAATTGTTTATGTCGTATTTTATTCTACGCATAAGTTTTATCTGAAGTTTGATTTGACAAATTGCCCCTTAGATGCTTTAAGTCAATTTATTAAGAAAACCAACAGCGTATAAAGTAATTATCAAACATAAATGTAACAAATAAAATAGTTATTAAAAAGTATGGCCAATAACAGGTTTCCCTAATATTGCTTGATGATTGAATGCTATTGGTGGAAGAAAAGATTGTGAAAAAGAAATGTTGTGTGAGTAATAATTGATTGAAATGGCAAAAAGCAACTTTCTGTAACTAAAAATAAAAAAAATGTTTACACTTTACAGATAAAGTAAGTTAGTTATGAGAGGATCGGAAATATACTTCAAAGAAGTAAATCGACGTACAAGTACTTTAAACGAAAATAAAAAGATTGGTTCTGTAAATAATTTTAAACAAAACTAAAATTGACATTTTAAACATAACAAAAATTGTAAGTGCCAAAGATGAACGACATATTATTCTTCAATAGGTTAGAATAATTACAGAGCTACACAAAAGTTGCAAATGACCTTAAACTACCGGGAAATGAGTAAAAAACATGTTCTTTACTTTATTATTTAAATTGAAAGCCAACTGTGTGTGCTAATGTTAATTATTTTAAAAGGATGAAAACTTACCTCTTACTCCGGAGTCGGCACTGCAGCTCCCTCTATCGCCTAGTAAACCTGATGGGCCGCCTAACATCATCGGAGGCCCAATTCCAAGAGAGGCTACACTTTCTCCCTCAGATAAACATCCAGAAGCTTGTAATTGTCTACGAGCCTACAAGTGAAGCGAAACAGTATATAACGACTAGAGATAAAATGTTTGCAAAAAAATGATGTAGTAAATATATTTTAAGATTTTGTTTATAAATATGTATACATATTTAAGCTAGAAATTTTGGGTTTGGCTTAATATAAAAAAATATATCATATACTTTTATACCTCATACAATTGTTCCCTTGCATGTCGTAATTGAGTATCGCGAGCGCTTAAGGCAGCAGCAAGTTGAAGAGATCTTTCGGCTTCATCTCGAGCGTGTCGTAATAGTGCTGCACGTTCCCGTTCTCTTTCAGCACGTTCTGCACCTAGAGCTGAAGATGCTCCACCTCTGGAACGCATCTAAGAGAAAAATTACGACGTTGAAATATTAATACCTAGCTAACCCATTGTAAAATGGGCATAATTTTTAGATTATCTATCTAAAAGAAAATGAAGCCCTTGAAGCTAGTTTTTGGAAAATAATGCATTGAGATAATATGTTGAAGGATATTTAAGAGTTACTCTTAATATTAATATCTTCTTTTTCCTAATGCGATTTAATTAATTTGACAACATCGAATTAAGTGTTAATTTAAACATTGGAGGTAAAGTAATACCAATAACCTGTATTTGTAAAAAAAAATTTGGCCAGCAAAACCACACCCGGGGGAAAAAATAAACAAAAAACCCGCCGCGCCGCCTCCCCCCCACACCCACCACCACAAAAACAACCCCCCCCGCGCTTGCCCCCCAAAAAACCAAGGCCAGAAAACCCCCCCCCCCTAGCGCCCTCTCCCGCGGGGCGGATTTTGCCAGAAAAAAAAACCGCCGCTCCATTTTTCCCCCCTAAAGGATTTAAAAAAAAGGAAGAGTTTCCCGCCCACGAAAGACAAAAGACCGGAAAAACATATTACGTTCTATCTTCTTCTTGTTGTAAGCTGTACATAGACCGTTCTCGTTGTAGACCTTATCGTGAAGTTTGATATGAAAATAACGACCGTAGTGTCAAACATCTCGCACTTTAGACGCTACTAAAACTACTAGTTAATAATAATTACGCTTATATTAAATATTAGCAGTTAAACTTAAACCTGTTCATAATTCCTTATAAAATCCCGTAGCTCCTTTTCTTTATCTTCAAGCGTAGCGTAAAGTTGTTTCATCTGGTTCAACAAATCAAATTTCTCAGCTTTCAATCTCTTCTTATCCGCTTTCAAGGCTAAAATACATAACGCAATAACTAAGAAATGTTGATAGCTTATTCACGGTTGAACTTTGTAGTAATTTATATAAAGTTATATTTTCTTTAACTTATAATTATAGTATAACGTTATTAAGTGTAAACAGTATTATTAACACAACTGTCAAGTCGAGTTGAATCCGTCGAATGACCTCTCGGTCGAAGTTGGACTTACCTAAACGTACCATTTGGCGTAGAGAGCCGTGGTAGCTCAGATGGTTCACGCTCGCGTTAAATACATATAACAGAACGCGAGTCGAGCGATTTCATTGATGCCGGCGGGGATCGAACCCAACCCAGGTTGATTGTTGTTGGTGCACCAATGAAATTGTTAATTGCAATTTTAAGTGCTGATTTACCACGTGATCGACGGAAAGAAAAAAGAAAACATCGTGAGGAAACCTGCATGTCTGATTAATAAAAAAATATTTCGAAGACATGTGAAGTTCGCCAAGACGGATTGGGGAAGCGTGGCGGATACTTCCTTGCCCTAAAACCGTCTCAGAAATGAGGGGAGGCCTATGGCCAGCAGTGGGACGTATATAGGCTGTAACTTTACTTTACTTTTTACCATTTGGCCCAGTTAAACATACTCTTCAACAAATTCGATAGGTATGATATGTATATTACAGATGACTTTTGTTTTGTCCATGTTCATCTTAAGATTTATCCGTTTGGAGACACTATTGAAGTCAATGAGCTAGTGCTCAGGTCCTAGTTAATTTATTGAATGTAAAACGAAATAGTTTTTTTAATCATTTCTATATCACTCTCGTAATTTTGCGCTACGTTCACTCGTGGCAGAGAAACATCATAGGTATATTATGGTTATCACGAATGAGTCAGCTCCATCGGCGAAGGACCACGCTCGCACAGAATACAGCTTAATGTGCTGCTGTTTTCGTATGAGCTTTATGAGCAGTCGGAAAGTGTCTAACAAGGCTCGTTTGACTGTGCATGAGGGGGGTGTTGGTTCCGACACTCATGTACGGAAGTGAAAGTTGGGTATGGCAGAAGAAACATGAAAGTAGAATAAATGCAGTTGAGATGAGAGCATTAAGAAGTATGATAGGAGTTGAACTGAGTGACAGGATAAGAAATAGTGAGATAAGGAAACGTTATGGTCTGAAAGAAGATGTAGTGATAAATATTGAGAAAGGTATGCTGAGATGGTTTGGCCACATCGAGAAAATGAATGAAGAACGATTGACGAAAAAAGTGTATAAGGCGAGTGTGAATGGAAGTGCTGGAAGGGGTAGACCTAGGCGGACTTTTCTAGACCCAATTAGGGACGTCTTGAAAAAAGGCCAGGTTAAGAGTACCCTAAACCGTAGAGCATGTAAGAAGGGAATAATGAAAGTAGACGAAGCGAAACAAGTATGTAAGGATCGTAGCAAGTGGAAAGAAGTGGTCTCTGTCTACCCCTACGGGAAAGAGGCGTGATTATATGTATGTATGTTTTCGTATGGTGACAGAGAACCGAAGACCTTTTTTTTAACTGAAAACGAGGCATTTCGTCTTAGTTCCTAGGGTTGTCAAATGCCAGATATTTTGTTAGTAGTTTGTTAGAAGTTCAAATATTATGTTAGTTAATCAGTGTTGGCTTCAAAAAGGTTCTCGTCGTAGGGAATGGTGATGTCGATCAAAAATATCATTGATAGTGACCAGTCTGACAACACAATTGTATATAATTAATACATAAGCTAGAATTTTACAAATGCCTTACAGCTCACTGCTTCTCTAGCAAGTAGCAGCTCTTTTTCTAATTGTTGAGGATCTAGAGTTGGGGCATCTTCTGATCCTTCTCCTTTGCTACGTTCCAACAACGCAGTACCAGCTTCGCCACGCTCTGCTGCCGCTACTAACAGTCGTCGCACACGCGTTAACTCAGCCTGTGTAGCAATATACAGAAACACTTTTTTTTAGTAAGGCAGTGAAAAATTTCTTTTTATACCTTTTATTACTTTCACGTAATGAAATATGAATCATTTGCTTCAACGCCTAATTTCTTACAATAATAAAGCATTCCATTGTTAGTTACATACGGTTATTAATAGACTTCATTATATTTCATATTTCATTATATTCTATTCCATTTCCTTTTAATGTCATAAAAATACAAAGATAGCTTAAAGGGCAGATTTTTATATTAGTATTGTACCTGCAGACGTTCATTTTCGAGTCTTAGCCTACGGGTTAATTGAGTCGCAGTTAACATTCCAGGAGATGCTGGTACCTCTTCTTGGCGAGACCGATCGGACCGACCTCCAGGTGATGCTGACCCTGTTTATTTATTTCAAACGAAAGCCATTAGTGTAATAAATTTATATTTGAGTGTTTCTAATGCAATAAAAGTTTAAGTTTAAGTAAACATTGGACTTTTTATAATCAAATATTTCAAAAGAAGTTTTAATTTTATTTACAGTACCTTTAATGTTAAATTATTATTTGATTTGAGTGATTTAAATAATTAATTTATCAAAGCATCACATATTGTTCATTTTTAAGTAAAAGATACGTACTAGTTTTTTAATTAAATCGTTTATTAAAACAAAAAAATTGACTATGTAATGCATTATTTTACCTAAATGTTAGTTAAAGTTTCTAATGCTTAAAAGAATTGCTAATTTATTACTCATATTAAAACAACATAATAAAAAATGTTCGTGTCATGTTATTCTCGTACTTGAGTGATTTTAGAAAGTTTTATTAACAAAATATCAAACCTCCATCGAGACTAGCTGTAATATCTGCCCTGGGTTCGGGACCATCGCTACTTCGCCCTGGTGATGTTGCATCAGGTAGCGGAACTTCTTCTTCTGAACTGTCAGCGGGATCAAGAATGTTCTTTTCGCTCGTATTACTTGTTTCCCCGTTTCCTATCTCAGCATAGGTACCACTGTCACTGCCATTCTGGGTTGGCCATTTAACTGGTGACTCAAGTTTACCGTTGGTTTGATTTTCCTTATTGTCATCGTCTAAAAATTGACTAATAATTTATTATCCATAAATAATTTATCGGAAAACTTATTAATCGAATTTAATACTCTTGGAAGCAAATAAGTCAAGCTACTTCTGTATTTTGTGCGTTTTGTTATTTAATTATCTTTGCATTCATATCAATAACAGTATCATATACGCGTGATTTAAAAAAATCTGTTCTAATCTCAAAAATGATTTTTTAAATATTTTATATTTTGTTAGTATTTAATTTTTATAACGTTATTTATTTTTATTATTAATCTTATAAGGCGGAATAAGTTTTAAGTTTCTCCTAGAAAAAGATTACAAGAGAATAAACCTCTCCATACCCCCTAAAAGCGCTCTGCGCTCATGCTCACCTGTTCACTTTCATAGAATGCAAGCAACCTGAGTTTAAGCCTTGCTGGCACCATTCAAATTTCCAAAGCAAATTTAAAGGTTTGTGCTCATAGCCAAACATGGCAAGATAACCTCTATATTTGAGAAATTGAAAATATATTTCACACATCTAAAGACCCTCATTTTACTCTACAGAAGAGTGATGGCCTTCCTGATTCAGAACCCTGGTAGTAATAGAGGCTTATGGCTAGCAAAGGCGTAAGGATACGGCCATTTTTTTATTTAGATATTGTTACGAGCCTGAGGCTGAAACTAGATAATTATAGAAACTTAGACATAAAATATTTCTGATGTAACCATTTTTCAATACTGACCTATGAATGGATTTTCTTTGCCATTCCTTATAGATATCCTTGCTGTCCTGTTTAATGTACCCTGTTTTTCCCCATTCAAAGAGCCATTGCGTGGTTTGTCTAAAGTACCAATAAGAAGACGACGCTCTGGGGGAACGGGTCTTGGATCTAAGTCCGATCTTTCTAAAGCGGAACTTGCTGGGGTGATCAGTGGGTCAGCTGGTTCCGGCTCCGCATCAGCTTCCACCCGTGTGCCTACCGATACTTGTTCATCCACCATTTTGCGAAGTTTCGCCTAAAGAGATAAATCACGTTTTAAGTACTAATTTCTGTGAATATCTCCGTAAATTATAAAATGGTGAAATTACTAATACCTACAATAACCTGAGATGTAATCGTTTAACGGAGTAGTTGGCCACGGATAATCAAACTGTCGTCATACCAATGGCAATTGTTTTTTAAATAAAATAATAGACAAATTTTAATAATAGTAAAACTCAAAATTTTGAAAGAATTTTTTTATTTAGCTAGGTGACATGCTAAGCCAGATGGAAGTTTTCAGATATGTACTCGTGCCGTAACATCGATAAGCAAAGTACTGGAAACAATTATTCCTAATATTAAAATAAGATAATATTTTTGATACTGAATTTAGTTGGTAATCAATATATTACAGCACATAGGGTAATATGAAAGACTCCGCGTAAGGATTTAGAGAAAAATTTCCAGAGAAGAACTGAAAAGTATGTCATGTAGAAGTGAGATCCACTGCTTGACCCTAATAGTAAAGATTCCACCAAATCATAGATTTGAATAAATTTTATGACAGATATAAATAAATTTTATAGTAACTAATTACTACTTAAATAGATAATAGTGACATTTCTATCGAAAATAATAAAGTAAATGATGTGATCTAAGTAAAATTTCTAATTTATAAAAGTTGTAGCAGGTTATAGTTTTTACCTTTAATACAAAAGAGTTTTCATTCCATGAAAAAATAAAACGATATTATATAGTTGGTAATCTGACCATTACAATTATAAGCGAAAAAAGCTTTTTTTTCCTAAAACATATGAATAATTCGCCCACGGAAGCCGCCCAAGTGGTGGCATTGCTGAATTCTGGACTTAGTCAGCGTGTTGTGGGTCTAACATTGCATCTAAGCCTGTCATCTGTTCATAGAGTCTACAACGGCTATCGAGAGACTGGTATGTTCACGTACCGTTCTGGATCTGGCAGGAATCGGGTCACCTCTGAGAGAGATGATCGATTTATTTTATCAACTTCTCTACGAAACCGGTGCCTTAATGCATTTCAACTGCAGCAGCAGCGTCAAGTTGTACGAAGGGTCGCTGTAAGTGACTACAATTAGAAGAAGGTTGAAGGAGCGTGGACTGGTACCACACAAGCCAGCAAATGGACCAAAATTAAATGCAGACTATCGAAGAGCGCGCCTTGACTTTGCACGCGAGCATCTAAATTGGTCATACTTCCAATGGAGCAAAGTTCTCTTCTCTGATGAATGTAAAATCATGCTCTATGGTAACGACGGAAGGAACAAGGTCTACAGAAGAGATGGAGAATGCTTTGCACAATGCTGCATTGAAAAAAGGGTCAGTTATGGTGGTAGTTCGTGGACGGTTTGGGGAGGAATCAGCGCCGACAATAGGACAGAGCTTGCCTTCGTGTTTGGGCCACGTCTACCCGCTTTGAACTGTCATCGGTAGGTGAAACAGTGCCTAGAGCCTCACGTGATACCCTATGCACACTTTATCGGCAACGGGTTCACATTTATACACGATAACGTCAGAGCCCACACCGCGAGCGTCGTACGTGATTACCTTACCGAAGTCTGTATCTCCATAACGGAATGGCCAGCAAGGAGCCCGAACATGAATCCAATTGAACATCTCTGGGATCAACTAAAGAGGCAAATCCGAGCGAGAGATCCTGCCCCAGACTCACTTGACCAGCTGAAAAGTGCCATTCAAGAAGAATGGGACAACATCCCATGTCAGCATGTCATCGTAACTCTAATCCGATCGATGAAAAACCGGATGGAAGCGGTGGTAAGATTCGAGGAGGGAACACTAGTTATTAAACGTTATTTAATAAAAGTTTTTCAGCTTTTTTTTTCACCTACGTGTGTTGTTTCATTCATTGCCTTCGTTCTCCATACAAAATAAAAATACTGACTCATTAAAGAAAACGTGAAACCTATGAAAATTTAATTTGAATTTAGAACAATCACATTAGAAATTGAAAACCTCATAAAACTCACTATTAGGCGACATTATAAAAAAAAAAAAACTGATATCCTTACAAAAATAAACTTCAAGGTGTTTCGATTTTTTTGATGAGAAGTATATATATATATATATATATATATATATATATATATATATATATATATATATATATAGGAATACTAGCCGTTTGAGTAAGCTTAAGTTCATTCAGCGATCTTGTTTTTAATATGATAGCATCCGCAGATGAACAAGATCAACCAACATAGCCCAAGATTATATAAGATTAGTAAGCAGAAGTGGGAATTTGCCGGCCATATAGCTCAAAGAACCGATGGAAAAGTAAGAACCATCAGCATTTCGTGGCAGTTAAAAATTTATGGTAACTAAATGTTGGACTGATCTTCCACCACCATTACGAGCTATAACAAATAAGAATAGTTTTAAAAGAAAATACAAAGAGTATTTATTAAGTGCGCAAAAATGTCATAAAATAAAAAAAAAACAATTGCAGGGGCTGGGAGTCCTATAAGTTAGGGAGTTATATAATACATTTACTACCAATATTCCTATTTGATAACTTCTATGTTCTGTTAGTATAATTATACCATAAGTGGTCTGAATAAATCAAACACTGCTGTAGCTCTTACTTTTAATATTATTTTTTGCATATGTTTTTTATACTCGTATTTTGGTTATATTATGTTTATCCTTTGTACATTAATATTAATTATTAATATACTAATAGTAACTATATGAAAACTTGTACTGGTAGATAAAATAGTTCTTGTACTGGATGAATAAATAATCAAACAAATCAATTAATATTTATAATTTAATCAGTAATGTACGCGTACTGTTATACTATAGTTAATAATTAATAAGTATACGGGTGCTCACAGAATAACAGCATTGTAGATTCTCTGCAACACATCATGCTGTGTCAGAACCGTTTCATTGTCCTTCATACAATATTATTTCTGTATTAGGTAGTTTAACTTTTAAATGTGTTGTTACTTTGGTCAGTGAATAAATATTTTATTATTATTATTATTATTATATCCAGCTAGAAAAAATCAATTAGTCAATTATTTGAAAGGTGCCTAACTTCTAAGATTAAAATAAACACTAAATAATTCCCTAAATATGTATATAAACTTAACATAGAATTATTTTCATTCTTAGTAAAATAGTGTTTAAAATATAGAGTTTAGTTTTACAATATTAATAAAAAATGTCGTAATATTCTATGTTGTACTTACCTGAGCGTCACCTAGTATTCGGCGCACAAGCGCCATTAGGCCGCTGTGGCAAACGTTATCATGCTATCCACCGCCAATTCTTCGCCTCATGTTTGTTCTGTCTTTGTACTTGTTGTTAAACAGGTAAACAATATCAATGATCGGTAAATAATTTTCTTTTGTTTTACTTCTTTTTTGTTCCTTTTGTTGTTTTACTTCTTTGACTTCTTTCTGGAACAAAGCAAAACCAAAATAAGTGATATAAATATAAAATAAGTGATTTAAGACAAATATAATATTCGCATATGTTCAAACAAATACGAAAGTTTTCTTAAAATTGCAATGTACAATTGTTTAAGATGAGAGGTAATGCTAAAGTAATGTCCTCAAGAGCGAATTTCGGTCACGACAGCCAGTCTCTAGGGAGACCATATCCATCTGCTCAGGATAGGATAATAGTGCCTAAATATTTGCGCAAGCACAGGTGCACTCTCTGTTCTGTCACTCACATATTTCCATAGGACGGTAGACTGACATGAACTGAGTGGATAGGCGTAGGACCAACGGCTTTACGTGCTTTCTTAAATATTTTCTTAATGGCTTAAATGGTCACCATATCCGACTAGACTAGATAATAGTTATAGGTATTTATTTTTCTACATATCCTTTAACAGGTCGATACTTGTAGTCTATTTTTTTTTCTTTTTGACAATACTTTCAAGAAACGCCTTATAAAGTTGCAAGCGTTTTGCCGGCAAATACAGTTAGGTGACCAAGGAACTGAACGTCACTCGATATGTTGTCTACGCCGAGCATTCCAATGTTTATTGAGACAGTAAGAGGAGTGCCCTAAAATTAAGAAGACAGGACAATTATGTTCTTAATTGCGCAATGTCGTGTCTTCTGGGGGTTAAACTCGACTAGATTTATATCTATCTTCGCTATCATCTTCAAATTTTATACCCCGTTACTGTTTTTTGAGTCGAAGAACAAAAGCGCAAATCACTCGAGCCTAGACTTGCAGAACGGTGTGGATTTAGATATATTATTATATAGCAGTTCGAAGATCGAAACTTGTTTCTCGGAAGGCAGTCATCGCAAATGAATGTGCGGGTGCAGATTTTAGGATTTTAAGATGTATACCTAACATACTACGGATAAAAGTAGAAATCCTAATAAATTTATGTCGCGTATATGTTTTTTTTAGTTTATAAATTGATTGAATAATCAGCCCGTAAAAAACCTTTGTTAAAATTGGGCCTCTTCTACAGTACAAGATTGCAATATCAGATTTTTAACTCCTTGGGCCCCCTCGTTATTAACTGTTTGAGATCTAGTATCTTTACTGATAGTTATTACATGATTTGTAAGTTTCTAAATCACATACGTGTTCTCCTTATTCGAGTCTTTAGCACCCACGGGATTAAACTGAGTGATTTTTAAATTATTTTTTAACATATGTTTGACTAACGAGCTCTCAGTCCACATGGTGCTAAGTGACTACTTCAAACAAAGACACCTGCAACCACCTTCAAACGAAGAAGGCCACAACTGTGAACTCCAAGAACTAAAATCTATTTTATATGTCTTTTACCTTTTTAACAGAAAAGTGGGTGCACTGCTGATATGCGGTAGGAAAAAATAAGATGATGGTATCAATCCAAGCAAAGGAATCCCACTATCCTAGTTTAATTATCCTCACCAAAGTCAGTCTAAGTGTGGCTTTTTACTTAAAACACATATTAACTCACTATTTAACCTCTTAATGTCAGCAGTTCATGCATTATTCGTCGAAATAATTGGACGGTTTCATTAAAAGTCTCAACACATACCCTTAGATTTGCATAATGAGGCTGCTGGGTTTTTAAAGCTAGGACGGTTTGCTTCAACATAAGCCAGTTTTTGAGTTCACTGTATTTAATTAACATTAAGCAAAAAAAAAAATGAGACGTCATTCATCGAGAATATTTAGTGTTATATTTAAGGCCTTCGGTCAATATTTCTATCAATAATCCTCGGCGTCATATCGAGTGACGTGCAGTTTCGTGGTCATTTGGAAGACAAGGCCAAATTGGCCTCTAAAAAGCATGGCGTGCTCAGCAGAGTGAGACAGAATTTCATGCCGGCACACCGCCTGCAAATTTAAAAGGCGCAGGTTCGATCGCATATGGAAAACTGTTCACATCTCTGAGCTTTGGTTCCCCAGTGTCAGGTTCTTCCATTCGTTCGCATCCAGTGCAGAGCTGTTAGAATCCTTGACGCCGGCTCTTTTCGATCGGTTTGACTCACTGGCACTGCAAAGAGATGTTGCATCTCTTCACAGATGCTAAATCGATTAACAAAAAGCGAAAATTGCATACCATCCATACCATCAGCCGGTCCCCAACTGCGATCTAAAGAAATTTTTTCCTCGCACAACTTCCTTGTAATGACCCCCAGTCCATCGTCCAGAGAAAAAGCTTTTCTATTTTAAAAGCCGGCAACGCATCTTTTCGCAGTGTAAATATCAAATTTATTAATAACTCCACCACAGCAGATTTAAAGGGATCCTTCGACAGTCATCGAGTCAGATTTTTTTTTAACCTAATACCAACACATAATGTGAATGAGTTTCATTTTGGTTTATTAATATATATAATTTATTATAACTTAACTACTGCGGCACGTATCAGATCCTAGTTTAAGCGATTATCTCGATAATAATATTGTGTGAATATTATCTCAATGGGTAAAGTCGTTGAGTAAATAAAACTAACAGACGCACAAAAGATTGTACTGTGTAAATATAAAGAACACAATCCGTCCAGAAAAAGAGAGTGAGAAAGAACCCAATATTTAAGTTGAGTTAGTGCGTGTCTGTCAATCAAATATATGCATGTTTTTTATTTATCTTAACGGATAACTACTTCTAATACAATAAATCAAAATAATCATTTAACGCTTTCAATTCTTATCTACAGAGAAGTAAATTTCTTCATTGATTTTGTGACATAGATTTAAAGTGTTTATATATGTATGAAACGTTTCCTTTCCTTCCCATTGCCAAAGGATTATGTTATCGTACTCAGTTTGCTCGAACACACATTTTATGAAAAAGCGACCATACTCCACTTCCCACTTTAATGTTTGGCTTATAATTTTCTAGAACATCATTTGCGATGCTATAACAGTTTTTAGGTTTTCGTAAGCACTGATGCACTCAGTTTTAGCTTGTGCTTTTATTATATTATACTGGGTTCAGGTAAGGCTAATCATACCTACTATGATTTTTGTTATATTTAGCAAAGAGTGACTTTTACTTATATTTAGCAAAGAAATAAATAAATTCAACCTCAATAATGTAAAAAGTTATGATGATATTGAGATTATCCTAGATATTTAAGATGCACCAAAAACTTTTGAGTTTTGTGGAAGGCAACTGACAGCTAGCGCATGATATTTTATACTCTTTGATACGCTGCTAGCGTAACATAAATGATGTTTATATAGAAGTAACGGTGACAAAACCGCACATAGATCCCTATCCTGTCGGCAAATGAATGTTCTAGTACATAGACACCTACATTTCATTTTAGATCTATTATCTGAGAGCTAAGACGGAATATCTTATTACAAGTAACAGGGATCTCCGTTTCTACTAACTCACCATATAATACAACAGCAATAACCCATTTCAGCATTACTCTAACAAGAATATAAAAATTGAAAAAGCACTTGCATGTCAACCGCATGTCAACTGGAAAACGACCGAAATTGTGGTAATTTGTTATTTTAAAAAGTTGAAACGAAGGAAACCTTCGTTATTAGTAATTATGAATTTTGCGATGTTGAGGTGCATTTCATAAAATTTTTGTATGGATTAGAACAGTAAACTCCCCCTTAATGGGGCTGGTCACCTAGAATGGACTAAGAGAAACTCAAGTATCTGGCCTAAAGTGTTCGCACCCCAAAAAAAAGTATATAGGTATTACTCACCCTAAACTCCGCGAACGTCGCGGGGTTTTTTGATGCGGCAGTATTTGAGCAGCAGGGTAAAAGTAATGTATGGTATAAAGATACACTCCTTTTCCTATCCTTATCTCTGGCACCATTACCTTCGTAAAGGGGATTCTGGAGAGTTCAGTGAAGTCTGGTGAATGTATAGGCCTTATAGAGAGATGCGTCTTGTGCTTCAACCCGCTTTGCCTGAGTAATATAGGTGAAGAAGCTGTCAAAAAGGTGCCACCTAGCCAGCGTTGATTAGGCTGTAGTTGTGTGTAAGAGTCGTTCCAATTTACAGCTGATATACAACGAATATGGAACACCATGTCATAGGATAATAGTCCACGCGAGTCCAACATATCCCGTACTTATGCCCCGAAGTGGATAGGCGTACGTATTTTCCCATTAAAATTATCCCTTAAGTTCTTAGCTGTTAGATTTATTTAATCGCATAATATTTCCATTATTTACGCAGTCTTGGCCTTAGAAAAAACCATCAAAACATAAGTAACTCTCAGACAAAAAAGTTTGTTGAGCAAACAAGCATTTTATTCTGTGTTCTTAACGTTAGGACTAAGACGAAATCCCTCGTTTCCAGTAAAAGGGGTCTCCGGTGCTCTACATTCACCATACGAAACACAGCAGCATAAGCTTTTACTTTACGCTGGTATTATGTGAGAGCGTGGTCCTTTCCCAGTCTAGCCGACCCATTCGTGCTACAACCATAGTATAGCTGCAGCATGACTCTACTTGCTCTAATGCTTTGAACCAGTGACCGACGATGGCATTAAATGTTAAAGCTGTATAGTGTAGTAAACCTGTTAGTCCGGATGATATTGGATGCAAAGTAGTAATACATTCTTATTCCTCCACTACTAACTTCAAAAATTACAGGCCAATATCGATTCTCTGCTTTTTCTATAACATTCTCGAAAAAGTTGTTTAATCACATTTTTAAATACATATAATTTCTTAAGCATATCTGGTGTTCGTCCATATAGCACTTCTACAGCTCCAAAGATGCCGTAAAATTTGTTTTTGTCCATTAATCTAAGTAGTTATTTATTTTATTACTGCTCTACCCACAGCTCTCATCGAACTTTCAAAAGGCAGCTGGCAGAGAATGACAGTATGGTTATCTTTTTATATATAATTAGGTTAGCCTTTGTACAAAATATATTCGTGCAACAAACAATTTTCTATCTATCTGTCTAGTTCAACATATTTTTTTTAAATATTAGTGTAATAAATACGAAACGTATATAAAATTTCTAAGCGAGATTGCAATATTACGTGGGAAAATTTAACACTAGAGTACACGCAATATGGTCACTTAATGAAGCAGTTGAGGCTTGAGACATCCAACGCTAATTTTATCAATCGATCGCGGTTCACACTTTACGTGCCAGGAACGTTCACCCTTACAGACCTGATTATGCTTCAGAGTAAGTAATGGGTACTAATTATGATAAATATATTTTATGCTCTTATAACTACTTATGAAGAGATAATATACGCCTTTAATTATAATATACTAACTACCCGCGGTCAATAAATTCTAAATGTGTGACGATATTTTTAGTACTCAATACTCAATAACTTTATTGCATTCCATAGGTTACAAAAGGTGTTACATAGTGTTTATGATATATATATATATATATATATATATATATATATATATATATATATATATATATATATATATATATATATAATATACACCAATATATTCCAAGTTTATGAAGTAAACATATTTTTGAATTTTTAAAAATATTTAGTTCTTTCTTTGAGAAATGACGTTGACTCTCTAGTATATATACATTAATCTATGACGTTGACGTTGTTATGTCAATTTTTATTATAAAAGGCACTGAAAATATAGTTAAATATATAGACCAAATTAGATCATACACTGTTGCGGATGGATTTATTTACCAACAACCCTTCTAGTGTATCAGCAGGACAACAGGTCAACTATATAGGTCAACTAGCTAAGCTAGTAAACATTGGCTACATAGTTCAACTTATAAACATTGGTCCAGTCGAGCCGAATATCAGACCCAGATTAGTCAGAAGTTTTTGTTAATAAGCGGTGCCAGGTTTGGACCGCACGCCATAGTACTCGCAGTGGATCGCTGCTGCAAGAGCACCGTACACCCTGCAAAAGCGGTAACAGCTTTGTCCAGCAAGGTGGACAAACTCAGCTGCATTGGGAGTGTTAGTTCAACGTAACGTCACGTCGCCAATAGCAGCCGGGTGTCGAAGTTCAAGGTGAAGCCGAAGGGGAACGCCGCAAGTACAATATCAGCTCAACCTGTGTTTGTGTTAATGAAGTGCAAACGTGAGTACAATTTAGTTATTTTCATAGGAGCTGTGACAATTTACTTACTTATTTGAATATTGATTTCAAGGAAGATTTTAACTTGTGCATGTTAGATTAAGGACTCGACTAGTTTTATAAAAACAGGGAACCTATGCCCGATTTCTGTGCGAGTGTATTTTTGTTTATAAATACTTATAAATTTTCACTGTTTTTGAGACTTGAAAAATTCGCAAGCTTTGTTTAGTAAAGAAACTTGTTAAGTTTTACGTTTCAATTTAGGTTTTTCTGTTACAAAGTTGATATTGTGTTACATTCAGATTGATAAATTTAACTTTACACAAATTATTGAATTATAATATTTTTTATATTAGTTAATAATTCTATACGGTTGTTGTTTACGATGGAAGGACAAATTAATATATTAAAAGACCTTCAACAAGTAATACAAAAGCGCTTTACTAATTTTAAAAAGTGTCCAAAGGATAGACTTACTGTTGAATATATACAAACAAGGCTTGAATTATTAGAAAATGATTGGTCTTCGTTCAAAAATACTAAATCTCAACTTTATGGTCAGTTTAAGTTAGAAGATATAGGTCAAAATATTGTCGATATGTATGATGCAACACAAGATACTTACATACTATGTAAATCTTTTATGAAATCAACTTTAAACAAGATAAGTATTAGAGAACCGTTACCACAAGATAGTGGATGTAGTAATAGTTCTTCTAAGCAATCTAGTTCATTTGTAAAGTTGCCCAAGATAACAATTCCTACTTTTTCTGGCAAGTACAGTGAATGGACAACTTTTCACGACCTTTTTGTTTCACTAGTACACAACAATGCATCCTTAGATAATGTGCAAAAAATGCACTATCTTAAAAGTCACCTAACCGGTGAAGCTGAGCAGTTAATTAGGCATACACCAATCACAGATGCCAATTATAACGAATGTTGGTCTCAACTAGAAGATCGCTATGCAAATAAAAAGTACCGAACCAGTTGTATTTTAAAACGATTGTTCGGCCAGAAACGCTTACATGTGGAATCGGCTAACTCATTAAAGGAGCTGCTAGATACCACATGTGACTGTTTAAATGCACTAAAAAATTTGAAAATCGATGTAAGCACATGGGACGTTATTGTTATCCATATAGTGACGTTCAAGTTAGATAATGAAACGCGAAAGCAGTGGGAGTTAAGCATTTCTAATGACTCCAGCAACGAGTTGCCCACCTTTAATCAGTTTAGGAAATTTATTAAAAGTCGTTTCCGCGCATTAGAATCTATAGAGCCGAGAAAGATTGTGGCTCACCAGATTAATAATAGTTCTCATGTTCATGGTTCAAAAGTATTGCTGGCCACAAAGTCGCCGAATATCCGTTGCGAATTCTGCTCGGAACTTCATAAGCTCCGTTTCTGTAAGCAATTTGCAAAAGAGTCCATAGAAAATAGACGAGAGTTTGTAGCAAAAAAAATAAACTATGTTTTAATTGTTTAGGTGGCAATCATACAGCTTACAACTGTAAAAAGCAGACTGTCTGTAGAATTTGCAAAAAACGTCACCATTCCTTGCTGCACCATAATAAAGAACCTTATGCAGAAAATAAGGGTCAAGATTCCAGAACAAAGTCTGCTGTCGATAACACTAGTTCCCCAACAAGTGATAATCAAATAATTGCATGCTTATCTTCGGGGGAAGTTTTAAAACCCAGACAGGTTTTATTAGCCAATGCATTGATAAAAGCTGAGTCCAAGTCGGGTGAATTTCAAACAGTTCGAGCCTTACTTGATCAAGGATCACAGGCTTGTTTTATAACAGAGTCCACTGTCCAATTTCTCAGGCTTAAGAAAATTCCAGTCCGAGGTCATGTTTCAGGCTTAGGAGACAAATCAACCATTGCTAATTACATGGTAAATCTGATTACAAAGTCCACGGTTGATCTTGATTTTCAACTTCAAATTAATGCTTACGTTTTGAGTAAGATTACATCGTACTTGCCTGAGAGAACTGTGAATACCTGTTCAATGGAATGGATTGATCTCAACGGTCTGTGTCTAGCAGATCCTTCTTTCAAAACACCCAATAAAATTGACGTTCTTTTGGGCGCAGATGTTTACTGCTGCATTGTTATGGAAGGTGTAGTAAAGAGTCTTGGTTCTTTAATAGCGCAGAACACCACTTTAGGGTGGATCCTTTCCGGTGTAGTCAGTCAAGTAATGAAAGTGTAAAACACCACAGTAGAAATATAAGTGTACACTGTACACAGTTCAGTGAAGACAATATTCTAAAAAACTTCTGGGAGATAGAAGAACAAGTTAGTAAAAAAAATACTTAATCCAGAAGAGCAAAAATGTGAAGAATTTTATATTAAAACTACTAAGAGGGATGATACAGGCAGATACATAGTGCGTTTACCATTTCAAGACGAAGATCCTGCATGCAAAGGCGGAAGTTCACGTGAAATAGCTGAAACAAGATTCAAATCATTAGAAAGAAGATTAAATAATGACACAGATTTAAAACAAAAGTATATAGGAGTAATTAATGAATACTTGGAGTTAGGACACATGAGACCTGTGAAAGAAGAGGATGATAAGAAAGATGAAGCAGTTTACTTACCACACCACGCGGTGATAAGAAACGACAAGACCACCACGAAAGTTCGTGTAGTTTTCAACGCCTCTGAGAAAAACAAAAAGGGAGTTTCTCTCAATGATACTTTAATGGTTTGACCAACGCTGCAAGCAGACTTGAGACACACAGTTCTTAGATGGAGAGTACACGCTATTAGTATTGTGGCGGACATAATTATAATGTACCGCCAAGTCAGAATGGCAGATGAGGATGCTATATTCCAGAGGATACTTTGGCAAGAAAGCCCCAAAAAACCACTTAGGGATTATGAATTGGTAACAGTAACCTTTGGTACAGCTTCTGCACCATATCAGGCAGTTAGATCACTCCATCAGGTTGCATATGATGAAGGAGATAAGTACCCACTTGCGGCTGATAGAGTTTTAAATTCTTTTTATATGGATGATTTGATGATGGGACGTAATAGTGTCGAAGAGGGAGTGGAAATGTGTAAACAAATGATAAGATTTATTAGGAAAGAGATTTTGCCTTGCAGAAATGGAATAGTAACAATCAGTAACTATTAGATAGAATAAGTTCAATATATACAAGTGAAGTAGTACAGAAAACAGGTCAAATAAACATAAAAAATGAGAAGACACTGCATGGTGGTCCTCAGTTAATGGCAAATTATTTAAGGTCAGCCTATTGGATAATAGGTGATAGATCTCTAGTTCAACAATATGTTCGCAAATGTGTAACTTGTGCAAAACAGAGAGCTACTGTCAAAAATCAACTGATGGGTGATCTCCCATCGGTTCGATGTACACCAGCAAGACCATTTTTATATAGTGGAGTGGATTATGCTGGACCTGTAAGTATAAGAGCGACCAAAGGACGTGGGTATCGTTCTTATAAGGGCTACATATGCCTTTTCGTTTGCATGTCCACTCGCGCTGTTCACTTAGAGATCGTAAGTGACATGAGTACACAAGCATTTTTAGCTGCTTTTCGACGATTTGTGTCGCGACGAGGTCACTGCGCTAAATTGCGGAGCGACAACGCCTCCAATTTTGTAGGTGCCTCCAAAGAATTCCAAAAGTTGGCATCTATTCAGCCAGCCATAGCAGAATATCTGGAAGCAAACAACACCCAGTGGCATTTTATTCCGCCGCATGCTCCTAATTTCGGTCAGTGTTTGGGAAGCGGGTATAAAATCCACCAAGTTTCACATTAAAAGGATTATTGGTGACTCTGCCCTCACGTACGAAGAAATGACCACATTCCTCAATCAAGTGGAAGCTTGTCTAAATTCGAGGCCAATAAGCGTCATCAACTTTACGGATCTCGGTGAGCCCCTGCCTTTAACTCCTGGATATTTCTTAATAGAGGAACCGATAGTTAATGTACCAGATAAGGACTACAAAGGCTCAAGCGTGCTATAGTCTTTTTGGAAACGATGGTCCCAGGAGTATTTGTCAAAGCTCATGAATAGGTACAAATGGGCGTCACAAGTTCCGGAACCTAACATTGAGGACATTGTTTTGATTAAAGAAGATGATTTGCCGCCAAGTCGTTGGTTATTGGGTCGAGTTATAAAGAAACACTCCGGTGATGATAACGTTACCCGTGTGGTCACATTGCGCACGAAAACATCAGTTATTAAAAGGCCAACATCAAAATTATGTATTTTACCTATAGCAGATCCATGAATTGTTTACTTTTTATGTCAAATTTATGTAAAATATTATTATATTAAATGTTTACCTACTTTTCCATTTACGATAACATATATTAAGTTTAGAATTACTTCCTCTTAGTTTATGAAGTTAATTTGTTATTAAGTACTCAGTGCAAATTTTAGATGTAAGTACAATTTAGAAGGACATTTAGTTAAGTTTTTTTAGAAGGCCATTCCGTCACTAAATGTCCTTGGTGGGCGCTATGTTTATGATATATATATATATATATATATATATATATATATATATATATATACGCCAGTATATTCCAAATTTATGAAGAAAACATATTTTTGAATTTTAAAAATATTTAGTTTTTTTTGAGAAATGACGTTGACGTTGTTATGTCAATTTTTATTATAAAAGGCAAAATATAGTTAAATATATAGATAGCTTGCTACATATTTATTTATCTATGTATATAGACCAAATTAGATCATACACTGTTGCGGATTGTTTTATTTACCAACAACCCTTCTAGTGTATCAGCAGGACAACAGGTCAACTACATAGGTCAACTAGTTGAGCTAGTAAACATTGGCTACATAGTTCAACTTATAAACACATAGTTTTATGGTACCGCTATAGACTCTGGGCACAGCAATATTATGAAGGAGGAACATTCATATTGTATAATCGGAATCTCGGAAACGGCTCCGACGATTTTCATAAAATTTAGTGTTCAGGGAGTTTCGGGGGCAATAAATCGATCTACATAGCTAGGATTCATTTTTAGATAATGTCTTTTTGTCCGTGTTTTCAGGCAATGAAAAACTGCTACAATATAAGAAGATAAATTTTGACACTATGTTAATGATCGTAATAGCTCAAGTGGATATCGAGCGGTCGCAAAATCATAATGCTTTGGTTCGCATCCTGTCTTCGGTCCGACTTTTTTCCCCCTTTTTTTCAAATTCCCTTCTTTTGTGAGAAAATCCATTATTTCGAGCCCTTCTTTTTTAGTATTTTTTAAAAATACGTAAATTTTAATAAAATTGTGATAAAATCATGAGTGCAATTAGTTTATAATTGCACTCATGATTTTCTATTCAAATAACCAGTTCAGTTTTTATGTTTTTTTATTATGTCAATAAGATCAAAAAATATTATTCATGTTTCATCGGTATATACTTTGTATCTCGGTCATCCAGATACTTATTATTATTGTTGAATAATTAATGATTACTTAAATTTACGCGAAAACTACACATTGAATAAAATTATTATTTACGGATTTATCGCGTTTAATTACCATTTCAACTTATTTTTACTATCCCGACGTTACGGGGGCTTTACATCACCCATGGTCACGGGGTGGAGGACTGAGATGTTTGACGTCCCAATGTCATAGTTAGTCCAGCTACCTTCAGTTTTTGAATATTAATTTTTGGTGCAGTGTACGCAAAACGAGCTTATAGTATCATGAAGTTTTACAGTGGTATGCTTGGGTTTGGGTTTAATTTTGTTAATTATAGGCAGCAAAGGCAAGCAGATGGCAGCACACATCCATCTTCTCTATTGAAATTTAGATGATTTTTTAATTTCAATAGCCTCGCGTATCATCCTTGGTAGGAATCGGTGTTTTTTTGCGAGGATTTGTGGTTTATCAAATCTAATGTAATGGTGGGGACGATCTTGAACATGTTCGCAGACTGCAGATTTCCCGGAGCGTCGGTGTTTCACATCAGCTATATGTTCCTTTACGCGGGTTTTTATAGATCTTTTTGTTTGACCTATGTAAGAGAGACCACATTCACAATGTAGCTTGTACACACCTGCATCTTGTAGAGAAATATTATCATCCATTAAATAGAATATTACAATCTATAAAATGTAATTAATTATATATCATAACACGCAAATAGAACCGGTATAAATAAAGGCTGTAGAGCATTTCATCTCAGTTGGTAGAGGTGACAACTTACAACTTAGCTGCAAGTTTCCATGGGCTGCAATAGCCACTTACGATCTTCAGGTGGACTGTAATTTCGTTAGATACCTCAATTTTTGAAGCGTAATTTAGTAAAGAAACGAATTCTCATAACATTTTAGTTGTGTAATTCTTATAAATAACATTTAAAAAAGAATCGTTCCTAGCACTCCTATCTATGGTTCTTAGTGATTATATACTCTTTGGTTTTAAGGCGCCCCTTCCAAATATTACTACATATACTCTTTGGCGCAGTGTGGAAGGTGACATTTGCAAGTCTGAATGGATTCTATCTCGATTTTAGTAGCTAACTGTACTGTTAAAAAAAGTCCTGGAGGGACGGGATAGCTCTAAATAATAATTTGGTGTTAAAATTGTTTGCATTTGTTGTTTGAGGGTAATTACGGGCATAAACTGACTCATTTACGTTTGTATAAAATCGTTTCGGGGATGAAAACCTAACATAATAACTTAAGTAATAATAAATGTAGGGGTTTATCACGTACAACATTAATGTGATGTTAGCCTATTTCGATCACAGCAACATATTTAGTCACATAATAAAAAATAAGCAACGGCTTAGGATATAATGCCGTATATATCATGGTAAACACAGAAATATTTATAATACCTTCCTTCTATCCCACTCTGATTATAATAAAAAAAATTATTGCAGATAAATACTTCTAGACATGACATATCTAATCTGATCCAAATTAATTAATATTTTACAACGCTATAGTACAACTATGTTACGACAGTAAGCTACATTATTATTTTGACGTTAAAGCTATGCGCTTTAAGTCTTACTCGTTGTACGTCTACAAAGAGGATTACACTAATATAAGTTTACGATTAAAGAAATAAAAGTCTTGTAGAGTTATTAATAACGTTTTATGAGCAATATAAGTAAATAAATAATTTTTTATCATCTGTTTCATCTGTTTTAGTGATTTTGTTATAATAGTGATTAAAAGAAATAATATTTCATGGTTCATAATAGTTAAATATTTTAATAAATTATAATTCATAATAACTATTTCATTGTCATTAAAGATACTAGTAGACATTTGACCATTTTTCATATAGTTTTATTATAAATGACAATGTAACATGGATTAAGAAATACCTCTATATATCTATATCAATATCTAGTTTCTAGCGGGTTATATTCTCAGAAGGTCCTGTTTTGCTCACCGATATTCGTATTTAACGTTTAAATGTCTTTGAATAAGTCTAAATGGAATAAAAAAACTTTTGACGTTGACTTTAACTTCCTGGTCTACCATGGGGAGTACTCTGAGAAATTGTTCGGAATAATTCCAGCCGCCATATTATTCCAATCCATCTGGATGCTTGGCGGTCCACCACTGTGGGTTTTAATAGGAATTATTTTTGTTACAACTTATTTTTTGGAATCGTTTACCACTACTGATTTTTCCGGACCGAACGACTTTGGGACCTTCAAGAAAAGAGCTTACTCCTTTCCAAAAGGCTGGTTTTGCAGTAGTTAATGGGCGGTGGTAGTCACTTACAATCAGGTGAGCCGTATGCTCGTTTGCCCCATCCTCTACAAAAAACATTGATAACTAAAAATGTCAATTAAAATCTTGTGATCTTAAAAGAAACTTAGACCAGTGAAACAAGCAGGCGAGTTTAAAATTGCGATTACGTCTGTCCAGAGTGACTATTATTTATTAACACATTACGGGAAGCGAGATTGATTCATGGTGGACACATTCATTTATAGATAATGTAATGTAATGTTTAAGATATTCTTTGATTAAAAGAAAAGTAATAAGTAAACTAAACCAATTATAAATATGAAAAAATGTATTGAAGGTCTAAGGTATTATATTTTAACGAAACTTATCCGAATATATCACACAATAATAATAATTATTATGTATCTTTTCATTTTCATTTATAATTATATATATATAGAACCCAACCAGGTGAGAAAACTATATAGATACCCCCCATAATAATAATAATATATAAAAATAACAGATTAAAATACTACAAGATCAATTAATCAACTTCTTAAGAGAAGTATGTACTCTTCAGTAATAGGGACGATTTATTAAATCTCTACTACTGACATACGATTGACGATCACATAAATCACTACTTAGGGAGTATACCTATACATTTCGTATATCATGATACTCGTGATATGACATGATACCATCGTCTGTCAGAGACTATGGGACCTGTTCCATATTCCAGACATTCCCGACAGACGCCTCTAAGATATTTTTTTTATTATTTAGTTCTATTATATAGCTTTTGTAGCTAAATTAGTGATTGTTTAATTTATAGCCTGTACATAACCTCTTTAATATTTAAAAGAAACATAATAAGACAAGTAGGGTGCAATGAATAGGTGAAATCTATATATACTGAATAGTGAGCGCTATCGTCAAAGTCACCACTCTTTTCACACTAGTCACTATTATGGTAGGTAGTTCAAAATCTATTTTGTTTTGGAACGAAAACATTCGAAAAACGTTGCTGATAATAGTAATACTGAGCATTAACACCAAGAAGATAAAATACGTAATAGATACTTAATACCTAACTATTTCAGCGTGTTGTGATTTTTTTTTGGTACACAGTAAAATGTCGTGATTTCTAACACGCCATGTAGTAATTTAGTTAAATGTTAAAGTTGAATGAACCAGAAAATAGCTTGACCTTTTTTGTAGAATAAAACTAACGAGCACACTGTGCACCTGATTCTAAGTGGATGCTGTGACCTCTAGATGTGTAGATTTATCGCCGATTAAGAATCAAAATGCAGATGTGTTATCACCCCTGAAGACTCCGACGGAATGCATCGTTTCCATTAAAATTTGTAGTAAGCGGATGATATTAAATAACAAACCATAGATATCAAGTTATTTAAATAGTTAAAATAATATATTTTTATTAATTAATATCTACTAAAGACCCACCGGATGTAAGTGGTAATACAAGAGTTTTGGTAACGTTAAAAACGCCTATTCACTCTTGGTCTCAAGGCAAGAGTGAATAGGCATTAGTACTAAATTGTAGTGTATATGGAAGATAGATTGGAATTCTTGTCCGAATTCTAATCACTTACTGTATCTATCCAAAACCTTGAAGCGAAACTTTTTGTATCATAACCGTTAACCCTACATCGAGTTATTCAGTAACATACTTGCAATTCTACTGACTCTGACTGGTAAGCAGGTCCAGAGTGACTATTATTTATTAACACATTACGGGAAGCGAGATTGATTCATGGTGGACACATTCATTTATAGATAATGTAATGTAATGTTTAAGATATTCTTTGATTAAAAGAAAAGTAATAAGTAAACTAAACCAATTATAAATATGAAAAAATGTATTGAAGGTCTAAGGTATTATATTTTAACGAAACTTATCCGAATATATCACACAATAATAATAATTATTATGTATCTTTTCATTTTCATTTATAATTATATATATATAGAACCCAACCAGGTGAGAAAACTATATAGATACCCCCCATAATAATAATAATATATAAAAATAACAGATTAAAATACTACAAGATCAATTAATCAACTTCTTAAGAGAAGTATGTACTCTTCAGTAATAGGGACGATTTATTAAATCTCTACTACTGACATACGATTGACGATCACATAAATCACTACTTAGGGAGTATACCTATACATTTCGTATATCATGATACTCGTGATATGACATGATACCATCGTCTGTCAGAGACTATGGGACCTGTTCCAGATTCCAGACATTCCAGACAGACGCCTCTAAGATATTTTTTTTATTATTTAGTTCTATTATATAGCTTTTGTAGCTAAATTAGTGATTGTTTAATTTATAGCCTGTACATAACCTCTTTAATATTTAAAAGAAACATAATAAGACAAGTAGGGTGCAATGAATAGGTGAAATCTACATATACTGAATAGTGAGCGCTATCGTCAAAGTCACCACTCTTTTCACACTAGTCACTATTATGGTAGGTAGTTCAAAATCTATTTTGTTTTGGAACGAAAACATTCGAAAAACGTTGCTGATAATAGTAATACTGAGCATTAACACCAAGAAGATAAAATACGTAATAGATACTTAATACCTAACTATTTCAGCGTGTTGTGATTTTTTTTTGGTACACAGTAAAATGTCGTGATTTCTAACACGCCATGTAGTAATTTAGTTAAATGTTAAAGTTGAATGAACCAGAAAATAGCTTGACCTTTTTTGTAGAATAAAACTAACGAGCACACTGTGCACCTGACTCTAAGTGGATGCTGTGACCTCTAGATGTGTAGATTTATCGCCGATTAAGAATCAAAATGCAGATGTGTTATCACCCCTGAAGACTCCGACGGAATGCATCGTTTCCATTAAAATTTGTAGTAAGCGGATGATATTAAATAACAAACCATAGATATCAAGTTATTTAAATAGTTAAAATAATATATTTTTATTAAATATCTACTAAAGACCCACCGGATGTAAGTGGTAATACAAGAGTTTTGGTAACGTTAAAAACGCCTATTCACTCTTGGTCTCAAGGCAAGAGTGAATAGGCATTAGTACTAAATTGTAGTGTATATGGAAGATAGATTGGAATTCTTGTCCGAATTCTAATCACTTACTGTATCTATCCAAAACCTTGAAGCGAAACTTTTTGTATCATAACCGTTAACCCTACATCGAGTTATTCAGTAACATACTTGCAATTCTACTGACTCTGACTGGTAAGCAGGTCTATTTACTTGTATGCGTATGTCTAGAGATGTGCCGATGTAAGAATATACATTACCTCATTTTGTCCTGCAGGTATCGTAAGAGATGACTGAGGGAAACAAGCTGAGGATGGGCAGCAGCGTCTTCTTAACAAACTGAGGATGGGCAGCAGCGTCTGCCTAACAAACTGAGGATGGGCAGCAGCGTCTGCCTAACAAACTGAGGATGGGCAGCAGCGTCTTCCTAACAAACTGTGGATGGACAGCAGCGTCTTCCTAACAAACTGAGGATGGACAGCAGCGTCTTCCTAACAAAATGAGGATGGACAGCAGCGTTTTCCTAACACACTGAGGATGGACAGCAGCGTTTTCCTAACAAACTGAGGATGGACAGCAGCGTCTGCCTAACAAACTGAGGATGGACAGCAGCGTCTTCCTAACAAACTGAGGATGGGCAGCAGCGTCTGCCTAACAAACTGAGGATGGACAGCAGCGTCTGCCTAAGAAACTGAGGATGGGCAGCAGCGTCTTCCGAACAAACTGAGGATGGGCACCAGCGTCCTCCTAACAAACTGAGGATGGACAGCAGCGTCTTCCTAACAAACTGAGGATGGGCAGCAGCGTCTTCCTAACAAACTGAGTATGGGCAGCAGCGTCTTCCTAATAAACTGAGTATGGGCAGCAGCGTCTTCCTAACAAACTGAGTATGGGCGACAGCGTCTTTCTAACAAACTGAGGATGGACAGCAGCGTTTTCCTAACAAACTGAGTATGGGCAGCAGCGTCTTCCTAACAAACTGAGTATGGGCAGCAGCGTCTTCCTAACAAACTGAGTATGGGCAGCAGCGTCTTCATAACAAACTGAGTATGGACAGCAGCGTTTCCCTAACGAACTGAGGATGGGCAGCAGCGTTTTCCTAACAAACTGAGGATGGCCAGCAGCGTCTTCCTAACAAACTGAGTACGGGCAGCAGCGTCTTCCTAACAAAGTGAGTATGGCAGCAGCGTCTTCCTAACAAACTGATTATGGGCAGCATCGTCTTCCTAACAAACTAAGGATGGGCAGCAGCGTCTTCCTAACAAACTGAGTATGGGCAGCAGCGTCTTCCTAACAAACTGAGTATGGGCAGCAGCGTCTTCCTAACAAACTGAGTATGGGCAGCAGCGACTTCCTAACAAACTGAGTATGGGCAGCAGCGTCTTCCTGAAAACTGAGTATGGGCAGCAGCGTCTTCCTAACAAACTGAGGATGGGCAGCAGCGTCTTCCTAACAAACTGAGTATGGGCAGCAGCGTCTTCCTAACAAACTGAGTATGGGCAGCAGCGTCTTCCTAACAAACTGAGTATGGGCAGCAGCGTCTTCCTAACAAACTGTGGATGGACAGCAGTGTTTTCCTAACAAACTGAGGATGGACAGCAGCGTTTTCCTAACAAACTGAGGATGGACAGCAGCGTCTTCCTAACAAACTGAGGATGGACAGCAGCGTCTTCCTAACAAACTGAGGATGGGCAGCAGCGTCCTCCTAACAAACTGAGGATGGACAGCAGCGTCTTCCTAACAAACTGAGGATGGACAGCAGCGTCTTCCTAACAAACTGAGGATGGACAGTAGCGTCTTCCCAACAAACTGAGGGTGGGCAGCAGCGTCTGCCTAACAAAATGAGGATGGACAGCAGCGTCTGCCTAACAAACTGAGGATGGATAGCAGCGTCTTCCTAACAAACTGAGGATGGACAGCAGCGTCTTCCTAACAAACTGAGGATGGACAGCAGCGTCTTCCTAACAAACTGAGGATGGGCAGCAGCGTCTGCCTAACAAACTGAGGATGGACAGCAGCGTCTGCCTAACAAACTGAGGATGGGCAGCAGCGTCTTCCTAACAAACTGAGGATGGGCAGCAGCGTCCTCCTAACAAACTGAGGATGGACAGCAGCGTCCTCCTAACAAACTGAGGATGGGCAGCAGCGTCTTCCTAACAAACTGAGTATGGGCAGCAGCGTCTTCCTAACAAACTGAGTACGGGCAGCAGCGTCTTTCTAACAAACTGAGGATGGACAGCAGCGTTTTCCTAACAAACTGAGTATGGACAGCAGCGACTTCATAACAAACTGAGTATGGGCAGCAGCATCTTCCTAACAAACTGAGTATGGGCAGCAGCGTCTTCATAACAAACTGAGTATGGACAGCAGCGTTTCCCTAACGAACTGAGGATGGGCAGCAGCGTTTTCCTAACAAACTGAGGATGGGCAGCAGCGTCTTCTTAACAAACTGAGTATGGGCAGCAGCGTCTTCCTAACAAACTGAGTATGGGCAGCAGCGTCTTCCTAACAAACTGAGTATGGGCAGCATCGTCTTCCTAACAAACTGAGGATGGGCAGCAGCGTCTTCCTAACAAACTGAGTATGGGCAGCAGCGTCTTCCTAACAAACTGAGTATGGGCAGCAGCGTCTTCCTAACAAACTGAGTATGGGCAGCAGCGACTTCCTAACAGAGTATGGGCAGCAGCGTCTTCCTAAAAACTGAGTATGGGCAGCAGCGTCTTCCTAACAAACTGAGGATGGGCAGCAGCGTCTTCCTAACAAACTGAGTATGGGCAACAGCGTCTTCCTAACAAACTGAGTATGGGCAGCAGCGTCTTCCTAACAAACTGAGGATGGGCAGCAGCGTCTTCCTAACAAACTGAGTATGGGCAGCAGCGTCTTCCTAACAAACTGAGTATGGGCAATAGCGTCTTCCTAACAAACTGAGGATGGGCAGCAGCGTTTTCCTAACAAACTGAGTATGGGCAGCAGCGTCTTCCTAACAAACTGAGTATGGGCAGAAGCGTCTTCCTAACAAACTGAGTATGGGCAGCAGCGTCTTCCTAACAAACTGAGTATGGGCAGCAGCGTCTTCCTAACAAACTGAGGATGGACAGCAGCGTCTTCCTAACAAACTGAGGATGGACAGCAGCGTCTTCCTAACAAACTGAGGATGGACAGCAGCGTCTTCCTAACAAACTGAGGATGGGCAGCAGCGTCTGCCTAACAAACTGAGGATGGACAGCAGCGTCTGCCTAACAAACTGAGGATGGACAGCAGCGTCTTCCTAACAAACTGAGGATGGGCAGCAGCGTCTGCCTAACAAACTGAGGATGGGCAGCAGCGTCTTCCTAACAAACTGAGGATGGGAAGCAGCGTCCTCCTAACAAACTGAGGATGGCCAGCAGCGTCTTCCTAACAAACTGAGGATGGGCAGCAGCGTCTGCCTAACAAACTGAGGATGGACAGCAGCGTCTTCCCAACAAACTGAGTATGGGCAGCAGCGTCTTCCTAACAAACTGAGTATGGGCAGCAGCGTCTTCCTAACAAACTGAGGATGGGCAGCAGCGTCTTCCTTACAAACTGAGTATGGGCAGCAGCGTCTTCCTAACAAACTGAGTATGGGCAGCAGCGTCTTCCTAACAAACTGAGGATGGACAGCAGCGTTTTCCTAACAAACTGAGTATGGGCAGCAGCGTCTTCCTAACAAACTGAGTATGGGCAGCAGCGTCTTCCTAACAAACTGAGTATGGGCAGCAGCGTCTGCCTAACAAACTGAGTATGGACAGCAGCGTTTTCCTAACGAACTGAGGGTGGGCAGCAGCGTTTTCCTAACAAACTGAGGATGGGCAGCAGCGTCTTCCTAACAAACTGAGTATGGGCAGCAGCATCTTCCTAACAAACTGAGTATGGGCAGCAGCGTCTTCCTAACAAACTGAGTGTGGGCAGCAGCGTCTTCCACAAACCGAGTACTGGGCGGCTCTAACAAACTGAGTATGGGCAGCAGCGTCTTCCGATCAAACTGAGTATGGGCAGCAGCTTCTTCCTAACAAACTGAGTATGGGCAGCAGCGTCTCTCCTAACAAACTGAGTATGGACAGCAGCGTTTTCCTAACGAACTGAGGATGGGCAGCAGCGTTTTCCTAACAAACTGAGGATGAGCAGCAGCGTCTTCCTAACAAACTGAGTATGGGCAGCAGCGTCTTCCTAACAAACTGAGTATGGGCAGCATCGTCTTCCTAACAAACTGAGGATGGGCAGCAGCGTCTTCCTAACAAACTGAGTATGGGCAGCAGCGTCTTCCTAACAAACTGAGTATGGGCAGCAGCGTCTTCCTAACAAACTGAGTATGGGCAGCAGCGTCTTCCTAACAAACTGAGTATGGGCAGCATCGTCTTCCTAACAAACTGAGGATGGGCAGCAGCGTCTTCCTACCAAACTGAGGATGGGCAGCAGCGTCTTCCTAACAAACTGAGGATGGGCAGCAGCGTCTTCCTAACAAACTGAGGATGGGCAGCAGCGTCTTCCTAACAAACTGAGGATGGACAGCAGCGTCTTCCTAACAAACTGAGGATGGGCAGCAGCGTCTTCCTAACAAACGGAGTATGGGCAGCAGCGTCTTCCTAACAAACTGAATATGGTCAGCAGCGTCTTCCTAATAAACTGAGGATGGGCAGCAGCGTCTTCCTAACAAACTGAGTATGAGCAGCAGCGTCTTCCTAACAAACTGAGTATGGGCAGCAGCGTCTTCCTAACAAACTGGGGATGGGCAGCAGCGTTTTCCTAACAAACTGAGTATGGGGAGCAGCGTCTTCCTAACAAACTGAGTATGGGCAGCAGCGTCTTCCTAACAAACTGAGTATGGGCAGCAGCGTCTTCCTAACAAACTGAGTATGGGCAGCAGCGTCTTCCTAACAAACTGAGGATGGGCAGCAGCGTCTTCCCAACAAACTGAGGATGGACAGCAGCGTCTTCCTAACAAACTGAGTATGGGCAGCAGCGTCTACCTAACAAACTGAGGATGGGCAGCAGCGTCTTCCTAACAAACTGAGTATGGGCAGCAGCGTCTTCCTAACAAACTGAGGATGGGCAGCAGCGTCTTCCTAACAAACTGAGTATGGGCAGCAGCGTCTTCCTAACAAACTGAGTATGGGCAGCAGCGTCTTCCTAACAAACTGAGGATGGACAGCAGCGTCTTCCTAACAAACTGAGGATGGGCAGCAGCGTCTTCCTAACAAACTGAGGATGGGGAGCAGCGTCTTCCTAACAAACTGATGGGCAGCAGCGTCTTCCTAACAAACTGAGGATGGGCAGCAGCGTCTTCCTAACAAACTGAGGATGGACAGCAGCGTCTTCCTAACAAACTGAGGATGGGCAGCAGCGTCTTCCTAACAAACTAATGGGCAGCAGCTCTTCCTAACAAACTGAGTATGGGCAGCAGCGTCTTCCTAACAAACTGAGGATGGGCAGCAGCGTCTTCCTAACAAACTGAGTATGGGCAGCAGCGTCTTCCTAACAAACTGAGTATGGGCAGCAGCGTCTTCCTAACAAACTGAGGATGGGCAGCAGCGTTTTCCTAACAAACTGAGTATGGGCAGCATCGTCTTCCTAACAAACTGAGTATGGGCAGCAGCGTCTTCCTAACAAACTGAGTATGGGCAGCAGCGTCTTCCTAACAAACTGAGTATGGACAGCAGCGTCTTCCTAACAAACTGAGGATGGACAGCAGCGTCTTCCTAACAAACTGAGGATGGACAGCAGCGTCTTCCTAACAAACTGAGGATGGACAGCAGCGTCTTCCTAACAAACTGAGGATGGGCAGCAGCGTCTGCCTAACAACCTGAGGATGGACAGCAGCGTCTGCCTAACAAACTGAGGATGGACAGCAACGTCTTCCTAACAAACTGAGGATGGACAGCAGCGTCTTCCTAACAAACTGAGGATGGGCAGCAGCGTCTGCCTAACAAACTGAGGATGGACAGCAGCGTCTTCCTAACAAACTGAGGATGGGCAGCAGCGTCTGCCTAACAAACTGAGGATGGGCAGCAGCGTCTTCCTAACAAACTGAGGATGGGCAGCAGCGTCCTCCTAACAAACTGAGGATGGACAGCAGCGTCTTCCAAACAAACTGAGGATGGGCAGCAGCGTCTGCCTAACAAACTGAGGATGGACAGCAGCGTCTTCCCAACAAACTGAGTATGGGCAGCAGCGTCTTCCTAACAAACTGAGTATGGGCAGCAGCGTCTTCCTAACAAACTGAGGATGGGCAGCAGCGTCTTCCTAACAAACTGAGTATGGGCAGCAGCGTCTTCCTAACAAACTGAGTACGGGCAGCAGCGTCTTTCTAACAAACTGAGTATGGACAGCAGCGTTTTCCTAACAAACTGAGTATGGGCAGCAGCGTCTTCCTAACAAACTGAGTATGGGCAGCAGCGTCTTCCTAACAAACTGAGTATGGGCAGCAGCGTCTTCCTAACAAACTGAGTATGGACAGCAGCGTTTTCCTAACGAACTGAGGATGGCCAGCAGCGTTTTCCTAACAAACTGAGGATGGGCAGCAGCGTATTACTAACAAACTGAGTATGGGCAGCAGCATCTTCCTAACAAACTGAGTATGGGCAGCAGCGTCTTCCTAACAAACTGAGTATGGGCAGCATCGTCTTCCTAACAAACTGAGGATGGGCAGCAGCGTCTTCCTAACAAACTGAGTATGGGCAGCAGCGTCTTCCTAACAAACTGAGTATGGGCAGCAGCGTCTTCCTAACAAACTGAGTATGGGCAGCAGCGACTTCCTAACAGAGTATGGGCAGCAGCGTCTTCCTAAAAACTGAGTATGGGCAGCAGCGTCTTCCTAACAAACTGAGGATGGGCAGCAGCGTCTTCCTAACAAACTGAGTATGGGCAACAGCGTCTTCCTAACAAACTGAGTATGGGCAGCAGCGTCTTCCTAACAAACTGAGGATGGGCAGCAGCGTCTTCCTAACAAACTGAGTATGGGCAGCAGCGTCTTCCTAACAAACTGAGTATGGGCAATAGCGTCTTCCTAACAAACTGAGGATGGGCAGCAGCGTTTTCCTAACAAACTGAGTATGGGCAGCAGCGTCTTCCTAACAAACTGAGTATGGGCAGCAGCGTCTTCCTAACAAACTGAGTATGGGCAGCAGCGTCTTCCTAACAAACTGAGTATGGGCAGCAGCGTCTTCCTAACAAACTGAGGATGGACAGCAGCGTCTTCCTAACAAACTGAGGATGGACAGCAGCGTCTTCCTAACAAACTGAGGATGGACAGCAGCGTCTTCCTAACAAACTGAGGATGGGCAGCAGCGTCTGCCTAACAAACTGAGGATGGACAGCAGCGTCTGCCTAACAAACTGAGGATGGACAGCAGCGTCTTCCTAACAAACTGAGGATGGGCAGCAGCGTCTGCCTAACAAACTGAGGATGGGCAGCAGCGTCTTCCTAACAAACTGAGGATGGGAAGCAGCGTCCTCCTAACAAACTGAGGATGGACAGCAGCGTCTTCCTAACAAACTGAGGATGGGCAGCAGCGTCTGCCTAACAAACTGAGGATGGACAGCAGCGTCTTCCCAACAAACTGAGTATGGGCAGCATCGTCTTCCTAACAAACTGAGTATGGGCAGCAGCGTCTTCCTAACAAACTGAGGATGGGCAGCAGCGTCTTCCTTACAAACTGAGTATGGGCAGCAGCGTCTTCCTAACAAACTGAGTATGGGCAGCAGCGTCTTCCTAACAAACTGAGGATGGACAGCAGCGTTTTCCTAACAAACTGAGTATGGGCAGCAGCGTCTTCCTAACAAACTGAGTATGGGCAGCAGCGTCTTCCTAACAAACTGAGTATGGGCAGCAGCGTCTGCCCAACAAACTGAGTATGGACAGCAGCGTTTTCCTAACGAACTGAGGGTGGGCAGCAGCGTTTTCCTAACAAACTGAGGATGGGCAGCAGCGTCTTCCTAACAAACTGAGTATGGGCAGCAGCATCTTCCTAACAAACTGAGTATGGGCAGCAGCGTGTTCCTAACAAACTGAGTGTGGGCAGCAGCGTCTTCCTAACAAACTGAGTATGGGCAGCAGCGTCTTCCTAACAAACTGAGTATGGGCAGCAGCTACTTCCTAACAAACTGAGTATGGGCAGCAGCGTCTTCCTAACAAACTGAGTATGGGCAGCAGCGTCTTCCTAACAAACTGAGGATGGGCAGCAGCGTCTTCCTAACAAACTGAGTATGGGCAGCAGCGTCTTCCTAACAAACTGAGTATGGGCAGCAGCGTCTTCCTAACAAACTGAGGATGGGCAGCAGCGTCTTCCTAACAAACTGAGTATGGGCAGCAGCATCTTCCTAACAAACTGAGTATGGACAGCAGCGTTTTCCTAACGAACTGAGGATGGGCAGCAGCGTTTTCCTAACAAACTGAGGATGAGCAGCAGCGTCTTCCTAACAAACTGAGTATGGGCAGCAGCGTCTTCCTAACAAACTGAGTATGGGCAGCATCGTCTTCCTAACAAACTGAGGATGGGCAGCAGCGTCTTCCTAACAAACTGAGTATGGGCAGCAGCGTCTTCCTAACAAACTGAGTATGGGCAGCAGCGTCTTCCTAACAAACTGAGTATGGGCAGCAGCGTCTTCCTAACAAACTGAGTATGGGCAGCATCGTCTTCCTAACAAACTGAGGATGGGCAGCAGCGTCTTCCTAACAAACTGAGGATGGGCAGCAGCGTCTTCCTAACAAACTGAGGATGGGCAGCAGCGTCTTCCTAACAAACTGAGGATGGGCAGCAGCGTCTTCCTAACAAACTGAGGATGGACAGCAGCGTCTTCCTAACAAACTGAGGATGGGCAGCAGCGTCTTCCTAACAAACTGAGTATGGGCAGCAGCGTCTTCCTAACAAACTGAATATGGTCAGCAGCGTCTTCCTAATAAACTGAGGATGGGCAGCAGCGTCTTCCTAACAAACTGAGTATGAGCAGCAGCGTCTTCCTAACAAACTGAGTATGGGCAGCAGCGTCTTCCTAACAAACTGGGGATGGGCAGCAGCGTTTTCCTAACAAACTGAGTATGGGGAGCAGCGTCTTCCTAACAAACTGAGTATGGGCAGCAGCGTCTTCCTAACAAACTGAGTATGGGCAGCAGCGTCTTCCTAACAAACTGAGTATGGGCAGCAGCGTCTTCCTAACAAACTGAGGATGGGCAGCAGCGTCTTCCCAACAAACTGAGGATGGACAGCAGCGTCTTCCTAACAAACTGAGTATGGGCAGCAGCGTCTTCCTAAGAAACTGAGGATGGGCAGCAGCGTCTTCCTAACAAACTGAGTATGGGCAGCAGCGTCTTCCTAACAAACTGAGGATGGGCAGCAGCGTCTTCCTAACAAACTGAGTATGGGCAGCAGCGTCTTCCTAACAAACTGAGTATGGGCAGCAGCGTCTTCCTAACAAACTGAGGATGGACAGCAGCGTCTTCCTAACAAACTGAGGATGGGCAGCAGCGTCTTCCTAACAAACTGAGGATGGGGAGCAGCGTCTTCCTAACAAACTGATGATGGGCAGCAGCGTCTTCCTAACAAACTGAGGATGGACAGCAGCGTCTTCCTAACAAACTGAGGATGGACAGCAGCGTCTTCCTAACAAACTGAGGATGGGCAGCAGCTTCTTCCTAACAAACTGAGTATGGGCAGCAGCGTCTTCCTAACAAACTGAGGATGGGCAGCAGCGTCTTCCTAACAAACTGAGTATGGGCAGCAGCGTCTTCCTAACAAACTGAGTATGGGCAGCAGCGTCTTCCCTAACAAACTGAGGATGGGCAGCAGCGTTTTCCTAACAAACTGAGTATGGGCAGCATCGTCTTCCTAACAAACTGAGTATGGGCAGCAGCGTCTTCCTAACAAACTGAGTATGGGCAGCAGCGTCTTCCTAACAAACTGAGTATGGACAGCAGCGTCTCCCTAACAAACTGAGGATGGACAGCAGCGTCTTCCTAACAAACTGAGGATGGACAGCAGCGTCTTCCTAACAAACTGAGGATGGACAGCAGCGTCTTCCTAACAAACTGAGGATGGGCAGCAGCGTCTGCCTAACAAACTGAGGATGGACAGCAGCGTCTGCTCCTAACAAACTGAGGATGGACAGCAGCGTCTTCCTAACAAACTGAGGATGGACAGCAGCGTCTTCCTAACAAACTGAGGATGGGCAGCAGCGTCTGCCTAACAAACTGAGGATGGACAGCAGCGTCTTCCTAACAAACTGAGTATGGGCAGCAGCGTCTGCCTAACAAACTGAGGATGGGCAGCAGCGTCTTCCTAACAAACTGAGGATGGGCAGCAGCGTCCTCCTAACAAACTGAGGATGGACAGCAGCGTCTTCCTAACAAACTGAGGATGGGCAGCAGCGTCTGCCTAACAAACTGAGGATGGACAGCAGCGTCTTCCCAACAAACTGAGTATGGGCAGCAGCGTCTTCCTAACAAACTGAGTATGGGCAGCAGCGTCTTCCTAACAAACTGAGTATGGGCAGCAGCGTCTTCTCTAACAAACTGAGTATGGGCAGCAGCGTCTTCCTAACAAACTGAGTACGGGCAGCAGCGTCTTTCTAACAAACTGAGTATGGGCAGCAGCGTCTTCCTAACAAACTGAGTATGGGCAGCAGCGTCTTCCTAACAAACTGAGTATGGGCAGCAGCGTCTTCCTAACAAACTGAGTATGGGCAGCAGCGTCTTCCTAGCAAACTGAGTGTGGACAGCAGCGTTTTCCTAACGAACTGAGGATGGGCAGCAGCGTCTTCCTAACAAACTGAGGATGGGCAGCAGCGACTTCCTAACAAACTGAGTATGGGCAGCAGCGTCTTCCCCCCTAACAAACTGAGTATGGGCAGCAGCGTCTTCCTAACAAACTGAGTATGGGCAGCATCGTCTTCCTAACAAACTGAGGATGGGCAGCAACGTCTTCCTAACAAACTGAGTATGGGCAGCAGCGTCTTCCTAACAAACTGAGGATGGGCAGCAGCGTCTTCCTAACAAACTGAGTATGGGCAGCATCGTCTTCCTAACAAACTGAGGATGGGCAGCAGCGTCTTCCTAACAAACTGAGTATGGGCAGCAGCGTCTTCCTAACAAACTGAGTATGGGCAGCAGCGTCTTCCTAACAAACTGAGTATGGGCAGCAGCGTCTTCCTAACAAACTGAGTATGGGCAGCAGCGTCTTCCTAACAAACTGAGGATGGGCAGCAGCGTCTTCCTAACAAACTGAGTATGGGCAGCAGCGTCTTCCTAACAAACTGAGGATGGGCAGCAGCGTCTTCCTAACAAACTTAGTATGGGCAGCAGCGTCTTCCTAACAAACTGAGTATGGGCAGCAGCGTCTTCCTAACAAACTGAGGATGGACAGCAGCGTCTTCCTAACAAACTGAGGATGGGAAGCAGCGTCCTCCTAACAAACTGAGGATGGACAGCAGCGTCTTCCTAACAAACTGAGGATGGGCAGCAGCGTCTGCCTAACAAACTGAGGATGGACAGCAGCGTCTTCCCAACAAACTGAGTATGGGCAGCAGCGTCTTCCTAACAAACTGAGTATGGGCAGCAGCGTCTTCCTAACAAACTGAGGATGGGCAGCAGCGTCTTCCTTACAAACTGAGTATGGGCAGCAGCGTCTTCCTAACAAACCGAGTATGGGCAGCAGCGTCTTCCTAACAAACTGAGGATGGACAGCAGCGTTTTCCTAACAAACTGAGTATGGGCAGCAGCGTCTTCCTAACAAACTGAGTATGGGCAGCAGCGTCTTCCTAACAAACTGAGTATGGGCAGCAGCGTCTGCCTAACAAACTGAGTATGGACAGCAGCGTTTTCCTAACGAACTGAGGGTGGGCAGCAGCGTTTTCCTAACAAACTGAGGATGAGCAGCAGCGTCTTCCTAACAAACTGAGTATGGGCAGCAGCATCTTCCTAACAAACTGAGTATGGGCAGCAGCGTCTTCCCAACAAACTGAGTGTGGGCAGCAGCGTCTTCCTAACAAACTGAGTATGGGCAGCAGCGTCTTCCTAACAAACTGAGTATGGGCAGCAGCTACTTCCTAACAAACTGAGTATGGGCAGCAGCGTCTTCCTAACAAACTGAGTATGGGCAGCAGCGTCTTCCTAACAAACTGAGGATGGGCAGCAGCGTCTTCCTAACAAACTGAGTATGGGCAGCAGCGTCTTCCTAACAAACTGAGTATGGGCAGCAGCGTCTTCCTAACAAACTGAGGATGGGCAGCAGCGTCTTCCTAACAAACTGAGTATGGGCAGCAGCATCTTCCTAACAAACTGAGTATGGACAGCAGCGTTTTCCTAACGAACTGAGGATGGGCAGCAGCGTTTTCCTAACAAACTGAGGATGAGCAGCAGCGTCTTCCTAACAAACTGAGTATGGGCAGCAGCGTCTTCCTAACAAACTGAGTATGGGCAGCATCGTCTTCCTAACAAACTGAGGATGGGCAGCAGCGTCTTCCTAACAAACTGAGTATGGGCAGCAGCGTCTTCCTAACAAACTGAGTATGGGCAGCAGCGTCTTCCTAACAAACTGAGTATGGGCAGCAGCGTCTTCCTAACAAACTGAGTATGGGCAGCATCGTCTTCCTAACAAACTGAGGATGGGCAGCAGCGTCTTCCTAACAAACTGAAGATGGGCAGCAGCGTCTTCCTAACAAACTGAGGATGGGCAGCAGCGTCTTCCTAACAAACTGAGGATGGGCAGCAGCGTCTTCCTAACAAACTGAGGATGGACAGCAGCGTCTTCCTAACAAACTGAGGATGGGCAGCAGCGTCTTCCTAACAAACTGAGTATGGGCAGCAGCGTCTTCCTAACAAACTGAATATGGTCAGCAGCGTCTTCCTAATAAACTGAGGATGGGCAGCAGCGTCTTCCTAACAAACTGAGTATGAGCAGCAGCGTCTTCCTAACAAACTGAGTATGGGCAGCAGCGTCTTCCTAACAAACTGGGGATGGGCAGCAGCGTTTTCCTAACAAACTGAGTATGGGGGAGCAGCGTCTTCCTAACAAACTGAGTATGGGCAGCAGCGTCTTCCTAACAAACTGAGTATGGGCAGCAGCGTCTTCCTAACAAACTGAGTATGGGCAGCAGCGTCTTCCTAACAAACTGAGGATGGGCAGCAGCGTCTTCCCAACAAACTGAGGATGGACAGCAGCGTCTTCCTAACAAACTGAGTATGGGCAGCAGCGTCTTCCTAACAAACTGAGGATGGGCAGCAGCGTCTTCCTAACAAACTGAGTATGGGCAGCAGCGTCTTCCTAACAAACTGAGGATGGGCAGCAGCGTCTTCCTAACAAACTGAGTATGGGCAGCAGCGTCTTCCTAACAAACTGAGTATGGGCAGCAGCGTCTTCCTAACAAACTGAGGATGGACAGCAGCGTCTTCCTAACAAACTGAGGATGGGCAGCAGCGTCTTCCTAACAAACTGAGGATGGGGAGCAGCGTCTTCCTAACAAACTGATGATGGGCAGCAGCGTCTTCCTAACAAACTGAGGATGGACAGCAGCGTCTTCCTAACAAACTGAGGATGGACAGCAGCGTCTTCCTAACAAACTGAGGATGGGCAGCAGCTTCTTCCTAACAAACTGAGTATGGGAAGCAGCGTCTTCCTAACTAACTGAGGATGGGCAGCAGCGTTTTCCTAACAAACTGAGTATGGGCAGCAGCGTCTTCCTAACAAACTGAGTATGGGCAGCAGCGTCTTCCTAACAAACTGAGGATGGGCAGCAGCGTTTTCCTAACAAACTGAGTATGGGCAGCATCGTCTTCCTAACAAACTGAGTATGGGCAGCAGCGTCTTCCTAACAAACTGAGTATGCGCAGCAGCGTCTTCCTAACAAACTGAGTATGGACAGCAGCGTCTTCCTAACAAACTGAGGATGGACAGCAGCGTCTTCCTAACAAACTGAGGATGGACAGCAGCGTCTTCCTAACAAACTGAGGATGGACAGCAGCGTCTTCCTAACAAACTGAGGATGGGCAGCAGCGTCTGCCTAACAAACTGAGGATGGACAGCAGCGTCTGCCTAACAAACTGAGGATGGACAGCAGCGTCTTCCTAACAAACTGAGGATGGACAGCAGCGTCTTCCTAACAAACTGAGGATGGGCAGCAGCGTCTGCCTAACAAACTGAGGATGGACAGCAGCGTCTTCCTAACAAACTGAGGATGGACAGCAGCGTCTGCCTAACAAACTGAGGATGGGCAGCAGCGTCTTCCTAACAAACTGAGGATGGGCAGCAGCGTCCTCCTAACAAACTGAGGATGGACAGCAGCGTCTTCCTAACAAACTGAGGATGGGCAGCAGCGTCTGCCTAACAAACTGAGGATGGACAGCAGCGTCTTCCCAACAAACTGAGTATGGGCAGCAGCGTCTTCCTAACAAACTGAGTATGGGCAGCAGCGTCTTCCTAACAAACTGAGGATGGGCAGCAGCGTCTTCCTAACAAACTGAGTATGGGCAGCAGCGTCTTCCTAACAAACTGAGTACGGGCAGCAGCGTCTTTCTAACAAACTGAGTATGGACAGCAGCGTTTTCCTAACAAACTGAGTATGGGCAGCAGCGTCTTCCTAACAAACTGAGTATGGGCAGCAGCGTCTTCCTAACAAACTGAGTATGGGCAGCAGCGTCTTCCTAACAAACTGAGTATGGACAGCAGCGTTTTCCTAACGAACTGAGGATGGCCAGCAGCGTTTTCCTAACAAACTGAGGATGGGCAGCAGCGTCTTCCTAACAAACTGAGTATGGGCAGCAGCATCTTCCTAACAAACTGAGTATGGGCAGCAGCGTCTTCCTAACAAACTGAGTATGGGCAGCATCGTCTTCCTAACAAACTGAGGATGGGCAGCAGCGTCTTCCTAACAAACTGAGTGTTGGCAGTAGCGTCTTCCTAACAAACTGAATATGGGCAGCAGCGTCTTCCTAACAAACTGAGTATGGGCAGCAGCTACTTCCTAACAAACTGAGTATGGGCAGCAGCGTCTTCCTAACAAACTGAGTATGGGCAGCAGCGTCTTCCTAACAAACTGAGGATGGGCAGCAGCGTCTTCCTAACAAACTGAGTATGGGCAGCAGCGTCTTCCTAACAAACTGAGTATGGGCAGCAGCGTCTTCCTAACAAACTGAGGATGGGCAGCAGCGTCTTCCTAACAAACTGAGTATGGGCAGCAGCGATCTTCCTAACAAACTGAGTATGGACAGCAGCGTTTTCCTAACGAACTGAGGATGGGCAGCAGCGTTTTCCTAACAAACTGAGGATGGGCAGCAGCGTCTTCCTAACAAACTGAGTATGGGCAGCAGCGTCTTCCTAACAAACTGAGTATGGGCAGCAGCGTCTTCCTAACAAACTGAGGATGGGCAGCAGCGTCTTCCTAACAAACTGAGTATGGGCAGCAGCGTCTTCCTAACAAACTGAGTATGGGCAGCAGCGTCTTCCTAACAAACTGAGGATGGGCAGCAGCGTCTTCCTAACAAACTGAGGATGGGCAGCAGCGTCTTCCTAACAAACTGAGGATGGGCAGCAGCGTCTTCCTAACAAACTGAGTATGGGCAGCAGCGTCTTCCTAACAAACTGAGGATGGGCAGCAGCGTCTTCCTAACAAACTGAGTATGGGCAGCAGCGTCTTCCTAACAAACTGAGTATGGGCAGCAGCGTCTTCCTAACAAACTGAGGATGGACAGCAGCGTCTTCCTAACAAACTGAGGATGGGCAGCAGAATCTTCCTAACAAACTGAGGATGGGCAGCAGCGTCTTCCTAACAAACTGAGGATGGGCAGCAGCGTCTTCCTAACAAACTGAGGATGGGCAGCAGCGTCTTCCTAACAAACTGAGTATGGACAGCAGCGTCTTCCTAACAAACTGAGGATGGGCAGCAGCGTCTTCCTAACAAACTGAGTATGGGCAGCAGCTTCTTCCTAACAAACTGAGTATGGGCAGCAGCGTCTTCCTAATAACCTGCCAAGTATTGCAACTACGACAAATATCCACATTATGAGGCATTCTATGGGGAGATCTATGTTCAGCTGTAGACTTTTTATAGGCTGTAACAGTAACTATAACTAAGTATATTATCTTAAAAATGTGTAATACTATGAAGAGTCACCTATAATTCTAATTGTACGTCTGTCCGCGGATTCCATGGTCAATCCATCCCAAATAAAACACTACTTGATAAATATTTTAAACTTCACGTTCAGCTAGATAAAGATTTAGGAGCTAATTCCGTATGAATTACTGGTGCACTTAGGCGAGAACAAGTGCTGCTTGTTTTGGCTTAGACTTAATAAAACGGTGGAAGTAAAAATCAGACGAAGTTTTGACTCTCGGTTGTTGAAGACGATCAGTTATTTACAAGGTGCTGGAATGTAGTAGACTAGGTGAAAGAGCTTCTTTTAATGGTTATATGAGAAGTCTGTATAACGTAATATCCTTACTGTTTAATAGTAAAGCAACATTATTTAAATAATAACAAATTTTGTAAACCGCATAAAAATATATTTCATAATCATCATCATTATTACAGCTTTTTATAACTATAACGTAATGTATTCCGAGTTTTAGTTACTTCCATAACATTTCATCTTGAATAGGTATACCTAAGAAAAGGAAACAAATACCTGAAAGCCATAAATTATGTTAAGCAATGACCCAGTTGTGCATAAGAGGTTTTACCTTCACAAGAAGTGTAGTCACACAGAGATATACTACATACGTGGTTTAGTTCATTGTTACAATGTTAAATGACACGGATACCACTAACGTTATGAATATGTGTAAACGGGAATTTATAATGAAAGTTGTAATTTATGGAATATAGAACCGTTCCGTAAGCTGCGACGCTGCTCCAGTGCCTTTGGCGGAATTCAGATGATCTAGAAATATTTAATACATATGCTATATACTCGTGCAAGTTTCGTCGTGATGTGTTATTCTCCGCCGAGTGTCTGGGAGATTAGTACTTAAAATATTACTTGGACACGAGAGCAGGGATCGGTATTGGGTGGCCCGCATACTTTGAAAGTTATGGCAAGCTTCAGAGCTACATCTGTAATCTTAATAAAAATCTAAAAATGATCTCTTCTAAATTCTTTCTTTTAAAATTATAAAAAAATACTATAGCATTTAATTTATAGAAATTGTTAGAGATAATCTCCACTGCGCTAAACTACTTCCACATACACAATTGTCCTTTTTGTACTTTAGTTAAATTACATCGCTGTGTTTTTTTTTCGAAACTTTTTTATAATCTTTTTGAAAAATAAACAAGTAAAAGGTTCCATTATTAAATTGTGACTATATATCAAATTAAAACAATATTAAATAAAAAAATATTTATTTATTTACTAATGAAAACACAACGAACTGTAGTTTTATTTTTGACATGGACGACCAAAACTTGTTTCAAAATAATAAAAAATTTTTTCATGTTGATAAATTGAGTTTGTTAAGTCATCTTTCCTTTAATAGTCTTTGACATAAAATAAGATAGCTAGCTCTATCTTATTTTATGTCAAAGACTGTTAAAGGGAAGGTGAAAATGCGTGACAAAATGGAAATGTTTGAAACGTAATAAATCAAATGTGTGAGGAACTATATACTGTATATAACTGTATATGAAATGTTAATGATCTTTCAATGAACATACACACGAGTATATACTTATAGCATCGGATTTTACAAAGAATGTATTTTTTTTAACAAACTTTGGTTCATCATCATCAGTCCGTAAAGGCCACTGCTGCACGTTGACCTTTCACGTAGTAGGGAGAATCTGCCTTAATCGTCACGTTCGTCAGGCTGATTAACGATGGCAGTATCAGATGTCTTGCTTTTTTGCCACAGCTGCAAAAATTTTGGTTACATAGGATAAATAAATAACAACAACAAGGAGAAATTGCTCAAGGTTACAGCTTATACATATACATCCCACAGTTGGGCACAGGCCTTCCCTCATTTCTGAGAGGGTTTTAGGACAACGAAGTGTCCGTGCTGCCCCAATGCGTGGTTGCCAACTTCACATGTCTTTATAATATTTGTTTCCTATTTCTGAAACATGCAGGTTAAGAAAAAATAAAATAAAATGCAGGTTTCCTCACGATGTTTACCTTTACCGTAGAACACGTGGTAAATCAGCACTTAAAGTTGCAATTAAAAACTTCATTATTGCAAGCGGGGATCGAACATTACCCACAGCTGAAACCAGCCAATCAGTTACAAAAATATACAAACTTATCAGTTTAACTATTATGCAAGTTATCTTTATACATAAATTAGTTTTGTCCGTCTCACAATCACTAGGTCAGAACTACATAGATTTTGACCTAATCAGCAAAATATTATAATATTCTAATCATAATATTTTTCTGATTAGGTCAATATTCTTTAAAATATGTATACGTATCATATTCATATTAACGACACTATAATATTAGATATAATTATAGATGGAGTGACAACCTGGTAAGACATGCAAACATTCGATGGATGCAGGTGGCTCAGGACTGTACTTTGTGTCATTCTTGGGGGAGGCCTATGTTCAGCAGTGAACTTGTGAAGGGCTGTAATTATGAATGATAATGATTAAATGTATACATATTTTTGGTTCTAACATAATGTGATAGAGATATAAGTAAAAAATATTACTTAATATTCATAAAGCTCCATTATCGAAATTTATAATTTTAATGTAGTCGGTAAAACGATTCTCATGCCTCAAATCTATATTTATACAAGTAAATAAAATTAAAGTATCCATTTGTAATGTAAAAATAACAACTTTTATAAATGCATATGAAAGTAGGTATATAATGTACTTATAACTTAAAACAATTTTAAAAAATTTTGTGTGTCTGTTTGTTCCGGTTAATATCCGAAATAGCTGGACGGATTTGACGGCACTCTCACTGGCAGGTAACTATGTTATAAGGAGTGACTTATTTTATTACATATGACTTATATTAACTACTCTTATTTTAGGAAAAAATAAAACTCATAAAATTCAATCGTAATAAATTCCACGCGTACGAAGTCACGAAAATTAGCTCTTAGGAATCACAAGCCCAAAGTAACAATTAGAATGGCGTCTGAATAGTTACATTATAAACTTCATCCCCAATACCAAAACAATATCATGCAACAAGAATTAAAAAAATATATACCGTCGAATTGAGAGACTAAAATTACACTTTAATATTGTAATTTATTGTGGGAGAAATAATTAAAAACTAAAACTTTAAATTTAGAGTAAAGAATGCATACGTCTCATTTTAGGTTGTAAATTAGAAAATAAATTTTGAAAAGAAAGTTAAAAACCCGACACAAAAAACTAAAAGGAATAAAATAGTTTCGACGTAGTAGCTTTTGAAATTGGTGCTAAGACATGGAGTATCGAAGAATTAGAGAAGTCAAGGAGGCTTGAGAAGCAAGTGGAAGTTATGTTGTTCTTTTAGTTCTTTAAAGTTAGGTTTTACTTTTTTTTCAAAGTTATTTTTTGAAACTTTTGTACGGATTTGGGAATATTTGTGATATTCCTCAAGGTAATAACCACAATGTCGCCATTATTAACTTTATCCAATATGTTTTCTTTTTTCTTCAAATTTAAATGGTAATGCTTCAAATATCGGATAACATACAAACTAAAAAAGATAATACATACAGTCAATTTAATACTCAGCTCCATTTTTAAACTGGCAAAAAGGATAAAATCTCGTGCTCTCTAAATAAAATAACACACGACGTGTTTCAATTCCGGACGTGATTCAAAATAATGATTGGACTCAATACCACTTCAAACCTTCAGTTCTCTAACAATAAATACCATTGATTTTATCTGTGACATACTTTTATGGTACTTTGATTTGTATCGTACATAGTACATTGACCTTTTTATAAATACTGATTAAAACTGAACCGCCAGACTGCGTGGTGGCTGTTTATAGTTATACTTATAGGCAGTATAAGTCCGCACATGCAGTCTTGGTAAAGCATAAGACCAGTAGATGATACAAAAAAAAAAACTGGTGATGATGCAATGTCCCTATTAACATGTGCCAGAATTAGATGCAATTTGACTATAGCCTCCGATGTTAGACTTGTAAATATAAATAAAATGATGGTATGAAAATAATACAGTAACAGTAAAATGGTGCTCACTTATATAGTACCTACTATCCTAGCGTACTTCGGAATACACCGACGGACATCAGAAGTTAGGAGTAAAGGTTTTTTGTAATTTGAATTTTGCGTGGTTTCCTTAGTTCAATGCCAAAGCAGCCGCAAAAAGTTAATTGTCCTTACAAAAGCGCAGCGTACTTTACATCAGGACACCTTCTAATCATAATTAAAACGTAAAACCTGTCGTGCTTGTACTGCCGCCACATATAGGTTGGTATTACAAAGTGCCACTTAGCAGCCTTAAGCTCAGGAGAGGCATGCCAAGAGACTTACTGGTGAGCTCGGTTGTTTAAAAAGCAATCTCGTTATTGCAGTCTCAAGTACAAGCGCAGGATAATGTTGGACCTCAGGATACATTTCTGGGGCGGGAATTTTATTATTAAATTTCTCTTCATTCTTTTACTATTGACATTTAAGTACGGATTATAAATGGTTTTATTCAAAAATTCGCTCATAAAAAGGTACGGAATATTCTGCCAGTGTCAGTCGTTTCATCTGATTGTAACAGAATAGAATAGAATAGAATCATTTTCATTTAATATTAGCTGGTACTCGGCACGTTGCCGCCGCAGAAGCAATAATTGTGGAAATATCGTTTTAAATTTAACAGTTATATTATTCAAAAAGTTGTTACCCGCGACCTCGACCGCATGAAATTTAGTACGATTGGTTATTTTATGCGTTTTAACTTTTTAGCGCGGAATTCTTATTCTTTTTCCAAATAAATGTAACCTAAGTTACTCCTTATAACATTAGCTATATGCCAGTAAAAATCCAGTCAATATTGTTCCAGTCATTTTTGGAGCTTAGCCGAAATAAACAGACAGACAGAAAGACAGACGAAAATTTTAAAAACAGTTTTTTTTTGTTATAAGGCTTATATATACAGGCTTTAGTAAAAAGCTGTTATTTTGACATTACAAATAGACACTTCAATTTTATTTATTTATATAGATAGATTACAAGAATACTTATTGAAAGTAATTTAGGCTTCGCCACTGGTTCGGAAATAACCTCTTTCTGGGGAAGAATTAGCAAGAAAACCAGCGTGACTTTTCAAATAACAGAAACTTGAATTGGAAAAAAACTTACAAGTTCTGCAACAACATGGTAGCGATCACTTTATTCCCTAAAGTTATTATCAATGTACTCTTTAGTAGTATAATAAACCTTAATAAACAAATAAACTAAAATAAAAAATAGACGTGCTAGGCAAATCGCTAAAATAAACTAATTTTGCTGTTTCAAAACATGTAAGGCCCTTAATCTTTTTTACGGCACGTGCTGCGGCACTAAGTGCACGGGCTAGTTTAGATACATGACGTGTGTATCCGTTAAACAAAAGTAAACTGCTGCCGTTCTGTTATATTATGAACCGATCAACAATGGAGAAGAAAAGTTTTCCAATCGCAGCCTTGTATCGGTAAGCAACGTATAGACGCCTTCGTTAGATGAAAAGACGACCTTGTAAGACATGCAGTAAATCTATGGATGTATTGAATAAAACTAAATTTACGGATTTTATCGCGTTTATTTACCTGATTTTACTTATTTTTAATTCCCGATGTTTCGCGTAAATTTCAAAGATTTAAATAGTTAGATGCGCCCTTACCATAGTATGTCCACTCCGAAATGTGTCCATTCTCAAATGAGTGAGCTCACTCATTCGCAATCAGTGCTTATTTGTGCGACAGAGAAAGTCGTATACACAATTTCTGTAAGATAATAAAAGATGACGATATTGCATTAGTGTGCGCGCGTCAGCGTCTTGCAGACGAACACATCCGTAAATAATGCCACAGTTTTCAAGGTGAAGACGCATATTACTATTTAAATCTTTGGTAAATTTAAGAAATCATTATCCTATGGATGCAGTTAGCTCAAGACTGATTGATGATGATGATTTGTTACACTAAGCCAAAGGTTTTGCGATGTGGGCCCTTATCACTACTTATCATTAGATTGGATTTAAAACGGACACTTCCTTATAATAACACATCTTAAGAGAGAGGAATGACATTATTAGTATAAATTATTATCTTGTCTGTACCTTGGTATAAGTAATAACTTAGTATATAAACAATTATATATATATAATGTATACATTTATTGGAAAATTTCATTGTTCTAAGATTATATTAGCATAATCTACAAACTTTTTAGATAGTATTTAATTGTTTAACTTTTGCTTGCATCCTAATATTTATATAAATTAACGTATATAGCTATGACAGCTGATGTACAAGTCTCCTAGTTCGGCTGCGGATGCTATGTTTCAAGTATAAGTACCAATTTAGCTTTATTAAATGTTAAGCAAATATCTGGTTGTACTACCTTTTGTAAAATAAAAAACTTATTATTATTATTATTAAAATAAAACTGGTTTCACCATTACCTACTATTGTAGGTTATTTTTTGTCTTTTATCATGTCAACCCTGGGGCAGTTTCAGGTATTGGTAGCCAACATTATTGTGTTGTCATCAATGCGTCTGCAAAATTTCAAATCTGTCGTCAGTGTAAGTGCAAATTAAATCGCAAGAGTACATTTAGGTCTTTTAGGTACTTTTTTATAGGATAGGGTGACAAACAAGCACACAGTCCACCTGATGGTAAGTGGTTGCTGAGGCCCATAGACATCTACAGTGTTAAATTAGTAGTACAGTTGTAGCACGAATAGGTCGGCTTGACCGTGGAAGGACCACGCTCTCACAGAACACTAGCGTAAAATAGTAGCTTAATGTTGCTGCATTTTGTATAGTGAGTGTAAAGAACCGGAGACCCTTTTTACTGGAAACGAGGCATTCTATCTTAGTCCTCACGGGTGACAACGCATCTGCATTTTGATTCGTAATCGAGCATAGATGTAGATATCTATGGACCACAGCAACCACTTACCATCAGGTGGACTGTGTGCTCGATTATTATCCTATCCTATGAAATGAAAAAATAAACATAAAAAATGGATAAAAGTCACGGGCGATGCTTAAATGGATGCCTACGAAAAATAGTTACATTCGCTCAAATATATTTTTTCAGACTGACACCAAAGATATTTGAAGAAATACGTAATTGTATGTCAATTTAAAGAAATTTTGTACATAACATTAGCACTGTTTAGTGTAATCCTGGGAAAAGGATTAATTCAACAACTGACAATGTGGTGAAGAAGAAGAAGTATATCTTCTTATTCTTCATCACATTGCCTCGAAACGTGATAGTCACTCATAGGCTCTAATTGCTGTTTCCTAGGATTATATTTCACTAAATGGAATATTCTATAAGAAATCATATGTAAAATGTATATTTAAAAAATATATCAATATTTGATATCAATACCAAACGGCATTTGTTAAACAAATATACATTTATACAAGGTTAGTGAAAAAAACAGTTATGTTGAAATAACTATAACTTAATAACTGATAAAATAACTGATAACTATATAATTTAAAGTTTATATCTTTTTTTTATACCTTGCTAGATGGTACCCGGCGTATTGCTGCCGCAGAACAAATATTGTGCAAATATCGTTTTAAATTTGGTAAAGTTATGTTGTTTAATTAGGAACGATAATAATACAGTTATTTAAATTTTAATTATATATTAATTAAATAAATTACGTAATGATAAACAAATAAACGAATAAACGTACGATACGCGCAAATGCAAGCAATAATTTGACAAAGTTTTACCGCATCTGATGAACGGTATGGTAGTGCATAAAATACGAACAAACATTATTTTTATATATTAGAAGATATAGTTCATTCTGTCTATAAACAGACCTGTAAATAATTAGAATAGCCGTTATTTTAGCAGCTGATTTGTTTTCTATAATAATAGAACGAATGAACGGTTTTTAATAAATTGTTTGCGATGTTTTCATTTTTATTTTGTATAGTTTCTTATACCAGTTGAATATTTTCCATTACTACCAACCTCCAAACCAAATTCAACTCCAACTCAACCAACATACCAAATTTTGAAACCCGGAACAAAAAATACATTCTGTAGTTACGTATAAAAATATGGATAGACAAACACGGCGTTGATCTTGGTTTTATATGAGGTATAAAGTGTCTAAGGCCTAGGTATCAATTGATACATTTATTTATTGTATGGCATTCTATTGATTTGATACATAAATAAAATGGACGTTACGGTTAGGCCTGGGTATAGAATTTTTATTGATATGTTTTATCAAATTGTCTTATCTCTATTATTAGTTCCGTAGACGCTCACTTCCACGTCAGCGCCAAAATGGCGAAGATCAAATCGCCTCATTATGTCACAGTGTATAGCCAGCCCATATTATACTAGGTCAGTGAGTACGACGTAGCCGCTTGTATTTGTGCTCCTGGCGACATCGGTTCACGTACAAAATAAGGTTGGCAGCCATTTTATTGTGTATAGTATTCTACGCTCACAACAGCGTTAAATTGTCTATAGAAAGTACTGAGCGTTCTATATGAAAGAATTAATATCTATACATATAATAAATCTATAATAACGTCGTGTATTCTAATATTTCCTGTAAAAATGAAGTCCAATCAAGTGAGTAAAAAATATTGGAGCCAAATTAGTGATTTTTAGAATTTTCGTTCGTCTGTTTGTATGTGTGTATTCACTTAAAAAGTTAGTGACCCGGTGCAACTTATAGGTTACGTTTCATCCTATTACGGTACTTAATAAAAGGAGAGTTAAGTAATTTGCTTTCTTTAGTTGTGAATTTTCTATTATATATTTATTATTATTTATGAATAAAGTTTATAATTAGTTTAAATCGCTGTGTAATAATTTAAAACTACGCTAACAATAATTATATCTGTATGGTATCTACTTTGTACGTTTTCCAAATATCCGCCTTCATTATAGAATGCCAAAAGTGATATTTTTTTCTATAGTAACTAATAAATTTAATATTAAAAGTTACTTACACACACACACACACACACACACACACACACACACACACACACACAATATATATATATATATATATATATAAATAATTGTGTTTCTATAATAATTTAAAAAAATCGTGTAATTTTTGAACGTTTTCGCTATTTCATTTTGATAGCATGAAAATATAAATATATTATAGTGACGTATATCATAAAATGAATATTGAGATTATTACTTCATTAATTTTCATAAATTTTTCTGTTTTTGTTTTTAGTTAATTTATAAATGGACCAATTAAAACTGGTTTGATAGCTATTATTGGAAAGCTCTCAATATATTTATAGTTTATTAAAAAAAAAGTATAATATATTAATATGTCGCGGCCTGATCGTAGAATTAATCATACCATAAAATAGTCGATCACTCATGTTGACCATACCAACCAATAATAACAAACACACCAACACTGTATGTTGACCATATCGTGATATGACTTAACTAAATCAATGACTAGAGATTGTTTGACGATAATGACAAACACACATTGCTATTTTATAATATGGTCATATCGCAACATAGTTTCGTTATTCGTCGGCGTTGATAGTGAATTTTTAACAGAAACATAATATTAACAGATCGGACACCGTTTTGTGCATAATTTATATAGTATACAACTATATGCGGCATTGATATTCGTAGATGGTATGGTATGGAAAAACACACTTATGTGTCCCTGTAATATATTATATCTATCCCAAATTTGATTCGTCTACGTCAAGTAATCTCTGAGAATTCAAAACCAAGAATCCTGTGACAAACAGACACAGAGACGCAGGCACCGTGGTGACTACCATTGAACCGATTTTACTTATTTTGGCACGGAACAGTACGACGTTTCTAATTTCCAGCCCACGTGAGCAAAGCCGCGGGTAAAACGCTAGTATTATAATGAAATCGTAAATTGAAATTGAGTGCCCCGGTGCTTTTAAAAACTAAAAATGTTCTATAACATTTCAAACGCTGTTCTAGAAAATTATAAGCTAACACTTAAGTGGAGTTGCTTTTCCACAAAGCGTGTGTTTGAGCAAACTGAGTACGAAAACGTAATCCTTGAGCAGAGGGAAAGAAAGGAAACGTTTCATGCATATATAAACACATTAAAGGGTAACATCTTTGGGGTAAAATATGTGTACTACTCTGTAGATAAGAATGCACAGCATTAAAGTGGTTATTTTGATTTATTATATCAAAAATTAGTATCAGATGAGATAAAATAAAAAGCCTACCGCATCTTAGATATTACGATTTTTCTACCTCTATGAACGGATTATGTTCTATCTTTATATTCGCCTTATCTTTTGCGCATCTAGCGTTACACCTATCGAGACAATATTCACAAAATATTTTTTTATCGAGATGGTTTATAGCTATACTAGGATCCGATAGCTAGGGTTATAGTCAAGTTATTAACTGTTTACAACCATTTACAAGGCGAAGGTTCGACCTCAAATACTGTTCCCAACTCTCTAGCCCTGGGCTCCCCAGTGCCAGCTCCTACCATTTGATTTTATCCAGCGCAGAGCTGTTCGAATCGTCGACGACCGAGCACTTTCTGATCAGCTTGTCTCACTGACGCTGCGAAGAGATGTTGCATCTATTTGCGTATTCTATCGCATTACCATGGAAAGTGCTCAGAGGAATTGTTGGGACTAATTTCAGTCACTCAATTTCACCATAGCACATTGCGACAGAACTTAAGATACCATCCTTACTACTTGAATGACTGGCGGTCCCCTACTACGTCATTTACAAGAAGTTTTCTTCGTCACAAAACTTCCTTGTGAAATCCTTATGAAATGAAATGAATTTGTCCGGACCGATACGGTTTAGAGACCTTCAATAAAAGAGAAGAAACATGCTTTCGTAGAATACCAGTGTAAAATAACAGCTAAATGCTTCATATGGTGAGTGTAGAGATCCAGAGACCCTTTTTACTAGTAACGAGGCATTCCAACTTAGTCCTCAGGGCTGGCAACGCATCTGCATTTAAATTCTTGATCGAGGATACATGAAATGTCTATGGGCTACAGCATTCACTTACCATCAGGTGGACTGTGCTCGTTTGTCACCCATTTTCTACTAAAAAACGCATCTGCAATTCCCCCGGTGTCAGAGTTGTTCATGGGCGATAGTTCCTTACTATCAGGTGAAGCATGTTCGTTTACCCCCTCCCATATAAAAAATAGATGAATAGGAATAGATGAACGGTGCTTGCTCGTCACCGGTTTGGGTATTTTATGTCTGGCGTAATCGAGATAGAACTATCTCGTTGAGTCTTTGGGTATTTTACGTCTGACTTAAACGAGATGTAACCACCTTGTAGAGTTGTGATGTATTTGACGTCTCGCGTAAACGAGATACATATAACAATTTCATTGAGTTGTCTGGTATTTTACGTCTGACGTAAACGAGATGGTTATCTTATTTGTTTGTTGCCATAAATCGGAGACCAAAAAAGCTTTCTAGTATTCTAATATTCGACTCTTATGATACCAATGGGATTAAATAAGTTGATATATTTTCATCACACAGCAAAACAATTATCAATTATCATACACAATTCGACAGTTTTTCTTAGCACCCTCATCACTTATAAGGTATTAATTGCATTTAACTTCAGTAAAAATTTCTCATTTTCGTTTTAGTAAGTACGTTATATAAGGAAAAATATATAAAAGGACGCTGCAATAAGGTTAGTAAGTGAAATTTCCCACTATTCAGCGAGAAAAATGTTACGTTCAAATATATTTGGGTGGTTTATCTTTTTGCCGCCTAAGATAAGAATACAATATTCATGTGTGTGAAAATGAAAATTCTGTCTACTATTTTGTAGTTACGTATGATATTACAAAATCTATGTTAATAAATATGTTTTCAGGTAATAACACACTCAAAGGCAATTCTAAATTTATCGTCTTTTAGAAAATTGATATAATAATTGTAAATCTAAGTAAATTATTTCAAATTTTACACACAATTTTATTAAAGCTTTTATAATACATAATACACAGTTGTAGCCTTTATACGACCCACTACTGGGAATATTCCTACTATCATTTCTGAAAGAGTTATATAATAATTTGTCTGCCGTGTTGATCAACTGCGTGCTGCTGGGTTTCACATTTTTTATAGACGAAGGGGCAAACGAGAATACAGCTCTATTTATGGTCAATTCATAATACAAATTAGTCCGGAAAAATAGTTGGTAACGATAATCTTCACAATGCAGCCGTGCGTGGCGGATAATTACTTGCTAAACGCACGGTAATGAACAGCCAATCATCAGACAGCAGTCTGTTAGGCAGTCCACTGCCACGAGAATGGCATTTGAAGTTCTGCCACAGTGAGCGATGGTGAAATTTAGCAGATGGAATAATTCCGAAGAATTTCCTAAGGACTCCTCTGGTATAAGCGATAGAAGATGTAGAGATGCAACGTTTCTCTCGAAGTTTTCCTTAAGCCCGGAGCACATGAATCAATCAAATTAATCGTACATAGAAACTTAAAATAGCGGTAAAAATTGTACCTGGGTTGCTTGGGTAGTAAGAGATTTATTTATTTATTGCCTATATAATTATAATCAGTCTCTCTTTAATCATCATCGTCATCATTACAGGCCTTCACAAGTCTACTGCTGAATATAGGCCTCCTTCAAGGAATGCTACAAAGCACGGTCTAGAGGCACCGGCATCCATCGACTTCCTGCATGTCTTACCAGGACGTAACTCCATTTAGTGGGGAGTTGCTCTACACTTATTACTTCACACACAGTCTTTGCTGTTATGTAATAGTCTTATTCACATATAATTTTTCATTATTGTTTTACAATAATATAAGTATAAAAGAATAGTAAAGGCGTACCTTTTATAGTGTACTTTGTACGTTTTAAGCACACGGAGGGTGAATAACGGAGCATGTACTGGTTCACGCAGTTAATGAAGCGGTCGGGGCATGAGGCCGCTACATTAACTTTATTAAGACATCGAGGCCAGACTTTACGTGCCTAAAATACAACAACTTTTCTTAAACATCTGGATTGCATGGTACTTGGATTTTAGTTAAAGTTGAATAAATAATCATTTATTTAGGGTAGTTTTTGTTTTTACCTCATTCTAAATAGGTTAATTTCTCTAAATGGAAACTTAAATTAGAATTCATTTTTTATATTTATTTATATACCAGGGTGGTCTGAAAAGTTTCCGACCTTAACATGAAGATAGCAGCACTCGTCAATAAAAACATGTGAATGTGGTTATGCGTTGTTTTTGAGAGTTACCAAAATTTCAGCTATTTTGGACGCGCAATTGTTATTTGACAGTCGTTTGAGTGAGTCGGTGTGACTGTTTTTGTGAAAATGGAAAACAATTGAGTATCGACCTATCATTACATTTTGTTTTTGAAAGGCAGTACGCCTACGCAAATGATGAAGATGATTTGGAGTCTGTGTATGGAGACCCTGCACTGTCATTTAACGCAACTTAGGCGCAATAAATCCGAGTTTTTGCACCGATTAATCACTGTAAATGAAACTTGAATACACCGTTATATGCCTGAAACAAAAGTACAGTCAAAACAGTGGACTGAAAACGGGGAACAGGCTCTAAAAAAAGCAAAACATGTTTTTTCGGCTAGGAAAGTGATTGCGATGGTTTTTTGGGATATTCATGGAGTTCTTTTAGTTGATTATCTTCAAAAATGAAAAGTCATTCATTACAGGAATATACTACGCATCAATACTTGACAGAATGAAATGCGAAAAAATAGTCACAATTTCAGTAAAAGAAATTTCGGAAAAGCCGTTGGTCCTACGCCTGAGCTCTCTCCGGTAGTATCGGATAAATATCCCATCGAACAATGAGAGTGAGGGAAGAGATAGTGTGCTTGCGCATTCACTCGGGCACTATCGTTCTATCCTACACACATGGTTAATCGCCGTTGGCCGTCGTGATCGAAATTCGGTCTGGATTATATCATTATTTATGTAATATGCTATATAAGTTAATATAGTTGAAAGCAACTCAATTTCGATACCTCGCTGGTAATACTGTAATTGCACTGCAAATTTGAGAAATAATTTAAATACGTGCTCGGCGATGTAGGCAGCTTCTCAAACACATGCATATTTAAGAAATTAAATTATATTATGATCACTTGTGAAGTCAGCAACACTCTCAAATATAAGAGAAAGCCAATAGTGGAATGTTAGGAAGCTGTCAACTTACAAGATTATCTACCTACCTCACTTGACTCAATCAACGTCAATTTAAGAAATGCTTAAAGTTGTTCCCTCCCTTTCCACTAAATGACAATAAAAAGAGACAAAAAAAGCGATAACTTATACTAAATTCAAGCAAGTAACAAATGTCTACGACCATATATTAATAAAATTCAGGCGTCCATGGGCTACTGCAGCCACTTACTATCACATGGACTGCACTATGTTCGTTTGTAAATTCTGTTTCGAAAAAAAAAAATATTTCTATATATACAATTTACTTTCTAATAATAATGCAGCACAAAGGTTAATATAACTAAAATTCTTTATTTAAACGAAAAATTACAAAATTTAATTAGAATCCGTGGAATCCAGCCCCCGAGCCATAATTTCATTGTTATTACTCTACCGTGTAGATACAATTTTATAAACAAAGATATTTTAAAGAAAAATAATAACATCAAATTAATAATATTATTAGATTCGTGGTAGCTTAGGTAGCTTAGAGGTTACTATCATAATGTAGATTTCACAGTATGCAAGGTAATGCCGGTTCATACGCAGCTGGCACTAATGAAATATTTGGATGCAACTTTAAGAGCAGATGAAGGAAAACATAGGAGACCTGTATGTCTAAATAATAAAAATATTTCGAGTACGTGTTGTAAAGTCCGCCAACACGAACTGGAGGATCGCGGTAAAGTAATTGCTCCAAACCCCTGTCAAAAATGAGATGAGGCACAGCTGGGGGTCTATAAGCTTTAACTTTATTAACATTTTTCTTGTAAATTATGCACAACGGCTTAGCGTTTAGCTGCGGCTTAGTATGCCGCCGATTCAATTACTGTACGGATATGTATTTGTATGCCGTGATAGCTTAGTATCCCTGTATTGGTCATCTACAGTGAACTAAGGGAAACCCACATGGCTGGTGATATGGTCACTCTAAGAGGGCACACCCACTTCAGACGTGCGTTGGTGGAGGGCGACATAAGGCGTTTCTTTTCCTTTGGTGGAAGCCGAGATGGTGTCGAAGGGGGAGTAGAGTGTCGGTATTGCAATGTGCCACTCTTATATCTATCCTATTCACCGCGGCCGAAACATGTTAGGCGGTAGAGCCGTAGATCAGATCTGCCTTTGGGATAAGAAAAGATGGCTGTGGCCTCCGCGTTCGGCCACGGGATGTCTGTTGTGCCGCTAGAATTCGAGGTTGTATTGGAAAGCACAACTTCCGTTCTGATGCACCTCATCTGAGAGAAAAAATGATGAAGAGTCGTTCTCCTACGTGTAGAAGCCTCTATGAAGCGACCGGCGCTAGTAGGGCAACGGATACGTGCGAAAACATTCAAGTAGCCCTGCCAATATACAGTGAAGTTGGAACACCTTTGGATTTTAGTTGGTGCGTGTACGATATAACTCATCCTTATTCCTTCAAGGCGGGTATGCGTATGCGTAGCCATTAGTAAAAAAGGATCTGAGCGGTTCACATATACATATTACATTTGTAAAACGTCACAGTGACATAGATGAAATTCATACAAAAGCGGGTAGCAATTATTTTAAAGACTTCTTTGGAAAAAATATAGACGAATGCTTCAAGGTTGGCCTCACTTTTATTGATAAAAATACCCACTTATCAGGGTAGAATAATGGGGATTATAATTTAAAATAAGTATTTGGACAATATTCTAAGAGGCGGGCGGACGGATGAAAGGCCCCTGTAGAAGGGACATTGTTTTAAAATTACTAAAAACGTATAAGAGATATATATTACGCAGATATCAAATTTTATAACATTTAAGCTATAGATAACCACGAAAGATACCTGAAACCAATTTTAATCATTAACATAAAGAAGACCCCAGATTGCTTACCTTCTAGAACTAAGATGGAATGCCTCATACCCTGTAGTTGTCTACTGACAAGCTTTCATACCAAAAATCATACAAATTTTAATTGTAGTTTAAGCATTAAATGTACCTTGCTTTCATAGAATACGAGCATCAAAAAGCATCATCTTTTATGCTATGTTTCGTATGGTTTTTGTGGAGAACCGGATATCCTTTTTAATAGATATGAGGCATTCCATTTTAGACCTGGAGACGACGCATCTGCCTTTTTATTCTTAATCGATGATAGATATAGAGCTATGGGCCACATCATTCAATTACCTTCAGGTAAACTATGTGCTCGCTGGTCATCATTCATAATATTAACAATCTTTCAAAAGTCTACTGATGAACGTAGGCCTCCCCCAAGGAATGCCACAAAGCACGGACCTGAGCCACCTGCATCCATCAACTTCCTGCATGTCCGCGGTTGTCCGCTCTTCGAGCTATACGGCAAACCCATTGCCACTTCAGCTTACAAATCCATTGGGATATGTCGGTCACTCTGGTTATACTGAGGATATTCTCATTTCTTAGTTTATCACGAAGAGAAACCCCGAGCATAACCCTCTCTATACCTCGCTAAGTGTCCTAAGAATCACGTCTCAGATACATAAGTCATCACTGGCAATACGCACTGGTTGTACGATCTCGTTTTCAAGTGTTGAAATATACCTGACGAGAAGCTGTGTTGTAATTTCCCGAACACTGTCCAGTCGAGTTAGATTTGTCAATTGACCTCTCAGTCAAAGTCACACTAACTTCGAGCTTAGTGTTCCCAAAACCTACCGGTATATGTATGACATGAACGTTATACATGATCTTTGTTTGTCCATGTTCATCTTAGGACCTATCCGTGGGAAGCACTATTGAGGTCATTGAGGATAGTGCTTAGCACCTCCAGCGATTCTGCCATAAGAACTATATCGTCGGCAAATCGAAGGTGAGTGACGTATTTGCCATTGATGTTGTTACCATATCCTTTCCAGTCTAGTAGTTTTAAAATGTCTTCCAATGCAGCAGTGAAGAGTTTCTGGGAACCTATATATATACCTATATATATCCTATATAACGTCAACCTGTCATACACCTCTCAGCAATTGGATGGGTTTCGTACTCTGGTTTTGTTATCGGATAGCCATTGTAACCCTATTGAACAAATACTTCAGCACTTTGATATACCGTCAATTAACTTTGCACCGAAGAAAAGACTGTAGCGCCGCCCAAATTTCGACGGAATAAAAGGCTTTCTTGTAGCCCACATACGCAAGGCAAAGTGGCAGATTGTACTCCTAGATTTTATGTACAATTTGCCGAAGCATATATCTATTGCACTAAATTATTTTCGGAAACTGGCTTGTCAAGGAGGCTGGAAGGCGTCGAGTCTGCGTGCGGGACGATTTGTAACGACTCTAGAAAACTGCACGTAAACGAGACTCAGGAGGGAAATCGACCTGTATTTCTTCAAGAGAGCGTCCTTATCCTATACAATGAAAATAAATAAATAACTTAAAAATAATTTTTTTCATAGAAACTTTACTTCTAATAATAAAAAAAAATAACTTTTTATTTTTTTAAACTTTATTAGAGTTCCCTCGATATTTATCGTTATGTTTAAATTAAATTAAGTTATAATTTTAAAACCACGCAAGTCATCTTTGGTAAATATTTTTATTGTATCGCGCTCTACACGAAATATTTATGTTATCACCTTGGATTTTCTCTGTCTGTCTATCAACAGGTTTTTATCAAGGACTATTTCACAATAAAAACATTTCAAAAATGTGGTAACCTATAGTATAAACGATAGATTAAAAATTTAAATTTTTAACTTGTCTTTTAGAAAAAATAAATTTTACATTTTAAAATAATCTTGATGGATATTCACTATTATACCCATTGAGTTATAAGTACTACGTACTAGAGTAGCTATTCCAAACAAAAAAGTGCCCTACTCTGTATCCGCGCATGCGCGGGAAACAGTAGAGTCGCGCATGCGCAGTTGATATAAACGCGCGAAAATTGTCATAATAAATAATTGTTTATTTAGATTTCATTGTAATCGAGTACCTTTTTTATTAATTTTCGTTTATTTTGCATATGTGCTAATTAAATTTTCGTATTATTAGCGCCGCCCAGCACTGCATGAATATCAAGCCACAATAACAGGTGTACAGATTGCAGTGCGTAGTACATATATATATATCGATAACTATAACAGAATATCATGTCCACTGCTGAACATAGGCGTCGTTCATAGATTGCCTCATAGGAGGAGAGGAGCATCTGCCACAGTTGCCACGCTCGGTAGTTGAGTTGGCAACCAATATTATATGCCACTGCTAGTTTGCTGAAACTAGTGAGTGCTAGTGAGTTAATAAATGCAGTTAATAAATAATCCTTAGTTAATTTATTTAAAACTTTACAAAATTATATTATATGAAGTCAAGATTAAATTCCAATGCACGTTTGGTATTACTTGAATTCATGACACGTCTCTCGGATACGTCAGCAGCTCATCCAGTTGAGCTAATTTGAAGTCTTGCATAACTAAACATACGAACCAATATTATACTGTGATACATTCATACGGATATATAGAGACGGTTAAATAATATTTGATTGGCAACAGCGTCTTTCTAATAACGATTAAAAATAAAATAAAACCGATAAGAACTTAAGACTTATCGGTCAGCCGCCATAGAGTCAACATCACCCGAAGATGCCTCGTGTAGAGGCGAAACACGTGTCGTATTATCGTCGATGGTGTGTCTTCCCTAGAATAGTGGTGTTGGGAGTAGTAGCGTTGGGAGTAATGGTGCTGGGATTGGTGGTGACGGGATTAGTGCACGCAATTGAGGGAGGGCGGGAGGTGCTCTTCAAACTAGGGAAGACACATCATTTTATTTAATTTAGCGGATGGTTGCAAAATAACTATTAATATCTTTATTGTAATAGATTTCCGCAAAGGAACGCTTGGTTCTATCAAAACTGTCGTTGTCAATACGCTTGCCGAGCGTGGCAACTATGGTAATTATCCTCCCTGCGATGCAATCTTTTGGGAAGGCCTATGGCCTTGGGGAAGGTATATGCTGAAGCAGTGGACTTTGGTAGGCTGTAACGGTAACGGTAATGGAATACTTTTTTGATATTTTGTTTGCTTAAAGAATATTATGTAGCACTAAATATAGTATTTCTTTAATGAGGGTTTGGTTCTATTTAATTATAAACACAAAAAAATAAAGGAGCTGGAAACAGCTAGTAAGGATCCGTAGATTTCAATATTCGTCGAAAATTGAGAGAAATTGAAATATATTTCTTATATTGTTTAAAGATTTTTCAAAAGTAACAGAAACCGGAAATTTATTATTTTGTCTATATTATTTTGTATATATGTAGGTATCTTTGTATTTCTTTTTTCTTACTACAGCCTCATATTTGTTATTTTCGGTGATACCGGTACTCGGTAAAGTTTCTATAAACATGATTGTACCGTAACGTAATGTGTAATTAATGAATGTAATAATATATTAAAAATAAATAAATAAATACATAATTAAAATGCACATGTGAAATCTTTCAACTATTTTATTAAACTTCACCAGATATTTTATTAACACTTATTTCATAAGCGCTGTTTAACTTATGTTATAACGACACCCCAAACTATTATTTTCTAGTTCTTTAGTGAAGTTGCTGTTCTTTCATACTTCATTGCAGATCGAGTCTTTACATGGCATCTTACTCAATATTAACTTATTATTATTATTATTACTTTTGATTTTGAAACATTGGAAAACTGATCCTTTATATTAGAGCCACATTTTACGTGCAAAGAGAGCGACGTTGCAGATTATGCCTGTAGCACGAATGAATCGGCTCGACAAGGGAAAAACCATGTTCTAACAAATTCGTTCTCACAGTTTCGTATGGTCAGTGTCAAGAATCGGAGGGGCCTATCTTACTACAAACAAGGCAATCCATCTCTTAGTCTCCTGACATGACAACGTATTCTGCATTTTGATTCTTAATCGAGAATATATGATAGATGTCTATGGGTCACAGCATCCATTTACTATCGGTCTTAGTTTGTAACTGCCATTCTATGAAAAATAATTTCCAAAATAATAATATAAGCTAAATAATGTAGAAGTTCATCTAATGGCATATTATGTACCCTCGGGGTGAATATCATGACTAAATGGCCGCTTAATGAAGTATTCACGGTGAACCAGCCACCACAGACTCCTCCAATCGATTGTTACTATACTTTGCGTCCCCGATGTGCACGCCTGTCTGTGAATTTATTTTGCATCTAAACGTATCTTTGGTAAACTAATGAATGAAGTAAGTAGGTAATAAATTATTACATAAATCCTTAAATGTAGTCGTTTTCATATCAAATTTTTACATTTGCTTCATAAAAAAAATGGAGTAAATAAGGTCAAGATTTGACTAATTTGTTTAGGTTCTGGATTTTAAGAAGCGATAAGTTCTAAAGCGTTAAATATATTAGCATAAAAAGATCTTATTCACTCACTCGAGACCATGTAATCCGATGCTTTCAGAGCCATGACGCAGTAATTTTAAAATTTATTATATAAAAACTTACTTCCCAAGACCCTCGCTGTCACCCACTATCCCGACAACATTAACTACGCTCCTGACGTGCTAGACTTTGCTCTCGTCTAGTTAAAGGAGTCTCCCTTAACCTTAGAGCAATCGAGTCTCTCGATGATCTAGGATCCGACCACCGTCCTGTATCCCTCCTTCTTGGCCATCAGCCACCTCCAACTCCCACTTCCAAAACCTACACCAACTGGAAGGGCTTCAGGAAGTCTCTAGCCTCGGCTATAGACTCTCCGGACCCTCCCATAACCCTTTCTTCCGACGTCCTCGACAGTACGGGGAAAATAGACACCGCGGTCGAAAATCTCACCTCTCTTATAACATCCTCTCTTAAAGAGAATGAAAAGGTTGTCCGCGTTGCTAAAACTAGTCTCCACCTAGATATTAGCAACCTACTCAAAGCCAAAAAAGCTGCCCTCCGTAGAGCTGCACGCTATCCCACTCCCGAGTATAGACTCGCAGCCCACCGCCTTCAACGCAAACTCCGTTACTGCCTCAAAGAATTCAGAGACCTCGAAAGGGGCAATCTCATGGAGAAAATCTCCCCCCTCTCACACAGCGTACTACCAGATGGCGAGAGCCCTCCGGATAGACGCTATCACGCACACTCCCCCTCTGTCTCGTCCCGACGGCTCTATTGCCTTCGAGGACGAAGAAAAGGCTGAGTACTTCGCCGACAGCGTCACCGCTCAATGCTCTCCCAGCTCACAACCCACTGACCCCTTACATATCCAACTAGTGGAGGACGAGGTCCGTCGCCGGAACTCACCCCCGACCGCCTCTGACCCTATCACTGTGTCCAAAGATGAGATTTCATCTACCATCAAAGGACTTAAGCCCAAAAAAGCACCGGGTGCGGATGAAGTCTCCAACCAAGCCCTCAAACACTTTCCGGAGCAGGTGATCGCCTTATTGGCCATAATCTTCAACGCCTGCTTTGAATTGAGCTACTTTCCCACCTCTTGGAAAGAGGCAACTGTCATTGGCATTCCCAAGCCAGGCAAACCTCACCACCTCCCCTCCAATCACCGTCCCATCAGCCTCCTAAAGGCCATGGGCAAACTTTTCGAACGAGTTATTCTCGTGCGCATGAGGCGCCATTTGTTTCCCACAGACGGCGGTCTTGTCATCCCTCAACAATTCGGGTTTCGTGCCCACTCGTGCCCACAGCAAGTTCACCGCATATATCCTCAGCGGTTTTTATCCTCGTCGTCAAAAGACCATCGCGGTTTTTTTCGACATTGCCAGGGCATTCCATGAGGGCCTTATCTACAAATTGTACGACTTAGGCCTCACTGACCGCCTCGTCCGCCTTGTAGCCTCCTATTTGAAGGATCGTACCTTTCGTTTTAGACACGAAAGCACGCTATCCTCTACTCGTCAAATCAAAGCCGGTGTCCCTCAAGGCTCTGTGCTTGCCCCCCTCCTATATATACTATTCACCAACGACAACCCTATCCTATCGAATGGTGTTAAGCTAGCCCTCTTCGCAGATGACACAGCCGTTTACTCTAAAGGCAACTCACTGCCACAGATTCGGAACAAAATCCAAAAGTCAGTTAACGACTTAGGAGCTTGGTTCCAAAAATGGCGTATTGACGTAAACCCGGAGAAGAGCTCCGCCATTTGCTTCGAATATAAACGACGCCGTCTCACCACCACTCCGCCAATCGGGATGTTAGGAACCCCTGTTCCATGGCAAACAAAAGCAAAATATTTAGGCGTCACCCTTGATGCAAGGCTCACTTTCGAGCCCCATATCAAGAAGGTAACTCGCACCGCAAGATTTTACATGGGTAGGCTGAACAGCATGTTGGGCAGACACAGTAAAATGTCCCTCCGCAACAAGCGAACCCTATATAAGATCTGCATACGCGGCCCCCATTTTCGCACATGCTAAGCCCAAAGTTATAAATGAACTTCAAATAGTTCAAAATCTATTCTGTCGTACGGCCACTAACTCGCCCTATTATGTCCGTAATGCCGACCTACACCGAGACTTAGAATCCAGCGGTTTCTTAAATCACTCTCTGAGAGATATTTCAAAGCCTCAGAGTCCCACCCAAATCATCTCATTCGTGAGACAGCTGCCTATGCAGCCCCTATCCACATTCGCTATAGTGTGCGCAGACCGAGAAACTCTCTCTCGGACCCCCCCCAAAAAGCTTTCGGCTGACCTGAACTGCCTCCTGGCGGCTCAAGCCGAGCCTACATAACACATCCCTTAATCTGCCTTAGTTAGGCACACTTCAAAGCGGCTTTTCGCCGCTTGCGCCTTTCTTTCTGCCAAGGAGGGTCGCGTTCGTATACGGCTTAGAGATCTCTCGTCAGATCGGTAAGCCAATCCATAAAGGCGGTGTTTAGTGGGTAAAAGTCTCCACATAACCACGCAGCCGGCTGCGTGGTATGCTATGAGCATTCACCGCCTCCCTCCCCCGCTTTCCGGAGGGTTGCCCATATTTGCTTCGGGCGCAAAAAAAAAAGCATCCCAAGACTTCCTTATTGAACTGTCGGAAAAAAGCAAACATGGAGAAAACAACAAGTAGAAATATACTAAAAGCTTCATTATTTAACATTACATTATGTAAAATGCTTAATTAACACTGGCTATTTAAAATGTGTAATGAAATAATTTAAATCCCGCATAGTGTAATAAAATAAAGCTTTAAAAAGCGCTCAATAACGCTTTTTAATATCGCCACTAATTTAAATTTTGAAAGCCTCTTAGCGCTCTGGAATTTTCCCCATTAGGTTTTATGGATTTCTCTCATACTTGCTTGCACATTAAATTATAACCACAAGGAAAATGGAACGAAGGATTGAAAATTAATTTCTAAAGAGCTTTAAATATCTTTTTCTTATTTTAACAATCGGGTTTTTTTTTTGCTTTTTAGGTTTAAGTTTTTGTCATTAGTTTCTTTGAAATCAAGGATATGATTACGTATAAAAATAATGTGATACAAGAGCAATCTTAGCCAGGTTCCCATTAGTGACATCAAATGTAAGAGAAATACTAAATATGCAGCATTGTTTTTCAGGAACACAGTTGAAACTAGTCATTGATATTTACTTTTTTGGCGATATCAATCAGATGATTATTGGAAATGATCGATTTTCATGCTTGAATTTTAATGCTTGTATCGATATTCGGTGTCGACGGGTGTATACAAAGTTATTGGTGCGATAAATAATTCTTGAAATTTATCACACCAATAACTTTGTGGGGTTATTATTAGCTTTACCGATAAAGGGGATCTAATCTAATCGTTGAGATCTGAACGAGCGCTAAGCTCCATAATAATTGCTGCAGTTCCCAAAAACGTTATACATTCCTCTAAGATTATATTTAAGCAACATCTTTGAGCCGTGGTAGCTCAGATGGTTAGCGCTCGGTGTAAATTTCACAGTACGCGAGAACCCGGGTTCGATCCCCGTCGGCACTAATGAAATCGTTACTTGCAATTTTAAGTGCTGATTTACCACATGCTCAGCGGTGAGAGGAAAACATCGTGATGAAATCTGCGTAGAGGGAATAAATTCAACAATATCAGCAATCAATATATCAGCAACAATATAACAAATCAATAGGGCAGCGCATTTAATTTTTACTAATTTCTTAAGCAACATTAAGGATTAAAAACCGCAAAAAACTATACAATTACATTCATCTAACAAATTATCTATTTTTTATTTTAATTATTAATATTTGAAACCAACGTGTGTAATTTAACGAGACAACAATTCAACAAAACTGACAAAACCTTTTGTTCAAAAATGTGAAATATATTTCGCTTTTGACAGCGCTTTGACTTCTTTTGTTCTCTTCAATCGTTTGTCTGTAAATATTTTTTCAATTTTCTCTACTTTTATATTTTTTCATACTCAAAAGACACAAATTGGACGGTCATATAATTTTACACTGGAGATTCAATCTGTTGCAGAATTTATACTTTTAAACCTAATAAGGTTATTAAAGCGATAAGCTCGCTTATGTGAATAACTAATGTTCGGTTCCAAGTTTCGGAACTACTATATTTGTAAATCGTAATTTTGAAGACTCTAAATTAACATTCTAGTTTGAGAAATACGAGAAAATGTATTTTAGGAATATAATATAAATTACTACTAGCACTGGAACAACATGCTGAGTTCATTTCTATTCCATTAACATGATAAAAATGAGAGAATAATAAGTTTCATTTCAATTCAATTCAATTAATTTAGGTACTATTATTTTGAGTAAACTTAAAATTAAAAGACTTCTATGAAACTTAAATCATTATAAACGAAATTAAAAAATCGTGTCACATGAGTTTGTCTACAGCTATAATTTATAAAATTAGTATTGAGCCTTCATATTTTCAATGTGCTTACAATTATCGGCAAACAAGAAAAATCAATTTTTTTAGGACCTTTACATTGCAGAAAAAGCTATTTTTTAGTATTAAGAAGTTATTTTAATCAAAAATTTGTAACGAAATAACAACGATTCCTGCTGGAAGAATCGATGCTTTTTCGTGAAGATTTATGGTCTATCAAATGCAATGAAATGGCGGGGTCCGTCTAGGATATGATCACATACTGCACACTTCCCGGAGTGCTAGTGTTCTACGTCAGTTGTATTATGTACTTTTACCCGAGTTTTATAGATATTTTTGTGTGTCCTATATAAGAAAAACTAAATTAACGTTAAGCTTGTACAATATGCAGTTCTGTGTATAGTACTTATGTATGAGATTTTATTCAATTCATATATGAAATAATGATCTCATAATATTTTTCCTATTTTGGTAACCATTTGAAATAATATAATTTTTAGATATATGGGGCTTGCTAAACGTCATACTAAGCACTAACACATAATAAAACAGTAAATTATTTTCACAAAAAAACGAAGAAAGTTAAGTTTTCATTTTCATCTGGTAGCTCAGTTTTTCTTCACATATTTTGCTAGGAAATTCTTCACTTTTTTGGGTCCGTATTTATATAATAAATTACGCCAAAAATTGTCTATTTATGAAGTCAAACAGATGGTCATGTAAAAATAGACTCGTGGAATTCTTCAGACTCTTTCATGCACAGATACTGAACAATTACTCCAAATTATCTCATAAATATTCACAGAAATACACGCAGACATGCTAACAGTCACAAGCTCTCATACTTACGCTACAAAAATACTTACTTACTTACTTATCTTCACGCACAATCCCTAACGGGGTAGTCAGAGAGAACAGATCGCCAAGTGTCATGATCCTTACATACCTCTTTCGCTTCTTTCAGGTTCATTAATTTCTTCATACATGCACGTCTAGGTATCCGAGTACTCTTGACCTTCCCTTCTTCGAGCAATTTGCTCACATGGTCTTCGAAAGTTAGTCTCGGTCTACCTCGACACCTTTTAATATTTACTTTCGCTCTATATATTTTCTTCACCATTCGGTCTTCACTCATTCGCTCAACGTGCCCAAACCATTGGAGTACGCCCCTATCAATTTTTGTGATAAGGTCATCTTTAAATCCTGCCATATTGCGAATCTCTTCGTTTCGCTTTCGATCGGCTATGGTTACGCTACACATTTTACGAAGAGATCGCATCTCCACTGCATTCAACTTGCTTTTATGCTTCTTCTGGCATACCCAGGTTTCGCTGCCATATAACAAAGTCGGTACCAACACTGCGTTATGTATTGCAAGGCGTGTACTCTTCACCACGCCCTGCCTTTTGACTAATGCGTTCAGGGCACCATTGACTTTGTTTCCGGCAGCGATACGCCTATCCACATCCAAATCACATCTTCCATCCCGGCTGAAACACTCCCCAACTATACAATTTCATTTACCTGTTCTAGACATTCCTGATTTACCCATATTTCACATTTCGTTATCTCTTCGTCCTTTTCAAATACCAGAACCTTAGTTTTATTAGCATTCAAACGGAGACCTTTCATTTCACATTCCTCTTTCATACACGTGATTAATGCCTGCAGTTCTGCTTCTGATGGTGCAATAAGCACTGCATAATCAGCATACAGCAGACAATTAACTTTTATGACACCCAATTTCACACCCAAACAGCTATTTTTCAGCTTCTGTAAACAGCTGTCGAGATACAGTATGAACAGCCAGGAAGACATGACACAACCCTGTTTTACGCCCGCTTGGACGCTAAACATGGGTAACAGGTCATGCCCTACCCGCACACAGGCTTTACAGTCATAGTAAAGTGACTGCACAGCCCTTAACAATCGACCATCCACACCATATCCCGGCAACAGTTCCCACATTTTCTTCCTTATAACCTTTTCAAATGCTTTCTCCAGATCCACAAAAGCAAACAAACAAAGAAAATCCTCTGGTTAACACTCAGAAGCTTTTCCGTGATCATGCAGAGAGAAAACATTTGATCCGTGCATCCTCTTCCAGGTGTAAATCCGCATTGTGCCTCCCATAAGAATCTTTCCGATTTCTCTTGCATCCTACGTGTCCAAACCTTCGAGTAAATTTTACTTGCTAAACTGGTCAAGCTGATCGCCCGATAGCACCCACAGTCAAAATGTGAACCTTTACCTTTATATAATGGCACAATGACCGCGGATCGCCAATCATCCGGGACATCTCCCGTTCGCCAGCACAAAGTGCACAGCAGACGAAAGCTGTCCCAGACGCGAGGCCCACCGTACTTGACCATTTCAGCAGTAACTCTGTCTAGTCCCGCAGCCTTCCCACATTTCAAACTTCGAATCGCACGTTCAATCTCTTTCATGCTGATGACCTCAGTGTCATCGAGGTCCGTGTCTGGCGTGCCAGTCATGGCGTCACCCCCGGATCCTTCACTAAGATCATGACACGCATACATTTCTCTATAAAATTGACTCCATCGCTGCATGACGTCCGATTTTTCTGAGAGGACGTCATTGGTTCTCGAAAGCACTTTGTTCATTCTTAAGGCTGTCGCACCACTCTGGGACCTTCCAACCTCTTTCCAGAAGAGTATGGAGTTTTCCTTAAAGTTTAAGGCGCGACAACATATCGTCCGCTTCTATTCTACACCTTTCACGTACTTCCTCAATCAATGTTTTCGCATGAACTTTCTGCAGCTTGTATCTTTCTTTCATCTTCTATCTCATATGCTTATCGTTACTAGAGGCCAAGTAGTCTAACCATGTTTTTTTTCTTCTTTTTTACAGTTTCTCTCACTTCATCATTCCACCATGCATCTCTTCTTTTACTACTACCTCTTTTTGTCGTTCCACATACTTCTTCCGCTGCACTTACCATTCCATCCCTAAGGTTCTGCCATGTTCTCTCTACACATTCTTTCCTGCCATCGATGGTGTCAAGCTTTTCGGCTACTCTCGTGTAATATTTGTCCCTAGTATCCGCTTCCTGAAGCTTCCAGCTTCGAATGCGATAGACCGACTGTGGTTCTGTTACTGCCGTCCGGTAGCGCCAACCCGCGAACAAACCCCTAAATCCAGTAATTACTAGATAGTGATCCGTTCCCAGGTCAGCACCCCTAAACACTCGTGTATCCATCACCTGTTTTCGCAGTTGGTCATCCACCAGGAACAAATCAATCATACTTCTCTCATTCTCTCTTTCTCTAGTGTACATATGGATTTTCCTGTGATTAAACATAGTTTTTGTCACAAAAAGACCCTTTTCCTTGCATACAGCCAGTATAAGCTTGCCAGCATCATTAACCCTTTTATCGCCAAACTTTGCAAGCACCGACTCGTATCCTGGTCGAGCGATACCTACCCATCCATTCAAATCACCACATACAACAGTTCTTTTGTTTCCCTTAACCAAATCTAGAACTTCTCTTACATTCTCCCAAAACTCCTCCAGCTCAGCCCTGGACGACGAAGCTACCAGCGCATAAACAGCCAAAAGGAATAACTTCGTCAGTCCCAGTTTAAAGCGAACCCAGAGAAGTCTAGAGTTCACAACCTTGTATTCAGTCATAAGATCGACCAACCGAGACGACAACAGCACCCCCACTCCCTGGCAGGCGTTCTCGCTTTCCGGGACACCGGACCATATAGCTAACGTCCCGCCAGGGAGCTCTTCAGTACCACTGCCTTTCCGTTTGGTCTCCGACATATACACGACATCTAATTCTCTTTCTTTCATTATTTCGATCAACTCATTCGTCTTATCTCTCATGCCCCCTCTAACATTCCACGTGCCAACTCTGCACTCCGTCCTCCACCTTCCGCCGTGTCGGGCTGTGCGTGACGGGTGGCAGTCCCCATCGCCGCTTTGCGCGCTACATTCCACACCAACGGGGACGAGCTGGTGTGCGTCGCCTTGGGCGGACGCCCTAACTCCCGATTGCATGGGTGCGCAGCTGTGTAGAATTGCAGCCCTGAAAAAGGCTGGCAGGGGTCGCGACACATGACAAAAATACGTGGTTTTTATATTTGTTTTATTTTTTTTATATATCCAAACTGATAAATCGCTCTATATAATATTATTTCTAACCATAACATGAGTGATCTCTTTATAATATTATACTTATTGCCAAGTAAATTCTGGGGTAGGGGGGCTGGTGACCTGTAATACGGGCCTAAGTTCAGTCAGTTCAGTCAGTTCGGGTGTTAAGTTCATTCTGAGTCCACCTGAGTATGCCAAAGGTATACATGAGGATAGGCATGACCCAACCTTTATATGCGTGTGTCTTATTCACACCAGACAAAAGGCTGTTGAGCACTTTGGTCAAGCGTGCATAAAACACGTCGCTAACTGACTGTTTCAAACCAGCTTCATCAATACCGATGTTCTGTGACACACCCAGGTATCGGTATGTTTCAGCCTCGGAAAGGGTTCTTAAACTGATGGGCATAGATAAGTCTATGCCCTCAGAGTTAGCAATCCTTCCCCTTTCAACATGGAGGACCGCACACTTATCCGTCTCCAGCTCCATTCCAATAGAACTGCTAAATTCACAAGTGATGTTTAGCAATTCCACAAGATGGCGAATAACTTGAGATCATCCATATAAAAAGTGTGTCACTTTTTTACCTCCTTTCCGAAGCTGAAAACCCCTCCCGGAGCCCTCCAGTAAAGTACAGAGAGGGTTCAAAGAGAGGCAGAACCAGATTGGACTCAGAGCCCTGGAAGATACCCCTTCTTATCCTTATGTGGCTTTCCGCAGCCATCATCCGCTCGTCCAGATGACAAGGGATCGTACTTCATTGCCCTATACACTGCTCGAAGAAGTTTCTAACTGTACAGTCAATCTTGTACAGATCGAGGATCCTCCTTAGCCATGTATGGGGCACCGAGTCGAATGCCTTTCTGTAGTCTATACACGTAGCGGAGAAGTTGCGGAAGGTTGCGTTTCACCACTTTGCCAATGAACACGTCAATGAGAAGTGGTTCCTTGGTTCCACGACCACCCCATCACGTGTCTACCGACCATATACAAGACACTAACATCCATTTTGAGCGCGCGACATCACCTGATTTGAGTCCAGGTGACGAGTGATTCTCGCGCTCAAAATGGATGTTAGTGTCTTGTATATGGTCGGTAGACACGTGATGCGGCGGTATTTGCTCGAGTCTGTGGTATCCTGGTCTTTAGGAACCAAATGAGTGATCCCAGTAGTGAAGAGGCTCGGGAGCGACTTCTGGTTGAGAACCTCTTGGAACTGTCGGGCGAGCACAGTGTGACACACCACAAACCCCTTCAGCCAGTAATGATGCAGCCCGTCGAGCCCCGGACTTATCCAGTTCGGGGCCCTACGGACCGCCTCAGTCACGTCTTCCATCGTTATGGTCCATAGGCGTAACACTTGCACCCTGGCTCGCCACAACTTCCATCCAAGGGCCCTCGCTGTGGTTTACGGTCTCTGACCACAGGCCACGCCAGAATGTGATAATGTTAGCATGATCCGGTTCTTGGCCCGCTCCACATACCTTTGTTTGCTCCAATGATTCATAGAGCCTCTTCTGATCACTCTGAAAGAGACGATTCTGGTTGAACTGAGTCGACCTCTCGGTATATCGCCGAAACCGCTTTCCCCAAGCAGCGATTCTCTGCTTCAGATCATCTATGCGCTCCGTCAGTTTTTGAATTATGTCCGGCTGGGATAAACTGACATTTGTCCCAAATGCCATCCTGACGGTGCGCACAATTCTTGACCTGTTATTGCCTGAGGGCTCTAGCCTTTGCGATACGCTCCTCAATTCTTTTTCTCCATGCTGGGATAGTGCTACTTTGGCCAGTAGCGCATCCAGCCTATAATACGGCAGACTGCCAGCGCGGCGACAAAAAGAATTGAGTCCGTATCGCAAAGGTCCCGGCTGGCTTCCAAATAGGTCACCAGCATTGGGTTCAGAGCCCTCACGACAGCCCGATTCCTCTTGCTTAGGGCTATGCAGGGAAGTCGCGGTCAATTTTCGAGAGGCGTACTGCGCGTTTCCATAATCGCCTCTTCCAATGTACTCCTCATTTGCTCTATTTATAGTTCCTGGGCGAATGTTCCATCATCATTTGAATCAGCTACCTTTGGAGTATTCACGGCGGCATCTACGTGTGCGGGTTGTTCTGCAACTTGTGGCAACACATCCTCAGCCGTAGCATTTTCATTTGATGAGGGAACAGCCTCACGTCGCAGCCGTTCTAGTGCGACGTCATCAAATATATTTGAGTGCATGATATGTCAAAATTTAGACTTAACTTAACTTGGAAAAATAAAAAACACTTAAGTAACATCTTAGTATAAAGTTTACAAGACACATTATTTTTGAGATATATGGTAGTTGACCTATGATACTTTTATGTCGTAGTAAAAAGTGTAGTTTTCGCCGCACCCTTGTCAATATCGACATCTGGGTACGGTCACAAACAGTGTCTTGCAGGTAAGTAACATAATACTGTATAAATGTCACATTAATACTCAGGGTATTTCCTAGAGTAACTGAACATCTACATATTCATGTCCAATTTATAATAGTATTAGTAACAACAACTGCCAGAATTGGTAGTTCACGTATATGATAGTATATGTAGTTATATACACGATACTAAGGAACCCATTAAAACTGCAAAAAGTTACAGCCTATATACGTCCCACTGCTGGGCACAGGCCTCCCCTCATTTCTGAACTTAACAAAACAACATAACATGTCTTCGAAATTTTTTTTTCTTATTCCTCAGACATGCAGGTTTCCTCACGATGTTTTCCCTCACCGCCGAGCATGTGGTAAATCTGCACTTAAAATTGCAATTAACAATTTCGTTGGTGCCGGCGGGGATCGAACTCGGGTAACTCGCGTTCTGTTATATTTACAGCGAGCGCTAACTATCTGAGCCACGGCTCTACAAAACTGCAAAAACCTTTATGAAATTACTGAGAGAGAGGTACTTTCCCACCTAAGACTTCTAGTCAAAAAAGAAGCCCTATCATTACCACAAGTCGTCTGTATATGTCGTTCTCTGTTCTGCTACACTATTTTGGTGCTCATTATTTGCGGAAATTTTACCGAATCGCATAAAATTAAACGTTAATTTGTAAATTTCAACTTTAAATCACAAAAAGAATACAATAATTTCCCCATAAAAGGAATAAAATAATTTTACACGCATACAAAAATCAAAACCCGGATTTTCGAAGAGATTAAGTGAATATTATTTTATGGATTTTAGTTCCTTGATTTTGACAGTTACAATATTAAAATTTAAATTTTTTGGACCTTTTTTGTAGATTGAGGAAATTCACAAGATCAAAGACAAGAATGTACATATTTATAGATATTAAAAAATTTACCCCTATATTTACAAACTTAGGATTGGAATTTACATTAAAACATAACCCATTTAATAAAAAAGAGTCACTAAAATCGGTTTACAGCTCTTGAATATATCGCACAACATACATAAAAAAAGAACCTTCTCATTTTTAAAGAGCTAAAATGCCTTTGAAAGACATGGTACATATGTATTAGACATGGACAGGTCACTTCACAGTATGATTTTCATCTGTATGATGAAAATGCGTGTTACTCAGGTAATATTATAATGCACAGACAAATCTCCACATTCGGAACCATTATTATTAGGCCATACAAAGCCTTAGCCATTGCGCTCCTGAGTCGTTTTGAGCGCAGCATTTTTATAGAATAGGGGTGACAAACAGTCAACTTGATGGTAAGTGCATACTGTGGCCCACAAACAACTTTATTAAGAATGAAAATGCAGATGTGTTGTCACCCGTGATGTCTAAGATGGAATGCATTTTTACCCGAAAAAGGTATGTCAGGTTCTCTATACTCACCATACGAAACTCAACAGCCCTGAGCTGCTATTTTACGCGGTTATTCTGTGAAAGCATGGTCGTTCCCCGGCCAAGCCGACCAATTCGTGCTGTAACTATAATATAACTGCAGCATAACTCCACCACGTAAAATATATAAATAACATATGTAAATATCTACTAAAATCTAAAAAATATTTATTCTTTATTACTAATAATGATATTTTCATCAAAGTATACATCTTGAGCATTCTTCCATACGTCTTAGCCACTTGGAAAACACCTCCGACCACTTTTCTCTCTCGAAATTGTAAGCAGCCAGTGCGTCTTGTTTATTTTTAAAACCCTTACCATTTTAATATTCTTTATTTTTGATTTTTGAAAACACGTAATAATCACAACATGTTAGGTAAGGTTGAAAACGTGGAGTGGTCTCAACAAATATGCTTGGCACTGTATATATCACATGTGAGAGGTTGGCTGTAGACATCCGGTACTTGATTTTGATATTGTTTTTAGTCTAAGAGGCTTGTTAGGGTTAAGTTTGAACCTATTACATTGTTTTAAATGTCGGAAATGCGTTTTGAATTAATTACGATAAAGACAAATATCACTAAAAATTGTGTACGTGTACGCAAATATGTCAATTTGTTTTATTAACATAGATACACTCTAAAAAAAGTTAATCACTCGGACCCAGACAATCCATTTATGGCTGGGGACGCGACTTATATACATACAAATAGAGTCGCAGTAGAGAACAGTCAAGAGGTTTTTCAGAAAACGAAATCATAACAATTCACATTACATTATTGCATTTACCTACTATCATAGCAGAGTTTAGCGCAACCACCTACTTACTATCATAGAAGAGTATAGGGCAACCAGACTTTATAGATAAGATTGGTCGAATCGGTTCTAAAACCGAATTAGCACACCCCGACTCCACGTAGTCTTGTCTGCCTTATCCCTAGAGTATTTTTGTAAAGCCGTAGGTACGGAGGGAGAGCAGCCCCCGCCCGCTGTAGCAAATCGCAGGTACCTAACTGAGCCGTAGCAGCTGAGGCTGGTCGCCGAAGGCGACCAATAAGCCGAAGCTGCAGAGGCGAGCATGGGTGCCTGTGATTTGCTACGCAAGGGTGAAGAGGTCGCACTTCTCGCAGTGCCGAAGCCGTTGCAGGAGTAACTTTGCGTCAATATTCCTGTATAAAAAGTGAGCTTATGATTTTACAAAAAACATATCTACATCTATCCTCGATTACGAATCAAAATGTAGATGCATTGTCACCCGTGACGACTAAGATGTAATGCCTCATTTCCAGTAAAAAAGGTCTCCGGTTCTCATAAACAACACAGCAGCATTAAGCTATTATTTTACGCTGGTATTCTGTAAGAGCGTGGTCCTTCCCCAGTCGAGCCGACCCATTCGTGCTACAACTATACTCCTAATATAACTGCAGCATGGCTCTACCACGTATAAAATGTCTATAAAAACTAAGTAAAATAAAATATAAAATTTTATCCAAAGTATTAGAACCGATACGTTAACACATATATATATATATATATATATATATATATATATATATATATATATATATATATATATATATATATCTCAAATACAATCTAAACATCCCCATAGATTGCCTTATAGGGGGCTTTGTCATGTGGGCAAGAATACAAAAAAATAATCACGTTGCGAAATTCGAATTCGCGCACTCCGGCGTGGTAGTCCTGCGCTCCAGCCATTACGCTGTTGTGAAGAAAATCAATCTTGACGCATTGTGTGTTAAAATACGAAGGAAACGAATTTTACCAAAATGAGACCTAGCCATATCAATTTTTTGCCTCCGAAAGAAAGTATATTGTAAATTTCATTTAAATTGCCGTATATGTATATAATTTTTAATGAAATATTTCTATACAATAATTACTATAAAATTTTCTTAATTTTAGACGTGTAGATATACAGACCTGCTTGATTATAATTGTGCACCTAATTTAAACAACACCCTTCCACTGCATTAAACTGCCTACAAGGGTTTAGTTGCTTGAAGCGTGAAATGATGCGAGTGAGTAATCCCTCATTGTAGTCGCACAAAGTGATAAGCTGTGTAATTCTAAACTAAGCTTTTGACTAGTCTTTGTTAACAACGCTTTTTAAAACTCCTCGTGTATTCTTTCAAAGAATAATCGTATAAAGCTCACTTCGTATCATACAATGTCTTCTTAGGTTTATGAAACATTTAGTTAAAGGAATAATATAAAAAATGATAAGATCAAATATTTATTTTAAAATAGTAAATAAAAGTATCGCAAAGTAGGTCAATTTGGAATGAAAGAAAAAACACATTTAACCGAAAGTATTATTTGATATTCAACCAGTTTTATTATATTTATTCTGGTAACAATTTAAATTTAACATTTTTCAGTAAATAGATGATCACTCTAAATACAGTTAAATTATCACTTATATACAATATTTAACCGAAGTATGAAGGTCGTTAATATTGTAAATAACAAGAAAAAGGAAGCTGTTCTTTATTTCAATTTTTAGTTTTGTCTATTTTTCTGTGTTGTTGCTATTTGGAGCAGCAATTGGGATGCATTTCAAAATATAGTTAATAAAGCTAGCTAAAAATTGTGGCAGGGGACGTACTAAGCCTTTCGTAGAGCGGTAGTTAATAAAGCTAGCTAAAAATTAAAAAGTAATAATGTCAATAAATCCAATATGTGGGTCACGCATATTATACCATATAAATACCACAGAAAAAACTTTCAAAACGTTAAAAAAAATTGTGGCAGAGGACGTACCAAGCCTGTCGTAGAGCGGTAATAATGATGTCTTTACCAGCAACGGATGTCGACAAATAATATTATTCATATATTGAATTCGTAGTACTCGTAGATCCGCTAATTTACAAGATCTATCACAGAATGCGAGAACAAGGTATTTGAATATAATGTCATTTCAGCACTGACCTCTTTAAATACAAGTACGCTGGACTGGCTATACCATACAAAATGTCTGTGCCAATTTGAAGCGCAACTATTGGTCGTCTTGAGAACTAATATTGACATAATATGCCAAAGTATGTTTGTTGTTTTACTTAAATTCTCCTATTTAAAATCTGTATTTTGAACTTTTAAACTAAAACACGAATTTTTTGAACAAACAAAGTCTGGCGACTTTGTTAATAGATAATTATCGAATGTTTATTAATTACCAGGTTTCCAACTAAAGCTAGACTAAAATTAAGGCTTAAAAGCATAAATATTGTGAATTGGCGTCCGAAACAAAATGATCGTCTTTGTTCTAAACATTACATAGACGACTGTTTTATTAGACATGAGAACCGCACCATTTGCAAATGCAGTTTACCGACAATATTTTCTGGTAGTACCAGTACCAGTAAGTATAAAGAAATATTAGATTATTATCTCGAATGTTTTTTTATTTCTTCTCATTTCATTTTCCCCCAAACTCAAGGGTCATAGCCAAGTGTAGAAAGGTCGCCTGATGATGTCGTGCCACGTTGGATGTGTGTTGACTGTGGCTAGAGGAGATTCCTCTCCCTGTACCGCTTTAGTCGAGGTGGAGTCGTAAGGGAAGAGCAGTGTTGGTATGGCGATTGGCGATACACCATGCTATCCTCCGCGACTTTGGTAAGGCTGCACCAATTGATGCTTCCAAATGCTCGTTTTTTCCTGGCTCCATTCACATATCGAAAGAAAAGATAAAGATGAGAGAATATATCGATATATTTTGTCACACGGTCCTATTCCTATTATTAGTTCCGTGGACATCCACTTCTGTAAATCAAATCGCCTCATCATGTCACGGTATATATCCAGTCCAGCGTACTTGTATATATAGAATAAGTGCATTTCCGGAAGTAACTAGGCCTGAAAATGTGTTTACAGATACAAAAATGACAGCACTGCATATCGACAAATTATTGTGATAAAAAGTTTGAAATTTTTATTTGTTTTCTTTTCAGTAAAGGTGCAATCAGTTATTGTATTTATCATCATTACAACTCAACAAGCCATGGTTGCTCAGGGGCTAAGCGCTCGCCGTAAATTTCATAGTACTCGAGTAACCCGGCTTCGATCCCCGCCGGCACTAGTAAAAATTTGTTAATTCCAATTTTAAGTACTGATTTATCACGTGCTTGGCAGTGAAGGAAAACATCGTGAAGAAACTCGCATGTCTGAGGAATAAGAGAAAAAAAATATATTTCGAAGACATGTGAAGTAGGCCAAAACGTATTGTGGCAGCGCGGTGGACATTTCCTTGCACTTAAAAACTCTTAGAAATGAGAGGGACCTGTGCCTAACAGTGGGCTGTAAATTTACTTTACTTTACAGCTCGACGCAAGCCCAACGCAAGCCCAACACTGATAATTGTGACCTTTGTGACTAGATTGTCACAAAGCAAGAACACAGTACTTAGGTACTCATAAATAATCCTTTTACTCCTTTTAATCCTTGTACTCATAAATAAACCAAATAATGATCCGTTCCTACGTTAGAACCCCGGTAAACCCTTGTATCTACCACTGCGCCCCTCAATCTTTCATCCACAATTATGAAATCTATCATGCTTCTATCGTCACCTCTTTCCCAAGTATACATGTGAATCCTCTTGTGGCGAAAGCAAGTGTTCGTCACAAAAAGATTCTTTTCCATACATACGGTGAGGAGACTTTCACCATTCTCATTTATACTTTCATCATCAAAACGTTCCCAATATCCTTTCATAACTAAGCCTCGTATTGGGCATTCATATCTCCCTGACAAATTGATGCGAACTATTGTTATTCCTATTCCAAAAAACAGGACTGATGACGTCTCTGATGTGTCCAACTATAGGCTCATCTCCCTTGCTTCTGTGATCGCTAAGGTACTGGACAGTTTGTCGGGTTCCTGGATAAGCACATCATGCTTAATGATGCTCAATTCGGTTTTAGACCAGGTCTTTCCACCGAGAGTGCTATGTTGTGTCTCAAGCAGACTGTCCAGTATTACACAGCAAGGAAGACACCTTTGTTTGTTTGCTACCTGGACCTATCAAAGACGTTTGACTTAGTAGCTTATCAACGCATGTGGGATAAGATGAGATCTGAGACTAGCCTGCCCGAAGAAGTTATATTTGCTCTTTAGCACTGGTATAGCAACCAAAAGAATAATGTCAGATGGGCTGGCTCGCTCTCAGAAGAATATAGATTAGAATGCGGCGTGAGGCAAGGTGGTCTAAGCTCTCTTACGCTCTTTAACTTATATATGAATAGGCTCCTTGATGAGCTCAGCAGTACCGGTATAGGTTGCCACATAGACGGAGTTTGTATTAATAACTTAAGTTATGCAGGTGATATGGTGCTGCTGAGTCCATCAAGTGCAGCCTTAAAGAAAGTGTTAACTATATGCGAATCTTATGCTGTGGCCCAGGGGCTCAAATATAATGCTGCTAAGAACGAATTCATGATGTTCAATCCGGACCACAAGCGATACACTAATGTGCCATTTTTTAAGCTCTGTGGAACCCCTTTGAAAAAAGTTAAGACCTTTAAGTACCTGGGCCACTGGGTCACAGATGACCTGAAAGATAACGAGGATATTGAAAGGGAGCGGAGGTCGCTGTCTGTCCGCTGTAATATGTTGGCCCGCAGATTTGCTAAATGTACTGACGAAGCAAAGATTACGCTTTTCAAGGCTAACTGTCAGTCATTTTATACGTGCAGTCTGTGGGTTAACTTTACGCAGAGGACATACAGTGATCTTTTCGTACAATACAATAACGCATTCCGGGTATTGATGGGGCTGCCGCGTTTCTGTAGCGCTTCTGCTATGTTTGCGGAGACTCACGTAGATGGTTTCACCGCCATAATGCGTAAACGTTGCGCTTCACACCTTAGGCGCATTCGTGACAGCCCCAACAGTATCTTGTGTGCTTTGGCAGACCGTTGGGACTCGCCGACGCTTGCTCGATGGATACGGCTGCACGCAGTCAAGTAGTCATCTTGCGGGCAAGGCCAGGTGCCATATTTGTTTGTGTGGTTTTTCTGTTTGTCCTTGTTTTATGTTATATGTGTTATGTTTCAATAGTCAATTACTAACACTAGTTATAAGCTCTAAAAATTGTTACTAACTTATATGGATCATGATGTCCGAAATAAACGTTTATTATTATTATTATTGTAGGGAAAACATTTCTGTTTCTTAGCTCTTTGGCCAGTTCTGACTGCATACACGGGTCGAAGCCATGTAAATGCAGCGTGTAGTGAGTATTTATGTAGGTGGGGTGTTATGGGTAGCTATTTCGTTTTCTTCCAATTGCATGAATTTTCTTACAATTCTACAGGTTTTTAAAATTGCGGCTTTTTGGAGTATAATGTACGTTGAGTCTTTCAGGTCTATTAATTTGAGGCTATGGTGGAGATGGTTGGGTATGACACCCGTGGTGGAGACGACTATGGGTACTATATAAACTTTATTTTGTCTCCAAATTCTAGTTACTTCTTCTTTAAGCTCTGCATATTTGCTTATCTTCTCACCTATTGTTTTTTGTAAGTTATGTGTGTTGGGTATTGCAATATCTATTAGGTAGGTGATTTTACTTACTTTGTCCTGTAGTGTTATGTCTGGTCTATTATAGTGAATGGCTCTGTCGGTAAGTATGGCGCGGTCGCAGTAAAGTTTGTGTGTAGGATTTTCTAAAATAGTTTGTGGAGTGTATTTGTAGTAGGGCGTGTTTTTGTCTTGTATAAGTTTATGTTTGAGTGCTAGTTTTTGATGAATGATGTTTGCTACTTGGTTGTGTCTGTGAGTGTAGTCTGTATGTTTATATGTTGTATTGTCTCTGGTTGGGTGAAGCACTTGCGGCATTTATCGTTGGTTACTGTGGTGTCTTTAATGACATATTTCCTGTAGTTCTTAGTGTTGATGATCTGGTCTCGTATTGCGATAATAAACCTTTCAGTTTCCGGGAATAGGTTGCCAATTTTAAACCATTTATTTGATGCTACTGTATCTACATGTGGTTGTTCCAGGTCATGTGGGTGTCGTCCGTGCAGGACTTTCTTTTTCCAGTCCTCTAACTTTTGTTTTTGTGGGTTATTAGTGTTATTGTGTTGTGTGTCTGTGTGTTCATTTAGGTTAAGTGGAGTGTAGTTAAAATCATTTACGGCTACGGCTTTATGAATGTCAATAGTTCGAGATTTATTGTGAAAGAATGTTTTGAGGCTACTAATTTGTTTTTGCCAAAGGTGTTGAATGTCTATTAGGCCTCTCCCTCCATTTTGTCGTTTGATTGTGAGTCTTTCTATTGCGGATTTAGGGTGCAAATTATTGTGTTTGGTAAGTGTGGTGCGTGTGGTTCTTTCTATTTGCTGTATGTTATTATTATTATTATGTGGGGTATCTATATAGTTTTCTCATCTGGTTGGGTTATTGTTATTATTATTATGGGGTATCTATATATTTTTCTCATCTGGTTGGGTTCTATAAATATATAACTATAAATGAGAATGAAAAGATAAATATACATAAATATCAATAACATAAAATAAATATAAAAAATACTTAAATAAATAAAAGCCAAACCAGATGGAGGCCCTCGGCAGGGGAGACCAAACGGCCGAGGGTTAGGGGGGAAAGAGAAAGAAACCGGCGGACGATGCGGGCGGTATCGAGGAGCACCGCCTTCTGCATTTGAGCCCGGAGCGGTCCGCCACGTAGTCCCAGTCGCCTCAGATGACCCGAGAGGCTGACTGGGATTAGCCCGTTTGCAGAGACGACTACAGGAATAATTTCGGTCGGCAGACCACCCCACATGTCGGTCACCTCGTGAGCCAGGTCCAGATATTTTGTTTGCTTGTCTGTTTCGGCTTTCACGAGGTTCTCGTCATACGGAATGGTAATGTCGACCAAAAATATCCTTGACTGTGGCCGGTCCATCAGCACAATATCAGGCTTATTCGCAATAATAGTCTTGTCTGTGAAGATGGCCCGGTCCCAGTAGAGCCTGGCGCGGTCATTTTCGAGCACGGCTTCCGGCAAGTACTTGTAATACGGCAATTTCCGGTCCACGAGACCGTATTTCAGAGCGAGCTCCTGGTGTAGAATTCTGGCTACTAGGTTGTGCTTGTGCAAGTACTCAGAGTTAGAAAGCGCCGAACAACCGGAGATGACATACCTAAGTGATTCGCCGGGATGGCGACAAGCTCGACAGACATCGACGGTGCCATCCTTTAGGATGTATCTCCGATAGTTGTTGGTCTTAATAACCTGATCCTGTATTGCACAGACAAAACCCTCGGTTTCCCCGAAGAGGTCACCGAAACGTAGCCAGTTGAGGGAGGCGACTGTATCTACGAAGGGCTCATGAAGAGCCCTGTAGTACCTCCCGTGGAGCTCCTTCTCCTTCCATACGGTCTCCCGGTCGGAAATGCTAAGCACTGCTGGGTCCTGCCATTGCTCGTGGGCTAAGAATAGAGGGGTAAGCCCTTTATCACTAGATCTAGACTTATTATTATTATTATTATTATAAATAAATAAATAAAAAGGAAGTGTCTGTTTGTAATGCTAAAATAACAGCTTTTTACCACATGCATGAAAGTATATACGATACTTATAACTAAAACAATTTTTAACAATCTTGTCTGTCTGTTTATTCTCGGTAATCTCCAAAACAGCTGGACAGATTTTGACAGGACTTTCGCTAGCAGATAGCTGATGTTATAAGGAGTAACTTAGAATACTCGTGTTTTAGAAAATGAATTGGGGATCCGGGCAAAAAATGAAAA